>CM035354.1:6034486-6634486 GCA_020137815.1 Hormiphora californensis
CACTTTCTCATAGTAACGTCAACCCCCTGTGCCCACATTTTTACTTTACGACGGGGCACAGAGAGTGTTTTAGCAGTCGTCTCCTCTCGTCTCCCCGCTCCTCTGCCCCTTGGGTACGGGTGCAGAACTCGGACCCTTTCTCTCTAAACTGTCAGCTCTGTTCCCCTCTTGTGCCCCTCCCTAGATGTAGAGTTTTCATTTGTATGTCCGCTATGTTTATTATATATGTTTTTGGACCATTTTTATGTACTCTTATGGCGGGGTAACATCCTATTTAATCGAGTTCATTACCATTTTGCTACCCTTATATCTCCCCGGCCCTTCTGGGTTCCGTTGTTATCTTATTCAGGTACCCCCTTTTGTTCCTTAGGTGTGAACATGCATAATTCCTGAATTTAAGGGGATCTTACCTTCCGAGGCGGCTCGCGGCCCCGGCCGTCCGGATAGTGTGTGTATTCGATTGAGAGAGAGAGAGAGAGAGAGAGTGAGAGAGAGTGAAATAAAGACATAAAGGGAGAGAGATAAAACATACTAGCTTGAGTGAGGCAAAAGGAGAAGGACAAACGGTTAGAGTCACAGAGATGAGAGAGAGAGATTCATGTAACTTATAATGGGAGAGAGAGTCAAGGAGAGGTGTGGGTGGGCTAGCAAGCAGGCATGCACGATCAGAGAGAGAGAATAGTACACCTTGTCTCTGATCACGTGATGCAGCTGTGTGGCTCCTTCATCACACTTCTACAACATCTCATGTCAGTCAGACACGCAGAGAAGGGGAACATATAATCAATCCTTTTACAGCAACTCGACTCCAATGGCAGACCTACATCTTTCTCTCTTTTTTCTATTAAAAGTTGTCTCAAAAGTCTCGACACATCAAACCTCTTCATTTATTCAATAAAATCATACTATCACAATATGGTGCTAAAAGCACAACTCCTAAATCCCCCTCTTCCCAGGCTGAAATCCCTGCTGATGTGACAGCCCGGGCGCTGGCTACCCTTGTGAAGAAACAGAAGGAAAACAATAACAAGTACGAATACGATAGTGATGAAGATGTGGAGGACGGGACCTGGGAACACAAACAGAGACTCGCTGAGATACGATCCACTGATGGTAAGGGTTGTGTTATTATCTGTTCCCATTGCACTGAGTTTATTGAATTGGGGGCTAGACAGGGAATATTTAGAGACTTGGGTTATATATTCTACATTGTACAGTTATTTCCACATCGGATAAGGGGTGAGGGGGTGCCGTGTGTGTGTGTTACATCACCACGAAAGAGCCTTGTTAGAAAGTGTTGACTATCATTATAGAGGTTAGAATAACCCTGTATGAGATGAGAGGGTTAGGTCCAGTACCCAGAGAAACTTATAGATGGTATGGTGCATGTCAGGTAGCCCTACCCGATCAATCACCCCCTCCCCCAATCACCGTAATGATGGGGGAGCGTGACGAATCACACTGAGCGGGGTTAGCAGGTGGTTGATATATGTAGTCTAGTGAAGGACAAAGGCCCCCCGAGACAGAAAGAGACAGGGAGAGACAGAGACAGAGAGAGAGATAGATCATAGAGAGACAGGGAGTCCAAGAGATGACATGTACACACATATCACATGTGTGTGTCTAGTTTAGTATGCGAGTAATTACACCCCATCTCTCTTGCATTAATTATATGAAAGAAGGCTCGACCGGGGTTGTGGTAGAAAGTAGTTGTAGGACATGAACACACGAAACACCTTCTATATTTCTCTGTCTCTTTCTTTGTTTCTCTCTACCAGATTCCCATCTCTCCAGCAAGTCGAATCTCTAGCTCTTCACAGAGGCCCTTGTGGTTTTATTTTGTATTTGGTGCTGAGCTATAATCGGTGTAGTACATGGTACTCACAAACATCTCTCTCCCCCCTCTCTCTCTCTCTCTCTCTCTCTCTCTCTCTCTCTCTCTCTCTCTCTCTCTCTCTCTCCCTCTATCTTTTTCTCTCTCTCTATCTCTCTATATCTCTCCCGTCCCTCTCTATCTCTGAGAGTGTCTAATTCGTAATTGTCTTCCCTGTACTCTTCCTCTCACAAACCCCCTCTCTCGATCTCTCACAAACCCCCTCTCTCGATCTCTCACAAACCCTCTCTCGGCTCCTCTCTCGATCTTGCAATTGCACCAAGCAGCACTACCCAAAATGATCCTTCTTGGGACTTTAGACGAAAAACTCAGAAATAGCATAAGTTCCTACTTACTGAATTATCTCAATTACCTCGCAAGAACGCTAAGTTACTAGCTTGGGAGTCTTCTCCTCAACATATTTATCCGACCTATTCCACATTACATCAGACTGCTTTGTTCTCGAGTGTTATATGTATGTTAGGGAGGGATGGGATTTAGTACATGGTATATGATGAATCACGCCGCATTCTTTTTCTTTTTACTTCTATCTCTCCCTCTCTAGCTGTCTCCCTCTCCCCGGTCTCTCTCCCCCTCCTCTTCTCTTTCTCCCCTCTTTCTTCCCCTCTCCCTCTCCTCCCGCTCCCCTTTCGCTCTCTCTCTCCTCCCTTCTCCTCTCTCTTCTCATCTCCTCCTTTTCTCTCTCTCTCTCCTCCCCCTCTTCTCCTTCCTCCCTAAGGCCTCCCCTTCTTCATATTCCAATATATTACATTCGTTGGATAATAAACACCCGTAGTAACCCTTTGCCCTGAGCAAGATGGGTCCATAATTTGTCCGAGGGAAGGAAAGAATACAGAGAGATGGAAAGAAAGGGAGAGAGAGAAAAGACAAAGATGCAAAGTCCACCCACTATTGTGGTATTTAGCCCGCAACTTAGAGAATCAGTCTTTTGTGAGTGTATGTGTGTTAGCCAAGTGACAAATACAATGTACACAATGTATAGAAGAAGTACAAGTGTGTACACTCACCCACCACGTTCAAATTGATACTTTACAAACAATACAATTTACACGTATGGTTGTGGAGAGGGAGAAGAAGAGAGAGAGAGAAGAAGAGAGAGAAGAGAGAAAAGAGAGATGGGAGAAGAAAGGGAAGAGCTATGATAATGGTGATGGTACTGAGATATGTTGTAACCACCCTCTCGCTCTCTCAACTTCCCCTGTTTCTAGCTGGCTGATGGCCATGGCTCGGTGCACTTTCCCCCTAGTTGCTGAGTTATGTGGTTCCCATGATGTGGGGGAAGGACGTAGGGAGGGGAAGACGCAGGAGCTCAGAGAGAAACAGAGAGGGAGAGGGAGCGAGAGACAGAGAGAGAAAGGAGAGATTGGACGATTTAGCTTTAGTTTGAAGGTTATCATTTATCCTTATTTGGTCGAATTGCTATATTTACGAAGACATGCGAAGAAGGCTCGGTGGTTCTTGATGTCCTATAAAATATAAAGTACCCCGGACCCCCCCCCCCCACTCACCGTCTTATAAGTGCTCTGAGACACTTTATAAAATATGAACCATGCTATATCTCTATTAGAAGAAATAAAACGTATTATTCATTTCTCTCTTCCAAAATCCTGCCCCCTACATCAATACAATGCAATGGTTTCGAAACCCGGCCCACTGCTGCACCCCTTCTAAAGCCCACTCTAGACACCCACTACACAACTCTTCTAAAGCCCTCTATTGGTCCTCTATTCTGAGCTCTCAACTACATTCCCTGGTTCACCCTGTCGTCTCGCTCGAGTTGGAGAGCGATCAAGATTCTAACTATACAAACCATTCTTGTCGATCTCTCTCCCTTTCTCTCTCTCTCTCTCTCTCCGTCTCTCTCACTCACTCTGGCTCTCTGAACAAGCTCCCTGTGCCGGTGGAATACAAATTGACCATTGTAAGCAACAAAGGCAATGCTAATCGGCCTACATTCAGTAGGGGGGGGACAATGATCTCTTACTTTCTACCAGAGTCTCACCGTACACCATCACCTTACCATAGTACACGATCATTGTGCAATCTTGGAACAAAAAAGAAACTTTCATGTGGAAAGGTGGAGTTTTGTTAGAGATTTGAGATTATTTTCGGGTGTTGTGTTGAGGAGAAAGATTGTTGAGGATACGACAAGCGAGACCACTGACGTTCATCTGTTTCTCTAATATCTTTACACGCTCACAAGTCTAACAGCTGTGAGATTAATGAGGCCCCCCTGGACACCATCCCTCTCTCTCTCCTCTCTCTCTCTCTCTCTCTCTCTCTCTCTCTCTTTCTCTCTCTCTTTATCTCTCCATATATCTCTCCCTGTATCTCTCTCTTCCCCTCTCACTCCCTTTCTCTCTCTATCTCTCTATCCCTCTCTATCTCTATCCGATTCACACACCCAGTACCCCCTGTCGCGAATCCCATCACTAAACCCCGCCACCAGTCGACTGTCACTGCATATATTACACATGAATCTTCATGAGTAATTAGAGAGGGGGAGAGAGAGAGAGAGAGAGAGAGAGAGAGAGAGAGAGAGAGAGAAATGGGAGGGGGTGAGAGAGAGGGTGAGAGAGAGAGAGAGAGATAGAGAGAAATAGTTAAGTTGGAGAGTTTGGGAGCGATATAGTAGAGTCATGAGATCTTGGGGAGCTGCTTCACTCGTCTGTACATGATAAGGAGTAGCTAAACGACAATTTGCAACTTTCTCTGCCAAATCCAACTCTCTCTTTCTTGACAAGATCTATCTACATCAGATCAGCTGGCACTACACATCTCACTTCAGCCACGAATCCTCTTCAGACCACCTCCCTCTCTCTCTCTCGCTCTCTCTCTCTCTCTCTCTCTCTCTCTCTCTCTCTCTCCTCTCTCTCTCTCTCTCTGATACCTCCATCGTTTCTGAACCCCCACCCCCCCCCGGGCCCTGGTCCTAATAACACAATGGTGTCTGATCGATCAGGGGGGGGGGCTAAGGGGGGCACCTGTGAGAGAGGATCATTGCCTCTCACACATCTGTCTACCTTTGATCACCAGTGGGTCGTTGGTAATTTAAAGCATTCCTCCAGTCTGTCTGTTATAGTCCCTTTCCAAGTTTCTCTCTCTCTATCTCTCTCTCTCTATCTCACTCTCTCTCACTATCTTCTGTCTGATTTCTCCCCTTTCTCTCCTCTCTGCGGCACCATCTGTTGAACCAGACTGCCATTGCTAACTGGTATAACAGTGATAGTAACTAGAGAAAAGAGAAGGAGAGAGGGAGAGGGAGAAAATCTAATGGAAGTACTAAAAACACGACTCTTTCGTCACCTTGTACTAAAGAAGGACACCCCTGAAAATTAGAAAAACCATGCTGCCCTTTATAAAACAAACAGAATCGTTTATTGTTATGATATTATTGTCCACAGATGTTGTAAATCGACAACAGAGAGACCGCGTCATATATAAGTATATATATGAAAGTATATAAGTGAAACTAGAGGGTTCTGTACAGAGTTTCTCTTTACTATTCACATCATTTACATTCTAAAAATATAAGTAGTTGTTGAAGTTATTGAGAAGAAAAAGTGAGAAAAAAGGAGAAAATAAGAAATTGTTGTTTCGTGCAAACCAATTAGTTTGGTGGTTAATTAACTACCTATCTAATAGTTAGTGCCACACACTGGCCCTGCTGCTGGTTATTATTGGGGTGGGAGAAAGACGGCAAGTCTATCACAGTTCACTTCTTACTTCAGAAGAACTTCATAACTGATATTTTCTCGCGTTTTTTCTCTCTCTCTCCTCTCCCCTCCCTCCCTCTCTCCCCTCTCTTCCTCCCCTCTTCTCCCCTTTTCCCTCTCTTCTCTATCTCTCCTCTCTTCCCTCACTGTATGTATAATTTTCTATCATTCCTCCTTCTCTCTCAACTACGGAATCGTCTTTCTTTCTCCGGACAGAACAAAAATTAAGTCCTACTAACCACTAATAATCATATTATACACATTTGCATATAATTATTCATAATAAATACAAAATATTATAACTTGTAGTTACAGTGATTCATTCGGAGACAGGATGATGTATCTCTCGTGAAATATGTATATCTCGTGATAGTGGCGTTGCCCGCTCAACGGTTTAGAACGGCTTAGAAGGTTGAAAAGGAGATCTTAGGAGATGTAAGGAATATGAAGGACAGGGGAAATAATATTGCATATTGAACCATTAGATGATTGGAACCAAAACATATTGTAGGGGAGGTAGCGGGATGAAGAAATAGTGGTAGAAGTAGCGGGGAGGGGTTGGTAGAGAGAGTGAGATGAAGAAGCAGCGGGGAATATAATGTAGAGGGGAATATGTAGAGGGGGAGCTGTGTTGCGATTCCCCTGGGCAATATATTCCACATGTACCGCTACACGTTATAACATAATAGTGAAGATTCATATTGCCAATAGATTGTTATAAACAGACAACTCTAGCTTGCCCCTCCCTTTTCTTTTTCTTTCTCTCCCCTCCCTCATCTCTCGGCTCCTCCTCCGGTCTCTCTCGGGTCTCTCCTCTCTCTCCCCCCGCCCCTCTCTCTCTCTCTCTCTCTCTCTCGCTCCCCCTCTCTTTTCCTCTCTCTCTTTGATTATGATCTCCCTGGTAGTGTTGTCACGACATCCGATAGCCACGTGTTCCGGGCAATTTTTGATTAGATTTACTTTTGGTTTAAAATTCTACCTTTTGTCCGAGGGCCGAACCGATGCTCTTCCATAATGAACCGAGACCGACAGGTCGAGTAGTCTTTTTACTTAAGGCTCCCATGCGAGCCGCTAAGTGGTAAATACTACGGCCTGCCCAGCCCCTGTAGTGTAACTTTTGGGCCGAGTGACCCTTTTTTTTTTTTTTTCCCCCCCCCGGGGGTTTTTTTTTCCCCCCCTTTTTTTGTTGGTTTTTTTTTAAAGGGGTGTTTCCCCCCCCTTTCCCCCCCCCCTTTTTTTTTTTTTTGTTTAAAAGGTTTTTTTCCCTTTGCGGGGTCAAAAAGGGGGAAAACAAAGGGCCAGGGTAATTTTAAAATGGGTTTTTTCGGGAAAATTTAAAAGTACTTTTAAAGGAAGGGGGGTTGGAAACGAACCGGCAAAAGTCTTTTTCATTTACCCCCTCATTTCTCCCTTTTTTTCCTTCCCCTCCCCCCCTCTTTTTTGTCCCTGTTTTTCCCCAAATTTAACCCCAAATGGGCGGTCTAACTCCCCCCAAAAAAGGGGGGTAAACCTTTTCCCCCCTTTGTGATTCTTTTTTTCCTTTTTCCAAACCTAAAAACAAAAAAATTTTTAATTTAAATTTAGAAAAATCGGGGAATTGAAAAACCCTAACAAACACCTTATTTTCCAAAAAGATAATTTACAGGGGTTTTTTTTTTAATTTTCCCCCCCTTTTTTATTTCCCCCAGAACATTTTTTTTTTTTTTTTTTCCCCCCCCCCCCCCCTCACGTTTCAGCTTTAACCCCAAACAAAGCCTTTTCTTTTCCCTCCCCTTACAAAACCCCCTTTTTCCCCTTTTTTTTTTTCTCCCTCCTTTGGTTAAAATTTTTTGGTTTAAAGGGGGTCTGGCCTTAAAATTTAAATTTGGGGAAAGGAAAAAAAGGGACTCAAATTCTTAATTTTTTCTTTCTTCTCTTTCTCTTTTTTTTCTTTCTTTTCTTACCTGTTTTTCCTTCCCCCGTTTTACTTATCTCCCCATTTTCCCCTTTTTTGTAGGGGAGGATATTCATGAGACCTAAACGAGAATATTTTCACCCTTATCTGGCGTGAGTGTGTGTAACCCACTACTCACGTCTCACTCCTTTATTACTATGACAGCACCCCCTCCCCTCTCCAACTAATAAACCCTCCTTCATTACTGTGTTCATTACTTACCTCCCCCTGTCACTAGGTCAGTGCCGCAAAGAAAGGAACTAAAGCACCCTCTACACCGACTGAAGCCGCTATTGGGGAAGATAATGTTGGTTATAAGATGCTGCAGAAAGCAGGATGGAAGGAGGGAAGCGGATTTTGGTGCAAAATTTTGGTTTTCGGGTTTATCGAAAGCTCCTATTGATGGTGTGTAAGGGCGCCCCGACCGCCGCCGGGCCCCGAATCTGAGGCTGGCCCCGAGGCGCACTAAAGCCGCGCACATAGTCCCCCCAGGGGGGCAGATATTTGGCTGAATTTTTCTCAGTTTGAAACCCGCGAAACTCCAGCTTTTCTGAAGTAGTTTCCAAATCTGGGCCCAACCTGTTTATAGTTTACTGTTTCCATATTAAATAACCTTCCCTTCGGGGGGAAGTATAAAGCCAGGGTTGACTGGACTTGGGGCAGGAAAGCCTGATGATGTATCCGCTGAAGATGATGAATTTGATATTTACAGAAAACGGATGATGCTGGCCTACAGATACCGCCCCAACCCCATGAAGAACCCAAGAAGGGCTTACTACTAATGTGTTGTACACACAGAGAGAGACTCTTAAACTGAGACTTGTCAAGATAAAGGGGGAGAGAGGTTGTCATTTTGCTGTCTGGCGGCGCCAGACCCCAATTTGACAGTGCGCTCAGATGGGTCGCGGCGCCAGACAGTCATTTTGCAACTGAGAGAGAAGTGGTGATGTAATAAGGAAGTGTATTTTCTTTTTGGCTGATTTTCACAGCTATGTTAAACGGTGGGGGACGTGGAAAGAGAGAGTGGGACAAGATATATTTGGAAAAGCAGGACTTTAAATCTGGATATTGGATATTTCTAAACACTCAATGTGCTTGTTTGTCATTCCCTTGTCCTCAATAGTAACTGTATATATAAGGTTAAAGTTAAACAACAAATCCATTGAGTTTAAGTTTGTTTCTAGACATCCCACAAAATTTGTGACACATGCTCGTGACTCGGGAGTCGTGTGTGACTGACGATTCAGTCTCGAGTTCTGCTCTTTAATTTTGAGCAGCCTAGCCCCGGTGTTTGTCAATCAAGCCTTTTACCACCTTGGTACTGAAGTAACCCGGCCGACCCGAACCCATCATGGTAGCATGCGACTGAGATTTAGTTCCGATGCGCGGCTCCCACGCCATGGTCGTTGCTAACAATACCCCATTTCCATTGTCCTGTGTAAATGTTCGCGCGCGCTCTCAATCTGGTGTGGCATCCTCCAGATTGAAGGATCCCAGTGAAATTTCAGCACGTGGAAAAGTCTTCAGTTTCTCTCCCATTTCCCCTGCTCACTCCCTTCTCTCTCCCCCATCCTCGCAAAGACAAGTAAGATTATACACAAACCACAACTCAGCACAGGATAAATCCCTTCCGGGGCTGCTGCATTTTACTAAAACAGTGCCAGCAATCTGACACTTGGATACATTGCGATGGATTGGGACCCATAATAATAGTCCTTTACTAGCTGGGACTGGGTATGGGGAATTTGGATTATCTAGGTATGGGAAGATGAACTCAGAACTGGAAAGTTTGAAATTTCATGACTAAAGGTTTACAAAATAAAAAAATTTGGGAAAATTTTTTCCCCCCTTTTGGACTCTAGCGCCGGCCCCGCTTGAGAACAGCTTTTGGCCAGTGTAGAACGATTTTTTTTAGAAATTTTGAATTACAGAAAACCAACAGGGAAAAAATAAAAAAATTTATTTTTATTGGGGATATCCCATCATAATTTCTCTTACCCCCCAAAGCATGTAGTACTTGAAATTACACACTTTTCTAGCACCTCTAGCCCTGTTCTTTTTGAGATTTCAAACTTCGGGGGGGAGCGATAGAAAGAAATTTTTTAGACGTTTTAAAAGAAATTAACTTTTTTTCCCACTTTCCCATAATCCCCAATTCCCAATCCCAGGATCACGCTTCAAAACGTAGTTTTCAGGTAATTTTTAGAAAAACGCCATTTTTACGATCTCTCGAAACCCTTTTTGACATGGAAAAAACCCAAATTCCCGATAAGGTTTTAAAAAGTTGGGAAAATTGGAAATTATGTTTTGGTTTTGGCATGAAAAAACCATTATTTTTAAATTTTGGAAAAATTTTTGGGTTTTCTTTTTTAAAAATTCCCAAAAAAGGGGAAAGGGAGGGGGAAGGAAAGGAAAGGGGGTGGTTTTGTTTAAATTTTTTCCCCCCCTTTTTTTCCTTTCCCCCCGGAAAAACAAAAAAGGGAATTTCCCTTTTTTGGGGGAAATTTAAAAAAAAAAAAACCTTAGGCTTCGCCCTTTTTTCCCCCCCAAAACGAATTTTTTCCCCTTTCCCCAAAAAATTTTTTTTTTTTTTCCCAAATTTTTTTTTGGGGGTTTTTTTTTTATTTGGGGGAAAAAATAACCCCCCTTTAAATTTTCTTTTTGTGGTTTCCCTTTTCCTTTTTTTCCCCCTTTTTTCCCCCAAAATTTAAACCTTTTTTTCCCCGCCCTTTTCCAATTTTTTTTTTGGGGTTTTCTTTTCCAGTTTCCCCCCCCCCCTTTTTTTTTTAAAAAACCCCCCTTGGGAAAAAACTTTTTTTTCCCTGTGGGCCCCAAAAAAAAATTTTTTTTAAAAATTTTTTTGGGGGGGCCCCAAGCCCCAAAAGGAAAAAAAAGGGGGGGAAGTGGGGTTTGGAAAAAAAAAATTTCCCCTTTTTAACAAAAACCCCCCCCCCAAAAAAAAACCGGCCCTTTTTTCCCCCCCCCTCCTTCCCCCCCCCCCCCCCCCCCTCCCCCCCCCCCCCCTCTCCCTTCTCCCCTTTTCCCTCCCTCCCCTCCCTCTTTTCTCCCGGTCCCGGTTTCTCCCTAAATTGGATCCCCCCCCCCCCCTTTATCTCCCCCCTTTTTCTTTTTTCTTGTTTTTTGGGTATAAAGGCAAAGACCAAAACCCGAAAAAAATTTTTCTTTTTTAAAAAATTTTTGGGGGGGGGTTTTTTTAAAAATTTTTTTGGGGGGAAATTTAACCGAAGGGGATGAAAGCAAAAAAATTTTAATCAAGAACCCCCCCCCGGGCCCCTAAAATTGTTAATTCCCAAACCTAAGCCCCGGCATTAAATTGGAATTTTAAAAATTTTCAGAGATCTCGATAAGATTCACGTTTTTGGGAAAATTCTTGGATTTTTGGGGCCAGACGACGGGAGCGGGCATCCGGGCGATCCGGATTGGGGGAAAAGAAAGAGGGGGAGTGGAGAGAGAAATAAATCAAATTAGAGGGTTGAAATAAAAAAGGGGGGAAAAAAAGGAAAAAAATAAAGAAGGGAAAAGAAAAAAAGAAAGGAGGAGGATTTTGAAAGGGGGGGGGGAAAAAATTTTTTTTTCTTTCCTTTTTTAAAAACTTTTCCCCCCCTCTCCTCGATAGGGCCTTGTCCTATCTTCCCCCCCAAAGCCAATTCTAAATAGCCCCACAATCCCAAAAACCTTCACACTTCTATTTCAACTGAAAGAAAGAACCAAATTTTTGTTTTTTCCTCATTCCGCCAAAAGCAAAAAAAGGAAAGGGCCAAATGGGATAAAAATTTAAAGAAAGTTTTTAGGAATTTTCTAGCCCTTCCCCTTCCCCCGTTTCTTTGCCCCCCTTGAATTTTTTTTCCCCTTTCCCCAAAACCCCCCCCCCCTTTTTCCGGAACCTTCCCCGCCCCCCTTCTCCCCCCACCTCTCTCCCCCCTCGCCCCAAAAACCTGGGGGGGGGGGAAAAAAACCCTAAAAGGAAAAATTTTTTCCTTTTTTTGAAAAAAAGGGGGGGGAGAGAGGTATAAGAGTGAGAGAGAGAATGAGTTTTAACTTTCACAATTTTTAAACACTATCTCTCTCAATCGATAGACTCGCTATCTTCCCAATCAAGGAGCACAATTGCTAAATAGCGACAGTACACACACTTCACACTTCATAATTAACACGTGACCAACAGAAAGACATGTGTGTTATCTCTCGGCATTCTGCCACAAGAAGACAAAGCAGAACAGACAATGGTGGACGTGAAACTTAAAGAACAGTTTTAGGACCATTCTCTCTCAGTTCTCTGTCTCTCTCTCTCTCTCTCACACCCTCATACACTACACCGTACACTATGTTTGTTCTTTGCTTTCTACTCCATCTCTTTGCCCCGGCCCAAACTGCCACAATCCTCTTCACGACACCCTTCTCGGGGAGCCACCTTCACTACGCAGCCTCCCTAGCAACCATCCTTAGCAACCACACCATCTACCTAGCAACCCCTGAGAGAGATGCAGTACTACCCAAATCAGATATGGATATCCGTCTTATAACTCCACAACACGAGGGAATGGGGTTCACAACTGGGGATAGAGTGAGAATGGGAAGGGAGTGTATGAGAGAGATTGTTACTAAGACACCCTCCCATCTCACAACACCAGTTTACATTGGAAAGGACTGCAGGTTGGAGGCTTGGGATAACCTACTAAACCGATCCCGGCCTTTCTTCTCCTCTCTCCCATCCTCTCTTCCCTCCCCGCCTGATCTAGTTATCTGTGACGATGCCAACATTGCAAGTGGTGCTGCCCTGGCCGAGAGATATGGGGTGCCCCTGATATGTAATGTTCCTTGGAACCACCCGCACCGATCCCACACTCCCCTCACTCTCCTCTCCACACCAACACTGTTCTGGCCTGATCTAGGCAGCACTGGGTTCAGTTTTATAGGACTTTTAGGTGCCCTCAGGAGGTGGTATTTGGCCAGCGCTTACTCATGATGATAGGGAGGGAAGGTCTTTGGAAAGGGTGGATTTGTTTGTGATTAATGAAGTTGGTATCTTCGCTCCACCGTACATTCTCCATCCTGATACTGCGTTAATTGGAGGAATTCATCTTCGAACACCTAAACCTCCTACACCTACTACCACCTCTCTTCCAGCACCAAACACCATTTATGTCTCATTCGGTTCCTATGCCATCCCTGAGCTGTTACCATGGTTACCCACCCTACTTCAAACTCTCTCCAAAACAGGAAGGGAGGTGCTAGTAAAAGTTAACACCCTGCACTCTCTCCCCATGATTGAAGGGGTAACCTATAAAACATGGCACCCCCAGGTATTCCTACTAGCTAGTGGCAGGATAACCCTATTTGTTTCTCACTGTGGTCAAAACAGTCGGATTGAGGCTCTAGCCCACGGGGTCCCAATGTTCTGTATACCCTTGTTTGGTGATCAGTACTTCTCTGCCCACCTTGTAGCCCAGGCAGGGTTTGGTGAGATACTAATGAAGGAAAATGTGAACGAGAGTGCGGTGAGAGAGAAATTGGGGTTGTTTGAGGAGGACAGTCCAGCGCTGACAAGGGCCAAGGAGTTGTTTTGGAGAACACCAGATACTAAACCGGACAGATTTGTATACGAAGTTGAGAAGTTGCTGAAATTTGGAAGAGAGGTAAAGAAGGAGAGGAGGATGGTTCATGGTGTCAGTTATCTGAATATGGGACTATTCCTAGGCACGGTTTGCTTATTTTTAGCCCTCCGTGGGTGATGGTTTCTCGTGGAATAAAAGTTGAGAGACAAAAAGACCAAGAGAAGGATGGAGATAGTAAAATATAGTGCAATAGTAACTTTGAGTAAAATGGGTAGCCGTGCCTTTATGTCAACTACTCATCAACGTTTTTCGGACTTTACCATCCTTCTACATGGTGGTCTAAATGTGGTCACGTGGTATATGTCACGTGACTCCGTGGCATAACTTGACACAAGGAAGTTATTCAAGATGGCAACAGGCAGGTTGTTGAGAAAATGAGAAGGTGCTGAGAGGAGAGGTGCATATTGTTGACTGAACACTGAACATGGGGACATTTGACTGCCAATGAACCCATACATGTTATGAAATGTGATAGTCAGAGGACTGAAGTGGGTATCATATTTTGGGAATAAGGCTGGCATATTAATTATCGAATAGGGTGGTACTGGACACTGGTAGGGTTGATAGGCCTATAATACCACTGCAGCTGTGCCCTTTAACTAGGAAGGGTGGATAAAAAGGTGGCCTGTCTTGTGTAGGGCGGGGGAGCCCAGGGGATGTGAGGGGGTGTTTGGAGTTGCGAGATCCCCTTAGGGTCACATGAGGCATAAATGCCACCATCCTGTTGTGTGGGGGGAATGATTAATGATAATGTTTCACAAGTAGAGGCCACTAAACTAAATGTTGGGAAACTTTTTCCGGGAGATTTTGGGGAAATGATGATGTTAATTTGCACAACCGGCCACCAACCTATAACCAGTGATGCTATACATATGTGGTAATACCACATGGATAGCCTGGAATCTGGATACTATCAACCCGTATCTTACACACCCCCATTTAGAACTCTCTCCCTCTCACATATCCCTCCCTCTCTCTCTCTGTATCCCCCATGCTGCTGACTTTGGCACAGTTCCCCCATTACTGTCTATCTTTGGTGAGTGTGTATGTGCAGCTGTGTGCAGGAAGTCTACGCCGGCAGACCCCGACCAATAGGAACGCCCATATCGCATCACGTGACCGGTGCTGTCCAATGGGAGGGCAGTATTTGGGTCACGTGACGTCATATAGATCCACCGCAGGGGACGCAAGGTTTCCGGTTCTTTCTAAAAAGCTATAAAACTGTGTACCATGAATGTATCAGGTGAGAGAGAGGGAGAGGGAGGGATAGAGGGGGGCTGGAAATTGAGTTGAATATCATGGGGGTGGAGTAAGGGGTTAACCAATTCCCTCCCCCTGCCACACTTTTCTCCACTCTTCCTCTCTAGCTATCAACCTCTACCCAGTACTGCAGGGGAGTGTAGACGCCTCAATATACACAGGTGGAGATGGTGAGAGAGAGAGAGAGAGAGAGAGAGAGAGAGAGAGAGAGAGAGAGAGAGAGAGAGAGAGAGAGAGAGAGAGAGAGAGAGAGAGAGAGAGAGAGAGATGGATAGCAGTGTTGTGGTGGGTAGTGAGAACGGGGGAAAGTCTCTCAAAAACCAGTCCTTATTTCCTCCTCTAGACGGGTGAGAGAGAGAAATAGAGAACCAGTGCACGAAGAGAGGGAGAGTGATGAACAATATTTGACGAGTGAGTTGACACAAAACAAAGTGGCAGTGTTGAACTATCCTAAAAGACCGTACTGCATGAAAATATGGAGCCAATAAGGTTTGAGTTGAGAGGACTGTGATAGTTCAACATTACCACAAATTAAGCAGACTTTGATTTACTAAGATTATTGCTCAAGAGATTAATTATACAATGTTTAATTATATATTCATATTTCATATATATAATCTTTTGACTTTTATTAACAGTAATAATTACAGAGTGAGAAGGTCATTTCTCGGTGTGCAACTCTTTCTAGCCTCTTGTAAAATAGATTGATTTCGGAAAGATTCATTCTATATCATATTATGTTAAAACGATTTGATATATAGATTAGGAAAACTTAAAGCACTGTAATAAAGATCAAATTAAACGTGAAAGCAGCCTTTTAAGTCATTGAAGTCTTAGGCAACAATAATAACGGGGCTCTAGCTTACCGAGCAGGCTTCCAAGCAAATTCTCTATAATACGTGAATATATAATTTAGTCAGATGTTAAAGTGCCGATAGAGTGGTGTATAAATAAATATTGATATTAGAATAATTAATTATATAAATCGGTAGAAACACCTCTTACTTTATACAGAATGCCTCACACATACACTCATGGGAGAGGAACTATAAACTTACATTTTATAGAGTGTGTGCGATATGTCTCTCAAAACGTTTCTCTGTATTACAAAAAATAAACCCTAACATAAGTATGTGTCTTAACGACTCTCTCTTTTCCCACGGCTGTGAATTGAATATATCTTGGAAAAACTCACAAACAACTGTCAAAATAATAAGTATACACCGTTTTATTACTTAATGGGGTATAAAGCTTTACAAGAAGTAATATCTTAGTAGTATTCTAATAATTAGGGATTTCAGGTGGGATAACTTTTCTTAGTCAATAACTTTTTAAATAATAATTCCTGAATTTTAACGCTTGTGTATCTCTTATAATGATAAGCGCAGCCAATTCAATAATTAACAACAATAGAAAAATAAAATCTAGTAATCATTAATCGTCTCACAAGATAAGAGTCTTTAACCGCTCCCTAGAAACAACAAAAACAGTCAGATTCCTCCTCTGACTGGCCACTGGGGTCCATCATATATCTGTCACGGGTCTCCACTGTCCAGTCCCTACCAGCCACTGCTACGGAAGGGTTGCTGTTGCTGCTGCTCACTCGCGTTGTGTTGCATTTGCTCGATAAGGTGCTTCAGAGCATAGAACTTGAAGTCATCATAGCTGGGGGAGTTGTAGCCACTGTCTCGGGTCGGAGGGGCGGTTGTAGAGGTGGGAGATATGGCTGTGGACTCTCCACCGAAACCCTTAAATCCACCAAGAACTGAGGACTCTGTGGGTTTGCAAAGTCCGGCTGGAGGGAACACCTTGCTGGTCAGGGAGGAGGGTGTAGTGGTTCCAAATGGGGAGATGAAACCGTCAAGGGGTTTAGGAGGGAGCATCGGTTTCTTTAGGTCTACATCCACAAAATTCTCACAGTCATCGTAAATCCCACCTCCGGTCCTATCCGCAATGTACTTGTGTATCTCTCGTTCCGCTTCAGCGACATTCTCAGGAAGGCCCCGGATCTCAAAGATAGGGGCGTTGTTCTTGGCGGGAGTCATGATGAAGGTGTCTGTCTTGCTCTGGATACCCTTAATGTTGTGTCCCTTAGGTCCAACTACCAGACCGACATACTTGAAGGGGACCTCAACCAACTTGATCACTGCATCAGGGCCTAGTTGAGGGGTAATGGGGCTGTTGTTCTCTCGACCTTGTCGGATCTTGGTGAAGTGGTCTGCTGCCTCCTCAATCCTCCTCTTTGCTCGCTCGACATCTTCAGGGTAACCAGAAATAGTGAACACTGGGTGGGGAGAATGGGGGTTAGACAGTGTCGTGAGGTTATTGTTAGACGGTGTCGTGAGGTTAGTCGGGGTTAGTATGGGGGTTTAGTTAGGAATAGCCCTGAGGTCAGGTGGGGCACTATAAGGGTAGGAGAGTGTGGAAGTGTAAGTAGTAAGTGTGTCTACTATTTCGCTTACACACTGAGCAGTTGTACACACGGTGTGCTCTTGGTAAAAGTGCAAATGTATATTTCCATCTCCGACTATGACCCACTATTTGTCCCTTCCTAAAAACTAAACTAACAACTAGAGAAAGTTGCCTACCTGGAGGCTGATCACGTGCAGGTGTCTGAATGTAGGTGTGGGTACTGACACGAAGAGACTTGATCTTGCAACCTGTGTGAAGAGAAGACATGGTAAAATTACGGGAATTGAAAATACTGTATTCTGTTCCCACTAAATACCAATGACTAACGCGGAAATCGGCCGATATTAAATATTAGACAAAAATTCCAGAATCCACTAGTTGCAATCACGATAGTTACCTACCTTGTTTTCCAACAATTTCAGCGACATGTTCAGAAGTTGGAACGGGAACTTTAATACACAGGGTGGGGGTTTTAGCGGACCCAACTGGAGTGGTCCCCTCAGAAAATAACGGAGAAAGCAACATTTCGTAGGTGTCAAGGTACAGAAGTTCAGGGAAATAAACAGTTGTTGGCATGAGAGTTGGGACCGCGTGGTTTTAGGTCGTACATCCAGGAAGTCTTGCGGAGGACTGGACCTCTCGAATCACGGAGGAGCAGTCTCCTTGAGCCGCGCGATACGCCTCAGCACTGGCAATGTTAGATTTTAACGTAACGCGCGAAATTTTTCTGTTGTTATCTGCGCAACTTCAAAACATGGTTCGTGCGCGTAGATTTGAAAACGCGAGTTGAAAGTTTCAAAAGTTGCGCTTTTAAAAAAATTCACTTCTCTGAAACTTTCCGTATTTTTCTGCCTCACACCGTTGTTTGTAAGGAAACAGAGTTTTACGATTGCATAAAATATAGCACTTAAAGTCCGTTTCAAGCGACTTGACCCGTAATTCTTGGAATTGGGCGCATTGCGCGTGTATTTACAAAGGGGAAATCCTGAATTTCCAGGAATCTCAGGTCAAGTCGTTTGAAACGCACTTTAGAACACAGATAGGCACTCTTCTATCCTTTACGATTTGATCTCTAAGTGTTTGAACCACTTAGACCATGCACCTTCTCCCGTACGGCCACCAAACATGTTTATCTATTTCCTCCCTACATTCTCTGATCCGCGCAATGGTTGTCCCCAAGGAAAGGGTGTCTTGAACAAGGGTTCTCTATCGGCAGCGTAACACAGCGCCGTCAAACCAGCGTGCATTACATCGCTTGAGCCCCGCTCAGGAACACAGTTTTGGGGACAATGTCACTGTTTAGGGATTCCCTTCTGCCTGATTCACCCTGAAGGAAAAAGTGTCTCGGAAGATTGTGCCAAGAGACCTGTCGGCCGTATCATCCAAGGACTAACCGTCTCGAATGTCCAGGTTTGTTAACTCTAGCTCGCAGCAAAACGGTGTCGCCACATACCGTCTCCAAGGTGCGAGGATTCAACGGTTCTTTGAGCAAAACCTAGATTTCAGGACCAACCTCCGTCGTCTGAGCCCAGCTATCGAGTAACAGTAGGTGTCCAGGGACGGTTGCTCGTGGATTCACCTGGAGAATCAAGCTGCGAAAGACAACCAACCTGTCGTCTGAGGAAACTGGCCAAACCAAGCCATCTCAGGTCGTTGTTGAACTTAATCAAGGAAGCGTGTCGAAGCGCTAAATACCCGACAACGGTTTGCCCACACAGATGTCGCTGACACCTCTCGCTCCAGCGTATCTAGACAGGGGCCAGGGCGTCCGGTTGATTCCACTCGGAACCAAGTGACAAAAACACCCCTCGACAAATAAGACCTCCCTGCTCATAAGGTTGAGCTGTGGGGCAACACCACAAGGTGTGCCCCGACACAGAGGTCGCTGCCTCTCTCAGTTACAACAAGGGCAACAACGCCTGTGCCTTCAACTTCGGAACCAAATACACCCTCGACAAGGATACCTCCCTGCGAATGAAGGTTGACTGTGGTGGCAACACCACTCTGTCCTGTACCCACAAAGTGAAGCCCTGGCTGGAGGCCACCTTCTCCAACAGTTTGAACGCCAAGACCATGTCTGGTGTCAACCACGGCATCTCTCTGGAGGCTAACCTCTAAATGTGTTACGTTTTTACAACCCCTGAGTTTATCGAGAGAGAGAGTTAGCACGTGCAAGAACAGACAATATATCATCCCCCCTTCTAGAAACTGCAAATTGTGTAGGGTAGTGAGAGGTGTGTGTTGTTATACACAAGAGCGTGTTGTTATGTAACTTATTAGGAGCGAGAGAAAGTACTGTGACGTTCTTCAAAAATATTCTACTTCTTTATCTTGTTCTTGAGAGGCTTTGTATTTTCTACAAGGACAATAATATGGAGTTCACACACATTATATTCGAGTCATGTGTGTTATTTATCTTTGGTTTTTCAAGATACAATAATATATTATCGATCCAAAAAGTGCAACAATGTCATCCCATTTTTTTTCTAAACTTACAATAACTGAATATGTCCCGTGTCTCAATTATTTAGCGAGTCTAAAGCTGTTTTTCCTACAATTTTATCTCTCTCTGTATAGGAGTTACACAAGGAACTATGAGTACATACTGGAAGCCTGAGAGCCCACCGAAAAACAGCTTTATGCCTTATAACCCTGCAGGTTATTGACACATTTCACATCATGTCTCTCTTTCTTTCTCTTTTTCACTCTCTCTCTATCTCTATCTCTATCTCTTTCTATCTATCTTTCGGTATCTCTCCCTCTCCCTCTCTCTCTCCCTCTCTCTCTCTCTCTCTCACTCTCTCACTCTCTCTCTCTGTCGGCATCTCTCACACACACTCTCTTTCTCTCTCTCTCTCTCTCTCTCTCTCTCTCTCTCTCTCTCTCTCTCTCTCTCTCTCTCTCTCTCTCGCCATCTCTCTCTCTTTCTCTCGTTTGACATGTTCTGACGACTATTAGCCAAGACTATCCATCTCTCTCTCTCTCACACACTCTCTTTCTCTCTCTCTCTCTCTCTCTCTCTCTCTCTCTATCTCTCTCTCTCTCCCTCTCTTCTCTTCACAACACAAATCACACCCCACTCCACGAGATAATCACCTCTCCTAACAGCCCCCTTCCTCTAGGTGGAAACTACGGCGCTGGAGGTAGTGACAGGAACTCTCAGGTCAGCTACTACTCCCAAGACTGGAGCTCAATAAAATCAGCCCAGATGAGGGCAACTGGCCGGGTAAACACAACCCGAGGTGGAGGCCGGGGAGGTGGTGGACGGCCCTCTTACTCTGGACAGTCTGTTCATTACTGTGAAGTATGCAAGGTGACATGTGGCACTAACATGACCTATAAGGCACATTTGGAGGGTTCAAAACACATCAAGAAGGCAGCTGCCCAGAAGCAGACTCCGATCCCGAACAAGGAGACGCAGTTTAAATGTGGGGTGTGTGAGGTGGTGAGTGTGTCTGCAGAGGCCTTTAAAGCACATATAAACGGGGGTAAGCACCAAAAGAAGGTCCAGCTGTTGAGGAGGCTTGGTAAACCAATTCCTGAGAATGTCACCCCTGCTGCGAAGGAGGGGGAGGAAGAGGAGGCGTCTACTCAGGAGAAAGTGGGGGAGGAGCTGATGGTGAGCAAGTTTGATACCAACACCAATAGGACGGTGTTCCATTGCACCATGTGTGACTGCTCTGTAATGGATGGCACTGCAAGAGACTTCCATCTGTCGGGGAGGAGACATCGTCTTGAGTATAAGAAGAAATACGATAAGACTCTGAAAGTTGATCTACCGGCCAGTAAGCGGCAGAGGATTGGTGCACCTGCAGCTGCCACTGTTGCTCTTGAAAAAGAGCAGAAGAAACAAATGAAATCGGTAAGTCTGTCTGTTCACATTTGTTTCCATTTTTACACCACTTCTCCGTTTTGCTGTACCATAATCCAATTTGTCCCAATGCGTGTTTCTAAAATCCCCTCACACCTCTCTCTCCCGCAGATTTGGGATGCGGAACAGCGACAGCTTGAGTCCGAGTGGACGCAGTACAGAGAAGAGGAGAGATGGTTCAGATACCTGGAGGGTGTGAAGAGACAGGAAGATGAACAGAAACAGTGGTACTTTGAGGAGAAGACCCGGTGTGAAAGTCTTGGAATTGCTCCTCCAGCACCCCCTGCTCGACCTAGACCACCCCCTCCCCCACCCTCCAGGGACAACTCCAGGAAACTGTTGGAGTGCATGGATAGTTCTCTCATCCAGAAGAAACACGCCTCAATCCAGCCGAGCAAGGACGAGATAGGGGAGTTGGAGAAGTTGATGAAGATAGTTGAACAGGGGATTGAGATCGTTAGCGGTGAAATGGAGAAGGAGGAGGTCGAGGGGACTGAACCAACTGGAGAGAAGCGGTTTATAAAGTCCTGGTTTAGGATGGGGGATCTACCCAAACACTCCATCCTGAAGGGGTACATTGAGGGTGGTTTAGCTGTGTTTACCCTGCAGAAACCTACCGACACCATCCTCAACACAATCTGCACTAAGCTAGAGGCCCATCTCAAGGGGAAGGGAGACATGGAGAACACCGAGATGGCAGCTGACCCTACCAACTGCTGTTTCTGGATCAAGAGAAGCCAACCAGAGGTAGTCCAAGTTAGGGTGAACATCACATCCACAGCCTTCACAGAGGATGGAGAAACCCCAGCTGCCCTTCCCTACCCAGGGGTGGTGCTAAACCAGAAACACTGCACCCTCACTATGGCCCAGGTCCGCCAGACTAAGTGGTTTGAAACTAAGATGAGTGTCAATCTGATTGTCGTTCTGCAGCTGCTGAAAGATCTCAACAAGCGTATCCCGGCATGGGCTCCCCTCTCTGTATGGTCTCTGGAGCTGATGGTGGAGAGATGTGCTAGGACCAAGGGATTTTCTCCCCTGCCCCCGGGGAGACCACATCTTAACGCTGCTGAAGTTCTAAAGAGAGTATTTGAGTTGGTTGCTAGTGGGTTAGTTGTTGATGGTCCGGGGTTGAATGATCCATGCGAGAAAGTTCCCGTGGATGTACTAGCTCACCTGACCCGACAGGAAAGGGAGGATCTCACGGCCAGCGCTCAGTATGCCCTCAGACTAATGATCTTTAATCAGTTGTATAAGATTTTGGGTATTCCCAGACCGACCCCAGCAAAACTAAATCAGTTACCACCCTCAGTTATGCTTTAGGTTTATTTGTGTAGTAGGCTGCCCATGCTGAGAGACTGACGAGAAAGAGTTTGCTTTTTGTGTTATATAGAGACAGGCAAGAGAGTAGCTAGCTACCCCTGGCCCTGGCCTGTTATTTCTGTCTTGAATTTTATTGTTTCAAAAGTTAATTTTTATAAAACAACAACCACGCTGTTTTCTTCCATTTATCCAATAATGACCAAACCTTTCCATCTCGTTCTCCAAGATAACTCTTGTCATTTCTCCCAAATAAATCTGATCCTCTTCCAGGCAGTCATGTCTATCCTCGAGTACAATGGCGCCTCTGTTGTGGCAATGAAGGGGAAGAACTGCGTTGCCATTGCAGCCGATACTCGACTTGGTATCCGCTTCCAAACGGTGTCAACCAACTTTCAGAAGATCTTCCCAATGGGCAAGAAACTCTTTATCGGACTACCCGGACTTGCCACGGACGTTCAGACCTTTGCAAACGAACTCAAATTCCACACGAACCTGTACAATCTGAGTGAGACGAAGGAACTCAGTCCCAAAACCTTCCTGAGCATGGTGTCTAATTTCCTTTACAAGCGACGCTTTGGTCCCTACTTTGTTGAGCCTGTAGTGGCTGGACTTGACCCCAAAACAGACGAGCCCTTCATTGCATCCACTGACCTCATTGGGTGCCCCATGGTTACTGACGATTTCGTAGTTTCTGGAACCTGCCTGGAGCAGCTGTATGGTATGTGTGAGACCTTGTATAAGCCCAACATGGCTCCTGATGAGCTGTTCGAGTGTATCTCCCAGGCTCTCCTAAACGCCCAGGATAGGGACGCGTACAGTGGGTGGGGTGGTGTTGTGTACATTATCGAGCCAAACAAGATCACCAAGAGGACGCTGAAAGCAAGGATGGACTAATGGACGAATTGATATATCCCGGGGTATGGATTGTTGCGTATTGTAAATATTTGTAGGGGTTGAAATTACTGTTCGTTGAACAAGAGAGATATAATATCGATTCGCCAGATCTGATATGAAGCAGAGAGAGATTAGGAAAGTAGAAACGACTAGAAAGATGTGTTTTTCTATATTTCTCAGAGCGGGCTCTTTGTTGTTTCTATCAAGGTGTACCTATTTAAACGGTACCACTGACATTAGTGTATTTGTTACAAATTTATCTTCTTCCCCCAAAAACATAAACCGCCCTTTTTATTATTTGTCTGGAGTTTCGATCGATAGAACTGGTGGAAAGAGAGAGAAAGAGAGAGAGAGAGAGAAAGAGAGGCGGGAGAGAGTTAATAAGTTGCATATAATACTCCCCCGGCGACCAACGGAATATATTTGTGTAGAGCGAGGGAGGAGGAGGGGGAAGTTTGTGATTACTCTCTCCTTCCTGCTCCTACACTCGCCGCCACACAGCGCCGTACTAATAGAGAGAAACATGCAGAGAGAGAGAGAGATTGGAGAGAGAGCTCCTGAGAGGGAGAGAGAAGTCAGAAGATGGTTAGTCTCTCTCTCCGGCTGCAACAGCTGTAAACCTTCCATTATGTTCCATTTGCAGTGCAGCAGCGAAATGATAAAGTGAACGAATACCACCATGCTAAAAGCCAAGACATTTGTGAAGAAGACCAAGCAGGGAAATATTATCAAGGTTGTTCGAGAGCACTACCTTCGTGATGATCTCTCCTGTGGTAGTCTGCTGTGTAAGGGCTGCCCCAATCTAATGCCTGCTAAACTAGCCCAGCAACAGAAAGCAGAGTCCTCCC
This sequence comes from Hormiphora californensis, assembly GCA_020137815.1. Lineage (NCBI taxonomy): Eukaryota > Metazoa > Ctenophora > Tentaculata > Cydippida > Pleurobrachiidae > Hormiphora > Hormiphora californensis. Next base: position 6,058,271 of record CM035354.1, read on the forward strand.
TAGTTCCTGCCTCTCACTATCTAGTGATAGATACGAATGTAGCGCTACATCAGGTACGGTGATCTCTAGCGTGCAATATCATTATTAGTGTAGCGTGCAGTCTATATTTCTTTCCAATCTCCATCTCTAATATATCTCACTCTTCAGATTGACTTTTTAGAGGACCCCAACATTACCGATGTCATTGTGCTTCAGACGGTCCTACAGGAGGTAATAATTCTCAACATCACTACTATAATATTGTCTTGTCCTCATTTCACCCAATCAATAAAGACATTTTATCTCACATGTTCCCCTTTCTGAATAATGAGTTCAGAGCAAGAATTAAATTCCCCTTTCTATACAAGAGGATTATTACATCACACACTGCCTGTTTCTAGGTTCGTCACCTGAACGACTCTCTATACAAAAGGATCAGGACGATAGTGGAGGATGGGAAGAAGAGATTCTACGTGATGTGTAATGAGCACCACAGGTCTACCTATATTGACAGAGAACCCAATGAGTCTAGTAATGACCGGAATGATAGGGCTATCAGAGTTGCTACTGCCTGGTACGAGGGCCATCTGAAGAATCTGGGTGTTGGTGTTGTTCTCCTGACAAATGACAGGGATAACAGAGATAAAGCAATCAAAGCTGGCCTAAAAGCATACCAGGTACACTGAAAAATTCAACTAGATTTTGCTAGTTGCTAACTCTCCTAGAGCTTGGTTTAACAAAAAAAACCCAATTTTAGTCCTTATTTTTCCTCAACACCCCTTCCCTCCCAGGTGGTTGAGTATGTGAAGAGTTTGAAGGGTTGTGCCAACCTGGTAGATCACCTCTCTCACGAGGGAGGAGCCAAGGACACAACTGGGGCTGCTGGAGATAGAAAGATGATGTATGAGGAGCATGTGTCATTGTACCAAGTCAAACAGGGCATCAAGAGTAACCGGTAAGAAACTGAAACTGTCTTAAGCCCCTCCATCAGCCATCTACATAGTTCATAATTCATATACTATGTCCATTCTGTCTGTACTCTATCCACCTCCAGCACCGTTTTTTAACATTTCACTCCTGCCAGGTACTACCAAGGGAAGTTTGAGGCGTCCCGTGAGAACTATCTAGAGGGTTACGTATCCTGCCACGCATTTGATAAACAAGTCATTATCCGGGGTCTAAAGCACCTAAACAGGGCTGTACACGAGGACGTGGTAGCTGTTGAGATATTCCCTAAATCACAATGGGTTGGGTCTAGTAGCACTGTTCAGTTGGATGATAGCGTTGCGGCTGAGGACGAGGATCTAAACCAGATGCCAGCCACTGCGGAGTCAGCTTACATCCGGCCTACTGGTAGAGTGGTGGGGATCATTAAGAGGAACTGGAGGAATTATTGTGGAGTGCTGTTACCCACATCCAACACAGACAATGTGAGGCACATCTTCGTTCCTTCCGAGAAACGAATACCAAGAATCAGGATAGAGACAAGACAAGCAGCGACTCTGATGTCTCATAGGATTGTAGTTAGTATAGACTGCTGGCCCCGATCCTCCCGATACCCCCTGGGCCACTTTGTCCGTGATATTGGTCCTTTGGGTGACAGGGAGACTGAAGAGGAGGTGTTGTTGTTAGAACATGATATCCCTCATCTGCCCTTCTCTCAATCAGTCCTGGACTGCCTTCCCAAACTACCCTGGTCCATTGCTGATTATGAATTTGTGCTGAGGGAGGACCTGAGACATCTGTGTGTCTGTTCGGTTGATCCTCCTGGGTGTACTGATATTGATGATGCGCTACATTTTAGGAAACTGGGAAATGGAAATGCTGAGGTGATTACTCCTTTATTAAACTTTTCATCCAAATATTTATAACATCAACTTGTAACTGAAAATACAATCAGGAGATCTAACACTCCTCCTTCCCTAGGTTGGTGTACACATTGCAGATTTGAGTTACTTTGTCCGTCCCGGATCAGCCCTTGATTTGGAGGCCCAAAAAAGGGGAACATCAGTGTATCTGTGTGATAAACGAATTGATATGGTTCCCGATGTGCTCAGTTCCAATCTCTGCTCTCTCCGATCTAACGAGGATCGTCTAGCATTCAGTGCCATCTTCGAAATGACGCCGTAAGTTATTTCATCTGAAAGATTAATATATTCAGATTGGATCTCAATAAGTTACTGTGGTCCGATTTTGATGAGTGTTATTGACAATAACACTTTTTCTCATCCTATCAGGGACGGTCAAATTGTTAATCGGAAGTTCTGTAAAACGGTTATCCGCTCCGTCGCTTCTCTCACTTATGCTGAAGCCCAGATATTGATTGACGACACGAACAGGGTTGATCCCCTATCGGAGGGACTCAGGGGTCTCAATGAACTGGCTAAGAAATTGAAACAACAGAGGATAGAGGCTGGTGCTCTTACCCTCGCTTCCCCAGAGGTAATTTAGCACTCACAGATGTATAATGTCACAGATGTACAATGTGAATGTGTGATTTTCCCATTTTGAACCACACTTTACTAACTTCCCCCTCCCTCTCTCCCAGGTCCGATTCCACATTGACAGTGAAACCCACGACCCAATCGGAATTGAAACTAAAGAACTGAAAGAAACGAACAGTATGATTGAGGAATTCATGTTGTTAGCTAACTGTGAGGTAGCGAGGTATATCGAGAAGGCGTTCCCTCAGTGTGCAGTGCTCCGGAGACATCCCTCCCCACCCCTCTCTAACTTTGATCTCCTCGTCAATGCTGCTGCTGTAAAGGGAGTCAAGGTGAGACTTTGTGGGAAGCTAAGGACCGGATATATTGGTGTGAATGATCGGGGAATGAAAATGATACCCCAGGCCCTGCATTCCAGACTCATTCATCATAATGCCCTCTTTCATTCATCGCATAATGCCCCCTCTCTGTATTACTGAACGGTCATTGGTCACGAGATGGGTTTTTATTTGTCACGTACACCGAAGCCCGAAGGGCAAATATCACACATCCATTTTCAGACGAGTCCCCTCTGTTTACCCATCCCCTCTCTCTCTCATCTCGACCCAGTCCCCTGGCCCTCTATTTACCCATTTTCTTTAAATCCCCTCTCTCCCCAACAGGTGTCGTGTAGTAGTAACAGAGAGTTGGCATATTCCCTTGAGCACGCTGATGTGCCAGGTGACCCCTTCTTTAATATCTTGTTGAGGATAGTCAGTACCCGGTGCATGATGCAAGCCGTATACTTCTGTTCAGGTGAGAGGATAATTCAAAAGCCCCCTTGAAATAGTGGGTACAGTCTCTGAACTTCAGAAATATATGGCACACTTTGGAGTAAATATCGATTTAGACTCTGAGAGACAAATCTGAGAGACAAAGAGAGATAGTTACAAGGCTCACTTATACCCGCTGCTGTGTAGAGTAATTTTGTCATTATCTTTCTCCCTCTGTTATTACCCAAATTGACCAATTTACATTGCACACACAGGAGGGGGGGGGGTAATTGGAACCGTTTTAGGAAACTATTTGCACACAAAATATCCCAGCACTAAATATAGCGACAAACTAATCAATCCGAGCAGTTTATCTTAATTAATGAAACGCTCATTCCATCCATGATAATACTGTCTCCAAACTCCAGACTAACCCTTTCTCTCCCCCTAATATTCCAAAATAACAAATCCTTTCTCTCCCCAATATTCCAAGCTAACAAATCCTTTCTCTCACCAGGTATGCTACCAGAAGAGGAATATTTCCATTATGGTCTGGCTGTACCCTGTTATACCCATTTCACATCCCCCATCCGGCGGTACCCTGACTTGCTAGTCCATCGACTACTGGCAGCCAGTGTTGGTTATGACAAAACTTACACTGAACTACTCGACAGGAACAAGGTAAACCCGAACTCGCAAGGATTAGTTTTAAATTGAGAATAATATTCTCTGTTTCAAACACTCACTCTCTTACTCTATCATCAGGTTCACGAATGGTGTGAGAATCTGAACTACCGACACCACCAAGCCCAGCTTGTACAGCGGTCCTCTATTGCCCTCCATACCCAGCTATATTTCAAAGAGAAGTGCCTGGATGAGGATGCGTATATTCTGTTTGTTCGACGAAATGCCATCGTTGTACTAGTCAGAAGGTAAATACAACACTACTAGCCATTCACTAATGCACTGTGTATGTGTGTCATGTTTGTTTTGTCTTACACCCGCCGAGGGGATATTATAGATCATTAGACTTGCTCCGATCCTGTGACCTGCAATATCGAAAGTGTTCCTTGAACTGCAGACTTATACCTCATTTAAAACTAACTCCCCCTCTTCCACCCAGGTACGGTTTGGAAAGTACTATTTTCCTGAAGTCAGATAAACAAAGCAATGTGGAGTTCAACTATGAGGAGGAGAAGTGTAAACTGACCATTGGAAAGGTTACCCTGCAGATGTTCGACAGGGTCATTGTTCAGGTAGGCTGGATTATTACCCACTTTTTGGGAAGGTTTGGGAGATAAGGGATTGGTCCGCCTTTGTGCTTGTCAGCGCAGCGATAATCCCGTGATAATTCATACGGAGACATACTGCATACACTGAATTAGTGCCAACTCTCCGTTATTCATTGACAAATTAGAGTGCCAATTAAAATGGGGTGGGGTCATTAGTCAGGGGTGTTGACATAATGCAGAAGCTGCTGCAGGAGCTTGATTATGCAGGGGGGGGGGGGGTATTGTTCTGGAATAAATTAGAGCTGCTGTAGAAACAATACACTCACAGCTTCAATATCTTTTTGAGACAACATGCACTTCTAGATTCTCCTCCGACCTTCTCTCCTCCCACACACACGTTCATTTCTCTTACATTCCATGTTCCTTCCTAATTTATATATCTAAATTCAAACATTCCTTCCCCATTTCAGATCTCAGTTGAGGATTGCAGTATTCAACACAGGAAGCTACGAATGAAGCTAGTTAACCCTATAATACCGGGTGTCAGTGTGGAGCCCATCTATGTGACACTTGGAAAGGATGAACATTTACCCAAACCAGACTCGCTGAAACCATCCTAAATCGAGCGAAATGTGGGGAAATGAACACTTTTTTAAACCGAGAGAGACCCTGATAATTTTAAAATGGGACTGTTTTTAATCGCTGTTTTACACGGATATAGGGGGAATGTTTTTAGACCTTAACTTATTATTTGCTACAAACCACTGAGATAATGCTGTTTTACTTTGAATCAAACCGGGCAGATATTATCAATTACCCTCACATCTCTCCACCCTTCTATTACCCATTCTCACCCCTCCAGTGTCCATGGCCCAGTTACTATTCGATGACATCTTGGAGTGCCTCTCACTGGCAGGTTGCCCAACTCAACCCCCCGGGGTGGGTGAGTTGAAGTCAGCGCTGGGTGGTCCGACGTGCAGTAGGAGTTATTGTGGTATGGTGGTGTGGTGCTGTCAGCAGATGGGGGGTCATGTGGATGTTATTACCATGCCGACTAATGCTGATGAGGAACCTCTCTTTAGGTGAGGGAGGGGGTTCAAGATGTTAATAGCTTTTGAGAAGATTTTGATTGATTGAAATAAAGACACCAAACTCCAAAGAGTTGAAAGTTGAAAATTATAGCTTTAGAACAAGATAGAGTAACATAGTTGTACCTGTAATATTACAACCCCCACCCCCAGAGTTGAACTAAGTACCATCCTGGTAGCACTGGGGTGTCCCCTGCCTGGTATTGGGGGTGCAGATAGTTTAACTGATCCTAGAAACAAGACAGCAGTACTACACTACCTGGCTCACGAGTTGCTGAGTTATAGACTCACAGCGGCACGGTCTACCGATAATGTGAGTCATGTGATATGTGATGTGATGTGACATGTGAGTTATCTGATATGATGTTACCATCTTGCAAGACACTGCTTATCAGGTTGCACTTTTGCATGCTATCACAGTCTGCATATTCCTAACCCTAATTTGGTGCAACTGTCACAGTCTGCAACAGTTATGTAACCCTCCCTCCCCCAGGTGTCTACAGTTATGTAACCCGCCCTCCCTCCCCTAGGTGTCGACAGATTCAGGGTGTTTTGCTGGTCACCCTGCCCTAACAGACCTTGCAGTCATCCATAAATCACTACAAATCCCACAACCTACCAACCCAGACCCGGGTCCTATCTTCACTGCTATTACTGACAAGTTAGATGATCTCTGTGCCAGGAAGGCCATCACTGCGGCCCATCTCTCTGAACCTGTCCTGAAGTACAGCATTACTGCCGATAGGATTGAGAAGGTCGAAGAGTTGTGTGGGAGGTTAAATTTGGAATATGGGATCCGGTTTAAGATGTTGCTGAAAAGGCTCGATCTCACTATGACTTCTTTTCAATGGGGCAAGAAGGGAAAGGTAAGAATTATGTGTGTGAGTGTTTAATTTATGATACCTGGTACTCTAAACAAAATGAATCTCTCACTCGGATTTTATAAAAATCTTTAACTCTCTCCTTCACTCTGGAATGTTCTAGGAGAACGTGGAAGCGCTCGAAGGGACATTTCGAGCTCAAAGAAAGGCCATGAAGGATACATCTAGTATTGGAATAGCAGATATTCTAGCTACAAGAGAAGACTACCTGATCATGCCCCGTACAAGCAGTGGTCAGGTTCGGGAAAATACGAAATCAAAACTCAACACGATCGTCATTGTTGGGAAGGTAAGGGACAATTCCGCAACATCACCCGCGCGACTAGCAATGCAGTGCGCGGCGCTCAAGAAAAGTATCCTAATCTTCAGCATTTCACTTGAACCCATCCACGCAGGTGCCGGATAGAGGCGGGCGGCCCATGGAACAGCGACCTGAACCTGAGATACCTTCTTGGATGAAGGATGGGAAACGAGGTGGGAGCCACTACCGGCAGTCTAGAGGAGGACAGAACAAGGCAGCTGGGGGACAGAGATATACCCAGAGCAATAGAGACAATAGTTACAGGAGAGACCAGGGACAATCGAGGGGTGGTCAGCAGTATTCTAGAGGGGGTAGAGGTGGGGGCTGGGGTGGGTATAGGGGAGGGAGGAGTCAAGGGGGTGGTGGAGGGGGCAGTGTTTATTGAGTGTGTCTTTTTGTAGATTGTTTTTTAGTGAATTGTGAATTATGTTTTGATAATTTCTTCATTCTAATGGGAAAATCCTTGTTATCAAATGTTTCTGGTATCATGGTATCCGTAACCTCTCTTCCTACCTCTCTTTTACGGGTACCATGACTGAATAATCAATGGATACTCCTGTGCCAAATTGTCATGGGCTAAGCATACTGCTCTCTGTGGCATATCCAAGTTCGGTGTGGTATATTGTATGAAACCTTGTCTCTTGTGGCATCTTTTCGTCTTATCACCTTCGGATATCCGCGGATGCAGATGGTTTCACTTGCCTTGCTCGACCCTCTTTCCTCCGCAGGAGGGTTATAACATAACAATGTCTCACTTGTTCTGCAGAGGAGTTGAAAGGTTGATGTTATTGAATAGGGCTCAACTGGTTTAAATTCAATGGGGTGGTCCTTGTCAGCACCTTTCTAGTTCTGCCAGGCCCCCCTGTCGCCACTTGTCAGCGCCTCTAGAGGTCCCCCTGTCTCCTGCACTTGTCAGCGCCATTCAACTGCACGTGCGGTGTACACATGCGCGCAACATGTTAAACAGCGTGTCGCGCCGTGCCGGCCTGTCTCACATGATAACACATTGTAGTTGCAGTTGGTTGCTCATTTCGTGCTGTTTTCCTTTCCGTTCTCGTTTCTTCCGTTCTGGTCTCCTAATTCTCGTCACATATTCCATCGTTTGGAATGTTTTATTCTGATTTGGGGCCAGAATCTCTCTCGATCTGGAGTCAGGTGATATGACTGAATCGTTGTTGGTTAACAACAGTTGGTTAACAACAGTTGGTTAAGTACAATCGTACTGTTAGTGTTACAGATTCCATCCGCGACCCCATACCATCTGAGAATCAATCAATCGGGGTATTATACAGGGTGGGCCAGAAACATGGAGCTACTTGGAGACAAACATTGGAAAAATACAATCCTCTCTCCATTGTACGGATCGACATTTCAACGTGTTACCCTGTCAGTTGACAGGCTGATAATTGTTAGGGAAGGGTGACTCTCTGTCGATCTCAATCCTCAGGGGACCCTTTTTCTAGTCAATAGACCGTAGTAGGGACGATAGTGTCAGTTGATGTCAGGGATTTTAAAATTTCCCTACTCAAGTGTTAGGGGAGCCTCTCCTGAGTAAAATACGCCCAATTAGAGCTCCCAATCTTTTCTCGTTCTCTAATTATACGTGATTATGCTAATTATGACGTCATCAGCAACTACCAGAAATCTACATCTTAGGGCTTAAATTTTGATACTAGCTGATAGGGGACCACTAGATTAGTGGGCAAAAAAATTTTCAGGTCGATCGGAGTTATGGGCGTGGCGCTATGGCGTTTTAAAGTGTGTAATCCGGTGATGAAGTCATCAAGGATTATCAAATTAGGTCAACGCGGGGGGTCGAGACCGGGTGCGTTTGATCGAGCCTGATAAGCTGATCAAAAATCTGTAGGGGTAGATCAATCCCCCAACTAGGAGCCGAGCTATTAGCATTTTTTCGATTTTTGACGAAGTCACGTGACCTAAAACACGAAAAATGCTAATAGCTCGGCTCCTAGTTGGGGGATTGATCTACCCCTACAGATTTTTGATCAGCTTATCAGGCTCGATCAAACGCACCCGGTCTCGACCCCCCGCGTTGACCTAATTTGATAATCCTTGATGACGTCATCACCGGATTACACACTTTAAAACGCCATAGCGCCACGCCCATAACTCCGATCGACCTGAAAAATTTTTTGCCCACTAATCTAGTGGTCCCCTATCAGCTAGTATCAAAATTTAAGCCCTAAGACGTAGATTTCTGGTAGTTGCTGATGACGTCATAATTAGCATAATCACGAATAATTAGAGAACGAGAAAAGATTGGGAGCTCTAATTGGGCGCATTTTACTCGGGAGAGGCTCCCCGAACACTTGAATAGGGAAATTTTAAAATCCCTGACATCGACTGACACTATCGTCCCTACTACCGTGAAAATTACACTGTACATTGGAGAGCGAACTGTATTGACACATTAGTTATCTCAAAGTGGCTCCATGTTTCTGGCCCACCCTGTAGTATGGCCAAACAGCAGTAGGTAGTCAGTCCAATATTTGGCTTGTGCCTTGTAAGTAGACCGTACCCGAGCCCACTCCTGTTATAGTTCCTGTTTATCATCAAAAAGGCGGGAAATCCCCCATCTGTCCCCGCTTAGATGGTGTTATACGCCCGCGTAAATGCACAGGGTACTACACGATGTACCTCTTGTGCCAGCCAATGATAACCGAGGATCATAGGTCACGTGACAATGTGCGTATCTCTCTCTCTCTCTCTCTCTCTCTCTCTCTCTCTCTCTCTCTCTCTCTCTCTCTCTCTCTCTATCTCTCTCTCTCTCTCTATCTCTCTCTCTCTCTCTCTCTCTCTCTCTCTCTCTCTCTCTCTCTCTCTCTCTCTCTCTCTCTCACCCAGCCTAGTCGCTTTCCGCAACCCCTCAAGAGTAAGCACGCTACGGGAAACACACACGTCTTGTTCTAGTGTGTATGTCAGTGTGTTCGTGTGCTACTCAATAGGGACCCAATCAGTAGTTTTAGCGTGCACCCTACTAACTGGGTGATTTGTACTAGTAGTAGGTAGACCTGTTAATTGAGGGACCCCCTTGTTAGTTTTGTGCAATAGTATCATCGTTTCAATTTGATGTTTCACTGAATCAGTGTGCCCTATGTTACTGATAGACGACAGTGGCGTCCCCTGTTTATTAATTCATTATTCCATTGATAATGCTCTTTCCCTCCTGTCTCTGAGACATTGTCTCAAGTCTCTCCCCATGGCCCCCTACTAATGTGAGAACACATTAGTGAATAGAGGGCCCCAAAGGGAATGAGCTAATGAATTCTATTTGAGCCTATAATAATTAAGCCCCGTAGTAGTCAGTGTATCATCTACGTTAGTTCCCTCGCCCCCCCCCCCCCTAGTCTACTAATTAAACTGTGAGAGGTATGGGGACCTAACAAACAGTGGCCCACTCTCAAATGGGGCCCATTTTGATAATGAATATTAATGGTTGCCTTTTGTGAGACAACTCAGTTGTGATCGATCTCACACAAGATCGGTCAGTGATTGGTGAAATTTGCAATTCATAACCTCATCATTACCGCTTGGCAGAGTACACTTACAGAGCTATGTGTGACGTGGGTCGTTGTTCGTAGAGTCCTGTCATTCGTTTGTTTTGTTCAAACCCGGTGAGAGAGGGGTACTCAACAAGTTCAAATCCTGTGAGAGAGGGTCGAGCAAGGCAATATTGTATTTGATACCCGGGTACTTTTTATAAGTTGGTCCCTCTGTCAAACATGGTAATCATTCCAAATGTGGCCCTATATCTGCTGGCTGCATGATCTATGTTTGTATATGTCATAATATTACCATAGCTCCACAACAACATAACTGGGTGTGCCGTGTTACTATTTCGGCTGCATCTGATCAGACTGTCGTCGTTACTGTGGACGGTCAATCTGATTCCTGATAACATTAACATTACAGTCTTCACAACATTAACATTACTAGCTGGTGAAGCCCGTAGTATGTCGTCCGGGTAGTTTGCAACATCTCTCTACAGAATTCAGGCACGCGCTGTTGTTAGGTGTTGTCAGGAACACACGACTTCCTGACCTTGTTTCGTTTACCTTCTTCTTTTGTAACATGTGCTTGATCAACCTGTGTAACATTGAGTCTCCTGAACTCTCAAAGTGGTGTTACAAATCTCAATTCTGAACTGTCAGGATCTGCAGCAGCTTCTCTATGGAGTCTTTTATACAGTCTCTCTTTCTATTTCTAGCTCCCTCTAATTTTCTAGTTCTGAGAAGATCGACAGATTATTGTAGATGTTGTACTAATTACCGTTCATCGGTCTCTAATGGTTTCTATTACTGTTGGATGATCGGATAACAGTTTCTATAACTGTTCAAATAGTTTTGGTTTAACTCTAGTACATAATTGGTTACGAAGTCACCCCTATTATTGCATATATCCGTGAGCTAGCACAGAGGGGGAATTTCATTACCAAAGTACATAACTTGAGCAGTGTATCTGTAGAGGTTTTTGGCTGCTAAGATCTATACTGTCTGATCTACTGTCTGAACAACACAGAAAGAAGGAAAACCTAGGCAAATTCCAATGTTCTAACTTTATTGTTGTAAGGCTTTTAGTAGCAATATACAAGCTGCATATATATAGCTTAGGAAGCCGCATCCGGTTATCATGTGTTATATAGCCCAGTTAGTTTGTGTAGTTAGTAGCCTAGTGTACTGTAATAGCTTGAAGTTATATTCGGGTCTTCTAACACATAATATTACTCAGATCTATCATTGGCTCAGAGTTACAAACTGCAATATATACTGTCTGTCTTCTCATTTCGTTCCCTCGCTCATATCCAATTCTCTCACACAGTTCATTTCCTTATCACCTGTATCCCACGTTGCCATGTTCTACTGATTCAGCCATGTTACTCCTAGGTAGGAGAGACCACTTTCTCTGCAATTTCCCAGTAAGTTTCCTTTCAGTTACCCTCTCAGGCCCTTTTAGTTTTTTTTAACACACCAAGTTTTACGTTTTCTCACCCCTTCCCCTGCATATCATATCTACTTCTAGAAGTTTATGCGTCTCTAAATGTTGGAATATATTTCGTGGGACCAACTGTCTCCAGAGGATGTCAGTAGCCCATAAAGTGCTCCTGATGATTCAGTTGTGTGGGCTTCTACCACTTGGATTGTTATGTTCTAACCCTCCTTTACAATTGGAGCTCGCGAAAAGAGGGTCGAGCTTGGATTGTGGCCGCCACAATGTGGCGGGATTAAGGAGAGAGAGAAAAGAGAGCAGGGGAGAGAGAAGGAGAGATATAGAGAGAACAGAGATGTGTAAAAGATTACCACGCTATATTGCAAGTTTGCTCCTGCACATGGTGTAGTTGTTCCCCCGACCTTCGTGTAACATTTGAATACAGTTTACCACACCGACCCTCTCTCTCTCTCTCTCTCTCTCTCTCTCTCTCTCTCTCTCTCTCTCTCTCTCTCTCTCTCTCTCTCTCTCTCTCTCTCTCTCTCTCTCTCTCTCTCTCTCTCTCTCTCTCTCTCTCTCTCTATCCCTCTCCCCCCGCATCCCTCTCTTTGACCCGGAAGCCGCACACTTTATCACCTCATTAGCAAATGTTGTTTCCGGCTCCTCGGACCTCCCAGGAGAGAGAGAGAGAGAGAGAGTCCCTGTAGCATCCCTGCAATAGAGGGAGAGAGAGGTGTACCTTTTGAGATGTGGTTCATTTGCCGCCTAGTGCAGCTCTGTAATCTGTCATGATCATAAAGTACATGGAGTACATTTTGTACCTGTTTTGTACATGTTTTGTACAATCAATAGTCTAAAGGTCCAAATCTTGAATGACTTAGTTTTGTTTGATTGAGAGGTCAAATCTTCTACATATGTTAGAAGCAGTCGTAGCTACTGAGCACTGCTGCTATCATGTGACTGCCTCGCAGGTCTAGGGGTTATTAGAGGTCTGATGATGCATAGCGACTTTTGGAAAGGCGATGAAGGCTGCTGCTACTTAGTTACAGTGGCATATGGCGAGCAGTTATGTGCGAGTCTAATAACTCACATCTCTCTTTTTGGAGATATAATCCCCTCCCCTTTTTAATATATCTTTTTTCCTCCAATCATATAACTGGCTTGCAAGCTGGATATACCCCCCATCTCATTAACATTTCTCTTTTTGCTGTGTCAGCCCATTTTCTCTTTGAGATACAAATCCCCTCCCCTAGCCTCTCTCTTGCATAATCATCCCAGCTCATCAGGGAATACATTATATGCCCAATCTGTGAATTTGTTACACAATTGTTTGATTTTGTAGACGTTATCTGCTCCTGTATTTTACTTCACAATTTATTTGCGTGATGGTCCCTCCCACAGTTGGTGCAGCAGTGTTATAGGGAGCCCACATGAGACTGCTGCAGTGCTTGCATAGTCAGCTACCACCTTTATAACTATAGTCCCCAAATTAGTTCCAATCCCCTTTCCTTGGCCCTTCTCTTGTCCCCATCTTCTCTATTCTGGATGGTACATGCCCGTTTTGTGTGTATGACGTATGGAAGATGAATGATCTGCTGCCTCCCCCACCCAAATTGTGTTCTTCTCCCGGTCCCTCTGGCCTCTCACTTCCATGGCCAACAAAATGTGACATAAACATATCGAAAAAACATCAGCTAGTTGTCAGATAACTCTTAGTAAGTGAGAGACACGCGACAAGGGGGAGGCCGAGATGTCGGATATATTTAGTAAAAGATCCCGACGCCAGGTTGTGATAGAGGGAGTCAGCCCGTACTTGTTACTCCTTTTACCGTGTCAAAGTATTGTACACTGGTACAACTTTTTGATGTTTTAACCCTCCTTTACCACGCGGTGAGAGAGGTTCGCTCGAGCGAGGCAAGTACAACCCTTGTGTGATTCCCTCGTTTTAACTCTGTCCCGTAACGGTTCTACCCGGCCGTGCAGCAGCAGCAGATGTAATATAGACTGTCAAATCTTCATCAGTTAACGGTGTGGCACGTGCATAAATGACACATGCGAGAGAGATAGAGATGTTAGAGAGATTTAGGGAGAAAGAGTTAGGGAGAGTTAGAAATGGTGAGTGGGGCTTGTCAGGGTCGGAGATTGCTAACTGTAGTTACAACTCCCTGTATCGGATTTCTTAAACACTTCCGCAATCAAGATGACGTCATTAAATCTCTCTCTCTCTCTCTCTCTCTCTCTCTCTCTCTCTCTCTCTCTCTCTCTCTCTCTCTCACCCTCAGCTCTCTCCATTTCCGTACCAGCCCCTTCATGGGATATTTCCTGATGAGACCGCTCCCTTGGTAATACTACAAACCCAGTACCGCATTGAGTAACTCAACAAGTACCGCAGTTCATTCTATTCGGTTGTCCTTGACTTTGTTTGACCAATATAAAGAACTCTACAATATGTTATGTTTAGAACTCTATATTATCATGTTATGTTTAGTCCAGCAACTCTATCTTTCCATTCCGCTCATCTCATATAATTCTCCCTTTCATCTTTGTTTTAATTTCGCATTGACCTGCTGTTTATACTGCTGTGTGCCCAATTAAATATGAACATACATGTTTCCTCTCCGCCCCAGTAACCCGGCCTCGTTTCCTCTCTCACCCAGGCCCCACTTTGCTGGCACTGCTACTAAAATTTAGGTGTGCAGGGTGGTGTATAGTCTGTAGTTCAGTGAATTGCCCACACCCAGTAGAAACGTGTGAAGGGTCGAGTCAAAGGACTGTTAGATGGACTACAGGCTGACTCTCTCAGTGTGTTGCCGCCTTGTAATTAGTATCTTTACCACTCCTACTGCAGTACTGTAGAGGGCGGCGTCTGTCCCTCTCTTCCTTTCAATAGCTTTGTCAAGAGAGGTGTGTCTGTCTTACAACGGGGGGGGGGGGGGGATCCCATGGCATACTTTGGTATACTTTGGCACTTTCCACGACTTTTTCAGCGATTTTCCATATACCAAAGTATACCAAAGTATACCAAGGTATACCAAAGTATACCATAAAAATTTTGAAAAAGGTAAAATTTAAGCGATAAGTTAACATAAATGACTAAATTTGTAAAACTACATCCTTATTTCTTTATAAGTTGGTAATATAACGCTTATTAAACCGATTTTTACGTTTTTGTTACATCATCCGGCTAGTGCTTCTAGGCTTGCCACTCGGGTTCGATTCCCGGTGAAGGCAATTTTTGAAAAATTTTTGGAGACTTTACCAAATACTATTTGAACATTTTCTTGACTTTTTAAAAGTTTTTTATCATACTCAAATGGGTCCCAATTTGTTGGTGATGACATCCCCTATTACATTATAATCCTCCACTCAGCTCGCTTCGCGAGCTTCGTCGCCGCGCTTCGCGCGGCCCTAGTGGAGGGGTGACCGCGTCACCAACCCAATTTGTCAAACCCCAGTTTTCTGACTCACCATTTTATAGGTAATATTTTCCCTCGATTCTATGAATTTAGCCTATTTAGCACCATTGTCCAATTTTATGAGTCAAGAAAGTTTATATAAAATGTTTTAAAGCCTTAACTGTTGTAAATTAACACTTTAAAGTACTTTAAAGTTATTAAAAAGATATGGTATACTTTGGTATACTTTGGTACTTTCCACATATTTTTTTGGGATTTTCCATATACCAAAGTATACCAAAGTATACCAAAGTATACCATGGGATCCACCCCCTTACAACACAGTACTCTAGGTTTTGTAATTCTAGAGATAGTTCCTCTAGCTAGATCTAGGGCTTGTAATTCCACTCTCTATTATAGTGCATCTATACTACAGGGAGAGTTATTAATCAGCATTACACTCCTCTCCTGAGAGGGGGATGGGGTGTATTTGCTACACAATGGTGTCCCATGTCTAATGTTGTCCCCTCCCCCTGTATTAATGGTGTAGATGACATGTACCTATTGTAAACATCCCCCACTGCATGGCTCTTGTTGTGTAGCCATTGGCCGGGCTATAGACTCGTGTGTCCAATGTCCCCCGGCTCCCTCGGGGTATATTGAATATTTCACATTTCCCTGTTCCTAACCTCTTGGCTCTTCATTTAAAAGAGAAAAAGAGTGGAGAGATGTGAAAGGAAGGACGGCTAAACGTGTGATATATATTGTAGCAACACACTGTAGTCTGTAGATTAACACAGGTGTTTTGCTGATCAAGTTTCAATAGTTAGCCTGCCAAAGACTAATTCATTGTCCCCTCACATAGTGATGTGACCTTGTTTCTTTGTGTAGATTGTTCTAGCTGAGGGGGGGGGGGCTCTACACTAGTCCATTCAATATAGTGTGTTTTCTTTTGGTTTAGACGGTGTTAGTTAATTTCTTGTGAATCTTCAGGCAGCTTGTGAATGAACTTAATGAACTTAATGAAACACTTTATTACACAATCGTAAAAGGTGTCAGTCTCTCCGACCTCCCCCCTTCGCCCGAACCGCTAGTACCCAATCCAAGATTGAATTCCCATTCTGAGTCACATAACCCTTCACGGGTGGATTGTCCGGGTACTGATCGAGCCACCGTCCCAGCACGACCTTAAACGTGTCCAAAGTCTCTGCCGTGTTGACATTTTTCGGTAATGCATTCCATAACCGAGCAGACCTTACACCGAAGGAGTTGAAGTATTTTGTTGATATTGACTTCTGTGCTCCGCTGTACAGGTTTGGAACTTCGGCTTTTATTCCAAGCCGTTCGTGATGATAAAACCGGGTTCCGGTGCTATTTGGGGCGACACCATTGTTGATTTTCCATAGCTGAATAATAGTGTATCGTTCTCTTCGTCTTTGTAACGACATGAGGTGGAGTTTTTTCATTCGCTCCCAGTAGTCGAGGTTTTCCATTCCCTCAATCCTTCTTGTAAAGAACCGTTGGATGTTCTCAAGGGCCTGTATATCTCCGATGTTGTAGGGACTCCACAGTGGGGAACAATATTCCAGCTTGCACCGCACTAAGGACTTATAGAGCGTGAGCATCAGTGATTTAGAGCGGGATTTGAACGCTCTCAGAACCCAACTAGCCATCCTTCGTGCATCCTTGGAAATTTTGCCTATATGATCTGTCCATGAGCAATCGTTTGATAATAGGATTCCAAGGTCTCGAACATTATTAGTCGGAGCGATAGTGATTCCTGTAGGCGTGACGTAGTCTCGAAAGTTGTTGGTGAAAGGCAGTTGTCTCAAGAGGGATGTTTTGTTAAGGGTGTAGTGGATCACCTCGAACTTTTCGTCATGTAGGGCCATACTGTTCGCTTCCGACCATTCAACAACACTTTCCAGGTCCTCTTGAAGCTCTCCCGAGGATTGTTCAGATAGTATTGCTTTACTCAGTTTAGTATCATCTGCAAATGTACCAATCTTGCTGTGCTGAATCCGGTGGTGTAGGTCAGCAATATAGATAATGAAAAGTACTGGTCCAAGTACCGTACCTTGCGGTACTCCACTTTTCACTGGTTGAAATGTAGATTTCGTTCCCTCTACAGTAACTGTCTGGAACCTATCCGATAGAAAGTTTTTGATCCAAGCCAGCACTTTTCCTCTTACACCCAGCTTTTCTAACTTGTTGATAAGGATCCCATGATTGACCTTATCAAATGCCTTGGAATAGTCAAGGTATATACAATCAACTTCATTTCCACTATTCAGTTCCTTGAAGATATTGTCCATGTGGTCAAGGAGTTGAGTAAGACATCCTCGCTGTCGACGGAAACCATGTTGACTGTCGGGGAGGAGATCGTTTGATTCCAGGTGATCCACTAGCTTGTTCCTCATGATTCTTTCAAATGTTTTCAGCAGATTTGATGTTAGAGAAACAGGGCGATAGTTTGCTGCTAATGTTTTGTCTCCTCGTTTGAATATAGGAGCAATGTACTGCATTTTGAGGCTTGGTGGGGTCACTCCAGATGCGAAAGAATCCTCCCAGAGCAAGTGAAGAGGGATAGAAAGGGCAGCTCTACAGCAACTGAGGATTTTTGCAGGAATATCACCATCAGGTCCAGCGGAGTACGGATCAAGTTCTGCAAGTGCCTTTTTGATATCCTCAGTGGTGAAGGTGATGTCCTCCAAGATAGCGTTTGTTTCCTCTTTGACCCACTCGCTGCTCTTCTCCGGGTCTCCACTGTCTGGTTCAGTAAACACCCTGCAGTATTGAGACTGTAACAGTTCTGCCTTTTCAGCATTGTCAGTGGTTAGTGTTCCATCGTCACGTTTGAGGGGAGCTATTGAGGATCTGTTAGTTGATAGCTTTTTAGCATAGGAGAAAAAGTACCGAGGGTTGACCTTGATGTTAGCCACTGCTCTCTCTTCTTCCTCCTCCAACGGTGCGAGTAGAAGTTCCTTGATATTCTCTGATATATCGTTCTCTTCATCTGTTAGGTCAGATAACTTCTTGCTGTTGTTCCCTATTTTGGTCAACGCTTCAATTCTCGATTTCAGTTTTCTTCTCCTCCGTTTCAGCTTTTCGAGGGGACCCTTTTGGTTGTGTGGTTTAGGTTTCTTTCGAGGACAGTGCTTGATGGCTATTTGGAGGACGGTTAACACAAACAACTCCTTGAATTGTTCGCCTTCTGGATCACCTGACTCCTTGCACAGCTGTTGAAGTTTTTGCCAATCTATTTTCATAAGATCGACAGACATTTCATCAAAATCACCTTTATGTACATTAATCCCTCGAAAACTCTGGTAGTCCCAGGTTATTATGGAAGGGGATAAAGCTGCTGTGGGGTTTATTGTTAATAGACACTCAACTAACATGTGATCAGAAATTCCCGTTGCTTCAGTACCGATACTAGCCACATTCTGTGGTGTATTTGTAAAGATTAGATCCAGAATGTTACTACCCCGTGTAGGTTGGTTAACAACTTGTGTTAAAAAGTTATCACCGATGAAGTCAGAGAGAGCAGCATAGCCCGGTGAAGAGTTTGGCGGTGGAGAACCTATATCCCAATTGAACAACGGTAAATTGAAATCCCCCAAAATAAACATATCAGGGAGGTTGTTGTTAGAAAGGGTATTGATTTGCTGCTGGAGTACGTCCAAAATGGATAGAAAGGACTTTTGAGAACAGTCCGGGGGACGATAAACACAGGAAAATAATAGGTTCTTCGCCTCACTGAAAGCTAAAACAATGCTACATTCCCTATCACTGAATGAGTGTGCGAAGCTGATAGGGATATCATCGTGTATGTACAATACACAACCTCCACCAACACGTTCTGGTCGATCAGAACGGAAAACACTGTACCCCTGAAGAGATATTTGGGCATCGCTGATATATGGTTTCAGCCAAGACTCCGTGATACCGAGGGCAATTGGTGGAACTGATGATGAAGTTTGGAGGATAGTTGATTCGATGAAGGGAATTTTCCAGCGGGTGCTTCCTGCTGCTGATGGGGAGATGCTCCGACCGTTTAGTAAGAACATCTTAGAGAGGTTCGTGGGCTCAGTATTGGTTTTCTGAGGCCCTGGGTCAGCGTCATACCCCTGGGAATGGAGTACTGGCTCTGTGGGATCACCTGGGAATGAATCATTGGTGATTCGTCTTGGGACTCGATGAGATGAGCCATGATTTCGTCCATACGATCCGCTTGTCGAAGAGATTCCTCCCTTGCATCTCGGGCTTCCTTCAGGAAGATCGACAGAAAACCGTGTTTCTTCTTTTCAAAAGCCGGTGATACAGATGTTGTGTTGAATAAGCCCGTCAAGAACCTCCTCTAGCTAGCTGTGACCGCACTGTATGGGGCGTGTGCGTTGTGTGCGTCAAGATATACAACTGTGTTCGTCTTTACTGGTCGGAAGTTCAGCCACTTTTCACCTTTTGCATCTCGCTTCTCTCTCTCTATCTGTATTTTGTCTTTCCCTCTCTCCTTTTTTCTCTCTCTCATTTTCTCTATCTTTCTCCAGCTCGCTGAGAATTTTGCCTCTAATTGACATTGCACCGTTGCGAGAATACGTGTTAACTAAAATCGCGACGCACGAATCTCTGAAATACTCCTCTAGCTCTCTTCAGTGCTGTCTTGTTACTCAACAAGACATGCTGTCGGCAGGCAATGGAATGCAGTTCTTGTCCCACGCTTCGTTTGCTTGCACCTGTTATGGGCGGTGAGAGAAAACAAGATAGTTATTCAGTCATGGTTATTGAGGTTGAGTGAGAAAATTAGCGGTATGATGTGACTGCTAAAGGAAGCTTGTTCGAACACTAGACTGTGTTGCGGTCCTTTGTTTATATCACACTACTCCTATTATCAGGGTGTGAACTGCATGTCGTGTTTGCTAGTCGCGAGCGCGCTTGCGAGACAAGCAAACACGTCAAGGTTCATTAACAAGCATACTGCTCAGTCATTTTAGATTTAATACACAATGTAAGGATACCATGTAATAGGTGAGACTCTTGCCGTCACCCTCGTTCAAGTCCCGTAAAAAACGGAGCAGTACACGCAAACTGATGCCCATTTTCCTCGCGTGACCCCGATTCAGCAGTTTGAGACACCAACTCTTTAGGGGGCCATATCTCAGGAACCAGACAAGATAGGAAAAATCGCCGTCTAATGAGGCGTACAGTTTTTAATCTAGTTTACCACTGTACCGGCCGTTTCACTCTCCGACCTAAAACAAAAATCGCAACCCCACAAAACTTCAAAATAATGAAATTCGCATCTCGCATGTCGTGTTGCATGTCGTGTCATGTTATTGACGCGCTCGCGTTCAACTCTCACACAGCAGCTGCAGAACATGGCGGGAAACATCTCTCAGCTATCCTACCCCTCATCAACTCGATCTCTCAGCTACCCTACCCCTCATCTACTCCATCTTTCAGCTACCCTACCCCTTATCTAGTCCATCTCTCAGCTACCCTACTCCTCATCTACTCCATCTCTCAGCTTCCCTATTAGGGAAGCATAGAGATGGAAACGATTAGGGGTAGGGAATCCCTATCCATAATCGTTTCCATCTCTATGCGTCCCTAGCCCTCATCAACTCCATCTTTCAGCTACCCTACCCCTAATCTAGTCCATCTCTCCGCTACCCTACTCCTCATCTACTCCATCTCTCAGCTACCCTACCTCCCATTTACTCCATCTCTCAGCTTACCTACCTCCCATTTACTCCATCTCTCAGCTTACCTACCTCCCATTTACTCCATCTCTCAGCTTCCCTACCTCCCATTTACTCCATCTCTCAGCTACCCTACCTCCCATTCACTCCATCTCTCAGCTACCCTACCTCCCATTTACTCCATCTCTCAGCTTCCCTACCTCCCATTTACTCCATCCCTCAGCTTCCCTACCTCCCATTTACTCCATCCCTCAGCTTCCCTACCTCCCATTTACTCCATCCTTGCCTCCCATTTACTCCATCTCTCAGCTTCCCTACCTCCCATTTACTCCATCTCTCAGCTACCGTACCTCCCATTTACTCCATCTCTCAGCTTACCTACCTCCCATTTACTCCATCTCTCAGCTTACCTACCTCCCATTTACTCCATCTCTCAGCTTCCCTACCTCCCATTTACTCCATCTCTCAGCTACCCTACCTCCCATTCACTCCATCTCTCAGCTACCCTACCTCCCATTTACTCCATCTCTCAGCTTCCCTACCTCCCATTTACTCCATCCCTCAGCTTCCCTACCTCCCATTTACTCAATCCTTGCATCCCATTTACTCCATCTCTCAGCTACCCTACCTCCCATTCACTCCATCTCTCAGCTTCCCTACCTCCCATTTACTCCATCGCTCAGCTACCCTACCTCCCATTTACTTCATCTCTCAGCTTCCCTACCTCCCATTTACTTCATCTCTCAGCTTCCCTACCTCCCATTTACTCCATCTCTCAGCTTCCCTACCTCCCATTTACTCCATCTCTCAGCTTCCCTACCTCCCATTTACTCCATCTCTCAGCTACCCTACCTCCCATTTACTTCATCTCTAAGCTTCCCTACCTCCCATTTACTCCATCTCTCAGCTTCCCTACCTCCCATTTACTCCATCTCTCAGCTACCCTACCTCCCATTTACTCCATTTCTCAGCTTTCCTACCTCCCATTTACTCCATCTCTTACCTTCCCTACCTCCCATTTACTCCATCTCCCAGCTTACCTACCTCCCATTTACTCCATCTCTCAGCTTCCCTACCTCCCATTTACTCCATCCCTCAGCTACCCTACCTCCCATTTGATCCATCTCTCAGCTTCCCTACCTCCCATTTACTCCATCTCTCATTTATCCTAACATTCCTACCCCTGAGAGATGGAGTAAATGGGAGGTAGGGAAGCTGAGAGATGAAGTAAATGGGAGGTAGGGTAGCTGAGAGATGGAGTGAATGGGAGGTAGGGTAGTTGAGAGATGGACTCCATCATGGAGTAAATGGGAGGTAGGGAAGCTGAGAGATGGAGTAAATGGGAGGTAGGTAAGCTGAGAGATGGAGTAAATGGGAGGTAGGTAAGCTGAGAAATGGAGTAGATGAGGAGTAGGGTAGCGGAGAGATGGACTAGATTAGGGGTAGGGTAGCTGAAAGATGGAGTTGATGAGGGCTAGGGAAGCATAGAGATGGAAACGATTATGGATAGGGATTCCCTACCCCTAATCGTTTCCATCTCTATGCTTCCCTAATAGGGAAGCTGAGAGATGGAGTAGATGAGGAGTAGGGTAGCTGAGAGATGGACTAGATAAGGGGTAGGGTAGCTGAAAGATGGAGTAGATGAGGGGTAGGGTAGCTGAAAGATGGAGTAGATGAGGGGTAGGGTAGCTGAGAGATCGAGTTGATGAGGGGTAGGATAGCTGAGAGATGGAGTAGATCAAGATCAAGAAATATTTGATTCGGCACCGACCCTCTCTCTACTCCTCGATGTTTCCCGCCATGTTCTGCAGCTGCTGTGTGAGAGTTGAACGCGAGCGCGTCAATAACATGACACGACATGCAACACGACATGCGAGATGCGAATTTCATTATTTTGAAGTTTTGTGGGGTTGCGATTTTTGTTTTAGGTCGGAGAGTGAAACGGCCGGTACAGTGGTAAACTAGATTAAAAACTGTACGCCTCATTAGACGGCGATTTTTCCTATCTTGTCTGGTTCCTGAGATATGGCCCCCTAAAGAGTTGGTGTCTCAAACTGCTGAATCGGGGTCACGCGAGGAAAATGGGCATCAGTTTGCGTGTACTGCTCCGTTTTTCACGGGACTTGAACGAGGGTGACGGCAAGAGTCTCACCTATTACATGGTATCCTTACATTGTGTATTAAATCTAAAATGACTGAGCAGCATGCTTGTTAATGAACCTTGACGTGTTTGCTTGTCTCGCAAGCGCGCTCGCGACTAGCAAACACGACATGCAGTTCACACCCTGATTATTACATCTCTCTTTCTCTCTCTCTCGACTCTCTGTCAATTTCTATCTCTCGGGCACCCTGGAGTGGTCGTCAACCTGACTGGCCAATAAATATCCCACCCTCCTCATAACTCTATCTCTCTCTGTGCACTTCCCGTTCAATTTTCGGCTCTGTATTGCAGAATTACTGGCAAACACTAGCTGTGTACTAAATCTTGTTGTGGTCAATATAATTCTCTATCCGGGTCTTGTGTCCGGGTACCAGTCAGGGGTGTTTCCCCTCCATCTGATGATGTATCCTAAATTCTTAGTTTGGGTACGTTCCTGGCCGTGCGATGTTTCTGACTGTTGTGGGACTGTTCCTGACTGTTGTGGGACTGTATACAGTAGTAGTAGGACCCGGGACAGTGTGTTCCCCTCTTGTAGTGTGATACATTCCACCTCCCCAAGTACTAACCTAATTTCCCATCGCTCTGCACCGTCCTGCTACTACCCTGAGGGGAGGGGTTGTTGTTCGATGTGACTGCCCTAGGTTGTGATCCCCGTCTGTGTAGTACTCTCTAGCACCTTCATAAGTCCACCTGATATTGCTGACCGTCAACCTGACGCGGATTATGTGTTCGAGAAACTGCTGATACTTCTTCTTTATGGCCGTGATTTCACTAGGTTGCTTGTCACAGTTGTAGGGATGCGAGATAGGAGAAGAGGAGAGGAGGAAGAGGAGAGAGTGTGTTCTCTCGAGTGGTAAACACAAGAGTCAAAACACACGTCTATCTCAAATGTGGGTGTGTTGTGTCAGCAGTCAGATGGTTTCTCTCTCTCCCCCCTCTCTCTCTCTCTCTCTCTCTCTCTCTCTCTCTCTCTCTCTCTCTCTCTCTCTCTCTCTCTCTCTCTCTCTCTCTCTCTCTCTCTCTCTCTCTCTCTCTCTCCACTCCCTCGTTCCTCCAGATGCTGTTGTTGTTGTCAGTTCATGGGCTTCCCAGCTCGAGCTGGTATTATCCTCACCGGAATTTTAAACTAAAGCTAAATCTCCTAGTTCTTTGTTTCTCTATCTCCACTATCTCTGTGTCGCTTCCCTTTCAACTATCCTTCCCCTTTGTTGGTTCTATCGAATTCGCGTGCCGACATGACTCTCAGGAAGTTGTTAAACCCGTAAAAACTCAGGTTAAACACCCTGCTGCAGCTGCTCCCCTTGCTGTTAGAAGTGTGTTTCATGTGCCATCTTCACCTCTCTCAGTCTCTAACTTGGCCTTTTTGTGTTCTCTCAGTCATCTCAGTCTCTATCTTAGCCTTTCCCCTCAGTCTTTACCCATCTCTTTTTTACAATATTTGCGGCGTTTCAACAGTCGGTAAGGGTACGTGGCCCTCATCCTTTCTTCATAGCCCTCTCTGTATTGCCTGGGGTGCTATAGTTATACAGCCCACCTAGTACCAATTAGATGCATAAGTAGCCCTAGCTCGTTTAGCAATGTTTCAACTCCCCACCTCACGATATAACGAACATTATTGGGTGATACATATAACTCACATCTCAACACATATATTCATATTGATATATTGCGAATTGAAGGCACGTTTCTAATGTGGATTAGGAGAACCAAGAGAGGGGGATAAAGAGGGAGATGAGAGACCTATAATAGATAATATAGAGAACTCGAGGCGAGATGAGAGGGAGTTATATCTGAATAATGTATTTTCTCTCCTCGCTCGATGTGACCTATTATAATAGTGGGCCGACTTCGTTAGGTCTATTATTACACTTGCAAATTGGAGCTATTTAATTATGACTCTTACACGTCCCTACACGGGCTGCCCTCTCAAAAGGGGAGTCCTAATCTGTCAGCGAGTGGTATTTTAGTCGCGTCTCTAAAGAGAAGAGACCCCTCAAAGAATGTTCCCACAATGTGCTGATTTAATATACGTCACGTAATGTGCTATATTCAGGTCTGGTGATGAAGCTAACTAGACATTATGTTGTATAACCTTGCTAAACATGGGTGTGTCCACCTCCTTGTGCTGCACCATGCAGTAACCGCAGTCTGCAGCAGGGGTGACGTGCCTAGCACATTGATAAAACCACAATTATAGGATCGTTCTGCGGCAAAGTTCAGTGGCTCTTTAATAGTGGCACTGTGCGACACACACACACACCACAAATAGTAGGACGCTGCTGCCCCTGTTTACTGTCAAACAAGCATGGTTGGGCTGGTTACGAAGTCACCCCTATCCAGGAGCTGGCGATGAGGGGTAATTTTATTACAAGCAGGTTGAGCTGGTAGCTGTCCTATATAACCGCAGT
Source organism: Hormiphora californensis (assembly GCA_020137815.1). Lineage (NCBI taxonomy): Eukaryota > Metazoa > Ctenophora > Tentaculata > Cydippida > Pleurobrachiidae > Hormiphora > Hormiphora californensis. Next base: position 6,083,561 of record CM035354.1, read on the forward strand.
GTTGTGTGATTCCCGCCCTTGCTTACACTCTCTCATGATGTTCACAACACGAGCAGAGTTTGTGTGTTTAGAGTACGCTCTTTAACTTCATATCTCTCTCTCTCTCTCTCTCTCTCTCTCTCTCTCTCTCTCTCTCTCTCTCTCTCTCTCTCTCTCTCTCTCTCTCTCCCACGGCACGTGCCAGCTGTCACAGTCCCCCTCTCCCCAACTCCCACACAGGATCACGTGATTGAAGGGGAGGCCATTGTTTGAACTGTGTACTGTGCTGAGTGGGAGAGAGAGAGAGTTGATATGATACTGATGATCGATTAGAAAGCTCCTTACCCGCCGTCTCTCCCTCCACTAGTTGACCTATAACTATCTCTCCGCTGTTTGATCCATCTATCTCCCTCCTTATTTCCCTAAGCTCCCTCTCTTATATATCTCTCCCCTTTGACCCATCGGCTCTGATCCGCCTCCTTCCCTTTCCCTCCCGATAGTTTAGAGTCATTTGTTTGTATTCATTGGTTCATGTTTATTGGGCCACCCACTGCTATAATAATTAGAAGGAGGACGCTCTTTGAATCTTTTGTCATTTGTCTCATTTTCATTTAGCTTGTCATATGTCAGTTTGTAAGTTTTCTCTTCTTTTTCTTCTTTGATAAAAACTCCATAAATAGAGCTCGTTACTGGTTTTAAAAACTCGTAAAACAGCGATCTGTACTTCATCATAAATATCCGTATGATCTGTCAGTAGAAATATGATCTCAAACCAGGTCTCCTGTCTCCTAATGTTGTGTGTTCGTCATTAAGTGTCCTCAGTCTCTATTCTTTTCCCTCCTTTTCGACACGGCCATCCTAGGGCCTTTATACCTTACCTCAACCAATTTTTGGTCATTATACGTCATAGTATGGGGACATAGATCTATGTACAATTGCATGAATCATGAGACCTTGCAAGTCATGAGGGACGGGTTATGGACTATGGTATGGTAGTATGTGATCTTAATTTGTAGTTGCACTCTCTCTCAATTGTCCCTGATTACCTCAATTCAGTGTGAACTCTGGCCCATGATACACTGCGTCACTACATATTAGCTCTCTCACCCTCGTCCCTCTCTCTCTCTCTCTCTAACAGTGCTCAGTCAGCTCATCCTCTCGCTCTTGTTAGTTGTTGCGTTGACCCACTTTACACAACAACCTTTAAATTGTCTGTCAACATTGTGTGCAGAATAATTAAGGTTCTAGCCCATCTCATAGCCCACTGCAGTGCACTGATTTGAGACTGTTGGTTGGGGTGTTCAGACTGCAGCTCCAGACGTCTTCTGTTTCGTCTACAGCCATCTCAGATATGTTTCCATCTATCCGTCGCCAGACAGAGGTAGTCTTGTATCAATATCCAGACCGGATTTTGTCGTATCTTATCTGCCCTGTAGTAGGTCAACATGCCAGGTGGTATACCCGCCATTCTGGCTACCCCACCAACTATCTTTTCTCTCTCTATCTCTCTCTCACTCTCCACTCTCTCTTTCTCCATTCCAATATCTGACAACTGGCAGCAGCAGCACGGGGCAATTAATCTTCCATTCCCTCTTGTTTGGGCAGCGGCAGTTCCTCCTCTCTCACACTCTCAGGTCCTCTACTCTGTCTTGCAGTTAGCTCCTTCAAGATTGCATCTTCTGAACTGTTGTTGTCTATGCCTTTGTCCCTTAGTTTCTATCGCATCATTCATCAATCAGTGCCACCACTTCATTGGAGAGATCGTTTGAGTGAGGGAGAGAAGAGGAAGAGATTAACGAGGGAAAGGGTGATTGAGCGAGTTGGGGGGGGGGGGGGGTGATATAGAGGGTTGTTATAGTACATCTCTTGAGAAGGAACCCACAGGGTCCCCAACACACCAACTTCCCTTCCTCTCTCTCTCTCCACCTATAATTACCGCTGTTAAACACACGGAAGAAGTGAATGTGATATGCGATCCTCGTCCTCTATTTCTGACCACTTCGTCCCCTCTCTCTCCACTCTCTCCTTGTTCCCTGTCATCTCTCTCCCTCTCTCCCCTCTCTCATCACACCAGATGGTGTCTGTTGGTGAAGATCAGTGACACACTCTCTCCTCCTCGAGGGGCCCTGTCATAGTTACACCTGCTTTCTGTCTCCCCTCTCCTTCCCCTCTCTCTCTCTCTCTCTCTCTCTCTCTCTCTCTCTCTCCTCTCTCTCCTCTCTCTCTCTCTCTCTCTCTCTCTCTCTCTCTCTCTCTCTCTCTCTCTCTCTCTCCCTATCTCTCCCACTCAATCACCAGTTTCCCGCCTCCTGTTTAACAAGCCTCTGTCTAATTTGCATCTAAAGAGCTGTGCTATTCTGGTCCAATTTGTCGGTTCCCTGTTATAGCTAACAGGGGGGGGGACCTTATTTGTCTCGCCACGAACTGTGTCCCATACTTCCGGGACCTTAATAGTGTTCCCCCTCTCTCAATAAATTCCACCTCTCTCTCTATGTTATTCCTATCTTTCTCTCCCTCTTGTTCTCTCTCTCTAGTACTGACTAATTGGGTCTAACACATGTGACGCGTGTTCCGATAGTGTAGCGATAGTCATACTTTTCCCACTAGTGTGATATGTGCTAGAAATGTCTGGTTAGAGCTGGACTGGTCAGTAATCAACGCAATATTACTCCTATATTTGCATTTCTCTATCTCTCTCGCTTTCTCTCTCTCTCTCTCTCCTCTCTCTCTCTCTCTCTCTCTCTCTCTCTCTCTCCCCTCCATCTCTATCTTTATTCTCTCATTGTGCTACAACTAGTAACTACACAATTCTACTAACGAGCAGAGTGCTGATTGAGTACCAACCAGCGTTCGGCAAAGTAACAATTCTCACCTCATTCCCAGAGTTTCTTTCTCTCTCTCTCTCTCTCTCTCTCTCTCTCTCTCTCTCTCTCTCTCTCTCTCTCTCTCTCTCTCTCTCTCTCTCTCTCTCTCTCTCTCTCTCTCCTCTCTCTCTCTCTCCCTCCCCTCTCTATCACTCAGGACTTGCTTTTCTTTTTATTTACCGACGAAATACATTTCTTTTCACCCAACACTTATCTGATTTCACTTTAGTATAGCTGCTGACGCATTTTGATTCTTGATTTCAATTTCATCTCTAGTTTCTTAGTCTAGTCAGTATCCACTAAGAAACTAGAGATGACTATCCAGAGTCGCCATGATAGAGAGGTCTTTTCTCTTTCTCAAACGGGATGATTTTGATAAAATGTTCTCTGAGTGCTTTTTCAATCACATTTATAGTACCTTTCACGTACTTTTTTATTGCAAATATATTATATCTCTCAGCTATCTAAATGCAATCTAAAAGGAATTCTACTGACGTGTTGATAGTTTTCACATTTTAACTATCTTCCCTCTTGTTATAGCAAGTGTTCCATGGACTCATGATAGTATGACAGAAAGCATTTTAGGACGGTACCTAGTGTTAGGTACAATAGCTACCATTCTCAGCTCTACACTCACCCAAGCAGAACGTGAGTAAAGCCACTTGTATTAACCGAGTATTATGATTTTCTATTTCAGATCTTAATCGTTAAATTTCTTAGTTTAGTTAAAATTTCTTAGTTTAGTTAAACTAAGAATATAAGAAACTAAGTTAGTTTCCCTTGTTGAGTAAGGGGTGATATCTTACTCAACAAAGTTTCTGGGTTTCCCAAATCTCTCTCTCTCACAGCTCACCTAGAGCCCAATTCACCCTCAGTTCTCCCCACCTTGGTACTCAAGCCCAGTGGATTCATCCAGTTCAAGAATGAAACTGAAACCAAGACGTCCTACAACAAGTTCTCATTTTACGTGAGGGCTAATGAGGAAGTAATGGAGAAGCAGCATATCATTAGCATTCGGAGTGATACCAGATCTGAACAGGTACCTAGTAAATCTTTTTTTGAGTTTTGTGTGCTGGAATTGTGGTTGTTTTTTATCGATCAGCATCTCTATTTTGAAATAAGTTACCCAATCATCTTTGTGTGTATTGGTGTGTGTAAGTGTGTCAGTGTGACTGAGTGTGACTGTGTGTGTGACTCAGTGTGATCAGTTGTGAGACATGTGTAATATCGCCAGGAACAGCAAGACAATTACAATATGGGATCAGATTTGAGTTATTGGGCCGCTCAGAACGGAGGAAAACCTCTTTTGGTGAATTTACCACGGATTAGTGTGTGCCACTTGAACTGATAAACAATCTGATTAATAGCCACCTAGATCACTTTAGATTTGCCTGACATGTGTGAATCTTAGACCTCTTGTAAATTTATAGATCTCCAATCTTTTTCTATTCAGTAGTTTCCGTCTCTTAAAGCATCTTTTAGTAATCAAGACTCAAGAGCCCTCCTTTGATCCTAAAGCAAATCTTCCAATATTGTCCCCTATTTACCCGCCCCATTCTAACCCCTCTCCTCTCCTCTTCAGTTTATCAAGGTGAGTCTGATCAAGATGCAGATTTCAGTTCTGGCCAACCTCCGACACCCTGCTGTCAGTAGATGGTTCCTTGTTGGGGAACCACTTGTACCCAAAGAGGTAATGTTTGGAGCTTTGCCCCTCCCTATAGAGTCCTAATCTCTCAAGTATTTAGCTCCCTTTTGCCCCTCCCTAGTTCCACTTTCTCTCCAAGATTCCCAGCATTTCCCCCTCTCACCCCATTACTCATTACTCCAGGCGTATTACATAGCTGTGAATCAAGTGGGTGATAAACTGAGTGTCACTATCAATAACTCAACTAACAGCTACAGTTTAGAAAGTGTGGAGGATTTCATCTTTCCTTCCATTCTTGTCCTAGGTAAGAGAGTTGGAGATCTGTTCTAGAGAGTGGACGAGAACTGAGAAGTTTTCGACGTGTTTTATATCTACCTGTATAAATATTGGGTGATGGGTCAGAGCAAGATTCAAACACTAACTCTCCATCTCCCCATGTTACAGGCAACATCCAGTCAGCATCAGGTATAAACGGCTCTGTAGCGGGAGTGCACTATAACGGTGTGGATATCCTCAAAGTTACCTAGCGACGGGATCTGGATTTTAGAAACGTCGCAGTTGAGATGGGTGGTGATGTGACGATCAAGGAACGGGAATGGATAACTATCGAAGAAAGTAAGTTCATTTACGAGAATGAAATACGAGGGGTTAGAATAACAAATTCTTATAGTTACAAGTTCCAACTACAGTTTTCCTAACCATCACTTCCCTAGAAAATCGATGAAGGCTTTTGTACCAGAAATGAAGTTCATATGAATTCATATGAAGCTCATTTCCACTTCATTTTTGGGTAAATGAAGCTCATTTAGCTTCATATGAGCCTCATTTTTGGTCCGCGCGCACCGGAATCTGGGAACGTAGCTCATAGGAACGGCGCCAAACCTCTAGGCTGGAATGCATCGCGCGTTACAGCTATGATGTGGGCAATGTATTTCTATACACAAAATGTATTTTTCGAGATGATACAATATTTAGGGGCCATTCAAGAATGATTTTTGGTCCAACACCAGATCCTCACTGGCTGTCCCTTTTGGACTCAAATTGGAAATTTTGAATGGCCCCTCACGATATCAGATACCAAATTGGAACAAAAAAATTGAAAATCATAATAATTATAATATCAAGAAGTGCAGCCCCCTCTCTTTCTCTCTCTTTCTCTCTCTCTCTCTCTCTCTCTTTCTCTCTCTCTCTCTCTCTCTCTCTCTCTCTCTCTCTCTCTCTCTCTCTCTTTTTCTCTCTCTCTTTCTCCCACTTCTATCTCTTTCTTTCTCTCTCGCTATCTCTCTCACACACACGAAATTTCTACTGAAAGTCTGTTCGTTGCTATTTAACAATGTCTTAGGTTTGTTGAATGCAACCGATTCGTCATGATGGATATATCATTCATCCTTGGCCTTTTCACGTCCTGTAATTCCTCGCCGAAGTTGAGTGGGAAATCATAGTGGTGAACATGTTTCAGAGGAATCTGTCTGTTACTTCTGTATCCATATCCTGGGAAGGAAAGAGAAGAATTGATAATGGGGTCTGCGGATTGTATTTAGAAGGCCTATATCATTGATATGGCTTGTGAGGTACACACCACCACCGTGCCATCAACCACTACTGCACACAACAGTACAAGTTGTATGTACTACAACAACATTATGATGTCATAACGTCACTGTAGCAGCCGTATATCAACTATATGAGCTGCCACACTCAGAGTACAATTTTTAATCTATAATAGAACTCCAAACTATAGCCTGGTTTTAGGTGATATATTCTAACAATGAATGAATCATATTAATGAACCGAACTAAGGGTTAAGGTACTACTACCCCGGGTTCTTGAGTAACAACGAACCCCGGTTCGTTAGGTATTGACACACAGCTGATATACTAACACGGCCAAGAAACTGTGTAACTCCCTAGTGTCACTTAGTACAACTGTGTACGTCAACAGTTTAACTATTATAGACACACAAACACACAGACTCGCCCAACAACCAACAACATGTGTGACTCACAAGCTGTTTACAAGACCAGTAGCAGCGACGAATTCCGGGAATATCGACTGATAACCACTCCGCCGATTAAAGGAGTGGACCCTGAAAGCTTCCTTGACAACCCGTTCTCTAGCAAACTTCCTTGCCACACTCAAGACGTGGAAAGAGGAGTTGCTATAACAACCGCAGCAGTTAGCCGGGCCCGAACACACGAGAAACAGCTCGGAGCAGCACTGGCGAGAGCAAACCACATAAAAAAACAGAGACAAGAGTAGTGGTTTGCAGAGAGCAAGAGAGAGCAAGAGAGAGAGGGAGTGAGAGAGAGAGAGAGAGAGAGAGAGAGAGAGAGAGAGAGAGTGCGTGGCCCAGCCACAGCTTTGTCTTCTCTGGGAGACAGGGCAAAACGGTGCTTTTCAGCGCCCTTCCAAAATTAAGAAATCAAATCTGTGTGTCAAAGAAACCTGGTAAACATGGTAAAGGTCAAATCAAAAACAAATCAAAGAGTTCATGTTGTTGAAAAGGCGGACGGGGTGATAACTTTGTGTGTGGGGGAGAAGTCCGGGTTCCCGCCACACGCAAACAAAGAGAGTTTTGAAATCTGTGTACGGGAGTACAAGTCACACGATTTGAACCAATCACAAAGCAGATCGCGCGTGTCCTCCCACACACACACACACAAAGAGAGAGAGAGAGAAAATACATTTTGTGTATAGAAATACATTGCCCACATCATAGCTGTAACGCGCGATGCATTCCAGCCTAGAGGTTTGGCGCCGTTCCTATGAGCTACGTTCCCCTATTCCGGCGCGCGCGGGCCAAAAATGAACCTCATATGAAGCTAAATGAGCTTCATTTACCCAAAAATGAAGTGAAAATGAGCTCATTATGAATTCATATGAACTTCATTTCTGGTACAATAGCCTTCATCGATTTTCTAGGGTTTCTCATTCCCAGGGGAAAAGGTGTACTGTCCACATACGAACCACTTCCCAAAAAGTGAGGTTGGCACCGAGATCAAGCTGGAGAATTGCCCACAAAATATCGCCCGGGCAGTTTGTGGGGATAGTAAGATTTGGCTGGTTGAGAAGTGTGATACTAACGAGAAATGTGAGTGTAACCGGCAGATATATCCAATATCTCCCATTTAGCTAGTTTCTCAATGATCGAGCTAAAAAACACACTTTGTCCAATCAACCACTGAGGTAATCCATCCGCCCTCCAACTAAAAAAAATAGTTTCAGTATTTCTCAATTCTCGTAACCCCCTTCTATTTCTCACAACCCCCTCCTCTCCCCAGCAGTAAAGGGTCGGTCAGGGGGTGACATGGCGGATACAGAGTCTCTCTCTAACAACATGCTGATCATCTACATTGGTGCTGGTGCCTCTGCTGCCCTCTTTATCGCTGTCATTGTTGTAGCCATCATCGTCAAGTGAGTTACCATGGCAACCATGTTGTTTCTGTTGCGGTTACCATGTCTCTTTGTTACATTTTCGATCGTGTATTCAGTTCAAGTTTGTCGTGTACCATTTTGGTCTCCTTTAAACTGTCGTCTACCGCGGTTCCGTTGTAAGTTGTGGTCCTAATTAGTTGTCCTAATTAGTTAGTGTTCTTAGAACTGTAGTGTGTTATGATTTCCCTTCTTGGAAAACTGTATTGTGAAATGTGATCCAACTATCATGTTAGACAGTGTTAAAACACTACTCTGTCCGTCAGTCCGTCTGTATGCCAATGAGCAGTATACCGGGGGGGGGATCAACACTTAACTGCATGATACTCATGCCGATAACTGCCAAATTTTCAAAAAATTTTTGACACCCACCACCCCCCACATATTTTGCACTTAAGTCCCACATTTAACTGCCGCCACATCTGAAAATGTAGACCCACCCCCCAAATCTAGCTAAAAGGGAGCTAAAAATAGCACGAAAGACACGGAGAGACTTATATATTGTGTCTAAAATCAACTGCCATCAACTAAGAACAATACAGACCAGTTTAGGTAACGGATCCGAATTCCGAATTAGTTAGTATGAGACACTTAGAGTGGCATGCGTAAAAAATATTCGCCACACACATGTGATAGGCGCGCAAAAAATAACGAGCGCGTGAAAAAGGGGGTTGAAAACTTCAAAAAATCGGCCATTTAGAGCAGTTATTTAAATTTTCACCATATACACACCCCTAGACCCCCTATTTTTAGGCAGTTAAGTGTACAACTTAACTGCCGGACCTCTCGTACACCCACCCACCCTAACTGGCATGAGTGTCACAAAGTTAAATGTTGATCCCCCCCCCCCGAGTATACCTATAACTTGTTGAGTAGTTCAACAACCTATAACGGGGTTTTGTAGCAAATGATTTCAGGCGACGACGAAGGAACAGGGTGGTGCGGTACAAGTTAGCTATGGACGACCACACACCTCCCATCATGGGAACCTTCCCTCCCCCACCCTCCTCTCAACACCGCCTCGAGGGGGTCTTGACCCTTCCACCGGGTCTCAAGAACGACTCCCTGACCACAGCACCTAAACGGGAGCCATTCGAGATGTCTTGTTCTACCCTTGAGTATCCACCCTCCGACATCCTAGATAACAGAATACCTGTATTCACCGCAACCAGTAATCCCCTGGGGAAAACAGAGGATCTGTACCCCATGTATATGAGCACTGATGGGCATCTGAATAGTCGTGACAATGGGGACATTATCAGTACAATTTTGGGCGAAAAAGCAGAGAGACAGTACACTAATAGTTATGCGAACAGTCCGAATCTAATTCCAAGTAGTCTCCTAAACTCTAATAGCGGGTTAAACTCTGAACACAGTTGGTGTGATGTGTGAGAGAACTCTCTGGGGAGAATAATATTCTTATGCCAAGTTGGTTTATGAGAGAGAAGGTCAAGCCTTGACTCAAGGTGAACTTGCAGTCGAATGGTGGGTTCAGCTCATGGTATATCAGAGACTGTTGGGTAGAGAGAGAGGTCATCAAGAGAGGCAAGAGACAAACTGCAGTTGCCTCATTCTGTATTGTTGGTTACAAAATACTCGTTCGATAATCATAATGACAATGTGAAACTCGCCTTGCTGTAGCGTAAAGATGAGAGACGATCAATTATTTATTGCAATTACACAGTATACTAGATTTGAGCCGCGCAACAAACTGGTCAAACGGCCTGTTTCGCAGAACTGTGCAGTATGGAGTTTGCCTATCAATGAAATCTTGATTATCTTTCATACTTTTTTACTTTTAAAATGATAATTGACTGTTTCCTCTTCTGTTGTGTCATGAAATGTCAATTGTGATCATCTCAATTATTGGGTCACCTACCGGAACGCGCACAGTATTAACACCTTCACTGCAAGTGGTGTATGCGCGGCGCGCGCTCAGAAGGCTCAAAAATATAAAATTTCAAGCAAGAAAATCGTTTTCGGCAAATGTGTTTTTTTAGTTTTTTCCCCAACCCCTTTTTGGCTTTTGCGCTTCTTATTTCTAATGATAACTGCGGTTCCTAATGAAACTTAATCACAGGTGCATTGGAAAGATCTTTAACTTCTCTTGCCAATGCACCCGGAATGAAGTCTTATCAGGAATCAGAGGGCAGAGATATCGCTGAAATTAACTTTGCAAAAAACGAGGGTGAATAGTTGAAAAATGACTTTAAAGTTTAAATCTGGGCTGAAAAGCGCTGCCTTATCCCGCACCTATCTCTTTTCAAAGGGGTCTGCTGAAAATTCTTCGATTTTATCGATAGAGACGGGTTACTGCATCTTTTTCTCATCCTGCTCTACAGAAACCTGTGTGTCAACCTCCCTGACGAACCGCTCGATTTCTGCTCTAAACATTGAATAATGTGACACTTCGCTTTTACACTAATTCCTCCCTGATCCCGCAGGTATGTCTTCTGAGTTGGAATGGCTTCTGTCTGCAGAAATGCCCCTGGCATTCAGCAGCATCAGTGAACGTTTTAGTAAGTTTTCCTCGCTGCTTCAGTACTGCGAAAATGTTGAAGAGCAGGACAAGACCTCGCCTTTCGAGGAAACTATCCCGCTGAGCTCAACACTACGAGACGACCACGTGAAGGGTCACATCAAGATGAGAGGTCCACTGATAACCAAGACAGAGCTGTCAATTGAGATCAACAACACCCCAGTACCTGTTAAAACGGTGGCGTGTATTAGAGAGGACGAGAAGACCCCGTGGAGGTTGTTTCAACTAGGTCACGCTGCTAACTACCTCTACCTCGCACGGACAAAGTGCCAAACCATTGCTGGAGGTGGTGTTAGTAATGCCAGGGAAGCTACTGATACAATCAATGAGATTTTAGATCATATCAAAAGGTGTAAACTTCAATTTTTCCTCCCCACTCCTGAAATAAACTGTCAAAATTACGCAGCATTCTGTCCTGAGCTTCCGCCTGGTTTAATCGTCAATTTTCACATCAAAGACATCAAACTAGTTCTCACCATTTCCTGTCTCAAGAACCCCCAGGACCTGCATGTGAAAGAGCGGTACTGTCTCCCTCGCAACGCCTACATAGACAGGACCATACTTCTCTCTGTTCTCTGGATGACTGAGACATATCAGGAACTGAGCGTCCTGCAAAACGAGATCCAAATGATCCTCCAAAAACTGCGGTCCTTGCCCGAACAAACCAGTTCTCACAGCTGCAGTTGTACTACTAACACTATAGCTGCAGCTGCACAATGACGGCTGTCATGGAAGCGTGGTTTTATATACGGATTTATGTACTTTTATTATTGCAGTTAGTGTATCGACTGCTGCAAACTGACGTGTGTTTTAAAATATGTTTTTTGTGTGTGCGTGTGTGCTTTTTGACTCATCATTCTATGATTTGGGATTGTGTTTTATTGATTTCATTTATGATTAACAAGTAAACGTTTCCTGTTTTTATTCTACCTGATTCCATTTCATCCCACCTCTTGTTATAATTTCTCGCCCAGTAATCCCTCTCGAATCCCTCTGATCCCTTCCCATAGCGCCATGCCCACCCAAGACCCCATTTACTACGTGGAGAAGGTGGAGGTGGAGGACGATGGAGATAGTGATAGTTATGATGAGGTAGGACAGTTAACAAATGTGACAGAAATCGGAGATGTGACACATACAGACGGTTAGACAAACTGACAGACATTACAGCCAGGTATAAAAGGTATACAGTTGCCCTGATATCTGAATGACAAACATCAAAAAACGAAATAGGGGGCTGGGGGTAGTATGTATAATCCCGGATAGCCTGAATATCCGGCTATCACGAAAATGTCAAATATCCGGGATATCCAGGATATCCGGGTTATCTGGGATTATTCATACCCCCTAATGAAATCTACACAAATTTATAACAACCCTTGTTTTCCTAGGTGAGGTTTGAAGATGATATCTCTGAATCTGAGACTGAGGAGGACCTCGAGACAGCTCTGAGGACAATGAAAAACAGTATAAAGGGAGAGGAGACTCCCCAGGCTGTAGTGATTCCTAAGGCTACAGTCAGTAAACGGGCTGAGGTTGTGGACGATTTTATAAGGAACTTCCTTATCAGGTGGGTTGCTCGAACCTCTGTCACCGTACTGTTATAAAGGAGGGTTAGAACATTTAAACAAGGGCTGGGTGACAGTTAGTTGTAAAGCTGCAGATTTAGTAGTGTCTTTCTTGCAATGACCTAGGGAGGCGTAATTGTTATATAATGTGTTGAGATCGTGCTCAAACCTCAACACAGTCTCTCATCATTCTAGAATATCACACCTATAATAATACATAATTGTACCTGCAGAACTGTGTCTTTCGTTTTTCCTTTTGAATAAGTACTCAAACCCCGTGTTCACAGAATGTATTCTCACCCCACTCTCTCCCTCTTTCAGGAACAAGATGACTAGAACCCTGGAGGCGTTCCAGCGGGAATGGTTCGAGCTCCATGAGAAGGGTCAAGCAAACACCCTAGAGATGGTACCTGACTGCTACGTTCAAATCGAGGAGCTGGAGAACAGGGTGAAGTTCCTACACAAAGAGATGGGAAAGATGAAGAAGAATGTGAATAACGCGGGAACTCAGTTCATCAAGATCCGGAAGGAGAGGGATTTCCACCGGATGCACCACAGGCGGATTGTCCAGGAGAAGGAGAAGCTATTTGCGGATATCCGCCGGTTGAAGAAGCACTACGAGAGCTATGAACCTGCCCTTTCTGAACTACGGGGCAAGTACGAGACGGCCATGAGGGAGAAGATGCTGACCAAGATTGAGTGTGAGAAGAATCTGACCAAGATCGCTAACCTCACCACAACTCTAACCAACTATGAGACAGTCCGGGGAACACTCAGTACTCCAGGAGGTCCTGTTCCAGAGATCAGCCCTGTACCTGGAGTTGTATCAGCAGCAGCAGGGTCAATCAAGGAACACCCCTCAGACACAGTGATCCGGACCGAGGCAGCAGAGAATCCAAATATTGGAGCTAGCATTGCAATGACGAGTCATCTGACAAGGCCTGGTGGGTTTAGGGAGACTCACTCCTTCAAGGCCCATGATATGGCCATTAGTGGGTTAGCGCTACACCCCACTAAACCTGTTATTGCTACTGTCAGTGATGACACTAAATGGAGGTTATGGAGCATGCCAGAGGGAGAATGTGTGATGACTGGACATGGACACGACATGTGGATTGGAGGATGCGGGTTTAACCCTGAGGGGACGAGGCTGGCTACTGGATCTGGCGACACCACGGTTAAAGTTTGGGACTTTGCGGAGGGTACCTGTATGCACTCATTCTCAGACCACTCACACCCAGTTTGGGATGTGGCCTGGCATCACTCTGGCCAACTGGTTGCCTCAGCCTCCATGGATAACACCAGTAAACTGTTCGATCTAGGGTCTATGAGATGCAGAAGTACGTTCAGGGGACACAACGATAGTGTAAATAGTATCTCCTTCCTGCCCTACAGTAATGTCATTGCAACCTGCTCAGCCGACAAATCCATTATGCTATGGGACATCAGAACGGGCCTCTCTGTCCAATCCCTCCTTGGGCATGTTAATGCTATCAACTGTGTTACATTCGATCTCTGTGGGGAGCTGCTTGCCTCATGTGATGCATATGGTGTGGTGAAGATATGGGATGTTAGGAGGGGTGGAGTGGAGGCTGGGCACTGGGATTACGAGCCCCACCCAGTTAATAGTGTTTCGTTTGATGCCAGTGGAGCCTGTTTGGCTATCAGTAGTAATGATGGTACAGTAAAGATGTTGGAGGTGGAGAAAGGTGTTGCTACGGAGTTAACTGGACATGATGATGGAGTCCAAGCGGCCCTCTTCTCCCGAGATGGAGATATGCTGATCAGTGCTAGCTCAGACTCGACCGTTAAAGTGTGGTCCTAGGACAATGAAGTGACTGTACAGTGTACACACTATGTGTGTGTGTAAATAATATCATGTATTATAGCGTCAGATTTTCATCCAACATCGAAACAATTCCTTCTCGAGTTTGTAAGTTTGTCTGTGTGCTCGATGTCAACCTAATCAAACTCGATCCATAGCATTTCACAAGCAACGACTCGCTCTCCGTTTACACACACATCGCTCCAATTCGGATCTAGAGTTCTGAGTTACACGGTAGTGACGGAGCGCGCGAACACCATTCTGTTGACTGAGTCGCGCAAGCGAGTTTCCATGGAGTACAAACATTTCCCAGTGTGCGTTTGGCTTTATTTTCATGGATATTTCTTGACCAGAACAATGATACCACCTTTAAATGACAGTGAATTAACAAAGGGGCCAACAGAAACAGGCTTGAGGGCTCAAAAAATGATCTCTCAAGAATTTGCACGCGCAAATATTGAGCCGCGCGATAAGTATATTATTCGCGCGCGTGATCCGAATAAACTTTCAAAAGATTTTTGAGATCGAGCGCGCTTTGTTCACAAAGGAAAACCAGACCGGCCGCACCACTTTTGTGCAGCTCGATCGCCCTTGCTGTACTGCCAGCCGTTGCATTTTCAAAAATATTTTGGCAAGTTACTAAAAATATCAACAAACTGAACTCATTCACTGAAAGTAATCCAAGAATGGAGCCGAATAACTTACAGGACCTCCAAGAACTGATTGTTTCTCCAGACTACCCAGAACAAGAGGAAGACCGAACATGGTCTTTTCCTGTCCAGATCTTTGTAGACGAATTTGAAAGCAGTGACCCCTTGTCAGCAGGTGTGATATTTTGTCTCCCATGATTGGTAGCCTGGTCTGAACCTTGTTTTGATTTTCAGGAAACTTCTCGATCGTTGTACCCGAAGAAGAGACAGCTACAGCTTCCAAAAGACTGAAGGTCTCCAAAAACAAGAAATCTCGAGGAACTTCAACTAGTCATATTTGTAATATCTGTTCCTTTGAGTTCCAAGATGCTTCGATGTTTGTCAGACATCTCAAATCTCACTCAGGTGATTAAATTTCCTTCCCATCTTTTGACTTTTTGAAACCAATCTCCAGTCGTACCTTTTGCCTGTTACTATTCGATTCCTTCTGTTCCAGATGAAAGGCCCTACTCGTGTGATATCTGTCCAAAGAGTTACAAGTATCCTTGGCTACTAAAGAAACACAGAGCAATGGTCCACAGTGAAGTTCATGGTACAAACTCCGTGGTTCACACCTGCGAAACCTGCTTCAAAATCTTCCCTTGCCAGAGCGCTTTAAAAGTCCACATGAACCACCACCAAGGTACTGCACAATTCAACAAATCTCTGTTTACTCTCTTGTGTGTAGATAATACAGTGTTACACATCTCAGGTATCAAGGCATATGCGTGTACTCACGAGGGATGTAACAAAACATACACTTGGCCTAGCCAGCTGTCCGAACACATGAGAAGTCATGGTGCGGATCCGTTCATCTGCAAGACGTGCTCCAAGACATTCAAAAGCAGAAATGGCTGGAGTTACCACACAAAGAGGTGTATCGGATCAAAACTAGTGAAATGTCCCAAGTGTGATAGAGAATTCTCAACAAGGCTCGGTCTAACATTACACCAAAGAAAGCCGTGTGAGTTTAAAATACCACACACGGACAAAGAAATGTATATCTGTGGTATTTGTAGAAAGTATAGCAGTTTGAAGCGGGATAACGTTGAAACGCACGTTTGCACTGTCCATAAAGTTGCCGAGGCGGTTGACGTGTTTATTGATAACAGTGCGACATAGGTTGACCAGATGTTTCGGAAGTTGTTTATATAATTTTTGTAATTCATCAATCTTTGTAACTTGTAATTTTAGTTTTTTATTTCTCATCTGTATTAAACTCACTATTCTAACACCCAATTAGATCATGTCGATTGGACGAATAATTGCATCTCGTACTGCCATGTTTTGCTGTGATATGCAGGACAAGTTCAGACCCTCAATTCAACACTTTCCCGCCATCCTATCAAATGCAAACAGACTCCTTGAAAGTGCTAAAATCCTTGATGTTCCCTTGGTTGTGACGGAGCAGTATCCAAAAGGTAACATTTAGAGAAACTCGATACATTTGTTTTTAGATCTCTTTTCGTGTAGTGAAGTGTTTGTATTGATCTCTTTTCATCACCTAAGCCTCTTCTTGTTAGGTCTGGGTAGTACATGCTGAGGAGCTCAATATCGGACATTGCAAGATCAACTGTCCCAAGACTAAATTCAGTATGGTACTTCCTGAGGTGCAGGCCTTTCTACAGAATAACTCGAACAGACAAACTGTCGTGCTCTTCGGCATTGAGGTATGTTCATTGATTGTTTACAAAATAAACAGCGGTATAATGTTACTAAATCAATAAATTGACAGTTGATCGTGTCCTCTAACCGGTGCTGACTCCCCCATCTTCCTAACCAGTTATTCCCCATCCTTTCAGGCCCACGTTTGTATCCAGCAGACAGCTCTTGACCTTCTGGCCCTGGGTTACAAGGTTCACATTGTCGTGGATGCTACTTCATCTAGAACTGATGTGGACAGGTTCTTTGCATTTCAGGGTATAGTATGAACTCCAGTAACCCTAAAACCTCATTCTGTTTTATCTTAGTATTTATTGATTATTATTTAATCCACTCCACTTTCAGCGAATGAGGCAGGCTGGTGCCCACCTAACTACCAGTGAGAGTATGATCCTGGGACTCGCTGGAGCCTCCGACCATCCCAACTTTAGGGAACTGCAGAAGATTATCAAAACCTCGGCTGCTGATACTAACCTCCTCCAGTTTTCTTGCATGTAAAAGGCGGGTAAAATAAATTATTAAACACACATTCTTTTTCTGAAAGTTTTTTATTCGAAATGTAGCTTTAACATTATTAGTTTTCTTTGTGTTCAGATTCTTTGCTTGCTTGGTTTTTCTATGTTTGTTCGTTGAAGATTATTCTGTATTAAGGGTTTCTGTAAATGGAGTTATTGCATGAGTTTCTACTGAAAAGATGCCACATGCTTTTTTTTGGATGACAAAAAACTGCTGATTTTCTTTTACCGCTGCTAATTTTACCGCTGATTAAAGTCTACATTTTGATGTGTAACATTGTATCCTTCCATTAGCTATGCTGTTAGGAGGATGATAGGATATCATGTGTTTAGTTGTTTCCTAGTTGCCCTTCTTATCTCAACCATGTTACTATGGTGATAAACTCGTTGCCATCAACTCTCAGACAGTAAGGGAATCTCACAATTATTACTTGTCTAGAGACACTAAAGTTCCTAACCATTGAATCGTATCTATATTATCATTTTTCCTATCACTAATACATACATCTTTATATCGTTGCAGGGTAATCTCCTAGTGCGTGCAGTGACAGATAATCTAGTGCACGGTACCATAGCGGTAGTAGCCTGGATTCTGGGGAGATATAACCATCACCTAACTAAAGAGGAGTCTGGGTTGAGAGGAGATCTGACCCGAGGGTATAGGAGTGGGTTAGCAACACACACCCTCTTATACTGGAGAGTATTATCTGTGGTGTGATAGCATGTCTTATTGACTTGGATCACTTCGTGGCTGCATGGTCGTTTGAAATCGAGGTAAGTAGGGGTTTGGGAAGAAAGATGATCCTTTCCAAAAAGTAGAAGGGCTTTTGTGAGGTTTACTACCCTCTCCCTCAGTTTAATAATTTGCCAACCCCTTTTCTAATTCTATAATCCCCTTAGGATGCCCTGGCTGCACCGGTAAGAGGATGTTACATAACAGTGCAATAGTGATACTCTTGGCTGTGTATCATTACTACACACCCTACCTCTCACTAGTTATACTGACAGTGGCCTTCTCTACCCACCAGGTATGGAGCTAGTTGAACAATTTTATAATCAGTTTCAAATGTGTTTGTTGGTTGGTTTTACTGTACCTCGCACTGCAAATCACTTTCGTGATGCCTGGCTCAAGTTGTTTGGTTTTTGATTACATATTGTTATTTTCAGTTGAGGGATGCAGTTCGTCGTGGTCTAATGTTTCTACCTATTGGACACACGCCTCCCATCTCCTATCTCCTTTATCTCACTGCTATATCCCTGATAACTGTCACCTTCCCAAGATGTATACCTTCCTCTCAAAGGACGGTTCAGAGAGATAGTTTACTATTGAAGGAGCTGTAACAAAGAAATTGTATTAGGTCTCAATGGTTATTAGTTACCCTCTTATTTTGTATGCATGTTGTTGGTTTTGTTGAGCAATGAACCCCTTTTTTCTCTTTTTGTAAATGTCCAGATGATGTGTTTAGTTTTGAAATGATATTTATTTTCTTTGGTAGTAGAAAAGAAGTCATTAATTCTGTGTTTGTAAAATTTTCCTCCAACTCCTATGTCCGGACTGAATAGCCCGAGAAGTGTCCCACATTCCCCAGAAATGTCACAAAGTGGGGATGATGTGTGTAGGAGAATTATTGATGGGGAGGCTAACCCATACCAGTGTTTTGGGCTGCCTGTTCGGTGGATTGAACCGGCTACTGTGAGAAACATGTACCTGAAAATAGCTGTGAAGGTTCATCCTGACAAGAATAGTTCTTCCCTCGCTACCAAGGCCTTTCAGGTGACTGTAACCTCACACCCTCCAGTTTCTTTATCCCCCCCCCCATAGCCTTTATCCCCTCTTTAGCTTTCCCAGTTCTCTCTTTCTTTGTTGCCCATAACCCCTGGCCTTCATCGGTCATCCCCTCGCTAACCCAGTTCCACTGCCCTTCAGGTCCTATCCGAATCATTTGAACGTCTCCACGATGAGGAAGAACAGCGCCAACTTCTCTCCTCCCTGAAAAGCGGTGGTGGTGGGGGTACTAAAAGAAAGAAGAAGAAAGAGAAAGATGTGGCTGATCTGGTGCGGCAGACCAGCTCCTGGTGGAGGAAAGATTGGGAAGAAGTGGAGTCAGAGATAAGCAGAATGACGAACGAGTTTAAGGAACACTTGGCACGGAAACAGGAAAAACACGAACGGCAACGAGAGAAGAAAATGGAGAGAAGGGAACGGAAAAATAAGAGGATTAAAAGGAATTTGGATTATCTGAAAGAGAAATACGGGATTAGTAGTAGTGACAGCAGCGACAGTGAAGATAACCAGATTCAAGGTAGCAGCAGTAGTATCGTCATGGCGGAGATATCTCGGCAGGAGCTGGAGAAGAAAGAAGAGGAAAAGGAGGAAAAGGAAAAGGAAGAAGAGAAAATCTGTTGGTTGTGTCAGCGGAGTTTCCAATCTGGGAAACTGTTACAAGTTCACAGAGAGAAATCTCAGTTACATAAGGACAATCTTGCGAAACAAGAACAGAAAAACAATGCCAGTGCAGCTGCTGAGGCAGCGCCCTCTGGGTCTGGGGGTGGTGGCAGTAAGGGTGGGTTCAAGAACACTTTTAGTACAGTCACGTGAAGAACTGGGAATATTATTTTGTTTGATGTTTTGTACAGATAACTTTGCGGTATTTAGGTGACCCATCTGGACCAATTGCAAGGTTTAGGTGACCCATTACCCCAGTAGTATAACTGACCTCCACATAATTTGTACTAGCTGTGTTATGAATAAACCGCCCACTGGAGAGGATTTGTTGACATTTTTCAAGAGTCTTGACGAGTTTACCCCGAGTCTTCCAGACTCCCTCACCGCCCACTATCTGGCACAGGCGGGCCTACACACTTCAGACCCCCGAATTGTAAGTAATTAGGTGCATGTTAAATTGGGTGTTACCCTAATCAGGTGTATAATAAGATCTGTACTACTTTTTTTAGAACTGAAGTTGGGAAGAAAGTCACCCCTACATTTATTGCGTGTGTGTCTGAAGATATCAAATCTACTTCCTAATTAGATCCGTAGTTAGCTTGTTAGCATGAAAATTGCTATCACCAAGTAATAAGTATCCATATTTTTCTTTTTCCAACCCCTCCCTCTCCCAGATCAGACTGGTATCCCTGGCAGCCCAGAAGTTTGTCACAGAAGTTGCAGCAGATGCGCTAGTCCACAGTACCATGAGGGGTAACCCCTCCACAGGGGGTAGCAAGAAGAGCAGGGACAAGAGGAATTATCTGACAGTGGAGGATTTACAACCTGCATTAGCTGATATGGGTGTTAATATTAAGAAACCTGCCTACTACATGTGAACAATATGGGACAGTTCATTATGTGAAGAACATGAACATTCTGTCAGAGACAAGCATCCCTGAACATTATTGAGGCTTCCTTTTATCTTCTCTCAATGTTGTGTCGCGTGTTTGTTTGTTTGTTTATTTTTGTGTGTTTTAGTTAAACTCTTGTACAATACAGAATATAATGCAATTTCAAATGTTTCATGTATCCCCTTTTCCTGAAGACCCTAGCCCCTCTAGAGTCTCTACCCATGTCTCACAAAAGACTGCCCTCTCCGATACCAATTGACTATTATAACCCCTACTAACAACCACACGACTACCTAGCAGAATGACATACCCGCTAAAGGTGGATTATTGCGGTATCTGCTCCCTTCCTCCTGAGTACTGTGAGAATGGGCCACTTTTTGAGAAATGTAAGGAGTGGATGGAGGACAACCTACCAGATCACTATGCCAGACTTATCCTCAACAAGACACAGGTAAGAGTGGAGAAGCCCCCTCATCTCCTTGGAGAAGTTGTTATGTATCTAGCTAATTGACAGTGAAACTCCCCCACACATGACACATGACTCCCAAGCTATCTTTATCCAGAGAGAGAGAAATGCTCTAAAATCCTGATTTCTCCCTCCTACAGGAAGAGTTAGAAGCGATGACACTGGGTAACGGTAAAAAGAAGCAGACTCGGGGTGGCAAGGCAATGAAAAACCTAACCAAGAAACAGGACGTCCAGAAACAAGTGGCAGTAGGTCGATCAATGCGGGCCAGAAAGAAGTACGTGACCTTGATTCGAGGTCTGAAAACATGCGATATGAACTTGAAAAAGTGCAGTAAAGCATTCGGTCAGAAGTTTGCCTGTGGTTCTTCAGTAACGGGGGATGATGAGATCACAGTGCAGGGAGATGTTATTGATGATATTAATGGACTTCATCGCTGAAGAGCTTGGTATTGATGCAGATCTTGTTGTAGATGTTGGTGATATAAAGGATTGAAATTATATTTGTGTGTTGCTTTTTTTCAATTGTAGAAAATGGGTTTTGTAAGACTGTGTGTTGTATTTAGAGTGTGTTTCGTTGTTGAAACTTCCTTTATCAACCCTGGGGTTAGACTCGATAATTCCGTCTTTCTTATCCACCTCTTCGAACTCCCCTAATTTAACTTCCAGTTTTCTCTCCCTACCTCTACAAACATGTTTTCCAGCTCCCCTTTATTGCTAACCCCACCATATTCCCAGTAGTTGTCCATTATGGAGACGATTGTTGCGGAGGGAGCCCCAGTTCTAGAGGAGAACCCGGACAAGGCTGTTCCGGAGGAGGCCGTCACGGCTGAGAATAATCAAAACCAGGAAAACACCACAACTCCTGTTATGATAGAGGAAAGTGTTGAGAAGGTCACGGAGACTGAAGAAGCTGTTCTAGAAGATGAGGTAGCTGGTGAAGAGAATACTGCTGAGGGGGAGGTTGAGGAGGCTCCTGCTACTGTTGAAGACGAGCCTGTGTTAGAAGAGTCTGTGTTGGAAGAGGCAGAAGAGTCTGTTTTGGAAGAGGCAGAAGAATCTGTACTAGAAGAACCTGCAACAATAACAGAAGAAGCGGCTCCTGTTTCACGACAGGAGCAGAAGGAGGGTGCAGGAGAGGGTGTGGTTGAGGAGACCCCTACTCAGGGGGAAGAAGAGGTAATGGACAGTACTGATGTTGGTAGAGAGATCACCCTGGACGATCTGAAGGATATGGACAATCTAGATTCAACCAAGGTCTATGAGCCCTACGATCAGAGCATGGTGGCAGGTAACGAGAGTCTAGGTGATGAACTTGGAGATGATCTAGGAGACGAGGATGATGAGGAGGATGATTTCAATGAAGAGAAGACAGGAACTAGGACCATGGCGTACAAGGGTCCTGAGGGAGAGGAAGAAGAACAAGATGAGGAAGAAGAGTGTGAGAGTCCCCAAAAAGGAACAAAACGAGAGCGGGAAGAGGATGAACAACAGGGAGAGATGGAAGGGGAGGAAGGTATGACTCCGCAACCAAAGAAGAGGGTCACCTACAAGTGTTCTGTGTGTAAACTGAGGACGGTCAACAAGAACGAGATGATTCAGCACATGAAGTCACACAGGACACCCCGAGTTACCAAGAACTACCGGTGTAGTGTGTGTAACTACAGCTCAACTGACCGGAACATTCTAGTGAAGCACATTTCTATTCATAATGGAGGGAAGCCCTACCAGTGTAGGTCCTGTAATTTCGAGACTTCCCGAAGTGCCCATCTTGTGGAGCATTGCAAGATTCACACAGGCGATAAGCCCCATAAATGCTCCCTCTGTGAGTATAGTTCCGCTCGGAAAAGTGATCTCGCCCGACACAACCGAATCCACACGGGAGAGAACTTGTATCGGTGTCAACACTGTGATTACACGACCATCCGGAACAGCGACTTGGTCCGGCACACCCGGATTCACACGGGTGAGAACCTGTTCCGGTGTAAGTACTGCGACTACAAAACCGTACGAAACAGCGATCTAATCCGGCACAACCGAACCCACACGAAATGATTTCATCCTGGACCTGAAAATGTTTCCAAAAAGACACTGCTGACCTGTTGGAGTCCCTTCCCCCTGCAATAGATTCGTTATCGTTTCCGCATTACGACACTGTTTTATCTCACATCAACGTACAGCTCCTAAATGTCACGAAAATCCCTTAAAACATGATAACAGAAGCTCCTAAAAACACGTTTCCATTGAGTGTAGTATTATTTCTAAACTCGATATTGGACAGTATACATATATTCAATACTAAACTGTTTCCCTTTTTTCGTGTTTGACGCGTAGGTGATTTACCCAGTTATCTCAGGCGTTGAGTGATCGGGGGTTTGGGGTGGTTCCATTTTTAATTCTAGTCGACATTTAATCGATTATAGTATTTGAGTGTGAGATTGAGAGTGATATTATTCAGAAACATGTATCTGGGAAACCGGACGAAAGATATGTGGTGAAGTTTAGAGAGTGTTTAAAGTGCAAGGTGCAATATTTAATATCTTTTGAGATTCAATATCTGCAAAAAACAAGGACATCTTCATCGAAAAAGGGTCGTTTTCACTCAAAATGTTTTATAGGATGAATTACATTCCAGTTTTATCTGTTTCATCCACTACTTTTAGCACAAATGCCTTTGTGTCCGTTAATTGTATCCTATATATATTGAAAATCAACCATGCCCGTGTTTTATTAGTGTCTATCCCGATACCCAGACCCCCCAAATTTGTATTGCAATATTATCCACCCCTTCTACCCATTTAATTATACCCCCCTATAATCTATATTCTTCCCCTTCCCCGGCCCCCTATATTCTACCCCGCCCCCTTCTAACCAGAACTCTATTCCCATCTAGGCATCATCCAATGTAAATAGCTCCTCTGGTCCTAACAACACACACAACCCAGTCACACACAATATGGAGGAACCCCTGAGTAACGTAATGGAGCCTCTACCACACACCCAGGATGGCGAGGAGGAGATCTCATTTAACGAGGAAGCAGCCCCGGGGAAGAACGGAGATCCCAACAAGACTCAGGTGTATGAGCCTTACGATCAGAGCATGATGGGGAATGACACGCTAGGAGATGAGGATGATGAGGAGGATGATTTCAATGAAGAGAAGACAGGGACTAGGACCATGGCGTACAAGGGCCCTGAGGGAGAGGATGAAGAGGAGGAGGAGGAGGAGGAGGAGAGTCCACAGAAGAATCTCAAGAGGCCTCTTGAAGATCAGCAGCAGATGGAGGGGGATGAGAATGACATGATGGATCACCAGGAGGAGCAAGAGGAGGTATTGGAACATCAACCTAAGAAGAGGGTCACCTACAAGTGTTCTGTGTGTAAACTGAGGACAAGCAACAAGAATGAGATGATTCAGCACATGAAGTCACACAGGACACCCCGAGTTACCAAGAACTACCGGTGTAGTGTGTGTAACTTTAGTTCGACGGATCGGAATCTGCTCGTGAAACATATTGCCATCCACAATGGAGGGAAACCATACCAATGTAGGTCTTGTAACTTTGAAACTAGCAGGAGCTCTCAACTTGTTGAACACTGTAAAATCCACACAGGTGATAAACCGTTTAAATGTCCGCTGTGCGACTACAGCTGTACTAGGAAGAGTGACCTCGCCCGACACAACCGAATCCACACGGGAGAGAACTTGTATCGGTGTCAACACTGTGATTACACGACCATCCGGAACAGCGACTTGGTCCGGCACACCCGGATTCACACGGGTGAGAACCTGTTCCGGTGTAAGTACTGCGACTACAAAACCGTCCGAAACAGCGATCTAATCCGACACAACAGGACCCACAACAGAGGGTAACCATAGTAACCAGGACTGTGAGAGGGGAACATGTGTATTATTATCCCCACAAGTTTTTGAGCGTGAAAGAACGGTTGTTGTTTCAATATATTTTGCAGCCTTCAACTAACTACTTGATTTATTTGAATCTATATCGATCAGTCTATATATAATTACACGTTGAGTATGTGAATGTGAGCCGATATGATAATCAGTGTTTTCTCCTTTAGTATTCATTTCAAGAGGTCTGAATCAGGGTTATAGGTTGGCTGGAGGGAGAGAGAGCTTCTGTAATGATTCTTATTGCAAGGGGGCTTTGTAAACAATATATCAAATATATACCAAGAGAGTAGGATGGGAATATATCATCTTTCTGTCTATTTCTGTCCAGCTATTGTACTATTCTATCGTTATTAACAAAATACTGAGTTTTTGATCGTCTACAATCCCATCTACAACCATTATCCATTCTGATTCCAAAACCTAACCCCTCTCTTGCCTCAGTAGGTGCGTAGCGGATGTAGAATCTCCCCTACTCTTCCTGCAAAATGGATGGACCCCATCACCCTTTAGAGGTGGCCCCCTTAGCACCACTCCACCACTACTCAGCCGAACACCACCACACTTCTTCGGACCACCATCATAACGACCATCACCATACCTCTACCGAACACCACCACCATCCCTCTACTGACCATCACTACTCGCCTGAAAACCATCCCTCTACTGATGACCATCATCCCTCTACTGACCATCACTACTCGCCTGAAAACCATCCCTCTACTGATGACCATCATCCCTCTACTGATGACCACCACCACCACCACCATTACGATGAGGAGGAGGTCGTTATTGAGCCTCCAGGATCCTTCCCCAACACCACCCCTTATACTGAAGAGGAGGGAGGGCTTGAGAAGGAGAAGGAGTGTTATGCTGCCACAATGGTAGAAGAAGAAGAGGGAGATGTTGATGATGATGATGAAATGGTAAAGGGTGGTGCTAAAAAAGAGTTCTCCTGCGAGTATTGCATGTATAGCACTAACAGGCGGAGTGATTTGAATAGGCACATCAGAGCACACACGGGTGAGAACTTGTTCCACTGTGGCAAATGCGACTATAAAACAGCTCGGAAAAGTGATCTTCGACGGCATTTCCTGCTACACTCGGGCGAGAAACAATTCAAATGTGGGGTCTGCGCCTTTACAACCACTAGAAAACAGGTGCTGCTAAAACACATGCAACACCATACATCCAAGTTAAAAAAGGGCAGGGTGATCCTTGTTCAGGCTACAAAGGAAGGCCAGAAGGTGATCAACACCAATGCCCTGGCTGATCTAGCTCCTGAGACACCCCGAAGGAGAAAACCCCGAACAGACCCCACCAACTCTGAGACAGGGAGAATGTACACTTGTGAGCAAGTGTTCTTTTGTATCCAACTGCAGGAAATCGTACCACGAACACAGACTAACGCACGGCAAGGAAGCAGAAATGGAAATGTCCTATGTGTGGGTATACAACGTTACGGAAAAGTGACGTCACACGACACTTTAATATTCATATTGACAATGTTTTCAAGTGCGAACTATGTGTGATTATAAGACTGTTCGGCAGAGCGACTTCCTGAGGCATGGGAAGATCCATGCAAAGGGGAAATATAGTTGATCCTTGATAGAGGGGTAGATATTCTACTGAGATATGGACTCGTTGTTTTGGGACTGGTTGATTCTTTTTGAAGGACTTTGTTTTTCTTTGCTATTTTCAACTACTATGTATCTGTGTATGTGCGAGATGTGTATTTTGGGTGTCTCTTCTTTTTTTAATTTAAATGTCCACAGAGACGGAAGGAAAATATATATGTTAATGTTTGAAATAATATTCCTGTCTTTTTGTAAAAGGCAGATGTTGAAATTAAATGTTGAGTTAGTCAAACTATAATAACTATGCGTGCTATTTTTTTGTATTTAAATATCGGTGTTTAACTCTCCCAATCCCCCCCCCCCCCAATCCCTCTCCAGCTCCCATATATAACTCTTATTATGCTCAATCTCTCTACTGCATATCGCGGTAGGTCTACATCCCCTTGTACAATGTGTGGAGTGTGAGCCGGGCGGCGCGAACTCCGAATCCCTCGGGTATGGCGAGAACACATAGGACCCAGTGTGACCGCACTCAAATTATGTGCGCGTTAAGCGCGTTTGTTGTACGTATGCGCGTCCGCCATATTTGCCCGCCCAAACTCCACATCTCTGTCCCTGCCCCCTTCAATTGGCTAATTAACCCAGTGACTCACCCATTTCCCTTCTCTAGCTAATGGAGAATGGTCTACTTTATTGTCAGTAACGTCCCGGAGAAATACCGATCCTGTGATATGAGGCGGCATTTCAAGCAGTTCACTGAGGCGGGATGGTTTGAATGTTTCCATTATCGACACCGGCCTGAAACTACCCCTGCAACTACAGCCAACAAGGTTTGTGTGTGTGTGTGTGTATATTTAGCATACACTATATCACTGTCTTTCGTTCACACTTTTACACAACACGGTGTAACATGTTACACGTCGTCAATTTGTTATTTGCGGCTCTCTCTCTCTCTCTCTCTCTCTCTCTCTCTCTCTCTCTCTCTCTCTCTCTCTCTCCAGAAACCAACATGTTGCTGTGTAGTGCGTGTATTGGATGGACAGGGCGACAAGTTTCTAGATACCTACCATCACAAGATATGGTGGAGAGAGGACGAGCACGATGGTATGGAGAATAGTTTGGGTGTTGCAGTCATACTACAACGAACAAAGTCAGGTACATATGTGTGTGTTTCTTTGTAATTTCCTTCGCAACATATCCCTGATACTTTGCTATTACCCAATATATGCGAGGGTTAGAATATAAAAAGTGGCTATATATCAGTGGTCATCCGACATAATTGCCATACCTCGACGTGAAATTCGACCTGAATCTCGACCTGGAATGAGACGCGCATTCGTAGTGAGAGAGACACAAAGACTAACGAGAGAGAAGAGTTGAAGCGCGACATCATTTTCTTACTGCGGCACATCTCTCTGATGCGCGCCTCATTCCAGGTCGAGATTCAGGTCGAAATTCACGTCGGAATATGTCGGATGACCACTGTATGACCCCATTTCTCTCTCCCAGAGCTTGGTAAATTGCTGTCCCTCCCTGAGTTGAATCCCCCTTCTGTTATGAAGGCGGGTAATGTCGGCACTCCCACTGCTGTCTTCCTAGACCTGGTTCAAAGGTGCAAACTACCCCCACCAATTATCAAGGTTGGTGTAAAGAGAGTTCCTATACAATTCTTGAACATTCTGTATTGGGGGGGGGGGCCGGCTGAAGTTTTTGAAGTTTGAAGTTTTCCACCCTACTTTTTGAGTTTTTGAAGTTTTTGAAGTTGACTTCAAAAACTTCAAAAACTTCAAAAACTCTAAACTACTTTTATATGCTATCAGTGACTATTATTACACTTGTTTAGGTTAGTTTCATGCTTGATACATATTGTGGCAAAGTTATCCGTCCTTGTCTGCCCTTTTTTTACCACAAATTAGGATATTTACAATGATTCCTAGCCATGAAATCCATGGCACAATTTGGTGTAAAAAATTAAATTTTTTTGTAAAAACAGATTTCATTTTCATTCTATAACTCAAAAAGTTGCCTAGAAAGTGCTAAGAAAGTGTTTAAAAATTATGAAGTAAATTTTCAAAAATTTTTTTGGGGCCACACCCTTTTTGCCAGTTTCACAAAATGCAAATTTTTTATTAAGGGAGTAGTGAAAAAAATATGGACACCAAAATCATCAGCGGCCTCGAGTTTATATAAGAGTTATGAAGCAACATAGGGCCTATCTCCAACGGTTTAGGAGACATGAGTTTTTGAAGTTTTTGAGGTTTTTGAAGTTTTCCACCCTAAGTTTCTCTTTGAAGTTTTTGAAGTTGACTTCAAAAACTTCAAAAACTTCAGCCGGCCCCCCCCCCCCTCTGTATTGAGCATTCCATCTGTTTCAACCTGTCAATTTTTTCAATTTTCGTTATCCAAAATTAATCGCTAAAGTCCAAAGTTGATGTCTGTGTAGTGAGGTTTACCTGTCCCCTCTCATTTCAGTAGAAGCTAAAGTTGGAGTTTCCCCGGACAATTAAAAGAAAACAGTACAGTGCTGTACCCCCCATTGTGGGATCTTGGGAATACCCCGCCACCAGTAGTGAACAAACAACCAGTAGTAGTGAGCCATCAAGTAGTGAAGCATCAACCAGTAGCAGCGACCATTTGATCAGTAAGGAGCCCACTAAACCATCTACCAGCCAGACACCCTCCGAAGTAGAGTCTAAAGGAGATGAACCTAATGATAAGGGGAGGGGTAAGAGACGGAAGGAGGAGAGTTGGTGGAGTGAGGAAGAGAGGAAGGAAGAGCATGATGGATCAGAGGACTGGGAGAGACACGAAACATTTCACAATGATGTTGGAACTCAGGTAACTGGCGTTATTGTCTTTACTTCTCTATAACCAGAAGTTTCTGAATTATTGATGACGAGAGTCCGTATATAATTCATTAATTCATTTATAATTCATTTATTAATTAGTAATTATGTAATTAATTCCCACAGGATCGAACAAAGGAGAAGCTGTTTGAGGAAGATATGGAGATTGTGTGGGACAAGGGCTCCTCTGGTTTGGTGTTCTACACTGATGCTAACTTCTGGGCTGACTTAGAGGGAAAAGGTATGGACAACGTCTTCAAATCATTCACATTATTCTGCTTTTCAATGTGAACCCCATTTTCTTTCCCAGTTCTCTCCTGTAACTCTACCCTCCACTTCAGACACGGATGGGTTGTGGGCTGATGAATGGGATGTTGATATGGGGGTATATGAGGGACACCATGGGGACAAGGATGCAAGGGATACCGCTGAAAAGAGAGAAAGTGAACAGTTCAGGAAGTTTGGGGATGTGGAAGAGGAAGTGGGAGATTTCGAGAGACATACCAAGGTACATAGAGAGATGAAATTAGAAAGTAGTTTCCAATACTTCACTCAGACTTTACAGTTTGACAGTAGTCTCCACTGACCTCAACTAACAGCTAACATTCTCCAGGGTTTTGGTGGAAGAATAATGAGACAGCAAGGCTGGAGTACAGGTGACGGACTTGGCAGATCGACCATTGGAATGATTGAGCCAATCACAGCCGAGAACCCTAAACACCCCAGGGACAAGGGAGGTCTGGGGTACCGGGGAGAGAGTCTGTTAGATGCGATCAGGAAGAATAATCCTAAACCTATCACTGAGCCTATGATAGGGAGCAAATATGATAATGTGATAGATCACAGAGACTCTGTGAGAAGGACTGAAGATCCTACAGCGATGAAATATCGGAAGTTTGAGAAGAAACCGAAATGAGTGGGTTGTGTAAATGTTTATGTTTGTTTGTTTATCAATTGGAATTGGATTTATTGAATTCTTGACCTCTAATGAGTTG
Organism: Hormiphora californensis; assembly: GCA_020137815.1. Taxonomy (NCBI): domain Eukaryota; kingdom Metazoa; phylum Ctenophora; class Tentaculata; order Cydippida; family Pleurobrachiidae; genus Hormiphora; species Hormiphora californensis. The sequence goes on from CM035354.1 coordinate 6,113,414, forward strand.
AATATTATCTTTTGGTACGCAAAAACCGGGGAAATCTCGGGACTGAAAATTGGCACGCGCAAATACATTTTGCGCAGGGCAAAAATTCCGCTGCGCGCTTCAAATTATTGAAAATAATTTTATTTCCGACACAAAAAAATCGCGTCTGCCAACAAAAATTTTCCGTTCGCTGGTTGAAAAGCGCTGCCTTATCCCGCGCTGCGCGGGGGCCAGCAACGTTTGCCAAGTTCGCTGGTGGCGTTTTTGCTCGTTTTAGCGTTATCAAAAGGCGTTCCTGTATCCGTTTTAATCGAAATTAAGCCGAGATACATATCCATAGTTGCTACCACTAATTTTTAGCGTATCATGGGCGAAGAGGCGGAACCAGAAGTTGAGGAACTTTTCATTGATCCAGCTGCAGAATCTCTGGAATTTATTCACAAACGACTAACTGAGATTCCCGATGTTTCTCGCTGTAAAGACTGTGTCCGACTCGTGTGCAGACGGAATAAGATTAAGCGTGTTCAGCATCTTGATAATCTCGTGAAGCTTGAGGAACTCGATTTCAATGATAACGAGATTACTGGAATTGAAAACATCGAACATTTGGAAAACCTTGTTGAGCTTGATTTCAGTTACAATGTGATACCAGAAATTCGATGTATGGAGAAACTCACCAACCTCACTCAGTTGTACATGGCTCAGAACTCGATTGAGAAGATCGAGGGAATATCAACTCTCGTCAATTTGAAATGTCTTGAACTTGGTGCTAACAGGATACGTGCTATTGAAAACTTGGATCCTTTGGTGAATCTTGAGAAATTGTTCCTTGGAAAAAACAAGATTACTCAGATTGTCGGGTTGGAAAATCTGGTGAACCTGAAATGCCTTGATATCCAGGCTAACAGGATAACCAAAATCGAGAATTTGGAAAACAATCTCAAGTTAGAAGAACTTTATCTCAGTCATAACGGAATTGAGAAGATCGAGAATCTTGATATCAATACAGAGTTGTACACCATCGACTTATCGCATAACCAGATTGAAGTTTTGGAAAATCTCGGCTCACTTTCTGCGATTATGGAATTTTGGATGAACGACAACAAAATTGCCTCATTTGAAGAGTTGAAAAAGTTGGAACACATGAAAGAGCTGGAGACGGTTTATTTTGAGAGAAATCCCATTTCAACAGACACAATGTACCGTAAAAAGATACAGCTATATTTGCCTGGTATCAAACAAATTGATGCAACTTACGTCAGAGTGTAACTCTCCTACAATTTTTTGTTTCTCTCTTTCTCCGTGTGTGTTGTACAGCTCTGTTTCGAAAATGTGTGTTTCCTCGTTGCTTCTCGTGCGTGTTCTCATTTGAGCACATACATTTTCCAATCTCCCACCTTTTTCAGGGGCGTCGACACGGGTTCGGGCCAGGTGTGGCAGCCGGTGCGAAGCACCGGTATTATATGTGGCATACAAATATGCGACCGGAGCGCCCGAGGGGCGCGTAGGGAGCTCCGGCAGGGGGTTTGGGGGCGCAGCCCCCCAACCGGGGTCCAGGGGCGGGAGCCTCTGGTGGGGGTCTAGGGGGCGAAGCCCCCGGAAAATTTTTTGGTTTAAGCAAGCATTTTAAAGCATTTTCCCGATAACTAATTGTAATATTTTGAACAATCTTTCCCTGTATTTTAGACTGATATCACCAGCGAACGTATACAATAGCAGTATTTATCTCCCTTTTTTCTTTTCCCTTTTTGGGAAGCCCCTCAGCCGGGGTCCAGGAGGCAAGGGCCTCTGAATCAAAGTCTGATGGGGGTCTAGGGGGCAAAGCCCCCGGAAAATTTTTTGTTTAAGCAAGCATTTTAAAGCATTTTCCAGAGAAATTGACCTTTGCCTGGGAATTCCAGGTATGGCGGCCGCCATACCTGCCATACCCGTGTCGACGCCCCTGTTTTTCCTGTTTTTACCCTTTTCTATAATTGAACATCTCCTTTCTCCTCAACAGATGTACCTAACACTTTTCTCTTTTCGTGTAGCTAAGCAGAGCAGGCAAAATGTAATGCAGTCTGGCAACCGTCACATGAGAGACCAGCGGGACTCAGACCTTGTGCGCAGTCTCAAATCGCCCATGGTCTTCTCTGCACAGATGGGCTCCCAACGGGGGGCTCCAAATCCCAAACTGATGACGATCACACACCAGGGAAAACAGCAGAGTGCCATTTATAATAGCAGGTAAAATCTTTCTCTCTCTCCGTGATTTGGTAGACTAGGTAACCATTAAACGACCTAGTAAGGGGACCATTTATATGTTATAGAACTTTCTCTCTCTCTCTCTCTTGTTTCTCACCCCCCCCCCCCCTCCGATAATTTCTCGTTTTATAATCCCTGACATCATATCTCTCCCTAGGTTTCCCAATCCGAGTATATTTACTGCTAAGAGTTCCCCGCCAACACACGAAGGTGCAAGTGCGTTCAGTGTTCCCCGGTCATCTGCTTTTAACCGAGTAGCGGCCCTTCAAACCCAGGCTGGGAGGAGGAAAGAAGAGATGGTGGAGCCCAAATCTCGGGGTGGACAGGTTGTGTGGCAACAAGCCAGCTCCAACGAGCAGGTTTATAGGATGGCTCACATACAGCAACAACCGGGTAGTAACGGCAGCTCCATCATCCAGATCCCTCAAAATCTCCCTCCACACCACCCCTCCTTCTACATGGACCCTCCTAACGTCTCCACTCCCTTCTTCAACTTCAACTCCCAGAACGTCCCTCTAGTAATCAACTCTAATATCAATGGATACCTCTCATCCCGGCCGTCAATTCTACGGAAAGTCGCCAAACCTCCCCCTCCCACAGCTGCAGCTCCCCACCATCCCCCACACCACCACGATCACAATGGGTCCTATGGAGAGGTGTTCAAGGGATTAAAACACGGCAGATCCTCCATGCACGGGGGCGTCTCAACCTCAGTCTCATCAGGCGCAGCAACAGCAGCCCCTGTCTCCAATGACCCCTATGTGTTCTGCGATTCTCCCCGGAAGAAACCCAGAAAACAGGTGGTGATAGCACACGAGGACTCGTACGCAAGTAATGTTCCTGAGGTGATAGTACCCGTGGGTGGTATAAAACAACAACAACACCCAGTGGTCCAACAAGAGGATACCATCTCCTTCTATACTCCGTGTCGCCGGATGTCCCTCCTTCCCGCGTCCTCCAAAATACCGGGACGGGATATAAACCACTTTGAGCGGTACCGGGATGTTAAAGTGCGGAAGAAGAGGAAATTCAACGAGCCCGTTCCGGAGGCGAGTTATGTTGCGTCCCAAGGTTGGCGGCTGATCCACCTAAAAAGTCAGCTGGAGGAACTGACGGGGACGCAGCGGGAAAACAAGGCAAAGATTTGTGAGTTCAGAGATTACTTCTGTTCCCTCGAGATAGAAGAAAAGAAAATCGGGGGAGGAGGAGGTGGTGGTGGTTCATCATCAGATTCAATCGGAGAGTTGGTAACCAAGATAACGCACTGTTGCCATAACAACGGCTCACAAATGAAGCAGGTCATGGGGGCTCTGGACAAGCTGGTGAATAGTCACAAACCTCGTGTACTAGAACTGGTCAGGGAGTTAAAGGATCGTAACACAAGTTCAGTGGTGGTATCAGCAGCCACAACGGCAGCTAACACCTCAATATCAACACCAGTTGTACCTGGAGTAACGAGAAGAAAGAGGACACCGCCCCCAAAGAAGGAAGTTAGCAGCAAAAAGAAAAGCAGAAAAAGGAAAACCTGAGACACTATTTGAGTGTGAATGAATACATCTATATAAGATCTGAGAGAGAGAGTTTGTGTGTGTGATTGTGTGATTGTACAGACCTATATGTTGCACTGCTTCCCCCAGTGTGTCACCTGCACGGGACAGAGAGGGACAGATATTATATGGGACAGACAATAAAGTGAGTGACAATAACAAAAAGGACAGACTGACAGACGAAATGGTGGTAATACTACTTAGGTGGATATAGGGGGACAGAGTGAAGATATGGAGAAATATACAACATACCAAATATATATATATTGAGGTTAACGCACACACACACAACATTTTAACTCTTAAATGGTGGACGGACTCTTTTTAAGATTGATTTAAATACGTTATGTGTGTGAAGTGTGTGTCTTTTAACTTGTCCGTCTGAAGAGTGAGAGAGAGAGGTGAGTTAGTGTGTGATTTTTGAGTGGGCTAGTGTTTGAGATAAGAGTTCAACTGACGGACAGGAAGAGAAGTTTATTTTATTTAGGTCCGGGATATAAAATGAATTAAAATGTTAGCCAGGGTTAAATAATATATATTGGTAGGGCCCTAAAATGAGATGCCAGCCGCCGGAAGAATCAACAAATCAAAATTGTTAAAAAGTATGAGTAAGAGAGAAAATAAAGTGAGAGAGAAAGCGCGAAAAGAGATTTATTGTCCGACTTAAACCAATCCTATTACAAGTTATTATACGATTTGTTTTTCTTTGTTTAAAAGTAGAGATATCTATATCTGGGCCCGGGGCCGGCTCCAAAACAATACACTTTTGTCGACCTCTTGCAAATCGATAAGGTTACCAAATCTACACCCTAAAAAGGTTTAAATGCCCCCTTCTTTACCGTCTATGTTCACATATTTCCCTCAACACGTTTCCCCTCCTCGCACCATCTCCACAATTTCTTTCCCTGTAACTACTCTACCTCTCTCTCACATCAATTCCCTCTCTAACATCGCTCTGATTGTATAAGATGTCGGGTGTTAGAAACAACCTACAAGAAGAGTACAGCAGGAGACTGAACGAGGCGACCTCTAACCTCCTCTCTAACTATGGTGCAATTGTGTCCGCCCTGAGGATCGATGATGATTCCAAGTTGACTAGTACCAACCAATCATACCAAGATAATTATCAGGTAATTAATAATCAGAGTGGGGTTGACATGGTCCCCGCAGGAATTGTTATTAGGGGAGGTAAAACTTTGTTTAGGAAATACAGTATTCTATTTTATTTCACCCTCTGCACATGTGGCGACTGTAGTTGTCCCCCGCGAGTTTCTTTCTCGGTCGTTGTGCCGGTTGTGCTAGTTTATTCTCCCTCCCTTTCTCTCTATCTATCTCCCTCACATGTGCGGCCAAACTGAATTATGTTTGTGTGTGCGGCCAACACGGAAGAACAATGCGTCTTCTGCAAGCCTGTGCTAACAAATCGCTGCCTTTTTCTACCCCACTAGGCAAAAAGCAGCTGTACCTTCTCGAGAATTCTACCATTTCACCCCTCAGGCTACCAGCACACTCTTCACCCCAGGCCTACTCTTATACACCGCCCCTCAGGGTCCAATAACAATAATATCATGTTTACAGCTGCAGCTTCCCAATGACATCACCCTCGACCTCAGGCTAATGTCCGGTGCACGAACATACTAAAGGCAGGGGAGTCCCTACTAGACCTGATATCTGACCTGAAGGAGGCACTGATTTTCAAAGATTTTCCCGCCATCAACTCTTCCCTAACTGCACAAAAGGTATAATGAGAAATACAATCAGAGGGAGCAATCAAAAACTGGATTGCGTTAAAGAGAGGGGGTGCTACGGGTTGAGAAAAAGATGGGAGATAGGGAGCTAAGAGTGAGAAAGAGAAGGGAAGGGGTGAAAATCAAAATGCATAGCTAAGAGCTATCTCTCTTTACCCGCATCTTGCTTTACTAAGAAAAGTTTCAAACATTAAATTGAATACTGCCCCCTCTTTGTATCCATCTTGACATCTTATTGTTGGCAGTTTTAATTTATTTGTTCTGCGGTATGATAGTTCTCCGGAGCTCCTTGCCCTCGATTTCTTGGGGAAGGGGTTTTAGAGAGAGAAAGATAAAGTAAAAAAAGAGTTCCTAACTTCTACATCTATCCAAAACAACCCTCCAATTTCGAATTCTCTCCCTCCATAAAACAGTTTCTAATTCTATCCCTCCATTAAAGGGATACTGACATATTCAAATCGACCATCTCAAATTTTAGTAAAACATTGCCCAATCACATCATCTGAGAGAATAAATACATTGTGTCGAAGTCCGAGCTCTCTACTCCCTCTACTTCTCAAGATATAGGGTCCCAAATATTAACACCCACTAATTGGTTATGGTAAGAGGAGGAGACCAGCATTACAGATTACAGGTAAACACGAGCCTGTTTATATGTCATTATCTCAGCTAATACACATGCGATTTTGACCGTGTTTTTTCTAAAACCTTTAAGACCACTTCTAGTTTCTGTTTTTGGTTTCCATTTGTCTCTAGACTTGTCATAAATAGATAGAACTATAACTAAGCAAGACGGTGATTTTTTTTGAAATGTATGCCTTCTTAGAACAATATTATCATGGTATACAGTAACTAATGTCAATCAGACTTGGCTATACTTCCTCAATTTTACATACAAATTGTTAGTATTTAGCCCATAGTCAATAACATAGTCAATAGTTATCAACTATTCAGCCCTCAAATGAATATTGTATCCTAGGAGAGTATAAACTGAAAAATTTAGCCAAATAATTGGTATAAAAGGCAAAACCACTAAACCCGACTAATTTTGATACGTTGAATCACGTGAGCAACTTTGGCAAGCGCCCAGGGGTGGAGAAAGTGACCTAATTGAACATAATCGGGTCTAATTGATCGTAACTGTAACTTATCGCATGAAAACGTTATCAATTCATGTGAGAGCACTATCATCACTAATTTTGATACGCTGAATCACGTAAGCGGCTTTTCCAAGCCGTCAGAGGTGAAGAAAGTGTCCTAATTGAGCATAATTTAGTCTAATTGGCGATAATTGCATTTTTCAACTGGAAATGCTGAAAGATCGCATGTGGGGCACTTTACACACTAATTTTGATACACTGAATCACGTGAGCAACTTTTCCAAGTCCTCAGAGGTCGGCAAAGTGCCCTAATTGCCCATAATTGGGTCTAATTGACCTTACTCCAGTTTACCTCAAACTGCACTGTTTACTTGTTTATTTACTGATTTTTTTGGTCATTCTGATACAGATAATAAGAAAATACTAAAAATTTAAAACATTTCTAACTTCCAGAAAAAAATCCGGTCAAAATCGTGCATGTGAAAGTTGAGATATTGACAGATAAACAGACTCGTGTTTACATGTAATTTGCAATAAAACTCTCCCCCTATACCATAACCAATTACGAAGTGCTAAAAGGTGGGGCCCTATATCTTGAGAACGAGAGGGAGTAGAGAGTTCGCACTTCGACTCATCCTATTTTTATCTCCCAACCAGTTACCACACCCAGGATCGTTGAAAAAGTCAAACAATTTTGAATATGTCAGTATCCCTTTAAACAGTTCCCCCCCCCCCTCCAGTTTCTAATTCTCTCCCTCCATTAAACAGTTTCTAATCCCCCTGCTCCAGTTTCTAATTCCCTCCCTCCGTTCAGGTACTGATGGAGCAGAACAGGATACGAATTAACAAGGAGTGTATCACTGTTAAGGAGGAAATGAGCCCGTTCCTTCATGAAATTGAGTTGGAGTATTACAAATCCTGAATCCAATACCTGGTAAGTTTCGTGAATCGTGACCTGATAAAATACAACCCGTTGTAATATAATATTCCAACTCTCAATAACTTCATGTTAAGATGTCCTTGATGTGCGTCATTCTAACGTAGTCCTGGTGTTTGAGTAAACTACCTTGAGAGAGAATTGGAGGCTATAGTTACACAGTTAATCAAGTGGCAGCAAACAATCCATCCAAATATATTTAGCAGATTTCCACACAGTTATTTAGTTGGACAAAATAGCTCAGTTATTCATACTACTTTAGGTGGCCAAGAAATTTAATATATGCATTTATGCAAAGTTTCGACACAATATATGCTTCGTGTGGGGTGTTGGAAAGTGGGAGAGAGAGGAGCGGGGAGAGGCATTAGTTATGTGAGAGGAGCGGGGAGAGGCATTAGTTATGTGACTCGCACTGTTTAGTGAGAATGGCATCGTGTGTGGTGGGAGGGGGAGCGTGTGGGCGAAGGAGGGATGGTAGTGTGCCAATCTAGATATGAAGGGAGAGAGAGAGAAGGGAGAGGAGAGAGAGAGAGAGTGGGCAAATTAAAAAAAGATAGCTGGCAGATGTGTGAGGCCTTGTTGCTCAGTAATGAGACCCCCTCCAAGATAGTTCTCTCTCCTTCTCTCTCTCTCTCTCTCTCTCTCTCTCTCTCTCTCTCTCTCTCTCTCTCTCTCTCTCTCTCTCTCTCTCTCTCTCTCTCTCTCTCTCTCTCTCTCAACATGTGACACGGCTGCCACTCTGTATTACTGTGGTCTATCTTTATCCTTGTATTGTTATAGATGTACATTTCCCTGTTGCACTGTGCTTTCTTCTCTCGAGCTTTCTTTCTGTCTCCCACTCTCTTTCCTCTTTCTTCTCTCGAGCTTTCTTTCTGTCTCCCACTCTCTTTCCCTATCCCTTTCTTCTCTTCTGTTTCCCTCTGAATCTGAAATTAAGGGGGATTTAGCCTCTGTGCTCTATCCTTCAAGGACCATCCCATTTACAGATTATATGTACTCGTTTGACATGTTCTGACGACTATTAGCCAAGACTATCCATCTCTCTCTATCTCTATCTCTCTTTCTCTCTCTCTCTATCTCTCTCTCTTTCTCATACACTCATCTAGGCAGGCCATAGCACAAGTTACACGATATACCCACGGTATAACAATATTGCGTCCACACACATGTAAAGTCAGGAGTTGTTACCATGTTGTCATTCAAATCACATGTGTGTGTGTGAGAGATGTCGTCATATGCGTAAGTGTACATGTGCAGTACAGTGTGAAGTGGTATGACAGTACATGTGTAAACCTAACAATTGATACATGTATAGCCTTGCCAACACACACTATAATATTCTGCTGAAAAGAGGGGTGGAGTGATAGATAGCAATGGAACGAGAGATATTTATGAAAAATCGCTTTAATATGTTTGTAGTCCCTCTCTCTCTATCTTTCCATCTCCATCTCTGTCCGCCCTGCGTGACCGCAGATTCTCATTTACATTGATAGATAGTAGGAGCGAGAGAGAGATAGTGATAGAGAGAGATGGAGGAATATATAGAGAGTGGCTAGATAATACATATATATCTGCTGCGTGAGAATATTAGTATACCGACCTCTCCGGAGATTGATTGAAATATCTCACAAGAGTGGCCAATACATTTGGAGTGACTACCATCCGTTATAGTGAATGAACAGATATTATAGGGGTAGACAACATACCGCAAACAAAATAGGGGGATGTAAACAGCGAAATTAAACCCAGGCAGTAGTGTTAAATAAAGTGTCAAATAATAAAACCAGGCAGTACTAGTGTTAGACATGACTCCGTTATCAGGGTGTGAACTGCATGTCGTGTTTGCTAGTCGCGAGCGCGCTTGCGAGACAAGAAAACACGTCAAGGTTCATTAACAAGCATGCTGCTCAGTCATTTTAGATTTAATACACAATGTAAGGATACCATGTAATAGGTGAGACTCTTGCCGTCACCCTCGTTCAAGTCCCGTGAAAAACGGAGCAGTACACGCAAACTGATGCCCATTTTCCTCGCGTGACCCCGATTCAGCAGTTTGAGACACCAACTCTTTAGGGGGCCATATCTCAGGAACCAGACAAGATAGGAAAAATCGCCGTCTAACGAGGCGTACAGTTTTTAATCTAGTTTACCACTGTACCGGCCGTTTCACTCTCCGACCTAAAACAAAAATCGCAACCCCACAAAACTTCAAAATAATGAAATTCGCATCTCGCATGTCGTGTTGCATGTCGTGTTGCATGTCGTGTCATGTTATTGACGCGCTCGCGTTCAACTCTCACACAGCAGCTGCAGAACATGGCGGGAAACATCGAGGAGTAGAGAGAGGGTCGGTGCCGAATCAAATATTTCTTGATCTTGATCTACTCCATCTCTCAGCTATCCTACCCCTCATCAACTCGATCTCTCAGCTACCCTACCCCTCATCTACTCCTTCTTTCAGCTACCCTACCCCTCATCTACTCCATCTTTCAGCTACCCTACCCCTAATCTAGTTCATCTCTCAGCTACCCTACTCCTCATCATAGAGATGGAAACGATTAGGGGTAGGGAATCCCTATCCATAATCGTTTCCATCTCTATGCTTCCCTAGCCCTCATCAACTCCATCTTTCAGCTACCCTACCCCTAATCTAGTCCATCTCTCCGCTACCCTACTCCTCATCTACTCCATCTCTCAGCTAGCCTACCTCCCATTTACTCCATCTCTCAGCTACCCTACCTCCCATTTACTCCATCTCTCAGCTTACCTACCTTCCATTTACTCCATCTCTCAGCTTCCCTACCTCCCATTTACTCCATCCCTCAGCTACCCTACCTCCCATTTGATCCATCTCTCAGCTTCCCTACCTCCCATTTACTCCATTTCTCAGCTTCCCTACCTCTCATTTACTTACTCCATCTCTCAGCTACCCTACCTCCCATTTACTCCATCTCTCAGCTTCCCTACCTCCCATTTACTCCATCTCTCAGCTACCCTACCTCCCATTTACTCCATCTCTCAGCTTCCCTACCTCCCATTTACTCCATCCCTCAGCTACCCTACCTCCCATTTGATCCATCTCTCAGCTTCCCTACCTCCCATTTACTCCATTTCTCAGCTTCCCTACCTCTCATTTAGTACTCCATCTCTCAGCTACCCTACCTCCCATTTACTCCATCTCTCAGCTTCCCTACCTCCCATTTACTCCATCTCTCAGCTACCCTACCTCCCATTTACTCCATCTCTCAGCTTCCCTACCTCCCATTTACTCCATCTCTCAGCTACCTTACCTTCCATTTACTCCATCTCTCAGCTTCCCTTCCTCCCATTTACTCCATCTCTCAGCTACCCTACCTCCCATTTACTCCATCTCTCAGCTTCCCTACCTCCCATTTACTCCATCTCTCAGCTACCCTACCTCCCATTTACTCCATCTCTCAGCTTACCTACCTCCCATTTACTCCATCTCTCAGCTTCCCTACCTCCCATTTACTCCATCCCTCAGCTTCCCTACCTAGGGGTAAGGAATCCCTATCCATAATCGTTTCCATCTCTATGCTTCCCTAGCCCTCATCAACTCCATCTTTCAGCTACCCTACCCCTAATCTAGTCCATCTCTCAGCTACCCTACCACCCATTTACTCCATCTCTCAGCTTTCCTACCTCCCATTTACTCCATCTCTCAGCTTCCCTACCTCCCATTTACTCCATCTCTCAGCTTCCCTACCTCCCATTTACTCCATCTCTCAGGGGTAGGAATGTTAGGATAAATGAGAGATGGAGTAAATGGGAGGTAGGGAAGCTGAGAGATGGAGTAAATGGGAGGTAGGGAAGCTGAGAGATGGAGTAAATGGGAGGTAGGGAAGGTAAGCGATGGAGTAAATGGGAGGTAGGGAAGCTGAAAGATGGAGTAAATGGGAGGTAGGGAAGCTGAGAGATGGAGTAAATGGGAGGTAGGGTAGCTGAGAGATGGAGTAAATGGGAGGTAGGGGAGTTGAGAGATGGAGTAAATGGGAGGTAGGGAAGCTGAGGGATGGAGTAAATGGGAGGTAGGGAAGCTGAGAGATGGAGTAAATGGGAGGTAGGGAAGCTGAGAGATGGAGTAAATGGGTGGTAGGGTAGCTGAGAGATGGAGTGAATGGGAGGTAGGGTAGCTGAGAGGGTGTGCGGACTCTAGTGCTACACTCTAAGTCTACAGTGGACTCTATATCTAAATTTAGATTTAGATAAAGAGTCCAAATAAGTCTAAACTCTAGGAGGACTCTTTATCTAAAAAGTCTACACAGGGCGGACTCTTTATCTAAAAAGTCTAAACAAAGTGGACTCTATATCTACATAAATCTAAATTAGATATAGAGTCCGCCTTTCGCCGCGAACTCGAGATTTCGGCCGTTAGGCCGGAAACGAGAGTTTGCTCTACCCCTATACTAATTTAGAAGTGTTAGGGCCGTTATTTGGGTTCGAGGTTAGGGTTAGGGCCATAAACAATCGAATTCCTGCCAGCGAGGGCGCGGTTAAGATCAATCGATTTCCTGCCAGGCCCACGGTTAGGAACACAGTGTACGGAAATCCGACACATTTTATTTTTAAGTGCTACTTTAGTTAATCACTGCTAATTAGTGGTTGAATATTTTGAAGTTTTAAGAACGGAAAAAGGGAACAGAAGGGATTATCTATCCAGCTATGTAATTTTTAGTTGAATTTTCAGATCATAACATAAGTCTATCCTTCCAGAACACCAGGTCATTTTTGGTCAATTTTGGACATAATTGATCAATTATCTAATTGACCAATTAACTTTTTTTAAGGTTAAGCTGGCCTAACCTTCACGTCTCAACGTCCTCTTTCAGATGGTGTAATTTTTTTGGAATTTTGTAAAACACATTATCACTCAGACTGCATTTAACTGTTTAGTACTAGCCTATTGTACCGTCTTCATAGTGAAGTGCAATTTCGGGTCGAAAAAGTCAATTTTGTAACAAAGTCATATCTTAACTGTTTTTAATCGAATAAATTGTTGCATTAATGTTGTCGATACAGTTATCCGCTTATTACTACTTACTTTTATTAAGTTTTTTGGCCAAAATCGAGCCAATATAGCGTTTTTTGGTCAATTTTGGACATATATGACTAAAAAATCCCAAAAATTTTTATGCATAAATGACCTCAGACAGTGCTTGGCATCTGAAGATAACTTTCAGCTCTTTAAATGAAGTCAAACAGGTCAAAAATCACTTAGATTGGCATAAATGGTGATTTGGCCAAATTTGGCTGGCAGATCAGCATTGGTGTTAAGCTGAGCACTAACAATATGATTCTTTATTGGTTAGAAATGATCGAATTCCGTTCAAATCATTCATATTCCGTACAACAAAACCCTGGTTAGAAAGTATCGAATTCCGTACAACACTTGAACTCTAACCAAAATATACTCCATTGGTTAGAAACTATCGAATTCCGTCCAAATCGTTCCTATTCCGTACAGGTCCTAACCGGTTAGAAAGTATCGAATTCCGTACAACACATGAACCCTAACCATTCATACTCCGTTGGTTAGAAACGATCGAATTCCGTCCAAACCGTTCTATTTCCGTTCTATGAGGCCAGGGTTAGAAAATATCGAATTCCGTACACGCAGGGTACTTACAATAGCACTCTCTGCACTCTTGTACGGAATTCGATAGTTTCTAACCTTGCCCGTGGACGGACATCATACAGACTGGACGGACATCCGACAAACTGTACGGATAGTAGACTCAGTGGATGCATCAGAAAGATCGGACGGACACTGCACAGTTTGTCGGATGTCCTGCCAATATGTCGTACGGATTTCGATTGTTTATGGTTAGGGTTAGTGTTAGGGTTAGGTTTTGGGTTGGGTTAGGATTTTAGATATAGAGTCCGGGTTGGAGGATTTGGCGCCAAAATGTACTAGAGGACTCTATATCTAAAAATTCTACACAGGGCGGACTCTTTATCTAAAAAGTCTACACAGGGAGGACTCTTTATCTAAACTTTTTTCAAAATCTAACTGTAGATAAAGAGTCCGTTTTTAGATATAGAGTCCGCCTTGGATTTAGATAAAGAGTCCGTTAGCACTAGAGTCCGCCCACCAGCTGAGAGATGGACTAAATGGGAGGTAGGGAAGCTGAGAGATGGAGTAAATGGGAGGTAGGGAAGCTGAGGGATGGAGTAAATGGGAGGTAGGGAAGCTGAGAGATGGAGTAAATGGGAGGTAGGGTAGCTGATAGATGGAGTGAATGGGAGGTTGGGTAGCTGAGAGATGGAGTAAATGGGAGGTAGGGAAGCTGAGAGATGGAGTAAATGGGAGGTAGGGAAGCTGAGAGATGGAGTAAATGGGAGGTAGGGTAGCTGAGAGATGGAGTAAATGGGAGGTAGGCTAGCTGAGAGATGGAGTAGATGAGGAGTAGGGTAGCGGAGAGATGGACTAGATTAGGGGTAGGGTAGCTGAAAGATGGAGTTGATGAGGGCTAGGGAAGCATAGAGATGGAAACGATTATGGATAGGGATTCCCTACCCCTAATCGTTTCCATCTCTATGCTTCCCTAATAGGGAAGCTGAGAGATGGAGTAGATGAGGAGTAGGGTAGCTGAGAGATGGACTAGATAAGGGGTAGGGTAGCTGAAAGATGGAGTAGATGAGTCATGTCGTCATGAGGGGTAGGGTAGCTGAAAGATGGAGTAGATGAGGGGTAGGGAAGCTGAAAGATGGAGTAGATGAGGGGTAGGGTAGCTGAGAGATCGAGTTGATGAGGGGTAGGATAGCTGAGAGATGGAGTAGATCAAGATCAAGAAATATTTGATTCGGCACCGACCCTCTCTCTACTCCTCGATGTTTCCCGCCATGTTCTGCAGCTGCTGTGTAAGAGTTGAACGCGAGCGCGTCAATAACATGACACGACATGCAACACGACATGCAACACGACATGCGAGATGCGAATTTCATTATTTTGAAGTTTTGTGGGGTTGCGATTTTTGTTTTAGGTCGGAGAGTGAAACGGCCGGTACAGTGGTAAACTAGATTAAAAACTGTACGCCTCGTTAGACGGCGATTTTTCCTATCTTGTCTGGTTCCTGAGATATGGCCCCCTAAAGAGTTGGTGTCTCAAACTGCTGAATCGGGGTCACGCGAGGAAAATGGGCATCAGTTTGCGTGTACTGCTCCGTTTTTCACGGGACTTGAACGAGGGTGACGGCAAGAGTCTCACCTATTACATGGTATCCTTACATTGTGTATTAAATCTAAAATGACTGAGCAGCATGCTTGTTAATGAACCTTGACGTGTTTTCTTGTCTCGCAAGCGCGCTCGCGACTAGCAAACACGACATGCAGTTCACACCCTGGTTATATACTATTGTTTTGAGATGCACACTAAGCTACTAGATAAACAACAGAGGCGGGAGTAACATGCAGTCGTTTACAGTAAATCTCTCACACACTTTAAACTTAGTTTTATCCCTCTCTCGCTGCTTTTTGCGTACTAACTAACAGCTCTCTTTATATTGATTTGCCGACCGCACTTTTTCAGTCGTGGTTACTATTCATTGTTCGGCCCAGTTCGAATTTCGGGAAAACTCTTCGCAGTTTTTATCAGAATTTGTTTTCACTGCCAATATGTCTGAGTTTTTGTGTTGTTATGTGAGTCCCGTTTTTCTCTCCCATGTTTTGTATCTACATATATCTCTCCATCTAACACAGCTTACAAACATTTCTAACCCTCTAACCCGTCTCTCTCCCCTGTCTAGGTAACTACATATCATGAGTGAGGTAGTGTGGACACGTTGCTTCCAGCATGGTACGGCCACCTGCAATATAGACCTAGCAGACTACTACACTTCCGGAACCCCCACCCCAGGATGGAGAGATAGACTGCTGGCTAAGATAGAGGCAGGCCTGGCACGGCTTGAGGCTGGGTTAGCAGAGGGATTGTTCAAGAGGGGGGACTACAGCGTTTACAGTGGTACTAGCGGGCTAGTGCTGCTGTACCTGAGGTTATCAGAGACAGTATACAGAGATAACCCCACCAGAAAGAGGCAAGTTCTGGCAAGGGCCCAGGAGCTGATAACGAAACCACTGAACCACCTGAATGGGAGGCGGTTAACCTTCCTCTGTGGAGATGGTGGTGTGTTAGCATTAGCTGCGGTTATCTATACACTAAACGGTAACGAGCCAGTGGCTAAACACTGTACACAGGGTCTGCACACATTGAGCGAGTTAGCACTATCTGATAGGCACCTTCCCTTTGAGCTCATGTACGGGTGTGTGGGGTATCTCTTCTCACTTCTCTTTCTCCGCCACTATCTACCTGAGTCAGTGGATAACCGCTTGATCGGCCGGATATCCGCATATATCATCAGCGCTGGTAAGCGTGACACGGCAGGTCCACTAATGTACACCTGGCACGAGAAGCACTATTTAGGAGCTGCCCATGGTTTGGCTGGTATACTGCTGACACTACTTCACTCGGGGAGCGTACCACGTGATCAGTTAGATAGTCACGTGATACCGGCAGTCAACTATCTTCTCTCTCAACGGCACCCTTCAAATAATCTCCGCAGCTCACTCGGATCTCAGCTAGATAAACTGGTACAATGGTGCCATGGGGCTCCGGGACTTATCTCTCTCCTCACCGAGACACACTCACAAGTTGGGGGAGTGTTCCTACAGGAGGCGTTTAAATGTGCAACACCTATTTGGCAGAGAGGTCTACCTAGGAAGGGACATGGGTTGTGTCATGGAACGTTAGGGAATGCGTATGCCTTTGTGGATCTATACCAGCGGACTGAAGACCCCTCTTGGCTGTGCAAGGCGGTACATTTTACTGAGTGGGCGATGGGAGAGAGGGACGTGGGAAAGACATATGACACCGAGATGGGGTTGTTTGATGGACTTGCGGGTGTTGTTTATTTCTATACGGACATGCTAGACCCAAAAACTGCAGCCTTTCCCGGGTTCCAATTACCAAAATAAATGTTTTTTATTTAAAATAAATGTTCGTGTGTTTTGCATAGTTTCTCTTCATCTCTCTACTTCTCTAAGAGAGAGGGCTTCTCTCCACTATTTATGATCAATTATACTGTACAAATATGAACAATATACGATCTTCCTTCCCCGTGCCGAAAGAGAAGTGTGTTTAGCTCGTATAGACTGCAACTGGGCAGATGTATAATTTTAGATCTCTCGTGCGAGAGAGACGCAAAACACCCGTGCAGAGAGGGGGTCTACCGGGCCAGCGCGCCTAAAAAGAACGAGAGTGCGCTATTGTTAGAATTGGAAAAGTGGAGCGCGCAGGCACTCGGAGCAGCGCCGTGTTTACGAACAGATCTGAGAGGACTGGGTGAGATACTTGGTATCGAAGACACCTCACACTCGCGGCCTTCGTTTGGCGTGCTTCGCACGCCGCGCCGGCAAGGGAGGGGTAACTTCGTTACCAAGTGAGATACATGGGTTGCTGAATGTGAGAGAAACTAGAGATAGAGAGAGGGAATCTTGATCTCTGCAGAAGGCTGGAAGTGGAATGTGCAACACACACCCCTCCTTTGTTGTAGAGAGAGGGGCAGCTGGCAGCATCTCTCAGCACCTCATGATACATCACGGTACTATGAGCCATGCGGTATACCTACACTTGTGTGGAAGTTGAACTGTGACACGCCACATGGTACACAGTCAGAGAGAGGAAGAGAGAGAGAGAGAGAGAGAGGGGGGTTGGGTATAGCCTTAGGGTGATTGCATACGCAGAGAAAGAGAGACTTGTACTATACTATCAGGCCGGAGAAAGAGAGGAGTGTGTAAAATTTAATGTGACGGCGGGCTTCAACAAGCTTGTTTCAAATTGACCTCAATGCTTGGCGTAGGGGTGTATTATAGGGCAACTTCTTTTGCCTAAAAGTGACTACTCTCTCTGGAACGTCGTGTGAAGTGCCAGGAATCCCATCCCGGACCACATACCTTGACATGCTATACTGTCCCTGGGAGGGACGGTGTAATACACCGTGTATCATCATGTCAACCCGTTATATTCAACCTAGCTCTGCACGGAAATCAAGGACAGGATATTATCTGGCGGCGCTAGACATTGACAGGTCAAGGATTAGACATGCTATTGATAAGATCAACTTCCCTAGCAGATTGATAAGTTGAACTAACGGAATTTTCTATCTGTAGCACTTGCTGTGTGGCTTGTAGTTGCTGGGACTGTGATTTCAGATTCTCGTCCGACAACTTGTTGGTACATTTTGGAAATATGGACTTAGCGGCCAAGTTGGCCCGGAAACTTGGAAATAAAAGCAACACCTGTCTTCAAGTTCAACTTGAAGTTAAAGGTGAAAGAGACTACTTATACTTAAGCTGCACCAGTGTGAGTTGTTTAGAAAGAGGCTGTCTGGCGCCGCGACCCATCTGAATCAAATGGGGTATGGCGCCGCCATACAGGAAAGAGGTGGGACCCCTAATTTGAAAGAAATGAGAATAGGGTCAGGCCAAAGCTCTAAACTATGTAGTTTCATTCTGGAGGATGGCTGTCTGGCGGTACCGACCCGTTCATTCTGAGCGCAAAACGAGGTCTGGCGCCGCCAGACAGGGGAATGGAGGGTTGAACACATTTGGGTGCTGTCTGGCGGCGCCAGACCCCGTTTCCGCCTGTCAGAGCATTGGCCTGACACGTTTCCGCCGCCGGACAGAGTTCTGGTTCGTACTCCACAATTGAGAGTAGACGGTCGACTGTCTGGCGCCGCGACCCATCTGAGAATCAAATGGGGTATGGCGCCGCTCATACAGACGGTCGACTACTACTAACGATACCGACTTCCTCTGATACTGTCATCATGTAGTACAGTTGCAGTGGCCGTCACGTAATTTGTAAAACGAAAATCTTTCCCACAGTTTTGAAGAGGACGTGGGGTCGTGGGCGTCTGTTCACTGGTGATATTGATAATATCACTGATATGGGATTGATAAAGTCAAAGTGATGAAGTTGATCAAGGCAAGAGGAAGGAAGATATCTACCTGTACCAGGCTGAACTGAACTGCTCAGACTATTCAGCCTTCAGGTAAAAATGAGGGGGTGGGTCTGAAAGTTCCTCAATTATGATTTGATTTGAAATTTGAATCAAATAATTTGATGGAATTTTGCCAAAGCTAATGTTTGCATCTCATGTCATTGCAGAGCTAAGATTCGCTCACCTGCTGTCAAATTATCCATTCATTCTTTTCTTCTCACGCTGATAGCTCTTGCTTTTAGAGATACCTAGAGCATAAAAAGTATCTCTCCGCGCTCTGCAATCTGCATCTTCTCTCACTATCTTTCTACCTACCCCTCCATCTTTCTCTCTGTCTCTGTGGCTGGTGTTTTAAAAGTTCCTCCCCGCACCCTCTTGTTGTGCTTGTTTGGAGCTCACTACAACAGTTACTTTTAAACTGAGCTCAGGTCTGAGTTGTTCTAACCATTACTTTAGAGCCAGTCAGTGGGACAAAAACACTATTCCTTTCTGGTCTCTTTTTATTTTTTGCATTTGTCTCATTATAGGCCAGTCATATGACGTCGATATATCGCTGAAAAAGGAAGTAATTGATCTAAAAGCGATTCCACTTCCAGGGCCCTCCAATGGGTCTCTACAACCACCAAAAAAATTTACTGCGGGTACCGCGATGGAGAAATCGGTCATTTCCGGGTTTATTTTGCACCTGCATAAATATAGGCTAGGACGAATGCGATATACGGTAAAAACCGTCTTTGGAAACAAGTAGAAAAGAAATCAAGGGCACTAAAGTGTGTAGCGTCCTCGCATTAGTGGGGGTAGGTGCTGGAATTAAGTCTCTATCTTATCAGGTTAATTAGATAATTGGATAATTAGATGCGCACATAGCCGTTTTATGGTTATACGGTAAAAACCATCTTTGGAATGGAGTAGAGAAAAAACCGAGGGTACTAGAGTGATCAGCGTCCTCGAATTAGTGGGGGTAGGTACCAAAATTAAGTTCCTATCTCATCGCGTTAATTAGATAATTGGATAATTAGGTATGCGCATAACAGTTTTTAGGTTACATGGCTATAGCCACTTAGGAATGGTTTAGAGACTTTTCATTGGTGCCATTTTGTAGGCAATAGCCAAGTTATTGGGGGTCGACGTCGGACTTTTAAGCTCTATATTCAACCGTTTAGCCGTTATTTGGCTTTAAAAGTGCTCAAAGTGAGCAAAAAAGCGGTAAAAAGACCGATTTTGAGCACCTTTAAAGCCATATAACGGCTAAACGGTTGAATATAGAGCTTAAAAGTCCGACATCGACCCCCCATAACTTGGCTATTGCCTACAAAATGGCACCAATGAAAAGTCTCTAAACCATTCCTAAGTGGCTATAGCCATGTAACCTAAAAACTGTTATGCGCATACCTAATTATCCAATTATCTAATTAACGCGATGAGATAGGAACTTAATTTTGGTACCTACCCCCACTAATTCGAGGACGCTGATCACTCTAGTACCCTCGGTTTTTTCTCTACTCCATTCCAAAGATGGTTTTTACCGTATAACCATAAAACGGCTATGTGCGCATCTAATTATCCAATTATCTAATTAACCTGATAAGATAGAGACTTAATTCCAGCACCTACCCCCACTAATGCGAGGACGCTACACACTTTAGTGCCCTTGATTTCTTTTCTACTTGTTTCCAAAGACGGTTTTTACCGTATATCGCATTCGTCCTAGGCTATATTTATGCAGGTGCAAAATAAACCCGGAAATGACCGATTTCTCCATCGCGGTACCCGCGGTAAATTTTTTTGGTGGTTGTAGAGACCCATTGGAGGGCCCTGGAAGTGGAATCGCTTTTAGATCAATTAGTTCCATTTCACAACGTCATATGACTGGCCTATTAGTATCATTGGCTGTGAGTCATAGGTTGGTTAGACGGAGTCTTATGACTTCAAACGATATAGTCTCGTTCTCATACTCTTTCATGTCATTGGGCGACTTCTAGGGAGAATATATGGAAGCCGCTCCCAGATGAAGGAAGAGGTAGGGAAAACTCTGTAGCGCATGTAGCTTCAATCAGGGGGTATCCTCTCTCCAGTCTCCTCTTGTAGGTAACTTTTCTCTTGAGCTTTTTTAGGTCAGGTAGCTCATGGATGGCGTCCTGGGGGGTCCCTCCTAGTAGACTGGTGACCAGCTTCGTAGGGGCGTCAGATGAAGAGGTAGTAACTTGCCGGAGTCTAGAGAGGAAGGCATTTGCCGATGTTGTCTGGATGGAGGGGTCATGGGTGTGCGGGGTCTCCTTTACTACTGCAACTGGTTCATCGAGGGTGGTAGTTAGTCGTCCCGTACAGTTTGGTGTGAACTGTTTCCGGTCCTTACAGGCCCAGTGCTGGACTTTCTGGGTTTTCCTGTTTCCACAGTAGAGGTATCCATTATAGGCGGCCTGTCGTCCACCTTTAGCCCCAGTCAGGAATTGAAGAGAGGATGTGACAGGAGGAGGAGGGGTATGTAGGGTAGGTGTAGCAGGCGGAGGAGGAGGAGGGGTAGGTAGAGTAGGTAGGGTAGGTGTAGCAGGAAGAGGAGGAGGAGGAGTAGGTAAGGAAGGTGTAGAAGGATCAGGATGTGGTGGAGGAGGAGGAGGAGGAGGTGTAGTATCGAGTAGGGAGTCCATTGCTGTTCGAAGAGCTGTTGATAATGGTAGAGACATGATTGTTAGTTGTGGCTGTGTGACCTCGACCTTTATACCTCTTTGCCACCGTTAGATGAACTGCCCATATCACGTATCCGGGCATCTGATCCAACCGATTAGCATAGTGAATGAGACATGAGAGCTCCTCTAATCGTTGTAACAAGCCGTTAGATAAACCGCCCATATCACGTATCCAATCCGACATGAGACATGAGAGCTTAAGCCTTACCGATTAGAGGAGCTCTCATGTCAATCGGTTTACTCCAATAACTAACGAGCCATATCGTATTGGTGCCGCCCTCAGGGTCACGTTACCAATCGGGATATGATGATTTGACGCTTGTAGGCATTATCGCCATATCAACAATAATATTGACGCTTTTGCCTACACCCAATCACCCCTGTAGGCATTATCGCCATATCAACAATAATATTGACGCTTTTGCCTACACCCAATTATCAATAATGTAGGCATTATTGATCGTAGGCATTATCGTACTTTATCGTAGGCATTATTGCCACCGTAGGCATTATTGCCGTTTTGACGGTTTTGCCTACACCCAATTATATATGCCTATATACCCTGTAGGCATTATTGACCGTAGGCATTATCGTACGTAATCATCTAAATTGGCCAGCGAAAGCCGAACTGGATTGGATCTGCTTCTACCAGATCCATGTTGCAATTAGCACATATGAAAATAATTGTAACTGTAGTTAGGGTTAGGGGTGGGAGGACCCTTGATCACTCACCAAGGAATATATTCAAATTCAATATTGAATTGCAATGGTACTTGGTCGGCATGACCTCTTTGTCCCGGCCCCCTCATCTCATCGTGACCACGGTGTGAAGTGTAGGATATTGCATTATTTATTCGTAACCAAGGGCAACCCCGGGGTTCTATTTAATGAGAGAGGTGTGCGCCTGATAAATCTCCATAGCAACGGAAAATTCTCTCGCATGACCTCTCTAAATAGAGCATGTCTCTCATTCTACTCTCTCTCTTATCGCCCCAGTCACTTGATCCCTTATTGGATTTTCTGTTCTGGCATCTCTTGCAACTCAGTAGTTCCCAACATTTGTTTCTATGTGTTTGCATCTTCCCATTGCTGCTGCAGAGGACCACTTCTTAATCTTTGCACCATTCTCCACTGAATGCGGTCGGTGGGACCATCTGCATCAGAAAGGGTCAACACGTATCTTGAAATTACACGATAGAGAGATACAGGGGAGAAACTAAGAGTGAGAGTTAGAGTGAGAAAGAAAGAAAGAGAGTTGGAAGATAGGTCATCAGCCACCTGTCGCGTGCTGTCCCCATCCGTTTCTAGGGCAACTATTTGAGAGTGATAACATTGCCCCACCATGCATCTCCTTTCTAATCCTCTTCTGCTTCCTTAGTCCATCATGATGGTGTTGTCAATTGATTGGAGGGGTCTTGTAGTTTGACTTCTCCACCAAGTTCTCTATATTTCCAACAATCTAAATAGGAAAACCAGAATCTGTGTCCTAAATTTGTTTGCTTCAGCTCATTTAGAATCACTTTGTGTGCATGTGTTTGTGTGTATAGACATTTCCCCTCCCGCCCCCTATCAATTTGCTTCTGCGTGTTTCATTCTCAAGCAACAGGTAGTGATAGGTAAACTCTCCCTGATTCTTTTGATCCGCCGCAAAGTTATTAATTCCATTAACGGCACAGCGGTTTATTATTTTCTCAAAAAACACGTCATGTTTCCTCTGAATATATTCTGCAAGTTTACTGCAGAGTCGGCACGAGTGCACACGTCCTACCATGTATACATGAGTAATATAGCACCTGTCCGCTCTCTCTCCTCCCTGTACCTCCCTCCAACTCTACTCTTCTCTTTCTCTCACTCCGGTTTTTTCTTCTCTCCTCTCTTTATTGCACGACAAGGATGGATTGAGCTCCTTGCAAAAATGCGGGCTGCTCAACTGTTTTTCTACTTCTACTTGTTATTCTCGCATTGTCGCTCTCCTGCACTTTCTAACAGATCCGTCCTACAATGTGGGTAATTGTCTCTAGTCATTTTGTCACACAGACCAAGCTATTCTCCCACGTTTTGCCAATCATATCCCACCGTTCATGTCTTCTTCCTCGATTCACGAACAATACAATTAATCGATGTTTTTGTATAAAATAGAAAGAGATCTTGTACTATAAGTTATAGAGAGAGAAAGAGAAAGATTTTTATTGAGATTCTCTTGCATGAGAATCGTATAATGTTTGTGGTTTTGTTGGTAACCGATTACTTTCCAGTTTCTAGCATTGAAAAAGAACTAAATCGGCGTCAGTTTTTGTCTGCCAAGGGTCCAGGACCCTAGATAGTCCAGCCAATATGCCGACCCAAACCCTCATGAGACCAGTCTCTCTGCCTAACATGGGTAATAGCGGAGGAACTAAAGCAAAGGATCTTGGTTAGTGTTTTTACCTTCCCCTACCTCCCCCACTATAACCTCTATGGCGGCGCCATACCCCATTTGATTCTCATATGGGGTCGCGGCGCCAGACAGACTATAACCAATCAATTGTTTGTTTCCCAATCACTGTTTTCCTTCTAAAACCTATCAATCTTCTCAGGAATAGCAGTCAAGGGTAACGATATTCTGAAACGACCCCCTAGTGGAAGCAGTAGGAGATTATACAAGCCCGCTGCAGCCCCTCCCTCTACACCACGCATAACCCTACTAAACGAGCGACCATCCTCTGCAGCCAGTAGCAGGCCCCAATCTGCCAAGAAGGAACAGGAGGGTGCCCTCCCCAACGGGTGGAGACCTTCCTCTGCTGTTCGCAGGCTTGGTACGTAACTGCAGATTCAATTAGAAATCCAGCCTTATTGACTGCATGAACTATCCTGATTCTACCTTCCGAATAAAATCCCTAACCCCATCCCTCAGGAGGCCTACCCAGTACCCACTCTATAACCCATCCCTCATCAGGTGAGATAGAGATCCCCTCAGTAGAGGAGAGTACAGTGGACATGATGGAGTTGGTGAGATCAGCACATGCTCTGAGACAGGAATCCGCTGAGGTCACCTCTATCAAGTCACGTGAGTGCAGTGCAGCAGGGTTCACTACTTGGGGTCCAACAATACAATATAGTAAACATACCTAGTAGCTATGCCAATCTTTCTGGCGGCGCTGGCCGCTGACTCGATCTGAGCACACTGTCTAATATCTGAGAATCAAAACGAGGTCTGGCAACGCCCCCCCCCCCCCCACTATTAGTATTACCGAATTTGTGTAAGACTGACCGGGTTCACAGTACCATCGCCTACACGCCCTCGACAATGGGTTTAGTAGCTCTCTTCTCCTTTTTCTTCTGGTGAGAAGAGGAAGAGAGAGTTACCCATCTGTAATCAGAGATTAGATTATACACCTGTACGTGCCTGTGTCCTGTACGTACCTTGTGTCTTGTGGAGCCCACCCTGCAGCACTTGTTCTCTGTGTACATGGCTGTGATGTATCCAAGCTAATCACTAACATGGTATCTACCAGTATTTTCAGGTATAGTTGCTGGTGATATAGTGGTACCACCCTCCTCTCCCTACCTACTGGACTGCAGGTGTCAACACGAAGTGTCGCTTGTAGCCCCCTCTCGGTAGGTAGAGCATAACCCAAGCGTTATAACATCTAGATTCTAGCTCTCACCAGATCCTTCCTCGCGAGATTCGCTGCACAGCTGGCTATCATGACGACCAAATTTGCAAACTATATCCCAGTCCATAATTGATAATGAACTCCTACTAGTCGTGTTTTTCTTACCCATCACCCCCTTCAGAACTGGAGCTGTATGTCTGAGGATCTACTAGAGCACGTCTCACAACGTGTAGCATTGGAACAGCAAATGCCATCATCCTCCCGACTCTCACTCAGGAACTCCCGGCCCCCATCTGCCCCCTCCTCCAGAGCATCCAGCCGTCCCCCTTCATCCCAGGTATATGTAATTCATTTATAGTTTTCAGCTACCACTGCAGTGCCACACCTTGTTATATATTCTTCTTCAATCCACCTTCTTTTCTATATTCTCCCTCTTTCCTCCCTCATGATCATTTTACTTCTCTCCGGTGTTTTATTATACACACACCATCTGTATATAACATGTGTGTGGATGGAGGACACATATTCACACATGTTGGGAGGAGGAGGAGGAGGAGGAGGAGAACGTGTTGCTTTCTCTCCTTCTCTTCTTTTCACGCCTTCCACAAATATATCGACCTCTTGGTTTCACCATATCAGTATATCTTCCTTCATCAAATCTTTCTCTCCAGGCAAGTTATCCCGGTGACCTAGGCCGGCCCAAGACAACCTCTACCACCCGTCGTAGTACCCCGGGAACCAGGAGTAGACCTAGCACGGCCCGGGAACAGAGATCCCGGGACAAGTACAGGGAATCTCTCTCTGAGACTGGTATAGCACTGCCATCCCGAGTTGTGGAGCGGCTGGTATCCTCCTATAGCGCGGATAAGCTGCAGTCACGGCCTATGACAGCGTGCTCTAGCCATGGGCTATACGATGTTATGAGGGAAAAGGTGAGTGCTCACTAATTAGCTTCACAAGTCAGGTCATTACAAACTTTAGTTGGATAACCATGGTTACAGACATCTGACAGATTGGGTTAGCCAATGTTGATATGTGGTAACCATGGTAACACAACAAAGTTAAACAAACATCTCCTAGGTAAACAAAGGGTATAATGATATGATATCAGCATTCCAAGTTTATGATAAGTTAGACAGGGGCTTCGTTTCTCGGGACCAGTTTAAAAGGGTACTTCGACATTTTACTGTCGATCTGAACAGGAATCAAGTGGAGAACTTGCTACAGAGGTATGTTAACTATGGTCACCAATTAGTTTGAGGGAAGTTGTTATCAGAGGTAACCATGGTAACCATAGATAATCATGGAAACCCCACTACCCAGGTCTGATTTGGTGGACGATTGGAATTATAACCGGTTACCATATCGAGTATTCCTGGACCGGTACATGGAGAGGGGGAGAAGTGGGTACATCAGACACTCCTCACCAGTTACAGGTAATTATCGTTGTGTTTCACCCGTTTAGACTCCCGGATAATAAGCAGCATCTTGAGCCGTTTATCATTTCTCATCATATTCTAACGAGATGTGGGAGCGTGTCAATCACAATGAACCAAACTTGTTGAGTAAGTTACCCCTTAAAAACCAAACAGCACCATGTTGACATCCTCCATGATATATCACCCATGTGTTTCAGGGGAGAGACCAGGGACTGCCGACACTCAGTTTGCAGACATTGCAGAGGCGCGGTTATTTGCTCAGTTACACAGTGACTTTGTTGACGTACTGGAGAAATTCAGGTACCCACATTTATTACCCGGGTTTCTTAATTTGCATCTCAGTTTTCTCCCTCGCGTAGCGAGGTTGCGCGATGTACACTGTACAGTCAGTATCTGACAAGCGTGACCCTATTCTTGCGCAGAAACCGCGGTCTCCAACTCTCCCCTCTAAACCTGTATCCCCCTGTACCACCCCTTAATTAACCTGTTATAGGAGTCGTGATGAGGAGCAGACGGGGTGTGTGGAGTATTCTGATTTCAGGAATATCATGTCTGATTACGGGGTGAAGGTGGCCCCCGCTGCTGAAACTGATGACATTGTGAACTATGTGGACTATCTGAACTCTGTAACGATCAGGTAACGAAAACTATACATCCTCTATTGGAAGTTGGAACAGGAAATGCTCGGTCAAGATTCCTTGAAGCTTGTGGTGAATTGAGTCTTTGTGGGGGTAACGTGGGGCATGGGGGTTTGGGAATGAGGCCTGACCTGTTTGAGAGAAATGAACTGTACTGCTGACTGTAAAAACATATCATGGCTGTATCACTATCAGATGATTCGAACCAGTTAGAAACAAGTCATGTAAAAAATTGTCTCTTAAAACTTCGGTAACAGCAAAAATAGAAAAAATCGAGAGACATTCGGCTCATTAAATATGTAATTAGTGATCAATTGGTCATTAGTGTAAGCTCTGAGATGTGAGAATGTAATTAGCTCACTCCAATGAACATGAACATACCCCGAACATACATACATATTTAATTATTTTGCATAAAGTAGCTGCTACACAATTATAAAATGTGCCATCTCAGATCAAGACGGTCTACCACAGGAACCGACCGAATCAGGAAATACCGGTCCCTGATTGGCTGATAACTAGTCACGTGACCTAAATAACGAGTTCTGATTGGTTGTTTACTTGTGTCGGTCGATTCCTGGTCTACAAACATTTATAACCTACTACCTCACATATAACTCATTCTACGTATAGCGTTCCTGCATTCCTCCATCTCCCGCAGCTCCCTGGTGGCCTCTAGAGGGTCCTTCTCAACAGCACTCTCCCTCAACATTTCCTTGGGTCCCTTCCTGGGTAGCAGAGTTCTAAGTTGGTATGGTTTACACTTGCACACCACACAAATCAGACAGAGGAGAGCCAGGAAGATTCCACAGCAGATTGCTATTGTGGTACGGGGTACTCCAGGATAGAGGTTGTCAGGTTTAGAGGGCGGGGTTGTGGTAGAGTTGTTGGGTGTGGTGGTGATGATCTCAGTGGAATTCAGAGCGTCTGCTGCGATAACTGGGTGGGGAAATGGAGTGGTTAGGGATTGAAGCTCTATATTTTAACAGTAGGTGGTTAATAACCACATACAGTAAAACCACTGGTTACCTAAAGAAAAGAAGAGTAGGAGATTCTTCCTCATGGTTGTGGTTTTGAATCGTGTCCTTCTCCGGATCAGCTGATACACTTTTTGACAAATTATGTTTTGTCTACATCAGTCTAACAAAACAAAAATAATGATTAAATTGGGAAATAGGGTTATAAATTAGATAGCGTCCCGGCCGTGGTTTCAGCTCAGTGTACCCCCTTCGAATGGTAACACTTTGGCCTTTCGGCGTACAGGTGAGAAAGAAAAGAAATCTAACTTAAGGCCATGGTGTCAAAATAAGATATGTCATATCCCGGTCATATACATATAGAGTCTAGAGAGTATAGAACCAAGCTAATTTGGGTATGATATTTCCTCATTTCTCTCCCTCATGCGCTGTCCTCTCTCACGATATCGCGAACGCTACGTTTAATTTATAGGGATCTCTCCTACCCCAAAAAGAGAGAGGGGACATTGTACTCAACAAGCTAATAGGGGTTTGGGACAAAGGTATAATAGGTTACTACAGAATCACGATGTCACACTGTATGATGTGTGTATAACACTGATTGAGAAAAGAGAGAATGGAGATGTGAAAGAAAGGGAGAGAGAATAGAGATGTGAAAGAGGGAGAGAATAGAGATGAGAAAGAGAGAGAATGGAGATGTGAAAGAAAGAGAAATGGAAGAGAGACATATTGGGATTAGCACCCAAGTCATGCAAACAGTACCCACACATACCGATCCAGCGGTAAACACAAGTACATTTAATAAGGAACCATAATAAAGTTCAAGAGCCTCCAAGAGCACCCAAGAGCGTACCCGATCGAAGAGAGACCACACCTGAGAGCGCACCACACCCAAAAGAGACCACATCCAAGAGCGGACCACCTCCAGAAGACACCACTTCAAGAGCGCACCACATCAAAGAGAGTTCCCCATCCAGAAGATACCACGCGCAGGGGACACCACGCGCAGAAGAGACCAGCGCGGCGTTGTATTTGCGCGTGCGGTCTCTTCTGCGCGTGGTGTCCCCTGCGCGCGGTATCTTCTGGACGGGGAGCTCTCTTTGATGTGGTGCGCTCTTGGAGTGGTGTCTTTTGGAGGTGGTACGCTCTTGGATGGGGTGCGCTCTTGAACTTTATTATGGTTCCTTATCATTTAAAAAGTGGGGAAAAAGTGATATAAATCTAGTTCTCTAATAATAATCTCAGTTAAGTTCAAACCAAGCAAATAGATACAGATTAGAAGGGGATCAGCGAGGAGGGAGGGGTCGGAGAAGGAGGTAGTAGTAGTAGTAGTAGGCTAGTGAGAAGGTGTAGTTCAGGAGCTATAAATCAGGAGCTATAAATCAGGACATGAATCATGCATCATGCAGCAGTTCATTCGTCTTGTGGTAATAACGGAGAGAAGGGGGCCATCCACGATGATCGGCTAGTTTACATATTATTATATCAGTGCTCCTATACTATAGCATAGTCGCCAATAAATCTCTCTCTCGCTCTCTCTCGCTCTATCTATCTCTATTTCTATCTCTATTTTTTATTTCTCGCATATTCTACATAGTGTTCATAATATATTTCTCATTCCCCGATTGCTAAAAGCTGATATATTTTAGGCCCGAAACTGGAGAAGAGGACGCGGAGAGAAAATCATCGCTGGCTCGACCGCAGACTGCACCCGCTGAAATGGTAAGAAAGCAACAACAAAAGTAGAAATACAGAGATAGGGGAATGTGAAGATCGAATTGTCGAATTTGGCACAGCCAGACATGCAGACATTCTACGTAAAAGAAAGACATTCAACATGAAGCACAGATCTACATAAACTATTAGGAGGGATACCAATGTCCAGTTTAGATGGGCGGGTCCACCCAGTAGTAATAAATATAATCATGCTGCTACACATGCATATGCACATGTGTCAAACAAGTCATGTGTTGCTAGCTGCAGCTGCATCTAGGATCTACATCCGGTTAGAGTAGGTACTGCCAGAATAATGAATCCCTGCACGGGACTTGGTTACGAAGTCACCCCTAATATTGCTTTCGCGGAGGGGTAATTTCATTACCAAGCACAGGACATAATTCAGGTATTTCGAAATGCTTCATGTTTTTCAGTTCTGTATGTGTTGTCATGGTTATGTTCGTTGTCATGGAAACTCCCCCCCCCCCCCCGTTTCCAAGTTTCCACCTCCCCTGCTGCACTGCATCTTCCCATAACATCATCAATATCATCCAGCAGAGCACATCTGCACAAAGCTCAGCAGGGGGTTCAGCTGGTGCTGATGGAATCTAATTGAAAACAGAGGGAGAGAGAGTGAGATAGAGAGTGAGAGTGAGAGAGAGAGAGAGAGAGAGAGAGAGAGAGAAAATGCACACAAGCTGTTCTCGGTCGGATTGGTCGGCATCCTAATGAGAAGAGAGACTGAGAAAGACGTGTTGGGAAGACACTCTCACTCTCACCCCACCCTTGTTGAGAATTAGTACAGTGTCTAGTTTGCTGTTTAGTCTCTTTATCCCCTCTATTCGCCGCAATGGCTTTCCTTCATTTATCCAAGGTAGTATTAAAAAATTCATCTGTCTAGGAGACGGACAGTCGTCTGCCCAGTATCTCTACCGAGTGTTGAGTCCAGTCTGTCCTTGTTGAGTAAGGGGTGGGACTCAAGAGTTTACTTTTGTTTTCTTCTCTAAAACACTAACTATCCCCTCCCTCTCTCCAGGCGCTGAGTCATGTCTACACGGCTGCAGAGTCTGACCAGGAAATGCAGTATCAACAACTCAGTCTCAACCTGAGGCCTGTATACAAGGATCCGAGGCAGCGGGCTCTAGTTAAAATTGAAAACTGCAAATACTTCGTTAGTAAACCCTCGTCCCTCCCCTTCCCTATCCGATAGTTATAGTGACCTGTGTACGTGACCTGTGCCCTGTAATAGCTCACATTCATTTATCATGTACTGGTAAATGACACCAACAATCAACATGGTGAATAATATACGACTGTTTTCAGAAAGGAGGCCAGCGGAAGCCCACACCTAATCCTGGGGCAACAATTCAAGGGCAGATACAACGATTGGTAAGAAATGAACACAACACGCACTTGAGTCAGAGAGAATAGAGAGAAGTATATTTCATGCGTCTATGTTTTACTGAAGAGTTAGTGAACAGACATGAAAATTAGACCGCTCTAATTCATGAAAAATTACTAACGACTTTCTTCAATTGCCAGTTCGGTCCTGACACTGCCGCCCTACGCCGAGTAATGCAGAATCATGACACGGCCCGGGATGGCACAATCACCATTGGGACATTTCGGGACCTCCTCCGAGACCTCGACATAAAGTAAGTTAAACTAGTTGCCATGGTTATTGTGTTAGGGACTGTGGGCAGAACAAATTGCAGAACAAGCTTGAAAGGGCTGGAAGAGGAGACAGAGAGATAGTTGGACATTCAGAATGAATTGTTAGTCCTGTCCGCACCTAATTGTGGCATAGTTAGAAAAGGGATGGTTACACTTAGAGTGTGTAGCTATAGAATATACTCTTCCACTTTTAGTTTTAGCTAGAAATTAGAAACTGGAATTTGTTAGAAAAAACCAAAGTTAACCAAAATCTCCCTCAGAGTGGACGACAATGATTTCTATTCGGTTGTTAACAAGTTTGACACCTCCTTCAAGGGTGTAATCCCATATCGGAAATTCCTGAGGACATCCAAAGCTAAAGCAGCATGTTGAAACTGGGGAGTAGCTATCATATTGGGACTCTGTATTATAGACATTTGATTGGTGTGTTGTATGTATGCTGTTCAGGGTGCAAATTAGCAATTTGTATATCGGGACTCAATGTTGAGCAATATGTACAATGTATTTGAAATATCAGAGAAAGATCATGGGACAAACGTTCGGGAATTGAAAATAGGGCAGAAAGCCAGAATAGTTTTTGAAAGATCTCTGTGACAGGAAATTCAATAGATTAGGGCGCGCACAGACTGTTCATGCGTGATCATGTCCATAAGTGGGCAAGATTTTGATCAAGTCACGCAGACTGTTCAAGCTTGATCATCTGATCAAGCTTGGACAGTAAAAACTGAAACTTATTCATATCAAAGCAAAAACCACTGTACCCGAATAATTTTGATACTCTGAATCGCGTAAGCTAGTTTTAATTTCAAATCCTTCGGAGGTCGGCTGGTCGGGAATGTGTCTTAATTGGGCATAATTGGGTCTAATTGACCCCACTTACAACTCGACTCGTCACCTGGAAATGACGTGAGGGCACTTTTCCGACTAATTTTGATACGCTGAATCACATAAGCAACTTTTCCAAGCCCCCCAGAGGTCGGGAAATGCCCTAATTGAGCAATTAAGATCAATTAGATCCAATTATAATACTCAATTAGGACACTTTCCCGGCCTCTGGGGGCGTGGAAAAGTTGTTTATGTGATTCAGCGTATCAAAATTAGTCGGAAAAGTGCCCTCACATAAGTGTCTATTATTTCCAGGTGACAAGTTTTAAGTGGGGTCAATTAGACCCAATTATGCCCAATTAGGACACTTTTCCGACCTCCGAAGGATTTCAAAACTAGCTTACGTGATTCAGAGTATCAAAATTAGTCGGGTACAGTGGTTTTTGCTTTGATATGAATAAGTTTCAGTTTTTACTGTCCAAGCTTGATAAGATGATCAAGCTTGAACAGTCTGCGTGACTTGATCAAAATCTTGCCCACTTATGGACATGATCATGCATGAACAGTCTGTGCGCGCCCTTAATGGCAGTGAGTTAGTACATATAATGAGAATAATTCTAACACAGTTAGTGGTTACAACTGCAAGTATTGATTTTCGACGTTGTTTATCGATAGTTACAGCTTTAAATGATGTGTTCCAGTGTATGATGACGATATCATTATCAAATAGGTTTTAATTTTAATCCTGAGATAAGCATAAATATGCTGTGTTTGTTTTGTGTTTATTAGATTTATCGAAGCGATATATCAAAATCAAACAGTCTGTGGCACTTTCTTGTTGCGCGTAAAATATTTGCGCGTTTTAAGACTGCGCGGCGCGGGGTAGAGCGCAAAATTTCATGAAAATTTTTTGCTGCACAACTTTTCAAAAATTTTCAGAAATGTGAAATCAAAATTTAAATTTTCATCTCTCAGTTAGTTTTTGCCCCTCAAATCTGACTTTGTAGCTAACAGTGATGCTCCGTCACATTTTCCACTGCACAGCGCCCCCATGCGTCGTTCCCAGCGTTCAAAACTAATAATAAATGCTTTTTGTGCGTTTTCGACGCTGTGAACCACGCTGGGAACGACGCATGGGGGCGCTGTTTGTTTGGCCAATATTGCGGAGCAGGACCGAGCACCACTGTAACATACAACAGTTGTAGCATTGAAGCATGATTACCCTCATTCCAACTAAACACCCCTTTCCCTACTAGTGATGGAGGAGGATGATGACGGTGGTTACGCTGACATGTTCGCTCAGGCAGCTATGGAAGAAGAGGCAGAGGAGGCAACAGCAGTGGACTTGGAGGCACTCCCTGAACACGAGGAGGAGCCACCCATCTCAATCGCTGACATCAGGCTGAATAGCGAAGACATTGATCCGGACCTGGTTGCTACAGTGTCCGCCATGGGAAGTACGGAGGGTACGAACTATGTGAAGGGACCCGAGTGTGCTATTTGTATTGGTGATCTCATCAAGTTCCTGAGGCTTGAAAACAAGAAAACGTGTGAAGTGAGGAGGCAGTTGGCTAAAATAAAGGTTATGGAGAAGGATTTGTTGCCCATTTTAACGACATACTATGATGACAGTACAATACTGGAGTCTATGATGAAGCTGATGGTCAACCTTACCATGCCTGTACTGCTGTGCTTTGAGAAGGAAGAATCGACCAAGAAAGACTCCCTGCGACAGAAGCTTTATCTAGAGGTGAACAACTATCTGCGGGAATACAAGCACCACTTTGTTCATTTTGAGGCAATGAAAGTGTTCAGCAGCCAGCTGGGGAACCTACTACAGATGGGTAAATCTAACAGGTCTGATGATGACGATTTGATGTTGGAAAGAATCCTTATCACCATTCGTAATCTTCTTCATGTCCCCTCTGATTCTTCAGAGGAGAATGACCTTCAGAACTCCCTTACAACCCATGATCGTCTCGTTCTGTCAATGGCAGATTTTGGTGTCACTGATTTGTTGTTCTATCTCTGTGGAAACAAGGAGGAGGAACAGCACTGCCTCCTCGCTCTGGAAACCATTTCCCTGATTTTCCGAGACTTTGAACCATCCGTCCTGGCTCAGGCTAACACAGGCCAGGACCAACAGAAGATAGACCGAGAACTGGAAGAGTTAAAGAAAAAAGAGGATATGAAGAGGCAGCAACGTAAAACTGCTAAAAGTACCCGGCACTCTAGGTTCGGGGGCACATTTGTGGTTCAGGGTAAGAAGTCCATCACGGAGAAAGACCTGATCTATCATAAGAACATCAAGAAAATCAAGGACCTGTCATTTGATGACGAGAAACAAATTCGTCGGCACACCGGATACCATTCTATAGCAGAGGACAAGACACAAACCCGATATTCAACTCCCAAAACGAGGGCAGCCCTCAAGGACCTGGCTATCAAGTTTCTGGATGTTTGTTACAACCCGCTAATGAAGAAGACCTAAATCCTTGTTGTGTCGGGGTCAGGGATCAGCTGATTGTGATGAGACTTTCTACCTTGTGGGCATGTTCCTTCTTCATGGAGTTCAACAGAAGTTCACTGACTTCAAGTTGGACTGTTGTAGCCGAGACACTTAGTATTGATTCGTTCTCCTACATTCCTCCAGATAACCTTCAAGTTCCACGAGGAGATAAAGGGATTCAATGCCAAGTTGATACATCCTCAAGATCCTGTTTGCCAAGCGACTACACAACGCAGGTCCGGTCTTACAGAGAGATGCTGGAGAATCTGAATATATGCTGGTCTCTAGAGATGAGAAGATAAAAGGCATTGCGAATGTGATTCAAAACAACATTTTCTACCAACAAGAGTACAGGGAGTTACCTACCATGCTGCTAAAACAGTTTGAGAGGAGAGTCTTTACCAGGACCTACCTGACCGATCTAGTTGAGTGTGCACACCTGTATATCAGGATGCTGGATGCCTACACACGGGACAACACACTCATAGTACAGGAGACCAAGAAGGTGAAGAAGAAAGGAGGGGGTAAGAAGAAGAAGAAGAGGAAGAACTTGTTGTCTGAGGATGAGATGAAGGAGATGTGGGAGGGAGACATTGAGGGCGAGGTTACTAAAATGTTAGTAGCCGGCAACATCTCAACTCGTAATGTCAGCCCTTTTGATGCCTCACTAGATTATAGTATGGAACAACAGAGGATTCTGTGTAAACACAATATTCAGGATCTCCTAAAATCTGGTTCATTTGATGAGGCTGTGGCACTCTTCAAGGCAGCCCAGGAAGTATGGCCTAGCTCTCCCTCGTTTGGTATGCCCGACATGTCCATTATTGATGAGGTAAATGTGGTGAAGGGTATATTTCTATCTCGAGAAGAGATACCTGATTTCATGACCGGAGGGGATGATGGCGGGGCAGCGTCTCATCACGCCGAGGAGGCAGGAGAGTTCCCTCAAGAAATGCACCAGGTTAAGAGAGCAGGTTCCAGAACAATGACTATTTGATGTTATACGCTCGTCCTGCTATTGTAAAGTGTTACTGTTATCCTACTGGAGACATTCGAAACTAATGCACCCTACAACAAATCACTGCATGTTGTTAAGATGTTGTACAGACTAGCTAGTAAACTAGCCATGGCACCATCTAATGTTCCAGATATCATTCTTTGTTACATGTCCGGAAGATCCTGGCTGCCCCTCGAGTGGACTCCTATAAGGATCTCAGGAAGTTTGCAGCATTCATTGCTAGACGGTTTGTAACATCCCTCCAGGAGACTCCGATGATATGTATAGACACAGCTGTTCTGGAAGACAACTGATGATGTTACTGGCTATTGATGCGGGATATGATCAGGATAAGATCCCTGGTAAGAAACAGAGTGTGGAGTGGACACCTGCAGAGGAGAGTGAGGTCAGGACATTGTTTGAGAAGTGGGTGGATAAGGCACAGGCAGGTGGATATATGCGATATGATCGCACAGGACATGACTACCAGCACTGATAAGCTGAGGATGGATGTAAAGAAGAAAATTCTGGAACTAAACCTGGTGAGTGGTGTTATCTGTCTGTCTGTCTGTCTGTCTGTCTGTATCTGTCTGACCTGTCTGTCTGTCTGGCAAATATATGTCTATCTGACTAGGTTTCCATTAGTCTGTCCATCTCAACAACACTAATTCCAGGTGGGAGCTGAGAATGGGGATATTCTCAAGAAAAAGCCCAAGAGCAAAGTGGATTGGCTGCCTGATGAGAGGAGTGCTCTCCGTTCTCTCTACGAAGAGTTCCAATACGAGAAAGATCCCGTGGCGCTTATCCAAGAAAAACTGGACACCAAATCCCGGCAAAAGATAATCAAGGAGCTGGAGAGTATGTTGGGTGTGAGGAAGGCTGATCTAAATCCGGAGCGGTGTATCTGGACGAAAGATGAAGATGAAGAGCTGAAGATCCTGTACGAACACAAATCAGAGACCCACTCTGGGGAGGGATTGTTAGAGGTCATCCAGGACAAGATCTCCAAGTCTAGGACAGTTCAGGAGATTAAAGATGCACTGGTGAGGCTGAAACTGAGAAGAGATGAGAGTAGCTCGGAGCACTTCTGGACTAAATCTGATCTGGCGGTAGTTGAGAAACACCAAGGTCTGCTGTCCAAGAAGGAGATGGTATTGCAGATAAGACAGGATTTACCTGATGTGGATTATAGCTCCATCATCCAGCAGCTCATTAGGATGGGTGTCATGACAACCATCCAGGGTGCTGAGATTCTAATCCAGTGCAGTGATCTAGAACTTGAAGAGGAAGAGGAAGAAGAGGAGGAGGAGGAGGAGGAAGAGGAACATGATTTGTTTGATATTCCCAGTCATGTGCGAGGTTTGGAGTTGGATCATAGTGTCGCTCTCCGGTGGTTAACCCGTCTCTGTCAGGATGCAGTTGAGAACAGGGAGAACATGGTGGATTATGATACTGTGTTCCTGGTTCCTAAATGTGAGGAGCACCACGAGGCGTTGCGGGATGGAACATTTAAAGATCTGTTGAAGTGTCTGGGGGCGGTACCTCCACTCAGTGCTTACGAGACATTCTGGAAGATAACTAGTGATATCAGTGACAATGTGTTGAGAAAGGGGTTGTCACTTCTGAAAGGAGAGGATGGTGGAGATAGCACGGATCTGGATGATGTTGATGTGTCTAGTTATAATAGACCGATCCAGGAGGAAGAGGAGGAGGAGGGGGATATTGATGATTTCTTTGCAAAGTTACGGAACCAGAAACCCACTGATAATGAGGCCGAGGTGTTTGTTGCACGTGCAGGGGACAAGTCACGTGATACAGAGTCACGTGGGGGCAAGTCACGTGATACAGGGTCACGTGACCAGTCTGATAGTAGTGACAAAGAGAATGAGGTCAGTGTGATCAGCAAGACTAAACGAACACTAGATGACAGTGATAGTGATGATGATATGGGAATGGTTAGTCAGACCAAAAAGAAACGAACTGCAATCATTGCTTTTAGTGACTCAGACTGATTGATAAGGGAGGAATTAGGGGGATATATGGATCAATTGGGTACAAGAGAGGACGTTTTTAATTATTTTAACTTTTTGTTACTTTATGGTTATATTATTTTGTATTCACATCTTGTATTCAAATATTTGAACTCTAAAGTTATTCAAAAAAAAACATCGCTGTCTCTCTACTTGTGTGTGATAACAATTCTCTAATCTTGCCCACTAACTTTCTAGTGTTAGATACAACATGGCGTGGACATCTGACAGCAAATCTGCAATGTACTATCAAGGCCAAGGTGGGGCTAGTAGTAGGTCCAACAGCTCCAACCCAAGTAGGTCACTGAGTCATCTCGACTCTCGAGACCACTGTGGACAATATATATGTACCAACTACCAACTCATTGAATGTTACTTTTCATTCCTACTCCTAACTATACCCCACTCCCCCCCCCCCCTAACACCATTCCCTGTCCTCAGAAGCGCCTGGTAGCACCGAGGTGGCTGAGCCGGTGGCTAACTTCCTCAAGTGGCTATACCACTTCATTGAGAAGAACGAGATCTACCATGTTGAAACAATGTATGAAGATGGCTTCTACAAGATCTCCGGTAGGTGATATCTGAGGCACAACATGCAGACCAAACCCCTTTGAGTTTCGAGAATAACAAAGTTTTAATTCCATCCCCGTGTAATCATAACCACTTCCTAATCACCCCAAATTATCACCTAATTACCCCCCAGAGTTTTACTACAAGGACAGGCCATGGCCCTCTCCCGAGGAAGTTCAGAGTATTGTAGAGGAGAAGGATGCCGGGTCCATCTTCATGATCTTGTACAGGGAACTCTACTACAGGCACATCTATGCTAAACTAAAACCCACACTCAACCACAGGTAAATTATTTAGTTCTTCAAAGTTTTATTTTGAAACTGGCCCGTTTTACCTTGTGTGGCTCACACCGCATTTTATTTCATCAAGTTTTATTTCTCCAATGCTAATGTAACCCATCTAGGTTTGAGTCCTTCTCCAACTACTGTGAGTTGTTCTCCTATCTGCTTGGTGCAGATGAGCCAGTACAGATAGAGCTACCTAACAAGTGGCTGTGGGATATCATCGATGAGTTTGTGTATCAGTTTCAGAGCTTCCAACAGTTCAGAAGCAAGGCAAGTAGATAAGAACATCCACAGGATTAGCTAATTCACCCCGAGCTTTATCAATTATAACCCACCGCCCACCGGTTATGAAACAGGGTGTAAATTTTGGATCTTTGCCATTTGCCAACGTTGGTATATTTATTTCCAGTCTCTCCATTATATTCTCTTTCCTACAGGGTACCAAGATGTCAGAGGAGGAGAAGGGAATGCTACAAGACGAAGAGAACAGCTGGAAGGTAACTGCTGTTCTGAACATCCTCATGCAGTTGACCGAGAAGAGCAATATTAACGACCAGCTGAGAGCTCTGGAGGCTGGAGAACCTATCACTGAAGAGGTTGCCGGGGAATTTGGTATTAAACCCGTGTACTCTATGACAGGTAAAGTGATTCCTAAAATGTTGCATGTATCACAATGACATTTCTAAATTCTGATTTATCTTTGTGTGGCTCACACCGTCATTTTATTTCAAAATGAACAGAGCGAGCGTGCTCTTTGATGGTTTGGTAGATCTAATTTATCTCTCCCTAAAACTACTACTACTCTCTCCGCAGGTTTCTTCTCCCTGGTAGGGTCTACTGCGACTCTACTTGCCTCCTGGGTGACTACCACATGGCTCTATCCTGCATCAAACATGTATCAGTTCAAGGATAAAGATATGATGGCCCTGGTACCTGCCTGCCAAATTACTGCTAACTACTATGCTGGATTTGCATATTTCATGATCAGGAAATATGCCAACACCATCCAACTGTGAGTTCCCAGAATTATTAGCAGATAAAGAAAATAGTGACTCAGGGATTCTCAGGGATTTTACCAGATAACAAAATGTAGTGACTAATGAATTATCAACAACTCCTCTCCCTAACCCCCTAACTACTAATATATCTCACCTGCAGGTATCAGCACATTCTTGGTTACATGCAGCGAACAAAGCAGTTCTTCCAGAACCGATCCTTCCAGGCTGAGGATATTAACAAGAAGAATGATCAGATGCTGGCCCTCCTTGCTATCGCCAATACCTTCTGCCCTCTGAGGCTGGATGAGAGCGTCAATATCCAGGTAGGGAGTAGTAG
This sequence comes from Hormiphora californensis, assembly GCA_020137815.1. NCBI lineage: Eukaryota > Metazoa > Ctenophora > Tentaculata > Cydippida > Pleurobrachiidae > Hormiphora > Hormiphora californensis. The sequence goes on from CM035354.1 coordinate 6,153,264, forward strand.
GGGAAAAAAAATAATCTTATACCGTAGTTCGTCATACACCGTTTTATTCAAAATTTTGTCCACGCAAAAATTATCTTTGCGAACCCTCCACATAAGCACGCAAAAAATTCTCTGCCAAAACACTCTCATGAGGTGTTTGGTAGTGAAAAGTTAACTGCCGCAAGGGCAGGCATGCCCAGACTCTTATTTTACATTTGAAACTGAACCCCTCCTTGTTGTAGATCAAAGAGAAACAGGGAGAGAAAGTGAACAGGTTACAGCACGATAGAGATATGACTGTGTACGATGACCTGTTCTTCAGTGGATGCCCCAAGTTCCTGTCCCCTGTCGTATCTGAGAATCCGACACCCTTCGGAACAAGGTAACAATTGTTATAGCTTTTCAAGGAAACGATAAGTTTTTCTAGGACAAGTGACAAATCGTTTGCCTTGCTCGACCCTGTAAAAAGGGTTTGAGCAAAACAACTTATCTTATTGTATGCTATTATCTCTAGCTCTTAAACACCATTTGTTTCAGTGGCCCCCGAGGTCTCCAGCTGCAGGTATTCAAGGCAGAGGTTGAGCAACAGAGGCTAATTCCTACCCTCCGAAGTTTCCTTAAACTCTACACCTCCATCCCCATTTCCAAACTTGCCAAGTTCCTTGACATGAATGAGAATGAAGTGAGGTGCTGTTTAATGGCCTTCAAGCACAAAAAAGAAATTGTAAGTGTTACACCGGTCATTCATTTTCTATCCCGCTGTGTGTCCCACTGAGGCCGGTCTCAGTTGTGGAGAGTGTGTGCAGTAACGCGCGGTGCGTCATTGGTAGAGACAATGCCGCGCACTCACTCTCACCTCCCGCCCAACCCTGATTACCACATCGACCTCCATCTTGTACACCACTTGTCTGGGCTGTTATGGGCACTCCATTACTGCCCACTACCTCTTAAAACTCAAATACCAAGCCTCAGACAAGTTCTTTCCATTAATACCCCTTCTCTCTCTCTTTAGGCCAGGGGAGATAACGTTGACCAGACCACACTTGATATCGATTTCTATGTTGACAAGGATATGATCCATATTTCGGATACTAAAATCGCTCGACATTACGGAGACTATTACGTACAACAAGTCTTGAAGCTGAAGGAATCGAATAAGTTGATACTGGGCTCTGCTCTCACCCGACCAGGACCCCAGCCAGCTGTTTAAACCGGGACACTTTTACCATTAATTTATGACCCAAGATGTGTGCCTGGGAGATCTTTTTTCGTTTTATCCTCTTGTTGTTGAGTGTGAAGTGGTTTTGTGAAATTCACAGACAAACAAATACATTTGCAACAGAAAAAAGATATCGGTGTATTCACAGGTCTTTTCAACAAAGAGACGGTGTAAAGATTGGTAAAAAACGTAAAATCACATGACTCATCTAAAGTCTCTTATCACACACGAAACACAGTGTTGTCAGTCCTAAATCACACCTTCATAATCACACCCTAAATCACACTCCTTCCCAAATCACACAGTCCTCTAATCGGACCAGTCATCATCAGACTCGCTATCAGATTTATCAGAATCAACAGCCAAATGTTTGTTTCTCTCTGCTAGAGCCCTTGCTAGTGCACCTGCCATACCCTCCAATTTATCTTCCGGCTCAGGTTCAGGTCGGTTGTCAGCCTGAAAGAAGGAAGGAGTTAGAGTGCGCGCTAAGGAGTCTACAAATGAGAGGATTGGCGTTCGCGCGTGCTGGGTGCTGTTCTGCTGAGTTGAAGTTATAAATAGAAGAGATCAGGTCTGGAGATGATCAGAGAGATGCAATGTGATCGTGAGAGAGAGTGGCTGCAGAAAATAAACCCTCCCGCACACACCCAACCATCCCACACGCCTCACACACACTCACAGATCGATCACTTCTGGGGGTACCAGACTTGGAGGAACTCTCCGATTTGTTGGCCTGAATTTTGGGATTATTTTAACAATCAAACAGCAAAAAAGGGGGTAGTTTATCAGTTATCTAACTTACAGCTTTAAGACCTCCTCTAGCTCCACCGAATCCCCTGATGGCAGACATTAGATCCCCACCACCACCAGCACCTCCAGCAGGTGCGGCGGGTAAAGGGTTATTGGCAGCACTTTGCAACTGTTTACCCCTCCTAATTTCATCTAGCAAGTTCCCCTTCCCCGGGGGAGGTGGGGGCGCACCAGGTGCCACTTTAGCCAATGCAGGGGCAGGAGGTGCCCGTGGGGCTGCCGGAGCAGGGGGAGCTTTAGGTGCAGGAGGGGCTGCAGGGGCAGGAGGGGCCCTTGGTGCAGCTGGTGCTGGAGGTCCACGGGAATGGGCAGGGGGTGGAGGAGGTGCACCTCTATTACCTGGTAATGGGACAATGTTAGCATTTAGTGGTACGTCACTCACCCAGTGTCAAAAACTCGAGAAATTTCGAATCCAATTTCCATCTTTGAGGGAAAGTAATGCCTGGCCTAGTTCCCGAAATCCGAATCACATAGATTTGTCGGTAATGTGAATAACTTACACACAAGGTGGTGGTCCCTATTGTTACTTACTAGGTGGTGGGGGAGGTGATCCCTATTGTTACTTACTAGGTGGTGGGGGTGGTGGTCCCTGTCGATGAGGTGCAGGGGGAGGTGGTCCCCTCTCATTCCTAGCGGGGGGTGGTGCTCGTCCCCCTGCCCTGGGGCCGGGTGGTGGGGGAGGTGCCCCCCGATTAGAGGAGGGAGGTGCAGGTGGGGCACCACCTCCCCGACTAGGTGGGGCAGGGGGAGGAGGTCGGCCACTCGGCTTTGTAGTACCAGCAGGTTTCTCTAAAGTTTCTATTCCCCCCATTTGGTCTACATAATCAGTAATAAACTGGGCGGTACTCTCATCCAGTTCGTTAGCCTTGACACCAGCAGCGTTCAGGAGTTGCTTGAACAAGGGATGCGCTTGGGAATCCTGAGAGGTGGGGGGGGTTCATTAATTTTATCGGGATTTTATCAAAATACTATTTAAGTTTTCTGTCAGAGCCAGATATCACATATATGAAACATATGATGAAAGCTTCACACACATGTGTAACAGCCTCGTGATTTGCTTACATCAAACTTGTTCTTGGTTTCGTCCCAACCCAAGATGGCTGAGATGTTTGAAATTGGATGGTCCTGAAATATCAGCCTTGCTAATCCCCTTCTTCTTCTTATCCTTCTTTTTATCTTTCTTCTTTTTGTCCTTCTTACTAAGAGGAGCCACCGGCTCAGGGACAGGGATATTGTTGGTTGTTGGTGGAGGCATGACTGCAGCGGGTGGGGGTCGGTTCTGGGCATCTATCTTCTCTGAAATATAGAGCGGTATGTGAGGGACAATGTGAGAGGGAAGGAGAGGAGAGAGTAGGAGAGGAGAGAGATAGAGAGAAAGAGAGGAAGATAGTGGAAGAGAGAGAGGAGATACTAATCGACGAGACTCAGACCTACATATCCGCTCCCCTAGCCGTCTCTGCGCTCTCTGCATTTACTGATATGCCTCCTCACCGCGTTCTTTCTCTTCCCTCCTCTACTCTCCCTCCCTTCCCTCTTGCGCGGGTCGGCTCTGCTCTTTACCGGGGGCTCCTCCGTCTCTCGCCTCCTCTCCTCCTCCCTCTACGCTTCTCTCGTGCTGACCGCGTCTCGCTGCTTCTCTGCCTCCGCTCGGCTTCGTCTCCCTGCTCTCGTCTCGGCTCGTCTCTCCTCTCTTGCGCTTCTCTGCTCTCTCGCTCGCCGTCCCTTCTGGACTGCGTCTCTGGCTGCGTCGTCCGTCGGCGCGCTCTCTCTCCGCCTCTCGCCGCTAGCCGCTCCGCGCTCTCGCGCGTCTCTTCTCTCCCCGCTCTCCTCCGCTCTCTCAGCTCGCTTCTCTCCGCCTCCCTCTTCGTCCTGCGAGAACATGAAACTGCAGCAACCCCTCCTACCTAATCTGTCGTATCGGTCATTAAACTGAATGATGCACCCATCAACCGAGACAGTTCGTTTCACCATATCCCCCACCGCACCTCCCGGCACCCTTTTCAAACTATTAGATATCGGCAGAGGTGCGGGACCGTCTTCCCTTTGTCCCTAGGGGGTCTCCTCCAACTTTTCCGGCCCCCTCACCTCCTGATCCCTCTAATCACTTCCTAGTCTTTCACATATCATACCCTCTTCCTTTGTGTTCGACCGTCAGCAGATGCTACCCTGACCCTTCCTGTGGTGTGGTAATCCCCTGGCTGATGGGAGGTTGCGGAGGTGTGTAGATGATTCGATGGGGAGGTGTGTTGGTAGGAGGGTCCATAGTTATGTGTAGGAGATGAGCGGGTGTGGTAGGAGGGTTGGGATATCGGGTAGTTCGTTGGAGAGGTAGTTGTGCTAGATCCTGGGCTTTGGTATGAAAAAGAGCTGTACCCAAGAGGGTCGTGGGAGGAGCACGAGGGAGATGACACCATATATCCCAGATGGAGTGGGTGGGTCACCTGTTCAGTACAATGGTAACTCTCTCGATTTAAAGAGGTCCCATAACTGCTGCAACTCTTAAAATCTCCTTGGCGGTAGAACGGAATTTCATCGGCGAATGCCACACTTTTCTTAGCCCGTGGTAAGGATTTAGTAGGAGATATGATGGTGGGACGAGGTCTAGTAACCAGGTCACATGACCGGGCGGATCGTAGTGGAGAAGGAGGTGGAGGAGGTATCCGGTCAGATAGTTCTATCAGCCCACTGTCAGTAGCTGGATCACTCAGATGATTAGCAGTAGGGCAGGCTGGAATTGGACTGATGGAACACGGTCGTCTCTCCTTCTTCACCATGTGAAGGTTTCAGAGGAGAGAGAGAGTTTGTTCAATCCTCACACTCTCTCTGATGGCCCAAGAATGAAAGTTACATTTACAACTCCTTAATCTGCAACCTTCGATAACAAATTGTCAAAACTGTTCGTATACTGCACTTATTTCCAAGTTGCAACACTGGACACTGGATCGGGGAAACAAATCAATGTTGTCAGAAGAGAATAAGGGGAGGGTAGCAAGGTAACATACTTGCTTCTGCAAACGAGTTAACGCGAGAGAGACGTTATACACACACAAAGTTTCTGCATAGGGCTAGAGGGAGAGAGCGGGATAGTGGTTGAACGAGAGAGAGGGAGAGAGGGCTACAATAATCTAGGGTATAGAGAGAGAGCTCAGTGAGGGAGAGCTGAATGCAGCTCAGGCAGAGAGGGAATTATAGATGTTGGGTGTTAGCAGACATCCAGGCGAGGGAGAGCAAATGGACAACTTCAACATCTAGCTGCAAGCGGACGAATTAAGAATGGAGACAAAAAATAACGATAGAGAGACAGACAAAAAAAGACGGCGAGAATACAGCAATATAGAGATTGAAAACTGGAGAGGTGTAGTCTGACCAGTGACCAATTCACCGGAGAGACAAAGTGAGAGAGATGAAAATGAGTAAGGATAGAGCCAGAGGACAGAGAGCGAGAGAGAGAGGGGGGATAGAGAGACTAGAGAAAGAAGGGAGAGAGAGGTGTAGTGAGACAGAGAAAGAAAGGCAGTGAAAATAAGAGAGAAAGAAGAGAGAGAAAGAGAAAGAGAGAGAGAGAGAGAGAGAGAGAGAGAGAGAGAGAGAGAGAGAGAAAGAGAGAGCGCGAGAGAGAGAATGATATAGTAAATGGTTTAAAGAAAGTTTAAAATTAAAACTTTAAAGACTGTAGCTAGCGAGATCTAGTTGCTCCAGGGTGGTAAATGAGGCAGAATAAAGAAAGGAGATAAGAGAGATTGATTGAGCGTAACAAGAGAGAGATATTGGATATAAAGTCAATTGATAGGATGATTTGTCATTTGTTCTGAACAATTGGTCAATGGTCATGGTATTGCACCTACCCTTTCTCTTTTTATTTCGATTGATTATTCCATTGACGGCATCTAAAAACAGTTGTGCCTCACCATCGTGACAGAAGTTCAGCCCTACCATACACTTCTGGAAAAGGAAGATTTGTGTGAGAGAGAGAGAGAGAGAGAGAGAGAGAGAGAGAGAGAGAGAGAGAAATTTAGAGAGAAAGAGAGAAGTAGAGCACACACAAGTGTACAAACGTGCACGTACTGCTGCAGACCATCCAACATTACACGCGAATGACTGTCAAAACACTAAACAGGAAAAGAGATCATAAAACTCAGATAGTGAGGGTAATCCAATACTCCTATATTTTTAGTATTTTATCATGTTTGTGGAAGTTTCGGAGAGAAAAGGGGACAGAAAGAGAGGGAGAGAGTGAGACAGAAAGAGACATGATCATCGAGACATCATGATCATCGATACCCGACAGTCAGGCGCTCTGCATATTTTACATGCTTAGACATTTGGTAAATTTTAAATATTTAAACAAATCACCAACTGGGATGATTACTTATTACTTCTAGATTATCTATCCCAATATTGATTTCCAACCTCATTCCAAGCCACTAATCCCACCATAATTATAGGGGATCCTCGACCCCCCCCTGGATCCCTCTTTCTATACGCTACCCTTTTAGTTACCTCTCCAGCGAAGGTATGGAAGTAGGGATATGGTGTCCTGTAGTCCATTTCTAGGTAAAATTCCTCCGAGTGCACCACTGTATGTGTCTGCGGAGGAGGAGCGTGTTAGTAAGTTGATAAGGGCGAGATGAGCGAGTTAGTACTGGTAAGGGCGAGAGGAGCGAGTGGCCCCAAGAACAAGAACATGTCCTACGAATTAAGTCTTACATCAATGTTAACAACATGAATGAAGTATGATCTTTGGTTGTGGTCCTTCACCACACAGGCCACTCCAGTATTCTTCTTTGTCCAGACCCGGGGATTTGGTGCTGCTTGGAACAACTGGGCTACCGTACACGCCATCACCTGTTATAATAGTGGGTGTTAAGGAATATTTTAAACAATTGGGGCTGGATATAGTTGATATTTCAAAGAAAGTCTTACTCACCTCTTGTTTAGGGGCGTACATCTCCCGAATAATGGTGTTTTCCTCATTTGATAGGAGCTCTGACCGAGCATACGTCGGCGAGGCTTTGTTAGCCATGATAATAGTCTTGCTAGATTGGTACTGAAGAGAGAGAAGCTTTTAGATGGATTGTGGGAGTGTTATCGTTTTCCCGGGGATTCTCTCTAAAATCGTGATTTTAGATCAGAAATTCATGAGATTTCTGTCTCCTGCTTTTAAAAATTGGAACCTTACAAGCAAAATAAGTCACGCACAAATTCCGAAGTTGATCTGAAATCCGGATAAATATTCCGTCTTGCTTGCAAAATATCCAAGACCTGATTATGAGAGACTGTATCGGGGTGGGGAAGGACGCTCCCTGGTATTGGAAAATTCGGTTACTCTTCGGACATTCCAAAATCCTATTTTCTTTCCAGCGATGATAAAAATATATGCAAGCCGGGACACAACTAATATTCCATGGTGTTACAGCTAAAACAGGTCTTTCAACAAACGCGGGCGAAATAGAACGGCAAGAGGGGTGGTACACACATATATCATGGATATAAAATAGCGATAGAGAGGGGGCCTGTTGCGGCTGCTGGAGAGGGGGTAATCGAATTGGGAGAGATTAGATGAGACGGAGCTGATGCTACCTTGGTCACAAACTCTCATTTGGGAATTCCTTTTGTTTGGTTTGCAGTGATATGGGCTTGAGTTCTCTTGTTTTATTTGTTTGTCTGTTCGGGGGTGCAGTAGGACAACTTGCAAGTCAACTCAACACTTTTTACATTGGTAAACAACCCAGAAACTGATATTGTTTTAGAGAGATTGTTTCAAACTCCCATTATTACGTATCATTTTGCCAGGTGGTTCTGGTACTTTGAAATGTGCATGGAGCCAGCTGTCCGATAGTGAAATAAAACTGGTCAAATGGTATCGAAATGGAAAACGACTCAGACAAAAGTAAGATTTGCAAGATCTTCGATCTTGACCCATTTTTTGTGTCTAGACCTGTCAGTCAGGGCAACATAAACAGCTATTGTTACTCTTTCTCCCGAACATAAGAACCCCATATTTCAGTTCGAGGTTTGAGTATGACAATGAGGGTGGTAATTACACTCTCACTATAAATGACCTGTCAGCTAGGGACAGTGGCCGATACACCTGCTCACCCAAACACACATCGGATGTTAAAGTCGCTGTAAGTGTAACGACGTGTGTTATTGTTATTGTTAACGGGTAAATCACAGTTCAATAATCTTCCCCCTGACTCAGGATGGCGTGTTTATGGTGCAGGTAATGAACTACAACCTCCCAGACCCCAGAGACCCCTCCATAGTGACAATCGCAGAAGGATCAGGAAGATACCTAAACTGCAAGTTAGTAACAGTTATAGCCCTATGTAAATAATGTCATGGTAACACCAATCTCCCTCTCCTTCTCTCCTTAGTTACAAGTGGCCCAAGGAATCGTACGACCTGAGAATGTTCTGGAGCTGGAATGATGCCGAACTAGAGGTACGATTGCATTTTCTCACGACAACAATATTTCATTACCAAATTCCTTGACACCCCCACCTTTTAACCTGTTTCCCATGATTCAGGACCCCTTTTATCCCATAATGTGCAGGATCCCAGGGGTGAGATTGGAGAGACGAACAGCTTGTACAGGTTCGGTGTCCATGAAGATGGCCGAGACTTCATAGAACTGAAGGAAATGCAGATGGGGGCCAGTGGGGTGTTCGCCTGTAACTACGAGTATCCTGACGGACAGGTTTATACCATGTCCTTCGATATCAAGGTATGCACTATGCACGATGTACAGGAAAGTAGGAGTACATGATGTACTGTACATCATTTGTTATGTTCTCCTTTACAATGTTTGCGGTGCAGCCCAGTAGGAAACTTCCATCATCCTGTGATCCGGGATACCAGCCAAAATTTGGTCGGAACTCGGAATAAATGATTTGAGAATAATTTGAAACTTGCCATGCCCAAATATGAGTCATATTTATGATCCAGCGTGATTGTGTTGACATAATTTTAAAACTTGTCGGGCGCCATGATTTGGTTACTGTGCAAAGTGCACATTGTCAGTGTGTCGCTTGACAAGCCGTTTTCCGCCCGCTCAGATCATGATCCGGAGGAAACTTTTGTGATCTCGATCACAAATTTGATACCAGGATACCAGCCGGCGGCTGGTAGATCTTGATCCCGCACGGCTGGTCCGCGCGCTCCAAATAGGATCCCCTGAATTGCCAATTTAACAGTGCTCGGTAAGCTCAGTTGGTAGAGCACGATACTCTTAATCTCGGGGTCGCGGGTTCGAGAACTGGGTTTAAATCTGGCCTACTGACATTTTTTCAAAAAAAGTTTTGGAAATTAATTTTTCTTATGACATAATCTTCTCTCCCTTTTTCTCTCTACTTTATTTCTCTCTCTCACACACACATAATGATGATTTAACACATTTTTCCCCTGCCTTGGTGAATGCCCGAAGGATGTTTTTAGCACTAATACCAAATGATACCAAATGTATTGGTTACCATACCAACCACACTGGATACCATAGAAATCAGTCAAACATGCTCTTTGGGCACCAAATTCACTAGGAAATCCAATTTTGAAGTGTATTCATCAATTTTTCACCCAATTGTGGCAGGGAAACCTCGCATTATGAATACATAATGCAATAATTCTTGTTACCCCAAACTTTGGGGCTCCGCAAGACCTTTTCAAAACCAACCAAAAAGAAGAAAAAACCAGCCAAATTTTCTAGAAATTCAGGATACCAGCCGATTCTTGGAAGTTTCCTACTGGGGCCGGTGCAGTGAAAGAGGGTAGAGCAAGGCAGTATACCATGATAACACTCAGGTAGAAGAGAGGGAAGGGCCTCAAGATGTGATCAGGACAATTACATTCCGTGAGGACTACGGGAGCGGTACTCTGATGTGCGATCTCAGCAGCCTGCGAGAAGTTACAGTTGAGAGGTATGGAATCTGGCGGAATTAAACATCCTTGTTTAGTATTTCCACGAACATAGTTGTGATTGTCTTTGTTGGCAGTTGTCTTGAACGCCTATGGTTTTGCTGATATTTCTTTCAACACCAGGTTCTACTGGGAGATAAATGGAGAGGAGCTTGAGGATTCTGATGAGAAATACACGATAACCGAGGATGGTCCCACCAAGAGACTAGTGGTAAACGATGTTACTGAGGAGGATACTGGTACTTATAGATGTGTCGCTGAACTTCAGTATTATCCCATTGCTGTGAGGTTCAACGTCAATGTTATCGGGTCAACCAAAGATGTAGACTTTGACAGTTGGACCCCATTCAGGTAAAAAAACTAATCCACCAGATTACACATCTTGCAGAAGTGATACTAACTAAGCCCCTAATAAGCATTAGATTGTAGTTGCCCCTAGTAAATTGACCCTGATCCCACAGTGTGTGTGATAAGCAGAACAAGAAGTTCCGGTTCCGTACGTGTGTTGCCGAAGACTGCGTTGCCAAGTACGGATATGTGTACGAAGTCGATACGGAAGATTGCTGAAAGGAGAGAAGAAAGATCTGTTTTAGATGAGAGATCAATGAGTTACAAGATTTTTTGACTTTCCAGAAGAATTATTAAGTATGAATCTTATCAAATTACAAACTATGTAAAAAACTTGATTTGTAAATAACTTAGATGTCTCTCTGTCTATCTGCAAATCACAAATGTTAACTAGAAAGCGGGAGAAAACAGGCGTCCCGCGTCAGCAACCCCGTCAAACCCAGTTTGACAAACTGAGTTTCTCTTTTGTGACCAACAGAATTCATAATAAGTGTAAAGAGCTTAACCATTGAGTTATGACGCTTAGAAACAGAAGTAGAGACCAGACTCTGGCCGAGAAGAACAGGAGAAAACGATTTTTTAAACTTCCAGCCCCAAAAAGAAAAACTAAAAAAATGTGATTGAGTTTTGAACCGCGCATGTGACATTGCATGTGACATTGCAGCGTACTATTAAAACATTCGCGCGGTACATCTTCACCGTGTGATCGTTTGAGACCTTTATAATTCTTCGGACGGTGGAAAGAGAGGTCTCGTTCCTGGACCTGAACAAATAAAACCGCAGTATTTTCAGCAAGCAATTCACACACAAACATTCACAAAACAATTACAGAGGGTAAATCTTACTCTAAAAACGTTATTTTCAAATGACAATAATTTTTGGGAAGTTGTAAACACATCACAAGACTGAGAAACTATGCATCACCGACACACCACTACTACACAGCGCCTCACTTCAGCTGAGGCTCTCAAAGCAGAAGGGTGGTCAATATTAATATTACAGAAATCGGTTGTGGAAGAAGATGTTGGATAAAATATGGGGATTGGTGTAGTAGCGTTTCAAAAAATCAAATCAGATCACATGAGATGAAAGAGTGTTTTGTTAAACAGTGTCCAGTATATCTAATCGTCCTCTGCACCATTGAGCATCCTGTCAAAGCTGAAAGGGGCAAAGGGCCTGCCTTCTCCCTCGTAGAACTTGTTTTGGAACTCAACCCTGAAAATGAAGCGTTGTTAGGGGTATAAAAAGTACATTTCCCTTGCGTGAAATCAGCCTCATTTCTAGTGCCCCCCCCCCCCATTATTCCTAGAATATTAGATCTCCAAGAAAGGCTTGATCTCTCAAACACTCACCAGTGGAGACGAAGAGCGTGAAGGAAAGCGGAGAGCCCTTCCATAATGAGGAGAATGGCCACGGTAAGGACAGCCCAGAACGCAAACACAACAAGCAAGACAATGGGGTTAACATAGGGGTTTATGTTCATGGATAGACCAACCTTCATGACCATACTCCACAGTACCTCGGATAACTCTGGAGAGAGAGGGGTGAGTAGGGGTTAACCAGACGTCTGAGTATTTCATTACCCTATAGAAGTTTATAAGCACGAGAATGAGAACGGCTAGAAAGTCTATAGAGGTCTACTGAGCTATAGAACAGTAATATTGGTTGATTTGGAAGCTAGTAAGTTACCTGCGTGTGCAAGTGAGAGGGCCCACAATCGAAGATAGGAAGCTGTGTTAGAGATACACCCCAGAGTGAACTCAATAGTCTCAATACCCTGATGTACCAGCACGTCCATTGTGCCATGAGGCTCCTCTCCGCTATCACTATCATCTGCCTCACTCTCGTCAAACGTTTCATACGTCTGGGGTAGTGGTGCATAGCTCTACGGGCGGGGGTTAAGGTACCAGGTCAACACATGCCGAATCAGCGTGCCACACAAGCAGAGTGAAGCAGAGAGTGAGAGAGAGAGAGAGAGAGAGAGAGAGAGAGAGAGAGAGAGAGAGAGAGAGAGAGAGAGAGAGAGAGAGAGAGAGAGAGAGAGAGAGAGAGGGGAGAGAGAGAGGGAGAGAGAGATAGAGAAGCAGAGTGGCGGTAGGCTTTGTTTAGATTGCAGAGTGGAGAGATGAGAAACCACCACTACTTTCCAAGAAGGGGGAGAAAACAGCAGAAACGAAGTTATTCGTATAATTCTCGTACACACAGAAAACACAAACACATTCCTTCTCAGAAAGGGTACAAAGAGACAAGCACGCACAAACAGGAAGTCAACTTACCGCTTGGCGGATTCGGGGGTAGCAGTGCTCGATAAGGGGTTTTGCACCGAACATCCAGGGGACAGATATCACTGCAATAACCACTAGTGCAGGCTGAATATACTCCTGTTAGGGGAGGGAACTGTTAGTGACATATGTCTCTCAAATAGAGAGATTTCTAAACCAAGAAAGCCGATTGTTCACTTAATTTAAAATACAACAATGTGTTTACCTGCATTGCATAAAGCCGATCTGAATCTTTAATCGGTGAGGCGAACTGCAGGAACATGCCAATGAATGCAATCAGTAGAGACGGCTGGTTGGTTTTTGGGGTGACAGTAAACCACTTGAAGAAGACAAGGAAAACAAGATATCCAACTAGGCAATTCATGAAAATGAACTGGGGAATGAAAGTACAGTAGATATCCAGTTTCGATCCTTTGAATCTGAGAGATATGTGTTTAGCACTCAAGTCTCAGTATATAACTATTGAGATATTTCCTAAGCTTGCCAATAATTAAATCTTGAGATAACTACATAGAACAGTAATGCTATTTTTATTGCGACATTGGCGCTTGTCAGCGTTAGAAGGATCGGTGGAGCAATCTTCTCTGTGCGCGCGGTAGACCCCTCCGGAAGTGGGGCAGTGGTTTGCATAAGACGAGCACTCTCGCGCGCTCCACCCAAACATGCTAACTTTAGGGAGGCTGAGGGCACAGCGTTGCGAGTGGTCGACCACCTGACATCTTCAGTAAAAGAGTAGGAACCAATTACAATGAGGGATATTACCTGTAATTATAGAGAGATAGAATAAGACCAAACATCATCTGTGAGAATCCCAGAACAACAGCCATTTTCATCTTGTAGGAGTTGATAAAGGTCAGCTTGTTCTCAGCCAGGTTCCAGAAGGGATCAATACCAAACACATAGGGAGCTCCGGAGTAGGCATTGAAATCTCGTGTTGCGTTGTGATATGGGTCAAGAGCGTAGATTTTGTTGGGATCGGGTTCAGGTCCAGACACGTCAGGAGTCCACTGCATCCCAAATATATTGATAGAGAGGGAGAAGATGTCGTTGTAGAGGAATCCAGCCCACATGGCAAATAGACCATTCATCATGATGATATACCGACCATTGAACAACATCGTGAAAATCTGAAATAGATAGAGTTAAAGATAAATATGATTTGGAACAGTACAGAACCTTTAGAGTTTGACTGTAACCCACCTCTTCATAGGACTTCATTCGTTTCAAAAAGTAATTCTCCTTGAGGACAAAGTAGAGACCAAAAGCAAACATCAGGGCTCCATGGCCAATATCACCGAACATAATACCAAAGAGGAAGGGGAAGGTGATCACGGTGAATATCGCTGGGGAGGGGGAGATTTAGTTAGATACAGCAAGTTAGAATCCAGGACCATTAACTCTATTGATCACCCTCTCAAGTCTCAACCCTATTTCGATTCCTCAGCCCCTTATTTAGTTACCATGGCAACCCCCCTGTTTCAGTTACCATGGTTATTACTCTCTTGTTAGTTGCATCAGGTAACTAACCAGAGAGGTAACTTACCTGGGTTGATCTCCTGGTATGATGCAATACCATAAGCATCAATTAGGGCCTGATAACCCTTCACCAGTTTGTTGCTACGATGGTATGTGGGAGGGGTTCGTCGTGTTGGTACCGTATTTAGAATGGGTGGGACACCTGCACCTGCTGCTTGCTGTGGAGAAATATTGTTGTTATATGTTGTTATATGTTGTTATATTGTTGTTATATGTTGTTATAGACAAATGTTGTGTTACAAATGTGTTACAATTTACAATTAATGTCGTTTTTACTTTTGACTAAATCCCAAGAAACACTCAACATGATACACCAATGAACTGTGAACTTACAGCGCCGCGTTTCAGTGCCCTGTCAACTTCATTAAGTGAGATGTTAGCACACCATCCCTCAGCGTGTAGCAGCCCAGTTTCAGTTTTCTTGAACTTGTTCATTGTGTAATAGATTGCCTTTACCTTACGGACCTGGAGGAGGGGAACTGGAGTTAGATTCATACGAACCAAGGAAGAATGTCTTTTCATCATGTATTTTTTTTCTTGTTTAATTTGAATCTTGAGTACTTTAGTAGAATACTGACTCAAGATTCGGAAAAAGTGAGAGACAGGGAGGGACTGGGAAATCCGAAAGTTGAGACGCACTGATCTCATACATGTCGCGGAAAAACGAACTTCCCCCACCCACTCACTATTACTAACAAGTTGCAGTAATTACACACAACACGGGCTCTAAAATCCAAAAGGATACATATATTACATAATATTTCTATATTATTACGAAATGGTAGAAGTTACCTGTATAATCCAGGAGTTAATGGAAGACACGACAGTGTTCAACATTCTGAACCGATGGTTCTTTGTTTCATTGAGGATGTTAGTCATCTCACCCAATCTCTTATCCACCTCACTCTCTGTTTGTCTCCTCTCCTCCCAGTCCTCTTTGCATGGGTAGATAGTCGCACCAAGTCTAATAAGGGAGAGGATGGGATTAGACAATGTTGGTGTGTATGTAATAGTGTTGCTTTCTACCCGGTACTGTCTTTCTAACAAAACTAATAAAACTAACAAAACTACAAACAAACAAACAAAAACTACAGGATACTATTAAATCATGTACTATCTTTCTAACAGTACCCACTATTACCCTTCGCAGATTTTCTTCACTTTCAGTTTCAGTTGCTCTCCCTGGAAGTATATGATGAAGGTTGATTTGTTGATTGCCTCTTCAGTAGCAGGGTCTTTGATCGGTTCTGCAATCTCCATGTGACGAAGCAGCGCCTTTCCTGAAAGAGGGTGGGCGATATGAGATGGGGGATGAAGGATAAGAGGAAAACAGAGGGATCTCAATTGTAAAATGGAATAAATTATCCATCAATCTCTCTCAGCTCTCTCTTCCTCCCTCTCTTTTTTAAAACCTACCTCTGCTTGCTCTCCAGAGAACCCTCTCAAAGACGGGTAACTTGGATCTGTTAATAACCCCACACAAGAAACTCAAGTGCCTGCTACCTGATCCAGCCTCCTGATCCATGAACTTGGAACGTCTGTGAAAAATAACGAGTTAGAAAACTAGGCTATAGATACTGTGAAGAATAACGAGTTAAAATACTTTTTTATAGACTACAGATATTGGGAAGATAAAGATATCATAAATTTGAGATTGCTGACAATTGAGAAGTTGGTGTTGCAATGTTTGCACTTCTAGCCAAGGTTTGCACTAATTAGTAACTACTGTGTGCAAACCTAATGTAATCACTAATTACTCACTTTAGATCCTCTTGCTGAATTGCTGCTCCCTCTTGGAAGAACGCACTGGCACTGTTGATCACATATTTCAACTCCTTCAACTCAAAGAAATTCCTGAGTAGAGCCTCCTGGTTTGCATTTATCTGCCGTGTCTCGCCCTCTAGCTGTTCCAAGGTAGCCTCCAGATCGATCAGATCCTTCTGGTTTGGTGCAGTAGGGACAGTGTAATCAGCTGGTACTGGTAGTTTCTCCCTCTCTATCTCGCCAGCAAAGAATCGAAGTCTTCTCTCCATTTCCTCAGTTCGCCTGATCTCGGAGACGTAGTTCCTTTGGAAAGCGTTCATTCCCTCGTTCAGCTGATGACGGGAAGGGGAGTGTGAGTCGTTAATTAGGTAGTTAATTGGGAGTAGAGAATTGAAATCTCAAGTAAATAATTCAAGTTATTGTAACAATAGCGAGTTGTGGCAGACAATTGGAAAACTTACGTCAGAAAATTGAACGGCGCCCTGAAAAAAAATTATGGAGTTACTAAACAAATACATTAGCTTTCTATTGAAAACCCAATTGATTGCCATTCACCATGCTTACAAAAACAAACACCGATACCCACAATAACTCTTAAACCCCCTCCCCCCACCAACACCCAATAGTTCCCAACAGTTCCCCACTCTAAACTCACCAGCTCGCCGAGTTCCCGGACACAATTGTAAGATGCCTCCTGTGAGAAGAAGATCTGCACAAGGCTCATCTGCTCGGACCTAAGCAGTTTCGACATGTCCGCCTCCCTACATTGGGAGATACAGTTTGTCATCCTATGGTGATGTGACAATCTAGAGACACAGTTCTCGTGCAGCAGAGGGGGCGTGTGCTTCACAGCAAGGGGTTGCTACAGAGAGGGAGAGACAGAGACGAAATGTTGTTCAGAGAAAAAGATATCGAAAGTTACAACCGAGATCAGATTCGAGAACTGAGAACTGAGAAAGAAAGAGAGGAAGAATGTTTTTGCTACGCAGCACGCCGGAATATGTATAAAAAGTTTTCGTTACATGCACATATCGTTTGGAGCACTGTACACATTCAAGTTTGAACACACACTAATTCCGCACAAACACAGCTAAGTTTATTGTTTTGCATGAAAAACTGTAATTACCTCATATCGGCCAAGGTAGATCGAATCATGATATTCATCAATCTCCCGCTCGCACTCTCTCACTACACACTAAAACACGCGGGGTATGATCAGAAACATAAAAAATATGTATTACACAACCATTTTGGCGGGTACATCATAACTACAAATTGCAACATGTAAATTGTTGTGTACATGCACCAACAGTTAGATCAGATACGGGATAACTGCTCGCCTACCAGCTGGATAATCCTCGATCTTACTACGATAGTAACTGTGAGCCTGACAGCCTCTCTGCCCCAGAAACACAGAGGTGAACACAGCAAACCAGAGGGCTGCACGTGTTTGGGCAACTGCTGCGTATCCCCACCACTCAACAATTTCTCCAAAGTAGTTAGCAGCAGAGACAAGTTTAAAGACGCCCTTGGTTGGTGTAAGATACTGTTTACCAACCCTTCTGGCAGCTAACTCTCGGAGATGAGAGTCGGCTGAGATGTTAATAACTGCACCACACACAAAAATCAGGACACCTAGAATCTGGATAACAGATAAAGCATTATCAGTTGAATGTAATCTGAGGAGAAATGTGACCTGCAAAAAGCCGTTAAATGTACAAAAACCAAAAGCAGATACAACAGTTTCCAGTGGTGTCGGGTTAGATGAGGTCATGAGAAAGGGAAATATAAATGATCGGTTGAAGTAATGAGCTGTGAATAAACAAAGTGGTATGAGAATCGGTAAAGGGAGACTGAAGTCTAGATGGAAGAGGGTAATGAAAAATGCGGGGCACTCTTGAATCATCCAGCCAAGTTTAGCGTTCATTTTAGCCCCACAAAACACTCCTCCATCTTTTGTGAACTTCCCATACGGTGCTGGGTTCCAGTGAAGATAAAACGGGAGCACAATCGTGACCAGAAAGGCAAGGTTGACAACAGAATCCGCAGTTAGAGGAAACATGTGCCCTAAAATTACAAAAAAATAAAACATTGCGGTTCAAACAAAAAGGATGATGTCAACCAGATAATTTGGCTTGATAGCCATCGTTTCAAGTGACTTATCACTCAGTAGCAGCCCAAAAAGTAAAGAAAACTGGCAAATTTTGAGTTTGAAAAATTAAAACTTTAAAATTTCAACTTTTGAAAAAATTTACAAAAAAAGTGCTGCGCGTTACGCATTTTGTAACGCGCAAATAAAAAATCGCGCCGCGCACCCCATTTCACACTGAAAAAAGTTTTCAGTCCAGCTTTCAAATTTTCGCTTTTTCGATTTCCTTTTTTAAACTTTTTCAAAAATCGAGGTTCGAGCGCCAGTTTCGACCAATCACAGCTTAGAACATCTCTTATGACGTGCGGGTCACGAGTGTGCGATAGAACTGTTCTGCTCTATAAATCTTGATTGGTAAAAGTTAAAACTGAAAACGCTGTTGCCAGTAACCAGTTACTCGATCTGATCATATGTTACCTTCCGAGTTCCAGCTTCCCTCATTTGCGTACCCCCGCTACGTTAAAGATGACTGCAGCTTATGTAACAGTCCCTACTCCATTCATTCGCGTACCCCAATTCGAGGTGACTGAACCCAGTCCAGTTAACTTCACAGTAAATCCGTTGTTTTCCCCCAGGCTCCCGCTCCGCACATAAACGCTTCATTATTCCTTGCCTATACTATTCCTTGCATGCGGTTCTAAATCTGATCCTGTTTCACAACTTTTGGGAAATAGATCCCTCCCTTGGCATTACCTGGTTCGTTCCTGGGTTCCCGTGTCCTGTCTGCTGTCTCTCGCTATCACTGCCACCACGCCCTACTTCCAGACAAACACACTCAAGCTCCCCTATATCCCACCTATGACCTGCTTTCTCAATCCTACATCAATTCTACCTGGAACTAAATAGTCTACCTCCCTGTCCTTACCTGGTTCGTACCTAGGTTCTCGTGACCTGTCTGCTGTCTCTCGCTACCATTGCCACCACGCCCTACTTCCAGACCAACACACTCCAGCTCTCCTATATCCCACCTATGACCTGCTTTCTCAATCCTACATCATTTCTTCCTGGAACTAAATAGTCTGCCTCCCTGTCCTTACCTGGTTCGTTCCTGGGTTTCCCGTGTCCTGGGTGCTGTCTCTTCTTCCAGACCCTCTCTCCAGCTCCCTTACATCCCACCTATGACCTACTGTCTCTTTTCTGCACCATTCCTTCCTATATTCCTTCCTACATCCCTTCCTACTTTCTACACCATTCCTTCCTACATCTACCTGAGACTTAGTAGAGGGACCACCCATGACTGAGTCAATGAGTTAATATTTTCAAGTGTGTATTTGTGTAAATTGTTACCATTTTCTGGCCTCTGAGTTGTTTAGCAGAGTTTGAGTAGCTGAGGTTCCAGATTGGCTGAGTTTTATGCCGAAGAATGAAGAAAGAAGACCCATACATACCGTTTTTCTCAATACGTTTTTCTCGATAAAAAACTTGTCAAGGACTCTTCAGTGAGTGTGTGTTTGAAGGACAGCTAATTTATAATTTATTACCGAATCTGTGTATATGTGTTTGTGATTGTTTGTTTGTCTGTGAATGTGCTTGTAAGTTTGTTATCATGTTTTTGCATTAACCGTTTTGTATTGACTGTTGATGTTGTGTTTTGCGTCTGTGACTTTGTGTTTAATCTGTTTTTAATCTGTTTTTATGTCTGTCTGCTTGTTTTGTTTGTTCATCACCTTGTTTCAGTTTTCTATTTTCCATTGTTCCTCGTTTTTGTGCATCCAATGCTACTAGGATATGTTTCACTGTCTCTAAGTATTGTTTAAACCGCTTTAGGAAACCGCTGATGTGAACTGTTTATTTTCACCTCTCAGCCTTGTATCACTTTTATTGGTGTATGGTGTAAGAGCGGGACGAAGTTATATATTAATGTGTGTGACTTTGTGATAAATTGTGCATAAACTTAAACTTAAACTTAAACTGCTAACTTTAAAGTTCACGAAAGAGGTTTTGACTTTTGTGAACTCAACTTGCTATTCACTAGAGTGTAAGTAAAACGAACTAGCTGCGTGTCACTTGCGATATCGAGGTTCATATGTTCAATTCATACATGGCACACAATGTATGCACAATACCAAACACGCAGCCACTTCATATTTGTCATCTTGTTTTTCGCTTTGCAAAGAATATATGACGTCATAATTATGAACAAATGATTTGAATTGGAGACGGGTTTGTTCAACTTTGTATATTTTGAGTGGCAAGGCCAAGGGCCCAAGGGTCCAGTTACGGCAGAAAATGGTGTACTGTGTACCTGGAACATAGATACTTCGTTTCTTAGTTTTAACATTCAACCCTTCCAGATGTAGCAAGAAGATAATTATGAGTTCTGTTGTTACCCTTCTCCCCAAGACTGTGGAAAACGCAGATGCATCTATTCTGACTCTACATCATCCGAAAAATGGCCAAAAGTGTTTGGTATATTTCGCAAACAACACATTTCACGAGCTTCTATCTGCAAATGATAAATACGTTTCGTGGTTTGTTGGTGATAGTTTGATCGGTGGAGAACCGTTAACTGTCGCTACCAAGATCGACCCGGTATTCTTAGTGCTGCCGTATCTGATGAAGAATCCTCACCAATATGCCCCACTGGACCAGACTCTAGTTGATGACCAGTTCCCCTGTGCTATGCAGCTCAGTGAAACAGACGTGTCCTGTGTAGCAGATGTGAAGGATGAAAGGCTTGGTATTGTTAAATTCAACAAGGAAAAGACTATCAACTGGCTAGTTGGAAAGGTGGACAAAGTTATCAATGCGATGAAAGAAAATGGGGTTGAGCCAGGGTTTAATTCTCTGCTGAGTGACAAAGAGTATCAGAGGTATGCAGTTGGTATAGTGAGTGACTATATCTCAGCCACCCTCTCCTCTGATCTACATGACAGATTGGGTATTGAAGTTGTGTGTTATGAGGATGAGAAGCCTGCAAAAAGGCAGAAGTTAACTGAACCTGACTTACCGGTGAAGGAGAAAAAGGGAGTGAAAACTAAAGCACCCAAACAGACTAAATCACAGCGTGATCTAGCGAACGTGAACACTAAAGGAATGAAATCGATGGCTTCGTTTTTCAAAAAGAAGTAGTTTTTATCAGTTATATTATTGGAATAACACGTTTGTATTTTTATCAAATTATTTATTTGCATTTTTAATCCACAATTATGTGTTTAACTTTAAAAGGACAGCACAGCTGAACATAAGTCCGATCACATATCTACTGACAAGCTAAGAACTTGGCAAGTTTGAAGGTCTGTAGAAGTTTCTCACTCCACTCCTCCCCTTCCTGTAAGACCGGTTCCTCTCCCAACCTCATGTTACACAACACCTCCCTATCCTCCATACTATCTATCAGATCAAACGCATGGTGGTATATCGTATATTTCTGGATCCGGTTCCTAGGTTCTCTCAGCTCGGGGCGGGTCCGATTCTTTCTTCTTTGCCCTATTTTCCATTGGCGAGGCCGGCGGTAGGATAAGTTTTCGGCTGCCGAAGAAGCCACAAGAAATACGACGACGATAGACAACAAAGCAAAACGATACATTGTAATGTTTGGCTTTCCATCTTCTATCTCTCGCTCTCTCACTATCTCTCTCTCTCTCTCTCTCTCTCTCTCTCTCTCTCTCTCTCTCTGTCTCCCTCTCTCTCTCTCTCTCGCTGTCTCTCTCTCTCTGTCTCTCTCTCCCACTCTCACTCACTCTGTCTCTCTGTGTCTCTCTCTGTCTCTCTCTCTCTCTCTCTCTCTCTCTCTCTCTCTCTGTCTCTCTCTCTCTCTCTCTCTCTCTCACTCTCACTCACTCTGTCTCTCTGTGTCTCTCTCTGTCTCTCTCTCTCTCACTCTCCCTGGTCAGTGTTGACATTGACACACATCACAGAGCAGTGCGATCATCCAACTCTCCTAATCCATCAACTACCACCCCTCCCCTCACATTGCAACCATGTTGTAACCTATCTGTTATCTAAACAACCATATTCTAAACCCAGTAACTCTTTCTAGCTAAGGCTTATACAGCACCCTTTCTTTTATACTCTCTACTGCTGCTTCTGCAAGTAAAATACGTCGTAACAAGAGTGTGTGTATCTGAGTTGGAAGCCAGAATAATCGTGGATACCAAAAATGTCAGCATTCGGTTAGTAAAGATACACAGTCGTCAGTCATTAATTTGACACTGCCTAACTTTGACAGTCACCGAATCTGATACCCCACTCTCCAGTTGAGCGCTATATTATCTGACACAACGTATTTTCCAGATGACGATGATTTTCAAGGGAACTACGTGCGAGTGAATGATTTTGCTGACGAGGATGATGATATTGCGGTAAGAGAGAAAGAGATAGAATGATGGTACAATGATGTAACTTGGTTGTCCAGGCTGGATTCACGCCATGTTTACTGTTTTCATTAGACCACATGCCCTAACTAACTAAAACCCCTCTCCAGGACAACTGGGAAGATGTATTGGATGAAGATGAGATCGAGGAGAAGCGGAAACAAGCAGAAAAGGCTGAGGAAGAAAGGAGTGAGTATAGGGAAATGGGGGATATCTTTAATCAGCATGATAAAACGGGGAGAGAGAGGGAAACTGCCGTATTAGGCAATACAAATTAAATTCTCTAGAATATTGTATATGCATGACATGGGAGTTTTTTATTGTAAGAAAGTGTGATTCTTTAAGCGGGGGGTTATATTGTGGTTTAAGGATCATAAAACCCCCAGAAGTAGGGCGGTACTAACAATTATTATGTTACTCAGAGGAAGCAGAAAAACAGAGGAAACTAATCAAAAGGGCAGAAGAAAAAGCAGAGAAAGAAAGGATAGCTGCTTTGTTGAATGCTGCCCCTCTTTCCCCTGAAGAGATACTGAAGTAAGAAATGGGAAACTACTGTATTACAGTAAATGAAACAGCTTTAACGAATCTTACTCATACCTCTACACAGTTCTGTATTTCTATAACCCCCTCTCTCCTATCCCAGGAGGCGGGTAGAGAGATCATGATACCTCTACAAATGCCTCTAAACAGTTCTGTGTCTTTCTCAGGAGGCAGGTTGAAAGTTCCCAGTCAGCAGCGAACGATCTGTTTGGTTCAGAGGATGGGGACAGTGCCCCAGCCCCAACCACAGCAGCAGTGACAGCAGCCGTTCAGCATCTAACTCTCTCTGCAGTTGCTGCTGATAGTGTGGACAACTATGTACCAGTGGAACCTGAGGATTTTACTGAACTGTGCAGGAGAACTGCCCTCAAACTGAGGAATTATAATGTAAGTGTTCGGAGCTCTGTCAATTCAGCATATAGAGTCACAGTTATAATACTCTTTTCTCTAAGTCTCTAACCATACTCATTATTCACTTAAACTATAACCCCCCAACCCAGGATGATGAATGCTATGCCAAGTTTGTAAAAGATCTGACCCTGGAACTCTGCAAAGATAGTAAGTTTCTCTGTTCTTTGGCTCCTTCTCTATTGAGACAGGAAGCACTTTTCATCGAAAGATTTTTTGATAACTTCGTCCTTTTTTACAATTGTGCCCATGCCCTCCCTTTCCCTAACTAGTCGTTATGTTCTGTGTTTGTAATCCCCAATTCTCCTTTGCAGTGGTTAGCGAGGATATCAAGAAAGTATCAAATGCCCTGATAAACGTTGCTCATGAGAAATCACGGCAAGAAAAAGAGGTAAGACTCCATAATAAACAGAAAGTACATAACCCCACTCTTCACTCACGAGCACTCACACTATTAGTGTCGACCAAATCGCAATGACGAAAGTCGCGGTAGTTCTTTAGGGTTTCACAGCCGACACTCCTAGAAGAAGAAGAAGATAGCCCCACCCTGGCCTCACCCCTTGCTAGTTTGTAGTTGTGTACAGCTAATAACCCCTTATACTAGTTGTGTACTCATCCCTTCATCCCCCCTCACCAGGCTAAGAAGAAGGCCCAGTCAGGAAGTAAGAAGACCACCCTACAAGTTTCAAAGAAAGCTCCCACAAGTTCTGACCTCCTAGATGACTACCACGATGACCAATATGGTGGGGGCTATTACGATGATGACATTGACTTCATGTGAGGAGACTCTATCTCTCTTTCTAAATTATTGACTCTCGCACACCAGACAAGGGAGACAAATGTGTTTTCATTTGTTATACTGTAATTGGTTTTCTTTTTTCAATCCTTATATTGGATGTTTTGACCGTTTTTACATCTCGGATTCCCGAGATTTGGACGTGAATCCGTGACCTCACTTACATTCCCTCATTTCTCGGTTTGTTACAACCACCCCGCCCCTATGTAAAGCACAGTTTCAGCACTTCGTCTGCGCGGCGCGCAATTGAGCGCCAGAATCTTCTTGTGCAACCTCTTTCCTCCACTTTTCCTACGACACGTGGGACTCTG
This sequence comes from Hormiphora californensis, assembly GCA_020137815.1. NCBI lineage: Eukaryota > Metazoa > Ctenophora > Tentaculata > Cydippida > Pleurobrachiidae > Hormiphora > Hormiphora californensis. The sequence continues at coordinate 6,177,636 of CM035354.1, forward strand.
CCACCGCCATTATGAATTATCTGTCTGTTTATCCATGCATGTAGGGGAGGTTTTGAAGTTGTGGGGGCCATTTTTTGGCCAAAATTTTTTAGTCACGTGACCACTGACCAGTCACGTGATATGACATACCCCGAGTTTCGGAATTTTTGGAAACTCTTATAGATTGAAAATTTTGATTTTTATACCAAAAAGTCGCCATTTTCGTCAAGAACGAGTCGTTATTGACGAAAGTCGAAGACGGCGACTTTTTGGTTTACTTACTAACGGTCCACAGACACAATCATCCAGTAAGGCCTGTCAGAGCATTGGCCTGACCCTACTCTCATTTCTTCAAGAGCGTGCGAGAACTGTGGTCAGAGCATTGGCCTGACAGAGTAAGGCCGGAGTGGGAGAAAAGGGCGGGAGAGAGACATTTATCGGTGAGATAAGAGGGTCATCAGTGAGACGAGAGTGGTAGAAATCAAGAATAGTTTGGGTGTTAGCAAAGATTGCCAGGAAGAGAGAGAGCAAGATATACGATATTAGGGAGGATAGAAAAGGTCTACCCCGATAACCGAAGCCGTTCCCATTCTCGCAAGATAGGCGAGAAGCCTAGCGAAAACCAGTGTAAGGTAGTGAAATTCAATGATTGGGGATCAAACATCCAATTTTGTATGGGCAACCGAAAAAGTTGCGGGGGCCATAGCCTACGTGGCCCCCGCGTCCCCTACATGCGTGTGTTTATCTCATTGGAATTCCTAATTTCACTGTCACAAGCGGTGGTACACAAGTTCAAACAACCAATTTAACGGATATGAATATAATAAGATTGCAGGTTTTTTATTTAAATAAAAGGATAGATTTCACTCCAGGCAATATTTGAAATAGAACACCAGGGGACACTGACACACACTCTCTCTCATAGTGTCATTGTACAATCACAGTTGGCCCAATTGTGTGAAGTTAAGATGCACACAGCAGAAATAAAGCTAAGGAAAATTAATACTTTTTAGGGCAGAAGTACTACCACACGCAGGGCTCCCTGTCACCTATTGAGGGACCTCTTTAGTCTCTCTCTCTCTAGTCTCAAAGAGAGAATTATAGCATATTCTGAGACTATTGGAGCCCAGGTGTGTGTATTGCTCGAGGTGTGTATAATATGGGGGAAAGCTATATACAAAAGAGATATCACAAATTGTGGTGTTAACAGGATTAAAAACTCCCTCACATAAAATAGTTAAAAATCATTCTAGAAGCTGAGCAAAGACCAAAATAATATATGTTGCAACAGCATGTATATATACTTGGGACGGCATTCTATAGCGGTATATTGTGGTAGAGAGCAGTGTAATAACTCTTCCTGGCTATATAACGGTGTAAAATAATGTTTCACTCTTTTATAATCTCCAAATGTAATAGTTCACAGGTTTTAAATTCACTTCAATAACGCATTTAAAACAAGATTATTTTCTAACTCTTAGCGGGTAAGTTAGCCCCAAAAAACATAATTATATACCCTTATTTTCACGTATTTGGAATCTGTCAGAACTCAGAACCACAGCAGAGGTTCTTCCTGACAGCGCTTGGATCCGATATATTTTTAGAACAAAATAAACGGCCCGCAATTTTTCTCTGAAGCACGTCTCACACACACACATATCAAGACTCATTATCAATCTCTCTTTGGAAATGTCTTAGTGTCCAACTAGTCGGTAAATGGAGTATTGGGACTCGTTAGTTTCCGAGACTTCGAACATACACGCCATACAAAGGAGTGTCTCACCAGTTTCGTTGTTCGTAATGTGCTAGTGGGATAGACAGTGTTATTAGATAGTAGGAGAGATGGTATGGGAGCGAGTGTGTTTGTGTCACTGTGAGAAAGAGAGAGAGAGAGAGAGAGAGAGAGAGAGAGAGAGAGAGAGAGAGAGAGAGAGAGAAAATGAAATGATAGGAGGCTCTTTTATTCCTCATCTCTACACATCGCGATACAGCATTCTCTGCATATTATATGTTCTGTTTTGAATAATAGGCAGCTGGGTGGGCGGGGTGAAACAGTACAATGAGAAGCCACTCACCTGTAGAATGGTGAAATTCTCCAGTACGTTATTCATCAACTTTGGGACAGGCAGGTCCTTTAACTTGTAGATGAACGTTACCATGTACGCACAGAGGGGTGATTTGGTTAGCTCATAGATCATTCGACCGTCTGTGATAACTGGCGTCACTGTCTGTGGAGGGGGAGAGTGGTTGGTATAGCTCCAGCAATTGGAGAGAGAGAGAGGGAGAGAGACAGAGAGGAGGAAGTAGGCAGCATGGTAGTGCATGCAGAGAGGTGCGCGGCTCTCCCGCCGTGCGCGCTCAGCCCAAATTCAAGATCACTGCCCATATTTTCTAACACCACCCGAGCTCGCGCCTTACAACCAGTTCTAAGGGGTGGGATCAGATCAGGGCCTTCACTCATCATTTCCACTCCTGACTCATGCAGTTCTCTCTCTATCTCTCTCACTCGTATTATGTTCCTTGCTCTCTCAAATTTCAAAAACAACTCACCATTAGCGGTGGAAAGGCTTCGGAAGCGATTCTCTTAAAAATGTCACTCTATCTATGTCTATTATACCTCCCTCTCGTGTCTCACCTGAGTTTTCTCGACAACGCTTTTACCAAAGGAGCAAGCTTTGGTAGACACCTTGAGGTCCAGTCTCTCTGTACTCTCGAACCTGCAGCGAGACTTGTTAAGGGGCCCACCAGTCGAGACAAGAGTTATAGAGTTATCGAGAGGAAGCTGAAAGCTTACAACTATGTCGAACGTCAGAACTATTAACATTTTTTGCATTTTATCGACCAATCATAGCTCTTCATTTGGCAATTGAGGAATTTGAAGAAATAAATGATTCCTGTTACCTGTTGTCGTGCCCAAAAAACACGTCCGTAAACTTTGAATCGACATTTGGCGTATTTAGATTGACCTATGGGAGTAGCAAGTTGGACAATAGGAATCGGTTTTAAAACAAGTGATGATTTCTGGGGAAATATTATATTTACTAAGTGACCCATGATACTGGTGTTGACACGTGTGTTTACATTCTTATAACAAATGTGTGTAATATATGCTGTACATACCCAAAACTTGATGAGGAAAAATGCTTGTCGAGGTCCCGCGTGGAACAATTCTCTGAGGCTCCCTCCCCCACTGGGAAACTTATCATGTATCTTCTCAATATCGATTCGCTGAAAATGGAAGAGTTTTACATTATCAGTCTCGATCGAGACCAGAATAGCATATGCCGATAGTCAACGGGAGAGAGATAAAGAGATATGGCTCCATTCTAGAAAAAGTTATCGTCTCTTTAAATTGTGGGATTGATAGCAAGAGCAGTATATTGTTCTACCTATAATATTGGTAGAGGGATGCTAGAAAAACCATCGCAAGATAGCTGATAGTTAGGTATAGATGAGGGTGTTACATATTAATGAAGACAAGTTGTTGGTCCAACGAAGAATGAAGGAGCCCAAATCAGTCGCAGAGGGAGAGATACTTTTGAGAGAGAGAGAAAGATAGAGGGAGATAGAGAGGGAGATAGAGAGGGAGAGAGAGAGAGAGAGAGAGAGAGGAGAGATGATAGATGTCGATCGCAATAGCGAGGAGAGAGCAGTAGAGCAGAGAGAGAGATCTGCGCGATAGCTAGACTAGAGGCTTGGGATAGATGAATGCCCTAGTCCATTTACATGATACCTATGCCTAAAATTCCAGCATCTATATACAAAAGAGCCAGTAAAGTCTCACAGCAATTCTATTACCATGCCCCCATAACCAAGGAGTAAACAAGTATTCAAACAATCATGTTTCATTTCATTTTAACTTCTGCAGATTTTATCTCTCATGTTAAAATTCGGTTTTTAGTTGTGCACAAGTGGAAAGGTTTTAGGTTGTCCTTTGCTATTTCTCAGGGCAGCAGTGGGAGGGGGAGGATAGTGTGCTTGTGCGCCAATTAGGATGACCTGTAACGCCCCACACACACAGACAGAGACACATATATACACATTATAATTAAACAGGTTTTCCTAATTACTGGCAGACCTGAAGTGTACCCGAGAAGAGAAGACAGTCGCACGGGGATAGAGAGAGGGAGAGAGAGAGAGAGAGAGAGAGAGGGAGGGATAGAGAGATGGAGGGAGAGAGAGAGAGAGGGGGGAGAGAGAGAGAGAGGGAGGCAAGTAGTGAGTACTGAGTAGTGTCGAGTCAGCAAGTTCAAGAACTCTGAAGACGTATGAAAAGAAGAACTGAGAACTGAGAGAAACACAGTACATAAAAACTTAATAGGGCGCTGAAGAGATTGAATATCACAGCAAAAAAATACAAATACAAACAAAATGAAACGAGATACAGATACAAACAAACAAATATAAAAAACAGACGAACAAACAACTTGTGTGTATAGTTGATTGAGTGAGCTGGTATATATACCTCAAGATTTGGGTCAGTAAACTCTGTCTCTGTGTGTAGATCCACAAAGTAGTGCCTCCAAGATAGATCTGTTTTCTCCATATACCCGTTAAACCGTAACAACTTCAACCGCTGTAGATGGTTGGTGGGTAACAGAATAGGGAAGGGAAGTTAGGGGGTAACACTTATAATCCCACAGAGAAGTGAAAATGGAAACATCTGATGTATATAAAGAACTGAATTTAACACTTGAACCATGTGTACATGATCTACCGAACTCTCACAGAGCGTTGCGATGTGAATCACACAACATGTACCAACTACCATGATATATAATAACAGTACCTGCTCGGTGGAAGTGCTAGATGCTGCTGCGGGATGGGTTCGTGCAGCCCGGGTCACGCTGAATGATGTACTGAAACATGATACAATTATATTATACAGACAATATATTGTAAACTCAGACTAGCTCAGATATCTTCCGGAAGAGCTTCCTCTCTCCGTCCCGATTCGAAGAAGACAGTCTTGAATCGAGACAAGACGGAAAGAGGAAGTTGACTAAATAGTTGTCTTGTCAGAAGTTATAGATCCACTTAATTATATCTTTCTGTATGTGACAACCATTTAGTCTACCAGATAGTATAAGAAAGATATAATAAAGAATACTAGACAGTAAAAAGTAGAGGGTTAAGATAAAGTAGACTAAATAGCAGTAGAAAGATAACTAGCTGTCAACTACTTACTCTACGATTGAGCTGAGGGTCCGTGGAAAGGCCTGAAACATATGATATAGTTGATAGAGGAGCAAACAAAGGGAATAAAAACTGGTAAGAATGGCCGCTAGCACATTCCTAAATCTATCTCTCTCTCTCTAACTCACATTCCATCCGTGGCATAGTGGTATGTTTGGTATGCGTTCTCTCTTTTTCTCTCCCTTTTTTCCTTCTTTTCTCTCTCTCTCTCTCTCTCTCTCTCTCTCTCTCTCTCTCTCTCTCTCTCTCTCTCTCTCTTTCTCTCTCTCTCCTCTCTCTCTCTCTCTTTCTCTCTCTTTCTCACTTACTATATTTTGAAGGGAAGGAGGGAAGTAACTGTTTAGGCCGCTACTGGCTTGTGTCGTTCCACCCATCATGAAATCAACTGCAGCAGCGGCACTTGAAGCAGCACTCTTGCTGTTTGGACTACCCCCTGCCTTTATAAAGGGTAGGGCTGGACGGCGGGCTGGAGTGGGCGCTGTAGCTGGTTGGATATGTGATACTGAAAAAACATAGTTTAGTATGAACAACTTAACTATAATCTAATATTAGAACACAATTTAGTAGTTATTTAATAATCGCATAACTCCTAACTCCCAACTAATTACGACCATACGTACTTGGGGTGACAGCAGATGCAGAAGGTATTTTGGGGCTAATTTTACTTTCAGTTTTCACATCTGACACTTTTGGGTAGTACACGGAGGTAGGGGGACTTTCTCTACTTCTCTTGACGGCCCTCCCCTGTATGTCCTCGTTCTGAAAAAGGAGACGTTAGAGAGATGTAGTAGTATTATAGTTATTATGGTTCAGCTGTTTATTTGAAATGATAAAAGAGACAGATTTCTGACAAGTAAAATATAAGTGGGGGTGACTGATAGCTTGAGAGATAAAGATGGGACCGCCTGGTTCTGAACATGTAGCATGTTTTTAGTTTTCTAAACTACCAATCCATCGATTTATAATCTCCTTAGAGACGCACTGTTTTTGTTGTACTATGGCGTGCGTCACGTCTATCTATTCTCATTATTTTCTCTCTCTCTCTCTCTCTCTCTCTCTCTCTCTCTCTCTCTCTCTCTCTCTCTCTCTCTCTCTCTCTCTCTCTCTCTCTCTCTCTCTCTCTCTCTCTCTCTCTCTCTCTCTCTCTCTCTCTCTCTCTCTCTCTCTCTCTCTATCTCTCTCTCTCTCTCTCTCTCTCTCTCTCTCTATCTCTCTCTCTCTCTATCTCTCTCCTGAAAAGAATGATAGGGCGGATTCCCACGGCTCCTGCATCACACATTATATGTTAGTTAAAAAGGTAACAATGGTAAACTGTAGTCATCGTGGATAGCAGCACAACTCCATCATTCCCCCCAACACCAACATGCATCATTCCATGCGAGCTTATCATGGGAAATACACCGTGTGTGATATAGAAAGAACTTATAGTTAGACGGTAAGGAATTTAGAAAAGATGAACGGGTGTTTTTATAAATTGCTTATAAAGGTTGAAAAGATATATGCCTAAAAACCTTTTGTCTACCGTAGAATTCGATTTTTCATGAATTTAAAGAATTTGAGGACACCTTAAAATTCTATTTTCCATGAAAAGTATTGAAGCACACCTTGGACTGGGTAAGATACAGGGAGGGAGAGGCTCTATTTTAGGGATCTTTAATATTAAAATCAAGTTTATCATTACATGATTCAAGACGTATCATTTTAACCCTTCCCTTTAAAGGCCATGATTAATGGAATGTGCAGTCTTTATCAGAATTGCAACTATCAGTTTTACAGTTTACACCCAAAGACCCCGATCTCTCTACCTATCTCTGTATAGATATGGCTACCTCCCTCTCTCGCTCTATCTATGTATCTCTCTCTCTCTCTCTCTCTTTTCCATCCAATCTTACTATCTGACCCTTGTTAATCTGTCCTTCCTCAACAACTCCTCCTCTCCCCCCCTCTCCCCCCTCTACTATTTAGCCCTGTTTTCTGCCACTTCACCCTAAACCACTCACAGTCACACATTGTGTCTATACCGGAAGACCCACTCAATTACCAGCAAATTCCACACATTCCATCGACCCCCCTCTACCTGTCCCCCCTCGATCTCCGCCACCCCCAACTGTCCCCTTCTATAAGCTATATGATTCTGCCCCCTAACTGTCCCCCTCTATCAGCTATCTGATTCTGCCCCCTAGCTGATCCCCCTATCTTTGATCTTTCTGCAGCACACCTTGAATTAATTCCTTGAATAATAAAAGGAGAAAATTTGTAGCTTTGATATAAAAGTTTTGGTAATTTCAGACAAAAATTATTCCTATAAGAGAGACTGAAAGTAACAAAAATGAAATGCGGGCGGGAGAGACAGAAAAAGGCCGAGAGATAGAGAAAGAGAGAGATTTTAGATAGGGACGGTCTGGAGAGAGAGAAAGATAGAGAGAGAAAGATAGAATGATAGTAAGGAGCTCTATCGAAAAATGTTGGCAGGGCCCCCTCTAGGGGGATGATATTACACACACGATGTCACACTATGTAAACACCAGTAGCTGTAGTAGGGGGATGTAGATCGTAGTAGCATGTAAAAAGGGGGCCCCCACACTGAGCCCCCCCCCCCCCCCACTCCGTCATGTGTATTTATACTGTCTCCCCGGAGCAAAGGAATCGTAAAAACACCCATGGCGTAAAATAACAGGATAACTGTGTAGCCCATTGATTCTGACTAGCGACTTGGTTTTATTTACTACATTGGTTGTAATTAGTTTACTTGATTGTTTTTCAAAACACATATCATGCCTGACACACAGACACACTTCAATGTAACGTGAGAGGATTGAATGGGGAGGCCTTTCCACTTAATTTGATTTTACTCCAGTGTAACACACATACTAGCCCTCTCTCCATATCTCCCTTTCTCTCCCTCACTCACCCAGTCTCCTGCTCTCACTCATTCTCTATCCCTCTCTCTCACTATCTCTTTCCATCTCTCTCTCTCCCTCTCTTCCCTTCTTTCTATTCTCTCCTAGCATGAGGTCATCAATGTAAACAAAAATAAGGAATCCTTTTCCCCCAATCGTGAATCGATAATCATGTCAATGTTAGATATTGCCCGTTAATATGCAATGCCCGTAGAACTAGGCGGGCTCTCACCCTCGATTTTGATTCATTGTTAGATTTCCTGTCACTTATAAGACTGGGGTCTTTTATGAACAGTTTATTATAAGCTTCTAGGAACTTTTAACTTGTAGAAGAAAGGAGAATAAAAGAGTGGGGTGGCTGAACATGGCAACTAAGAGATTTTTTATCGTTAGACATCTTCCTAAATTAGCTTCCTATCCCCTATAGGGAGATTAAACTGCGGGAGATACCTGGAAATTTGTTGCTTACGGGCCTAAGAATGTTTCTTCGGCTCTCTTTTTTTTTCTTCCTAGTACAAGAAAAGGAGACAGCTTCCGAACCTGACTTAGTGCATCTTAGGAAGATTCTTACTCTGTTTGACGAATGGTTTTCGGGCCATCTTTTGGGCTGAATCTGAACATGAGATTTTTCAAAAACTGAACATGCAACCATTTAATTTGACGCTAAGTCCAATCGATTATATTTAAAGCGTTGGTAGTCGGGAGTTCTTTGTATTAATTTTGAAATTAAAAGTTATGGGGTCTGCTTTGAGCTCCAGCAACATAGAACGAAAATATGACATATTGCTGAAAAAAAAAAATCTAAAATGAAATGTTGTACCTCTATTATAATACATATTACATTTTAATCCAAAAAAATCAAAAATTCCCTCTCCTTTAGTTTTAAACGTTCGAAATGGATGGGAACGGTTGACCCCGGAGCCAATCCAAATTGCATAATGAATTGCTGTGGGCCCCCCCCACAAATCCAAATTGTGTTTCCACAATTCACCCTCGTTTAAACCCCATGTTGCTCGATTTCATTGGTTACACTTTTATCTTAGTACCCCCCCCTTGGTTGTGAACTGGCCACATGAAAAACCAATTTGGAGCCCCCCCCCCCCGGTTTTCTTTCCCAACATAGGTTCAGAAAACAACAAAATCGCTAAAAAGATGTATTTACCTCATCTGTTTTTCGGAAAAGTTTAGCGAAAAACCCTTTTTATAAAGAAAAAATTTAAAATCTTCCCAAAAGAAAGTTCAGAAAGAACCCCCCGGGGAGAGAAAAAAGAGAGAGAGAGAAATGTTTGTGAAGAAGGTGTGTGTTTTGTGGTGAGAGAGAGAAGAAGAAAGAGGGGGGAGAGAGAAAAAAGAAATAAAAAAGAAAGATAGAGAGGAGAGGAGGGGGAAAGGGAAAAAAGGGGGAGGAAAGAAGGGGGGAAAAAAAAGGGAGGGGGGGAAAAAAAAAGGGGTTGGGAAGGAAAATAGGAAGAGGAGAGAGAAGAGAGGGGTGGAAAGGGGGGGGAGGGGGGGGGGAGGGAAAGGGGGGGGGGGGGGGGAAGGATACATCATCACCCAATCACCGAACATCTGGGCCCCCCCATGTGGTGTTACCCAAAAACATGGAAAGTTTGACCTTTTTACCCACTCCCCCCCCATCCTCTTCCTGTTTGGAAAAAAATCACACAAACCTAACCCCCAACTCTTACCTTTTAACAAATCTAGAACATATATATGCGGGGGGACGATTTATGGGAATTAGGAGTTAAGGGTTACATATAGGAAGATAATCTGGAGTGAGTAAGCTTACTTATCCAAACACGGGACTAGGAGAAGGAGGATAACTTTTCCATGTAAAATTGACAGTTGCTTTCCGTAATATATTGCTTTGTTATTTTGAGGAAACGAAAGGCAATAGAGACGGTGTAAACTACTCATGGTCATAATTTGAAAAGAGTACTAAAGTTATTTTATCTATTCCCATTTTCCGTAGAAAAACCGTTATATCTCTTTTAGTCCCTACTGTTTTGCACATTTGGTCGGTACTCAAAAAAAGAAAAGAAGGGGAAAGAAGTACTCACTACTCAATGTCCACTTATTTACTGGAAATTGTGAAAATGGCCCAATATCGGAAGTAATCGTTAAAAGATCTTCTTCTAGTAGAAATAATAAGACCCCATCCCCCCTTCCAAATAACAACACAACCGCATTTTTCTTCCCCCCCCTTCCAAATAAATAACAGTTTATCCGAATTCCGAGTTTATTATACATACCTGTTTGCGGGTTCTGCTCTTCCCCGTCTTGTCTCGGATATATCGGGCAATCAACTCATTTCGACCTGAGACATGGAGCGGTGAAATATAAACAACGAAGCCAGAAACGCAATTATACGTTTTATGGGACATTTGTCGAAAATATCGATTTAAATAGGTTATTATAGCATGGCTTCCTATAATCTGATAATATATATTTTCATTCAATTCTGCTTGATACTTGGGATCGTTTATCTATAATGATCGCTAAAAGGTTGATATATTCAGACACCTAGGACTTTGTACGTGATCTTGTTATTTGGCAATTAAAATCAAGTTACAATTCAGCAAATATATAGCATAACCTCCCCCAAAAGATGCCCTAAAAACTAGAGCCAATTTGAACAACTTATCTTAGAGCGTTCCCAGTCATATAAAATCCCACACAGTAGGTCCCTTCAAACTCACCGTACATCTTCCCCTCACTGGCAAATATTATCTTCCTCCTCCCACAGGGAGGATATTTGTTGATGGCCTCCTGGAAGGCGATCTCGATATCTGGAGACCACACTCCCTCCGTATCTTCCGAGGGGGAGGAGCTCTTGGTGGGGCATCGCTGCTGTCCAGAGTTCTGGAAGAGAGGGGTTGTTTATCTAGTACACGGTGTGATTGTATCTAGTACATAGTGTGATTGAATCTAGTACACGGTGTGATTGTATCTAGTACACGGTGTGATTGTATCTAGTACACGGTGTGATTGTATCTAGTACACGGTGTGATTGTATCTAGTACACGGTGTGATTGTATCTAGTACACGGTGTGATTGTATCTAGTACACGGTGTGATTGTATCTAGTACACGGTGTGATTGTATCTAGTACACGGTGTGATTGTATCTAGTACACGGTGTGATTGTATCTAGTACACGGTGTGATTGTATCTAGTACACGGTGTGATTGTATCTAGTACACGGTGTGATTGTATCTAGTACACGGTGTGATTGTATCTAGTACACGGTGTGATTGTATCTAGTACACAGTGTGATTGTATCTAGTACACGGTGTGATTGTATCTAGTACACAGTGTGATTGTATCTAGTACACGGTGTGATTGTATCTAGTACACGGTGTGATTGTATCTAGTACACGGTGTGATTGTATCTAGTACATAGTGTGATTGTATCTAGTACACGGTGTGATTGTATCTAGTACACGGTGTCTGTGTGAATTTAGTGAGGGGGGGGGCACACGGGTAATTGGAGGAACAAGCACGCGATATATCAGTGTGTGTGATATCTGTGTGTGAGAGTGTCTCCTATCGGCATGCAGACAACCCCACCATATTCATGAGCACCAGACAAACAACACACACACACACATATTGAGACATACAACAGCTGAGTGACTGTCAGCATAACGAAGCCTTACTTAGTAAGCCTAACAGGAGGGGAAATATGATATGTATGGCAGTGAGAGTAAATACGACTTGAGAGAGAGAGAGAGATAGAGGGGTGTGTGTAAAGGAAATATATAATCCCTCTTTATGTCTTCATTTTTTTGTCAAGGAGATAAATTTGAAACCGTAAAAAGCGAAGCATGGTTCTTGGAAAATGCACACAAGTAATATAAACTCGTATTATTCCACTCTCCTACAGGTGCGGCCTCTCATTCATCATATCATCATCCCCGTAAAATTATATTGTAATATGTACAAACGGGGAAAGTTGTGCAGAACGGGTACTATCATAAATGACATTAGAAAAAGATTTGATGAATTTCTCCAGACTTTGCGATGAAGTGTGATTAATCCTAGTACGCTAGTTTTATACCTCAGAGGAAGAAAGATCAGGGGACATATTCCGCTCCGTTTTTATGGAGGCAAGATCGGGTAGAGATGCTGCTTGTGTTCCTCCATTTATACTGTTCACACCGTTCAGAAGAAATGGGTAGTTACCAAGCTCCTGTAACAGCTGTTGCTAGGCTAGTCAATCGGGGGTAAAACATGTACTCACAGGAGACATGGGGCGCGAAACAAACCTGGGCAGATGTGCTGAAGTTGTGAAGGGCTAGCAAACTACTAGCTTGGGTTCGAAGCATGGGGCTGTTAGTTAGGTTGTAGAGAGGGGTGAAGTCCATGCCTCGCCCACCACGGTCAACTGTTAACCTCGGAACTTTCAGCGCTCAATCTTCCACATCTAAGCTACTTTGTATAACAGTTATCATGTTAGCTAACGGGATATCACTGCGCTGGCAAGCGCAAAGGTGGCCCCATCCCATCCCCCCGAAACTTTTCCCGAAAAAGTGGGCCCGCTTGCCAACAGCGTAGATATAACAATTTTGAAGTTTTAGCCCATTTTGGCACTTTTCGACCCCTCCTAACTCCAGAACCAGATGAGCTAGGAAGCTGAAATTTGGTACTAAGAAGCTTCACATAGACCTCTACTGACGGTAAAAATTTCAAGTAGCTAGCTCATTCCGGTCGCAAGTTATGACACCACCCCCAAAACAGAAAATTCAGTGTGGCGATAGGTATATATATAGATAGATATATAGATATAGACGCTTCACTGTGTAACACTTGTAGCCCGAACCATACTAGCTAGAGACTTGAACCAACTTTTATCCGTTAGCAAATCGTTCGGGGCATGCATTAGTTAAGGTTTCGAGTGAAAATTTCCACTATGACGACCGTAATGACGTCACAAAGTGACGTCATTGAAAAATCTCAGACCAAATATTTTCAAACGCCTCTAACACCCTCAAGACGTATTATGATTCCTAATTTGACGGAAAATCGTTAGTGGCAAATTGTCTGAACTTTCTGATACTATATTGTGATTTTCTCTAACTTGTCATTTTAAGACCTTAAAACGCGTCGGAACTCAAAAACTTGATGTGAAAATCTACACAAAAACGCACATTTCGTACAATAACTTCAGTTCTTGACTACTGCTGCCTTTAAAACTTTCCACACGTTTAGTGCTTCATCGGCCGAATAGTCTGTCATAGTTTTTTACGTCGTCGTGACGTCACATGTGACGTCACGACGTCAAAACGACGTCGAATTTTGAAAATTTCGTCAAATCAGTTTCCTACAACCCAGGATACATTTGAATTACATTTTAACACTTTAGCTGACAATTATCTTAGTTGTTTGAGGTCATAAATGACCTCAAACGACCAAAAAAGAGTTCAAATTTAGAGCAAAAACTAATTGAAATTAGTTCGCCAGAAAGGTGGCCCATTTTGAACTTACTCCTTCATTTCCGTCACCTTTGAGTTGAAGGCGGAAAAGTTTACGGATACCTCAATGTCTTTGAAGCCTCAACTCAAAGGTGACGGAAATGAAGGAGTAAGTTCAAAATGGGCCACCTTTCTGGCGAACTAATTTCAATTAGTTTTTGCTCTAAATTGACTGCAATACGTATTACAGTTTTATTATTAAATCTGTTTACAATAATTTGACACTGTCAATATTGCTAATCAGAGGTAGATCCTCGAAACTTGTTGCGACATTATACCCGTCTGGTTCATTTGTTCAGCCACAGAGAGAATAACAAAAACTCTGATTATCAAACATGAGGCTAATAAACAGTTATCCGATCACCCAACTGTCTACTATTGTCAATATTGCCCTCCTTTTACAGTTTACAACTTACAAGTTTACTAGTTTCATCATTCAAACTGAAGATGAGTATGGAACAGGTCCTGCTGAATTCTAGCAATGATCAACACAAATGACAAAAGCAAGATAATAAAGGTATCTTAACCAAATGTCACTAAATAATTTTAACGACTATGACCGAACTTTGGAAGATTACAAGATTACAAGATTACAAAAAAGTTTTAGTATGTACAATTCACAAGTCATACAACGCACTCAGCAGGGCTTCCGCGTGAGAAAACAGTGTCGTGGCCTAAATGAACCTACTTTACCTCGGTGAGACGGGCTACTATACCAGATCCACAATCTCAAATCCTAACTGATGAAGCCGAAAGCTTCTGATTCTTAAGTGAATTTCAGTACTGCTGAATAGTTGTTTTCATTAATTCTTAATTCCCTACCTTATCTAATCTCATTTCTCGCCCTTAGCCACAAGGATTAAGGACACATCTTCCCCTAGTGCATTCGAATTCTTTATCTAGCTGGCAAGTTAAGTTTCAATCTAGACAACCATAAGATTGGAGTTAGCCTTGTAGTCCTCTTTTCGCAGATATTGCACACAGCACATTGCACATATTCTGTATTCAGCTCCACACAGAAGCTATTCGAATAACAAGTCAGCAGTACATGATAATGGCGCACCTTTCGACCAGTCCCGCCGGTGGCCGTGAAAACGAGCGCAACGGGCCTGCAGCCGGGCGCCGGCAGCGATGGGCGAGGCAGAACTTCTTTCGGCAAACGCTGCTGGGATAAGGTAGAGCTTTTCAAGAACTTCTTGTGAGTTTTGGCTTAGCCTACGCTGCAGTCCCCAATGAAAGCCGTGGGAAACGCGTGCACCAGGGATCTGCAGCGCATGGCAAAGTTGTGGCGAAAGCCGAAAAGTGGAACTGGAAGTTGAAAAGTCTGAAAACTTTGATTTTGGAGATTTTAAATTATCCCGAGAGCCTCGCGGCGCGTTTATTATTGGCATGCGCTGCAAATATAATGTGCGCGTTTTGACGGCGCGGCGACGCGGCAGATTTTCCAAAATGTTTCTTGTTTTTGGCCTGAAACACCCAAAAGACAAAAACCCTGCCGTGCGGTGTTGGGGTTAGCAAATTTTCTGCCGTGGGCCAGCAGCGTCTGCCAACCAAAACCCCGCCCTTTTGATCCCACCGATGCGGTGCTGGCTGTTGTGGTTTTATTTTCCCTTTTGGTCCAAGAGTTTTCCTCTCCATCAGTAAAACATGGCTGATAATGAATAGGCAACATACGGTGACTATTTATTCAACTAGTTCATCCTTTTTTCGCCCTATTCGTAGTCTTAATTTTGTTTAAATTTTAGTGGACAGCTATGAGTGATCCTGTGAGGGTATGTGTGATCGGTGCCGGTGTCAGTGGCCTCTGTATAATGGGTATGCTCAAGAAATACAAAGACCAAGGGAAAGCAGTCACCGTAACATGCTACGAGAAACAGGATGTTATTCTCGGGCTGTGGAATTTCACCTGGAGGACGGGAATGGACAAAACTTGTGAACCAGTCCACGCTAGTCAGTACAGGGATCTCTTCTCCAATGGACCTAAGGAGGCGTGCGAGTTCCCTGATTACACATACGAACAACACTTTGGCAAGGCAATCCCCTCCTTCCCCCCAAGATCCGTGCTACGGGACTACCTCGTTGGTTATTTCAACCATCTAGGGGTTGGAGAGGAAGATGTTTTACTGAACCACTCTGTTCAATCCGTAACCTACTGCGAGAAGACCAAGAAATTCACCGTTACTGCTCTCAATTTTTCCGAGGGCAATGACAAGGCAACGTCGCTTTCAGATGTGTTTGATTATTGTGTTGTGTCTATCGGTCACTTCTCCATCCCCAACGTCCCAGAGTTCCCTGGACTTGATAGCTTCCCTGGAAGAGTTATGCACAGCCATGACTTCAGGAATGCCCGAGAGTTCACCGGCCAACGGGTCCTGACGGTGGGTAACAGCTACAGTGGGGAAGATATGATGCTGCAGACAAAAAAGTTTGGTGCTAAGGGTGGTACCATCTCCTACAGGAGCCAGCCAACTGGTTTCAAGTGGCCAGAGGGTATTGACGAAAGGCCCCTTGTTTCCCGGTTTGATGGGAATACTGCTCACTTTTCGGATGGCACCTCAGGAGAGTATGATGCTGTTATTCTTGCCACCGGATACCTGGTCCACATTCCGTTCATGGAGTGGGAGTACAGGCTGCAGTGCCCCACCATCCTTAATGTCCCTGACCTGTACAGGGGTGTCTTGTGGACTCCCATGTCCGAGGGCAAGAAGAGTGCTGATAACAGGTTGTTCTACATCGGCATGCAGGACCAGTGGTATACCTTTACCCTGTTCCAACTCCAGGCCGTGTGGATCGCACAGGCCATTAAGGGGCTCAAGGAGATTCCCCCTGTTGAGGAGTGCCATGCTGAGATAACCCTGTGGACTGGGACCAACCCTGAGGTCACTAGCTGCCCTTACAAGGCCATCCAATCCCAGACTGACTATCTTCTCCGGATGCAGGCTGATACCGGCTTCGAAGGGGAGTTTGATGCACATCAGCAGCTCTTTGATTGGAAGAAGAGTAAAATGGATGATGCAGGAATACATGAGTACAGGAATAGGGCCTACCCCTCCCCAACAACAGGTACCATGGCCCCCCTCCACAGTACCCCCTGGATGGACCTAATGGATGATGGGATCGATGCTTATATCAACGCTGCCTAGATTCCCACTCCAACAATTTAACAAATACCCCAGAGCTGGGGTGTTACATTTAAGCAGGCTTCAGTTTTTTGTAAAAAGCATGTTTGTGTTTGTAATTGCATCTTTGTATTTTGTATCTTAAAATATGCTAACGTTTTCGTTTAGTTTGGATAATATAGCGGGCATTTTGTGGCCTATTGCAAACTTTGTAGTATGGGCAGCAAATGCCAGGTCTGACTGGACCCAGAAGGGGGGGGGGCGTCAGTCGTCACCTTTTTTTTGCCCATTGCCCATAATCCCAGCGAATTTTGGTAAGTGGCAAAAGTGGGCAAAAATGGGCAAAATGAAATTTTCAGTGTTATATGTCGTTTTTTCAACTCTATACCTTCATGTCATCTCTTAAAAACTCGGTCAGAATGGTCTTTGGTGTCTAATTAGTAGTCAAATTGTTTTTAGTGGTCAAATCCTAAATTTAGGATTTTTTAGGTTTTTTGGCTTTAATGGGTTTTAGAAACGTCCTAGAACAAAATAAATACAAGCATCTTCCTCAGCGTGAAATTCTGCTTCGATTATAGTGGCTATAAACCTATCTATGATGTAAGGTGCAGGAGTTATTTTTTTGCCCATTTTTGCCCATTTTGCCCAAAGTCCCACGATTTTTGAAAATTCACTTTTGCCCATATGGGCATATATGGGCAAATATGGGCAAAATAAAAGGTGACGCCCCCCCCCCCCACCCAGAATAAAATCATGATATAAGTACATGTTGAGTAAGTTTTATAGAACTATTTTTCATAGGATTTTACCTTTAATACCTTTAGTGGACCCAGAATAAAATCATGATATAAGTACATGTTGAGTAAGTTTTGTAAACTATTTTTCATGGGATTTTTACCTTTAGTAACCTTTTGTTTTGTAAAGGATAATTTATACAATAATGGCTTTGACGGCCATCTTTTAATAATCAATTGTTGAAATTTCTTCTTAACTATTAAATCCTAAAATGTCCCTCTCTCTCTGTAGCAGTCATGAATGGAATGGAGAATGTCGCAGGCCTGGAGATGCAGATGAACAACATGTTTGAGTTGCACAAACAGATGACAACTGGTGCCATGCCCACCGCCCTCCGAACGGGAAAAACGTGCAGCTCAAGTCGCTTGAAACGGACTTTATTGGCATGTGCTGCAAATATAATGTGCACGTTTTGACGCCGCGGCAGATTTTCCAAAATGTTTCTTTTTTTTGGCCTGACACCCAAAAGACAAAAACCCTGCCGTGCGGGGAAAACGTTAAAATCTGGGTGCCTTCCATTGCTAACATTTCATCGATTTTGGGGTTCGAGACGGGTTAGGGCTGTTCTTAGGGTCGGGTTAGGGTTTTGTTTGGTGTTATCGGTTAGGGCTATCGATTCTCTATCAGATACCGTTTAGTTTACTCAAATCGGCCATGTGGTTGCGTGGCTATAGCCGTTTGAAAAAAGTCGGTCTAAGTGGTTTTAGGTGTACTTTTTTGGCAGCACGCACCTGTAAGCACGCTGCAAGTCACCCAGATTATAATCGCGCCCGCCGTGCGGTGTTGGGGTTAGTGAATTTTCTGCCATGGGCCAGCAGCGTCTGCCAACAAAAACCCCGCCCTTTTGATCCCACCGATGCGGTACTGGCTATTGTGGTTTTATTTTCCCTTTTGGTCCAAGAGTTTTCCTCTCCATCAGTATAACATGGCTGATAATGAATAGGCAACATACGGTGACTATTTATTCAACTAGTTCAGCCTTTTTTCGCCCTATTCGTAGTCTTAATTTTGTTTCAATTTTAGTGGACAGCTATGAGTGATCCTGTGAGGGTATGTGTGATCGGTGCCGGTGTCAGTGGCCTCTGTATGCTGGGTATGCTCAAGAAATACAAAGACCAAGGGAGAGCAGTCACCGTAACATGCTACGAGAAACAGGATGTTATTCTCGGGCTGTGGAATTTCACCTGGAGGACGGGAATGGACAAAACTGGTGAACCAGTCCACGCCAGCCAGTACAGGGATCTCTTCTCCAATGGACCTAAGGAGGCGATTGAGTTCCCTGATTACACATACGAACAACACTTTGGCAAGGCAATCCCCTCCTTCCCCCCAAGATCCGTGCTACGGGACTACCTCGTTGGTTATTTCAACCATCTTGGGGTCGGAGAGGAAGATGTTTTACTGAACCACTCTGTTCAATCCGTAACCTACTGCGAGAAGACCAAGAAATTCACCGTTACTGCTCTCAATTTGTCCAAGGGCAATGACAAGGCAACGTCGCTTTCAGATGTGTTTGATTATTGTGTTGTGTCTATCGGCCACTTCTCCATCCCCAACGTCCCAGAGTTCCCTGGACTTGATAGCTTCCCTGGACGAGTTATGCACAGCCATGACTTCAGGAATGCCCGAGAGTTCACCGGCCAACGGGTCCTGACGGTGGGTAACAGCTACAGTGGGGAAGATATGATGCTGCAGACAAAAAAGTTTGGTGCTAAGGGTGGTACCATCTCCTACAGGAGCCAGCCAACTGGTTTCAAGTGGCCCGAAGGCATTGACGAAAGGCCCCTTGTTTCCCGGTTTGATGGGAATACTGCTCACTTTTCGGATGGCAGCTCAGGAGAGTATGATGCTGTTATTCTTGCCACCGGATACCTGGTCCACATTCCGTTCATGGAGTGGGAGTACAGGCTGCAGTGCCCCACCATCCTTAATGTCCCTGACCTGTACAGGGGTGTCTTGTGGACTCCCATGTCCGAGGGCAAGAAGAGTGCTGATAATAGGTTGTTCTATATTGGCATGCAGGACCAGTGGTATACCTTTACATTGTTCCAACTCCAGGCCGTGTGGATCGCACAGGCCATCAAGGGGCTCAAGGAGATTCCCCCTGTTGAGGAGTGCCATGCTGAGATAACCCTGTGGACTGGGACCAACACTGAGGTCACTAGCTGCCCTTACAAGGCCATCCAATCTCAGACTGACTATCTTCTCCGGATGCAGGCTGATACCGGCTTCGAAGGAGAGTTTGATGCACATCAGCAGTTCTTTGATTGGAAGAAGAGTAAAGTGGATGATGCAGGAATACAGGAGTACAGGAATAGGGCCTACCCCTCCCCAACAACTGGTACCATGGCCCCCGTCCACAGCACCCCCTGGATGGATCTAATGGATGATGGGATCGATGCTTATATCAACGCTGCCTAGATCCCCACTCTACAACAATTTAACAAATACCCCAGAGCTGGGGTGTTACATTTAAGCAGGCTTCAGTTTTTTGTAAAAGGCATGTTTGTGTTTGTAATTGCATGTTTGTATTTTGTATCCTGAAATATGCTAACGTTTTCGTTTAGTTTAACTAATATAACGACCATTTTGTGGCCTATTGCAAACTTTGTCGCATGGGCTGCAAATGCCAGGTCTTGGACTCAGTACATGTTGAGTAAGTTTTATAGAACTATTTTTCATGGGATTTTTACCTTTAGTAACCTTTAGTAACCTAAACCTAGTACATGTTGAGTAAGTTTTATAGAACTATTTTTCATGGGATTTTTACCTTTAGTAACTTTTAGTAACCTAAACCTAGTACATTTTGTAAAAGGCATGTTTGTGTTTGTAATTGCATGTTTGTATTTTGTATCCTGAAATATGCTAACGTTTTCGTTTAGTTTAGCTAATATAACGAGCATTTTGTGGCCTATTGCAAACTTTGTCGCATGGGCTGCAAATGCCAGGTCTTACCGGACTCAGAATAAAATCATGATATAAGTACATGTTGAGTAAGTTTTATAGAACTATTTTTCATGGGATTTTTACCTTTAGTAACCTTTAGTAACCTAAACCTAGTACATGTTGAGTAAGTTTTATAGAACTATTTTTCATGGGATTTTTACCTTTAGTAACCTTTAGTAACCTAAACCTAGTACATGTTGAGTAAGTTTTATAGAACTATTTTTCATGGGATTTTTACCTTTAGTAACCTTTAGTAACCTAAACCTAGTACATGTTGAGTAAGTTTTATAGAACTATTTTTCATGGGATTTTTACCTTTAGTAACTTTTAGTAACCTAAACCTAGTACATTTTGTAAAAGGCATGTTTGTGTTTGTAATTGCATGTTTGTATTTTGTATCCTGAAATATGCTAACGTTTTCGTTTAGTTTAACTAATATAACGACCATTTTGTGGCCTATTGCAAACTTTGTCGCATGGGCTGCAAATGCCAGGTCTTACCGGACTCAGAATAAAATCATGATGTAATTACATGTTGAGTAAGTTTTATAGAACTATTTTTCATGGGATTTTTACCTTTAGTAACCTTTGTAAAGGGTAATTTATACAATAATGGCTTTGACCATCTTTTAATAATCAATTGTTGAAATGTTTTCTAAACTATATAAATCCTAAAATTTCCCTCTCTCTCTGTAGCAGTCATGAATGGAATGGAGAATGTCGCAGGTCTGGAGATGCAGATGAACAACATGTTTGAGTTGCACAAACAGATGACAACTGGTGCCATGCCCACCGCAATGAACCAGTTCAGTATGCACTCTGAACTACTCCCTCAGCAGCAGGCAATACTCTCCCAGCAACACATCCTGTCTCAACAGTTTGCTGCCCAGTCTCCCGTCCCCCACTCCCCAATGGGCAGCCAACCCGCCCGGGGCAGGGGTATCAATGCAAATCAATTGAAGATAGATAACAGGAAACGGAAAAGGAAAGATCCAAACCGACCTAAACGAGCCATGACACCGTACTTTTTCTTTGCGGCGGAGTACAGGAATAGTTTGAGAAGAGAGGGCAAGCCTGTTCCAGGAGTAAAAGAGGTAAGACATACTAGCTATAATACTCCGAGGTAACTTGTTTTTCAAGCCCCCCCCCCTTTTCCTCCCTTCCCTTCCCCCTTCCTAACCTTCCTAACCTTCCCTCCCCCCGCAGGTTGCCCAGTACTGTGGACCAAAATGGAATTCCATGGCAGAGGAGGAACGAAGACCATTTGTAGAGTCCGCTGAACGAGATAGACAGAGGTACCTGGAGGAGATGAATATCTACAAAAAACCACGTGATGAGGACAAACCTAAACGGCCCGCCAGCGCTTACTTCCACTTCCTGGTTGATTTCCGTAAGAAGATGGCGGGTAAACCACTCCCAGAACACACCACCATCCCCAAACTGAGTGGAGCTCTGTGGCAGAAGATGACCGAGGATGAGAGGAGGCCGTATAATGAGAAAATGGAGCAGGAGAAGAAGGTGTATGAGCAGAAGTTGGCTGATTACAGAAAGGTAAGGGTTTGGAATTGTGTCAAGATTGTATGTTCTAGAAGCCCAGCCCCTTAAAATCTAGCTCTCTTTCTATCTCTCCTTTTTTCTTCTCTCTACCTCTCTTTTTTTCCTTAGCTCTCTTTTTCTTTCTCTCTAGCTCTTTTTCTCTCTCTCTCTCTCTCACTCCCTCTCTCCCCCCTCTCTCTCTCACGAGTTTCCTGGAGCCTGATAAGGTGCAGTACTACACTAGTAAAATACCAATCACCCTCTAGGTCTGACCCTAATTGCCGCACCCAATGTCTTCCTAAATACTCCCGCCCTACTACCTAACTAGAGTGTTAACTTGTGTGGCTCACACCGCATTTCGATAGATCAACAGTTAACCTTATTAACAAGAAAGCACCAAGATACTGGTACTAAATCAATTAAATTAACAGAAACAGCTAACCATAACCTTTCTCCCCACCAGATGAAAGCAGAGGAGGCGATCAAGCTAGCGGAGAAGACGAAGCCAGAGGACGGAGGAGTCGGTGGAGGGTATTCCGAGTACACTGCCCCTCCTGCCTCGACCCCGGTAACGATACCAGCTGCCAGCGCTGCCTCTTCCTCCGCAACCACTTCCACCCCGCAACTTACCATGCCCCAGATACCCGCTGAGTACACCGATATCAACCGCCAACTCCAGATGGTATAGTGTGACGAGATACTACACTCCCCCCCCCCCCATTAACATGCCCCCCCCCCATTAACATGCCCCCCCCCCCTCCCCATTAACATGCCCCCCTAAATTAGCGTTAACCCGGATTGACACCCCCCCCCCCCTTGAAGTAACTAATAACCCCCATTAACCCCCGCTCCTCAAGCCCGTTTATCCGCCCTATCACGGACCCACCCTCCACTATATATCCCCACATGACGCTTTTTTGTGATAACCCTATTCCTCGTGACACCTGTATTGGGTTACAAATGTGCAATTGTTATTTAATGTTCTTGGGTGCTGTGTTCATTATTCGCTCTTTGCAAATGTCCCCCCTCCCCTCCCTGTAACCCCTGGGGATGCTGATACCCCTCCCCCCTCATTGTGCTGCTGTGTTCCTAACCCCCTCCCTCCCCTTCCCAGATGAGTAACCAGATGAACAGCCAGAACAAGGCGATCAGCTGGCAGGAGCAGTTCCAAACAATGCAGGCGGCCCAGGTAGTCCAACACTTCAACAACTACTCAAACTACTACAATAACTCTCCCTCAAGTGCAAGTGGCGCCTCCGCAGCCGACCCAGCAGCCCAACTATTACAAAGTTTAGCCCCCGTACAAGACACTAAAGCGGCAGCCACCCCACGGTAGATTATATCTCTACCACCATCGCACCACCCTCCCCGAGTATAGTGCTGCGTGTGTGAGTGTGTGATAATTGGACGTAATAGTGTGCCCCTAATTACACCTGCATAATTTAACACGCGAGAGAGAGAGAGAAAGGGACATTACAGCCTCTTAATAACAGTTCACCCCCTGGCAACTGGCTGTCAGGGTGTGAGATATGTACCCCATATATATAACGTCGTGGTAACAGCAAAATATACCTTTTAGTTAGAGAGAACAAGAAAGTAGGCCTTAACATGTTCATACCCCTTCATTTTTGAAGATTTCACCCCACTCATTTATTGTATTTACACAGCCCCCTGGTAAAGAGGCACATCTTAATAACACATTTACAGTTTTATCTTATACATACACACACCCACATCATTAACCACCCCTCCTTATGCCGCGAGTTTTGTTTTTGAGTTTCAAGTGTGTGAGAGAGATCACACACCCACTAGATATGAGAGAGTGTTAAGTTAAGAGAAGTGTTACAATAATAATCTCTATTAGATTTTTAATCTTTTTTCTTTACCTTGCGTGAGGACCTTTGCATGAACAAGACTATACAAGAAGAGAAAGAGGGAGAAAGTATTATTAATGGGTGAAAGGGAGAGAGAGAGAATTCCAACTGTCTGTTGGGGTTGAAGTTTGTGTTGGTTGTTGATTGAGTCGGATATTTTTAAAGACAACAAAGAGTCGAGAGAGAGAAAATTGTGAGAGAAAAGGGGCCAAGAGAATGATAATTGATAAAAAGAGTGAAAGATATTTATGAGATAATTCGGAGTTATTATTTTCACGCCTATTTTTGAATGAGAAAGGAACAGCACATACCGCGAAAGAGATACCGGTACACCTCCAAATATATTGTTTGTAGGAGTACTGATATCCACAGTACATCATTATACACAGTGTGTTGTGTGTGTGTGCCTGTTTTGTTAGTACAGGATGTGTATAACGTACTGGTGTTAACGTTAATATTTACCCCCCGAAAATATCCGACTATCTTACTTCCACAAGGGCTAATCTCTCTTAGTGGGAGATGGGAGTTAGGTAGTTAGAGGAAAATGTGACTTGTGAGATTAGCCCTTGTATTTTGTTGTATTGGAAAAAGGGAAAGTCTGGGGTTTTGTGAACAAAACAATCAAAAACACAAAGGTAAATTATAAATCTCACTCTCACAATAAATACACAGTTCTCTCTCTCTCCTACTCTCTAAAACTTGACAGGACTGTTCTTCACGTGGTCAATAGCGAAGGCCGATATCTTCTTTAGGAATTTAGGGTACTCCCTCTGGGATACCGCCCTGACTGCAGCAGATGGAGCCCAGCCGCCTGGGTTAACACTAGCTGAGTAGACTATCTTGCACTTTAGGTCCTTACGGGAGGGGCCCTTTCCAATGGTCTGGCAGAACATTACTACTTCAATGGAGGCCCTTGTGTAGCTACTGGATGATTCTGGTTTGGAAGGGTGGTCGCATGATACGTTACATACTATCCAGCTAGGATTATCCTCTCCACTCTGTGCCTCCAACTGTAGGGAGAGAGGGTTGTTAGGACAATACTGGATTGGGTATAGGGCGGGTAATTTAGGTCAATACATAGTGGGTACGGTATAGAATTAAGGCGGGAAATGAGGGGGTACTGCAGAGGGGCGAGGTGATGAAAGGGTCATGTGTGCAATCTCCGTCACACACTCAGACTGTTGTCTACTAGGAGGGGGGGGTGCGTAATTAGGGACCACTGTGTGTGTCACCTGTTGTTTGTGGCTGGCATATACAAGGTCTCTCTGAGCGGCAGGCCAGACCCGTTTCAAGATTTGGTGGTAGACGGCACAGTGATCATCCAATGTTTCCAATAACTTGTCTCCCTCGATAGTGTGATCCCATTTTAGTTTCAGCTCCTTCGAGTGGAATACCTCTGTCATCTCTGCTGCAGTTACACCCTGAAGAGAAGGAGAGATAGAGCTGAGGGAGGGAGATAGAGAGAGGAGAGGGGATGAATTATAAAGTAGAGATAAGATGTGAGTTAGGGAGGGTAGCCAGGGAAGATAATACAAGACAATGGGTGGATTGTGTGTGTGTGTGGAGAAATATCGATACACTCGAGAGAATTTAACATATTGTTTTGCCAGAATGGTATATTGTTTTGGCTCTGTGTGAGATAACTTGAGGTATCATGTAAGTCTACTACACATTGTGGGGGAATTTATTGTCTACCTCAACTAGTGTAGTAGCAACCAGAAAATCCATCAAAACATCTCCCTTCTGTTCTTCTTTTCTATAAATCTGTGGGAAAATTAAAGTTATAAATTATTAGTTTAGAGGGAGGGAAAGATGGCCCACATTCCGAATAACATCTCGCTGTGAGCCACGTAAACAAACCTTTGTTTCCCCAGACTTGGAAAGAACCTGCCAGCTAGGTTCGGCTTCAGGGTCCTGTTTAGACAGCTCTATGTACTTGTTTATAAGCTCCTGCATCTGCACGAGGGGAGGGAAGAGGTGAGAGAAGGTACAAAAGAGTTGTGTCCTAGACGAGAGGAGGAGAGATTCATGAATTTTACACTGTAGGCGTGTATTTTCGGCTTGAAAACGGCCCTGATGTCTGTACGGGTGGGTTAGTGGTCAGCACTCAGTGCGCGGCGCCTTCTATAGTATTTATGAAAGGCGCGCATTAGCGGAGCGGGAATTTGCCGCCTGCTGCACTGAACAAACAGAACGATCAATTCTGGCTCATGATGTTCTCCCAACTCTCATAGTATCCATAACTGGCTCTCCCCCCTCTCTCTCAATGCTATTGCAGGTGTCGCAAGACAATTGTGTTGTGGTAAAAGAGAGAGAGGGAGAGTGATACAAACACAACTTGTAAAAGACACAGTGAGAGAGATGTAGTAGAATTGTGTGAGAGGGATGGGTCATGGGATTGGAGGGGAGAATGAAGGTGTGAGCTTTGGAACATCTGAACATAGACGGAACTGCTAACAAGTAAAGGGGGAGGGGAGGCAGGATTTTGCCAAGCAGACCACAAATTGAATTTTATCACACACATTCCCGGGTTTTCTAGTTGGTTCCGTGATATAATATCCCTGCCTGCTTGCTGTGTGTGTAAGGGAGAGAGAGAGAGAGAGAGAGAGAGAGAGAGAAAGATACAGAGAGAAAGAAGGATAGAGAAAGAGAGAGAAAGATAAAGAGAGAGAAAGATAGAGATAGAGAGAAAGATAGAGAGAAAGATAGAGAGAAAGAAGGATAGAGTCCTTATTATAAAGTACAAATGAACGTCGTGATGAGGAGGAGGATGTCCTATCCTCACGTGCAAATGGTGGGGGGTTGCCAAGGAGGTGCTCTGGGAGGGGTATTGGAGGGTGATACTGCACGTGCATGTTGTTGGTTGTTTGTTGCGTGTTCCTGTGTTTTTCCTGTGGTGTTTCGGGATCTACTGCTGGGGCCCCCATGATTGCCAAAGCCTTTCTACCATCCCACCCCATTGATTCTCTACACATCTACAATTCTACGGATCTTTATCACCTGATTCTACATGTTATTCAGCAGGATTTCCCTTGATGTTTATCACCAGCGCTCTACCACTATAATACCAACCTCCGTATTCTTTACCCCGACATGAAGAGACGAATAGTAAGAGGGGGGGGGGGGGGAGGGGCGGGGACATAGAGACGGGTGGGGGGTGTTCAATGGGCTTTCTAGTCTCTATTATAAAGTACAAATGACGTGCGTGATGAGATGGATGATGTAGTATCCACACGTGCAAATAGTGGGGGGGTTGCCATGGGAGGTGGCCTTGGGAGGGGTATTGGAGGGGGGATACTGCACGTGCATGTTATTGGTTGTTTGTTGTGTGTTCCTGTGGTTGTTGTTGTTGGTGTTTTGGGATCTACTACTGAGGCCGCCATGATTGCCAAAGCCTTTCTACCTACGTACCCCCTTGATTCTCTACACAGCTACAATTCTACGGATCTTTATCACCCGATTCTACATGTTATTCAGCGGAATTTCCCTTGATGTTTATCGCCAGCGCTCTACCACTACCAACCTCCGTATTCTTTATCCCGACATGGAGAGACGAACAGTGAGAGGGGGGACATAGAGACGGGGTGGGGGGGGGGTGGCTGTTGTAGGACTTAACAATGGGCTTTCTAGTAGAGAGAAAGATGGAGATAGAGAGAAAGATAGAGGGGGACTGAGGAGAGCAGGTGGAGAGAAATGAGGTGACCACTGACCCAGCTCTTCTCTGACACAGATAAACACCCTCTATTACTACCCAGTACCACGCCCCCTATACTCTACAGGGGGCGTGGTCACAGGTCACACTACAGCTGCAGTAGTGTACGGGCCACGTGGGCGTGGTCACACTACAGCTGCAGCGGGTCCACCTTTTAGACTATAAACAATACTTCTCTAGAGGGGATAGAGTATTCTGAGACTTAGAGAACAAGAACAGTATAATTACAACCATTAAACCATAATCCCGTATTAAGATTCGGTTTATCCAACCTCCTATCCCTACTCAACAAACGAACTGTCCCTTAGGGGAAACTCTAACTGAATGGCATCCCATTAATGGGATCCCATCAACAGTAAAACTCTAACTGATAATGGACCACAGTGATGGTTCTTTCTCTTTATTCTCTCTGTGTGCGCGCCCGTGCCCGGGCATGCCCTATAGTTCTTTCTCTGTATTCTCTCTGTAGGCAGTACATAGATGTACTGCCTACAGAGAGAATACAGAGAAAGAACCATCACTGTGGTCCATTATCAGTTAGAGTTTTACTGTTGATGGGATCCCATTAATGGGATGCCATTCAGTTAGAGTTTCCCCTTACTCAACAAACTATCTAAAATCACTATATTTCTTGCCACTTTATTCTCCGTAGACCACATCGCCAACTAGCAGGACTAACAAGCCCTCACCTTCCCATTGAGCCCTCACCCACTGATTAATGCCGGCAGCCCAGTGCCCCGATATTGCAAACCCGTGTAATTTTTTGAGCAAATATTTGCAGCCTGACTAATTTTTTGCAGCCTAAATAAAATAACCTCGACTGATATTGCAGCCCGGGCTGCAGAAAATATAAATATGAAATATAAGCTTCCCCGAATCGCATGTGTTTAATATCCCGTATTGGCTAACAGTGCTTATAAGGCGTCCCAGAATGGTGTCACATATCCATCCCCCTCATTAGAGTATGAAATACATATGTATTTCGGTGTCGAGATTCATGCAGCCCGGCTGCAGAAAATTTCGAGGAAATTTTCCCATTCTGGGCTGCACGATGATTTTGCTAATTAGGCGTCCCCTGTCAGGCCAATGCTCTAACAGGGCGTCCCAGAATGGTGTCACATATCCATCCCCCTCATTAGAGTGTGAAATACATATGTATTTCGGTGTCGAGATTCTTGCAGCCCGGCTGCAGAAAATTTTGAGGAAATTTTCCCATTCTGGGCTGCACGATGATTTTGCCCCGAAAATGGTACTTTTTTTCTCTATTAGCCCAACTTCTACGATGCTGACGTACGTCGCGAGGTCGAGGCTGCGTAGCAGCCGAGACCGAGCAAAAATTTGCAGCCTAGCGAATAGAATCTTGCAGCCTAGCTGAAGGCTTAGAAAAATATTTTTTTAGATTTCTGAAATTCGGGGCACTGGGGCCGGCAGCCCCTCAACCCCTAGCTCACCTTTTCTTGCACCTCCTTGACAGTAGGGTGACCCATGATGATGTTGATGTATGACAAACTAAAGGGGTGCAGAGCTGCTACAGAAAACAAGAGCGGAGAGAGAGTGAGGAATGAAATTCGAGCTGACAAGAACCCTTCCACTAACGTTCTCTCTGAACACGCACAGAGGGCTATGATAACTCAGCCTAATGATAACGCACAGGGGGACGTGGTAATAGGTCACAGGTGGTTGCCGAAAGGGGAAACCAGAGTGACACCAAAACCATGGGGTGACTTAGATAAAATAAGATACAGACCCGTAAGGACGGGCTTTTATTTCTTAAAATCGTATAATTCAGTGAACGAATGGCAGAAAGAGACTGTTGGAAGTCAAAACATGTCTATTGCTGCTTTAGACCGAGCAAATGGTTCAAGTTTCACGTGTGATTATTCTGCTATATGTTAAAATTCACACTAATTTATCAGAGTGACATAAACCGAAACCCCGCCCAGAAACTCGGCCTACCATCTGGGATATTTCTAAACTACCCACACTCGAGATAGAGAGAGAGTTATTAGAAAAACATAATAGGATTTAATGAATGAATGATTGAGTGGTCAAGATATGAAGAAGCCTACCAAATCTATGATATGAGTTTCAAACCTTCCCAACAGGTGTATCTGATCTGTGCTGATCTGTTACTGAATCTGTTACAACTTTATCACTCACAACTCCTATAGAACTCTCTGATAACAACTCCTCATCTGCAGACTCGAACCACTCTTCCTCCCCAACATAACAGTAACATCCCTCCCCAGCTTTACAGTAGTGCCCCTGTTCCTCCCCAGTATCACAACTGTACTTGTACTGTTCCACCTCAATGTTACAACTCTGACAACTGACCTGACTGTACATACGGTGATTCTTCTTGTCCCCCGCATCGTCTCCCAGGGAATCCTCCTTCTTCTTCACTATCTCTAGACACTCCAGATTCTTATCAAGGTTGTCCATTTTCTCTAATGTTTCTTCTATCGCGTCAAAGAATTGATCCTCGTTTAATACTGGGCCTTGCTGCAAGAAGGTTTTCTCTGGTTAGAAAACAAGGCTATAGGGAGGAGATAATGAGAGCTATGGATACCGAACTAGCAACAGACCAAACAAACGTGAATTACAATAAGACACAATAGTGTTTAGGTAAAGAGAGAGGAAGTAAAAATACTTACTGGAGCGTTAGTTTTTATAAGTTCAGTGTTCTCTCTGTTGGTAGCTGTGTAAAGGATTTCTAGCTTCTTAGCCTTCTCGTGCTCCTAAGAGGAAGATAGGACAGGGTGTTAAACAACTACAAAGAAACTAAAATCCAAACATAAAAGTAGTAAAGGTCAAACCATACCAAGCTCTTATTCCCAGCACTATTCCCACAAGAGATTTGGTCAGAGACAAAGGGCTAATTTTCCAAATTAGACTACTTTTGAAGGACAGAACACGTGTAAACTACCTTGTTGGGAAAATGAGCCTTGTTTACTTAACCTTTAGGGAGGCATGGAGAGAGAGAGAGAGAGAGAGAGAGAGAGAGAGAGAGAGAGAGAGAGAGAGAGAGAGAGAGAGAGAGAGAGAGAGAGAGTGAGAAAGATCAGAGGTAGTACCTATACGGAAGTACGAACATCTGCTTCGTATTAATTCTATGGCAGGTATCTGCTAAAATGGCCAGTAAATGATTGGTGTGTACATTGTACAACTGTGCAGGCTGTAATTTCACCAGTATTTATATCTGCCGTCGCTAAGTAAAGGACCAAGACAAGTGACCGGTCACTTGTCTTGGTCAGAACTCTGCACTTAACCAGCAAGAGATGGGCAGTTGAGCAATGCAGCAGGGCCCTGTAACTATTAAGAACACCTGTTCCGGCTATTGAATTTCGCATTGTACTTCATTTAATTGTTTTTAGAGCATGCTCTTTTGTTTACAGTATAAGGGATGGGCACTACTACATCAGCAGAGCTTTTGTCTTTTCTTCATTGGGAAACCAGCAGAATAAAATAATTGAATAGACTTTAAATGACCTTATGAACACCTGTGGCTGCTGAGTCAGATTAGCCCTTATAGAAAATGAGGTGATGTTTGCCCCAAATAAACTACTAAAGTTCAATTCTAAACTGGACTGGTTCCCGGGTATTCGGCCCTTGTCAGCGCTATTCCTATATTTTACACTGGAAGCGCGCCCACTCTCTAGCAGTGCTGACGTAAAGAAAGAAATGTGCTTTCAACACAGCCCAGTACGCGCGTCTTACCGCATTGTATTTCTCTTGCCAGAACTTCTCCCTGTCCTGCATGGATTCAATGCATGTGGTGGTGGTGGCTACAATTCCAGTGACAGTCGCCTGTACCGCCACCAGCTGCTGTGTCAATGCTGGGGATTCTGAGGGAGGCCAGTGGTTTAGTAAATAGTAGTTACATGGTACAGGGATATTGGAACAGGGAGACATATCCTGTAATTGCAATTACTGCTTACCTTTTGCTAGTTTAGCTCTAACTTCTGCTAATTGGAAGGAAAGGCTATCCTTGAAGGAATTCAGTTCATCTAATTTTAGGTTCAGATCGGACGCCACCTGAAGAAATATGAGATGATAAGAAAAGGAAGATAAAGGGAGGGATATAATGAATTAACAGACGGACTGATACTGATAACACACTTGTACACGACAGTGAGGGAGAAATAGTAATATACAAATTGTACAGCTGCACAATATGTGTGAACTTCAAGCAGACTGGACGGGTGTATTGAGACTTGCGGGTTACTGCAGCTCACTGCAAAGGACACCATTAGGAAAATCAAACTGCACCTGCAATGTGGGTATAGACTTGTAGATACTCTCTCTATTTCCATTCAACTGCTGTACCGGAACCACTGCTACAGGCCTCTTGTTTGCTTTATTAGCAGCGCATCTCTTGCTCAGTCTCTTCTTCAGGTACTTGTGTACCGGTCCGTGCTTCATAGCTGAGGGAAGGGACATTCCAGTTGAGCTGCTAGAGGCTCCACCATGGACCGAGCTGGCAGTCGAGTTGGAGGGAGCAGGGTGGGAGGGAGCAGGGTGGGAGGGTGGAGTACAGGAGGTGGAAGTAGTACAGGGCATGCGACAACAACAACAGGGGGCCAAAGATGCAATATATGGGTTAAAAGTGGTAGCTAGGCAAGCAAGGGGGGCATATGTAACAAGTCAGCGGCTTACGGCCATTATTAGCATACAATCTCTCTTTCTATCTCTCTCTCTCTTTCTATCTCTCTCTCTCTCTCTCTCCCTCTCTCTCTCTCTCTCTCTCTCTCTCTCTCTCTCTCTCTCTCTCTCTCTCTCTCTCTCTCTCTCTCTCTTTCTTTCACTGTCTCTCTATTTCCCATATTACTGATACCAATATTACCTAATATCAGTCTTTATGTACTGGGAAGGACAGCCAATAAATGCAAAGAACGAAAATCAAATGAGAAATGTGTCAGATTCTTTAGAAGTACAGTGAAGAAAAGAAAATAGAGGAGGACAGGATATGTGAGAGAATAGATAGTACAGTATTAGGAGTGTGCTTGTTGCACTCGTGAGTGCATGGCACATAGCAACCAATGTGACGAAACAATTAGAGAGAGTGGGAAACAAATAGATATGAAAGATATTGTGGACGGTAGCCAATTGCCAAACAGGGTCACAAGATATATTACAAACTATTTAAATATTTTCCGCGTGACTATAATACAGCTGACTCCCACGTCCTCTCTCTCGCTCCTACTCGTTTTTTGCTATGTAAACTCTCTACTATGACCGTGACACAACAAATGAAAGACTTACAGAGGAAAAACAGAGTTAGATAACAACACGCAATTCTCAGGAGAATTCATGAAACGGTTTTTAAATACAAAAAAACAGCTGATAATATTGCAAACAGCTCATTCTAAAAACAGCCAATGACGCCCAACACGGTCTATGAGTCACTTTTTTAGGAGTTTCTAGGAATGCCAAGTTGTTTATCTTTAAATTTAACTAGCTTTAACTTTGGTGTCCCGCAGGGCGCAGACAGCGGTACAAGAAGTATCATTACGAAACATGAAGCAACACAAGAAGTATCATTACGAAACATGAAGCAATAACAGACAATAGAAGCAATAACACCAGATACCATGCGTGAATTACAGTGTTCCCTCACACAACTGACAACAATGTGTGTGTTTTACAGTGAAAAGGGCGGGCCGGAAGTGAGTCAGAATGTGAGAGAGAGATACTGAGAGATAGAGAAGAGGGAACACTAAACTAACAAATCTTGCACAATTCCACCACTGCACAAATAATACCAGTGGCTCCCCCACTACAGCTGCTGCAGGTGTCTACAGAACCTCTGTAGTGAGTGGTTAAAACAGGACTGGCTGGTGCAGCAGCTGCAACAAAATTAAGTTAGAAGATGGCATACAGCTTTGTGTAAAGACAGCTACAAGTGACAGAGGAAATAGAGAGGGAATGTAAGCACAGAGAGAGATACTTGGTCAAGCGAGAGAATGTGAGAGATACTTGGTCAAGCGAGAGAGAGAGAATGTAAGCACACAGAGAGAAAGATACTTGTTCAAGCAAGAGAGGATGTAAGTCAGAATACTTGGTCCAGAGAAAGGAAGTGACACAACCAATTCTTTCACAGTAACGGTAATGCCCCAACAGGATTGGAATCAGATCACGCAAGAGCAGCAAGAGCAGTGATCTAATGTCCCCCTCTCTGCAGATAAGTGAAGAGCTCGCATGCATGAATAGTGAATACAGATAATGATACACATAGCGTGGAATGAGTCAAAAATATATAGAGACTGGAGATGCACTAGCGATTAGAAAGACACACAAGCAAATAGAGATACAGAAGCAAATATAATGGGAAGGTAAGAGACTACACACACTGGAGGGGGAGGTATGTTGTACTGGATACAGAAGGCGTATAAACAAAGACACCTCTCTCCACAAACAAGGGGGCATTTATAACAGGTATTTGTTACTGCAGACATAGTGCCTGCCTGGTAGGTGAGAAACTGTATCTGGGTATAAGTAAGGGAGAGGGAGGAGAGCGCCATAAGATGAATGTGTAACAGGTAAAAGAAACGGAAAATGTAATCTGAACACAGCCCTTTTAATTCCTCCAAACTCCATGTGTTAGGTATAGGGTAGACCGGGGTAATTTGGACGGTTTTGGCATTCAATTGGTATTTCAAGAGCCATTAATTTACTTAATCAATTAGTTAGCTACTCAATTTGTGCAACTGAACCTTTATCTTGAGCCTCAGAACAAATTTGAATCGAAAACATAACTTTTAGATAGCTAATTAACCTTGTTAATGAAGGTAAGTCGGAATATTTTTGATCGCGAGACACGGGGCAATTTGGACTAGTGGCTTCTACACCAATCACAATGCGCGCATTCAATCACGTGACCGCGACACACCACATTGCCCCAGCTGCAAATCTGCGATGTAAATCAGACCGAGGTTGGGGCTATTTGGACAAACTTAGATTGTAGCCACAGTTTTTGAGATATCGATTTCAAACTTTTCAGTCATCTAGTAATTTAGTATCCCGTGCTAATCCTTTTTTCAAAATTAGTTAATTAAGTAGTAATTAGCCTAATTAACCAAAAAATTAAGTTTTCATCAGATCTATATCTATAGGGTGCATTATCGAAAGCTCAGGATTAGCCTAGTCGATTAGAAAAAGATTTAATCTAATCCCAAATAGGGTTTTCGAGAAAATCGACATCAAAGATCAAAAAACCACAAATAAAGCTATGGTTTTCAAAGGAATGCTGTTTGTGTTTTCAGGTGCTTACAAGGCCAGAACTTACTATTATGGGGATCCAGTCTAATTAATCATGTTAGTGGCCGATTCCCACTCAATTCAATTCCCTGGGGTTACTATAGCAACGGAGTTTGTTACCATAGCAACCGGCGAATTTGCATTAATGTACTATTTTCTTGCTCCAAATTCACCCATTACATCCGTATTATTAGACTATCGATTATTTAAACATGATTGTGAGTCACAATGAGACATCAGACTACCTTCAGTTACCAGCCAGTCAGTGGCTTTGGTTATCAAATGTATGCCTATTGCTCTAAGTTAGCCTGTAATTTATCCCTTTATTCAGTTATATCAGCTGCATATGGATGATTATCATGATAAAACACTACTTTTGGTCATCAAAGCACCAGTCCTAGATATTCTGGAGCACCCTATGAAGTTGGTTTGTCGAATGCCACACCATGGATTGACTTGTTACCTTGGCATCCAGAGAATTGGTTGTAAAATGCGCCTTTTTTCTATTTTTTTGGTCTATTTACTCAGTTTTAGCCATCTATATTGATTAAATAGGATAATTATGAAAGCAGGTTGTCTATGGTTACCATAGAAACGAGTATAATGGCGCCATGAGGCCAATTTGTTTTAACCAATTTGCCCCATGGGGCAATTTGGTCTAGTCCAAATTGCCCCATGGGGCAATCTGGATTATGACCGAATTGCCCCCGATTTTTTCGTCCGAATTGCCCCAAATTGTCCGAATTGCCCCGCTTCATTAAAATGCCAATTAGCTAATTAAATCGAAAGCTAATGTCATTTTGATGATGAAACTGAATAGAAAAATATCATATTGTGAAATTCTGACCCTTAATTTAAATAATTATCATAATTAAGTTTACCGAAATAAAGTTTAACTTTAAAGTCGTCATTTTTCGTTATTTCACACTAAACACCACAATTTAAAAGTCCCATATAAATCACTAGTCCACATTGCCCCGTCCTGTGACCACATTGCCCCACCGTCCAAATTACCCCGGTCTACCCTACAATGGAACCACAAGTCTACATGTAACACACAAATTGCAATGTTAGGTTCCAGCTTGTATACCAAACAAAGAAACTAGTAACAAAAACTGGGTTAGCAGTTTCTGTTATCCAAGGCATACAACTAACAGGTAAGAACTACGTACTAACAGTACGTACTTTAGTAATGATCAGGAACCGACCGAAACAAGTAAACAACCAATCAGAACTCGTTATTTAGATCACGTGACTGGTTACCAGCCAATCAGGGACCAGTATTTGATTCACTAACCTGTAGCGCAGCCTCTGACAGAAGGTTGACTGATCCCTCCCTGCTCATCGGTAACAGCAACTGAAAAACAAATTGAAAACGCGTCGTTATAATATGGAGTGCGTGTGGCACACTGTGAACCGCAATATTACATGACATAGAGTGAAAAGAGGGATAGAGATAGAGATAGAGAGAGAGAGAGAGATAGAGAGAGAGAGAGAGAGACACAGAAAAAGATACAGAAAAGAGGGCGATACACTCATGTATACATTCTTCATTCCCACACATGAACATGAACATCCAAGGTCACAAGGTGTTACACAAGAACACTTACAGGGTGGTCAAGAAAGAAATTCCGCTAAATTAGAGAAAAACAGAGATTATCAGATTTATACACAGACATCATCAAACATAACATCACCAAACACTCATAGTGTACCTGGACACGTTGTACAGAGGCGACCCATCTGTCTCTATCGAATGCGCTGTGAGCCCTCAGGTACCACGTTATGGAGGGTGTCACTATGTCAAACCTAACATCCGAGTGCTTGTGCAGCTGAGAGAGGTAGAATATTTAAAGGTTCCTAAGGGATGCATCACTGTGTCACTTCCCCCCTATAACGGATGGCATGGGGGTGATTTCACTCAACCCTTATCTCACCAAATTTGGCACATATAATGGGTGGTGGAAGCAGGAGAGAAGAGAAGATAGAGAAAATATAGAGAAGACCACCCCAGCTTGTTCTAACACAACCATCCCACCATAATTCAATACTTAATTTCAAAGATTTATCAGAATTCTGTACCTGTAATATCATTTTGTCGATTTTGATTGATCCCCTGGAATTGTGTTCATCGTCTTCAGACAGGCTGTAACTAATCACCCCATTCTCC
Source organism: Hormiphora californensis (assembly GCA_020137815.1). Classification (NCBI taxonomy): domain Eukaryota; kingdom Metazoa; phylum Ctenophora; class Tentaculata; order Cydippida; family Pleurobrachiidae; genus Hormiphora; species Hormiphora californensis. The sequence goes on from CM035354.1 coordinate 6,214,591, forward strand.
GATAACCTGAACCACCGGACCTAGGAAAAATATATTTTGATAGTGGATGATCTGGTCATGATATGAAGCCTCTTTATTGTGTTCTAGCTGCAGAAAAGTAACTACCAACCTGCCAACCGTGAACGTAGTTTGTCCATTTGAGAAGTTCACCAGACAGTGCAGTGTCTCCTCCGTTAACACTCATCAAATTAATGACTCAAAGGTTAAAGGAATCCTCCACACTTTATAATCTCATGATTCCATGTTGATCATCCTTTTTGGAGTGAAAATGTGTTATAAGTTCCAAGTCCAAGTCTATAGTTTAAGAAGCTCCAGTGTGATTAGAATTGATCTAATGATTAGATCAGTTAGCATAGTTGATATATAATAAAGTTGTTACTTGTATTTTACTTATTTGTCACTGTATACAGTCGGACCCCCGACCCCGATTTACCGAGATGCTCGGGGGAAAGGTTTTGCACGGTAAATCGGGGGCAAATACTATTAATTTCCCTTGCAGTTGCTTAGCTTGACCCTCTTTTCGCGAGCTAAAATAGGTTTTAACAAAACAATCTTGCAGAGGGTTGGCGATCGGGAAAAAGTTCAAAGTTCCCAGTTTCCAAGATTTAAATCATATATTATCATTTGAAGATTAGCAAGATATTTATGAATGTTATTCCCCGTTGATTTTGAATAACTTAAGTGGTGATGACCGTAATTTGCATTAAACTCCTTCTAGCCCACCAAAAAACAAAACTTCGTGTGTAGGCGTATTCTTCACATTCCTCCATGCCTTAAAAACCAGGAAAAGGCTCGTTTATCTCGCCTTCAAGACTTTAGTTTATTTCATTTTCGCCAAAAAAAAATTAAAAAAGCGATTTAAAAATGTTAAAAAAGCTAAAAATCCCGGTTTCAGGATTCGACCCCATTAAAAAAACGCGCGCATTGAAAAGTTTCTTCGCGCGGCGCGTTATTTCTTTGCGCGTAAAATTTTTTCTATTTTTATTTTCTCTCCATTTCAGCTGACTAATGTCAATGGCTGTCCACCGTCCAAGCTTTAGGACCATCCTGTAAGGAGAACCTTCTCTCTTATCAGGGCCAGGGAGTGGATCTATAACCACAGTACTTGGGGTTTCCTTTAGACTCTAAATTAGAGTCTAAATTAGTTATTAGACAGTAGGCAATAGAAACAAGGTAATTTACGTAAGTGAAACCATTGTACAACTTAACAGTAGAATCTATGTTCTGTATTTATCTCCTTGAGATTCTTACAATATGATTTAGATGTAAAAAGACGGGTTAATATACTACAAAAACAAACAGACTCGTCTCCAAAAACAGTCACACGCACGCACTCACACTTGTATACACACAATACAAACAGACACAAACAAACTAATTATATGATAAGGGAGGTTTCAGGGTCTCACTCCCCTCTAACTAGCTCAAGATTTCTTTTGCTGTTCGTCACAGATTCAAAACTTTACACATTGACTGATACTAATAGTATTACTATTCGCCTAACTAAACGAAAAATTAAAATATCTGATCGGCTTTTCTGATAAAAATTTTTAGCTAATTTTAACCACGGTGTGTGTGTTTAATATTGCCTTGGCTTTCTCAGAAAACACATTTTAAGTATCGAGAGAGGGATTGGGGTTCTGATATAAAAGATAAATCCCTAAATCTTAATGAATGTTCATCAATATTGTCTTATTTTTTACAAGTCACTACCCCTTTTCTCTCTTTTCCACTTACTAATGGAAATGGAATGACTGTGAATGATTATCCTCTGATAAAATTAACAAATTTACTACTTGAATATAACTCAATGTCCATTCCTCACACATTTGTGTCATTAAAGTTATCGTCATCACTTTCACTGGTCGAGGTGGCGTATCTATTCTCCGTTACCTCCCGTATCTCTAACGCTGAGGAAGTGAGGCACTGATGGCACGGTCATAGCGGCTGTGTATGTTGTGGTTTTACAAATATAGTTTCAAAAATTAGTATTGGGCTGTTGAGTTAGTCTGGGAGAGCAAAACAAACCTTGCTAGGTCTTTATAGTAGCCGGGTTAGTCGTCAGTGGTCTTATTTGTCGTGACGTCGTGTTTGTTTTGCGGTCGTGTCGCCTTTTATTTTTGTCACGTTCCTTTCTCTGTCGTCTTACCCCTGGTGTTGTAATTCTGTTTGTCAGTGATCATCTGGGGTTTGGTTTTATTTCAGTTGAGTCGAAATGTCTGTCACAATTCAGGACTTACGTTTTCGGAACTTGCCCCGCTTCAATTCTTCATAGTTTTCACTGTTTAGAATATCCAACATAACTTTATGTAGGAACTTGTATTGCGACTGAGGGAGAGGAAATAAGTTAGTGGGGAGGGGTGCTACAATTTCATAATCTCACCCCTCTCAGTGCGAGCCGGGAGGATGATATCAGTCGACCAGAGTCCAGACCTGTACACCTCTACCTCTCTAATCTTGCTCAGTTCTACCCCTCTCTACTTACCACGGTGAAAACCATCTTCCTCCGCTGTTGTCGAAGGGCACCGACCATCCCCAGAATATCAAGGTCATCCTTATTACACAGCCGATCCAGACTGTTCCAGATGCCAATGAAGGCCCCCGTTCTGCCCGTACCGGCGCTACAGTGACACACCATGGGTCCCATCTTGGGCCTTATCGAGTCGACATGTCGGACGTTGTAGATAAAACTGACGAACTCAACGGTTCGTTTTGGCACGTCAAAGTCGGGCCAGCCCGTATAATTGAACATGAATAGTTCCCTTAGTCCCTCCTGCAGTGATTGGGATGTGTCAGTTGTGTTCATGGGAAATTGAGATGAATCTGAAGACTTTTTAACAGTGAATGTCTAATAAACTAGTTGAGTAGTGAGTACCAGCCCTTACTCAAAAACAAAAACTATAGGTATTGTTACCTCCTGAGTGCTGCGGATCTCAAAGGTGTAAATAGTGAAGCTATCAGTTTCCTGTTCGTTTATCCTACAAACTACAATATCTCCATATTGCTTGCTCCTCTCTCCTGCACCTGGCCAGTATACAATACTCTTCAGCTTTCCATTCTCCTCTATCTTCGTTAGGTTAGTTATCATCGTCGACTGGGAGTTTAGTGTTAGTGGTTACTGGGTAGTACTAAGTTGTAGTTAGTTTAGTGTTAGTAGAGACAAGCTGTTTGGAAGTTTTTTACAGCCTAGCTTGTATACTAAGTTTCAAAGGTGAGGAAATTGATAGGTAAAGAGGTCTTGTATATTGAGGAGAATCAATGCATCGAAAGTTACCTTTTGTTCCCAGATCATTCTCCAATAATCGTCAGCAGTCTCGTATTTAGGTGCCTGGGTAGCGATGAATGCTCGGGGTTTGTGATAACCATGGATAAAGCTAGCGTTGATGTAGTCAGAGTAGGGATCGTTCACGTTCATAGTCAGCTTCACTCTTGAGTGGTCGACTGGGGGAAAACAATCGTGATCAGATACTTGTGTGTAACAAAACCAGACAAGATGAGACATTTCAAGGGGAGTGAGAATGATATGAGCTAGTTACCCAGCTGCTCCAAAGAGCACTGGGTATGATTCCATGGTTCCAAGTGATGGCAACTGCTCTCATCAAATCAAACCAAATGGATCCAAGTATCATGTACTCACATGGTATAATATTCTTGTATCTATTTTTAGTATCATTCTCCGGTATTGATCCATTATAACAGGTGTTATTGTCATCAAATGAGTCAAATGTAGTAAACTCCTGCTTCAACTCCTTGTCATCATTCCTTGTCAGCAAATCGTAGTACCTGGGACACAACACAATATTAAAAAGAACTAAGGAACTTATATCACTGGGAGGTGGTGTGCTTACAACCCAAACTATTGTGCTCAAAATCTCCAAAATCAAAATCCCGTGACATGTAAAAATCTGAACACTATGCTTTTGGTATCTCACCACCGCTACCACGTTATTTACACAGGATCTGAAGGGTTTAGGTCACTAACTATAAACCATATATATACCCCGAACACGATAACTAATTACTAAACGGGTACTAAACAATTGTACCCACGAGACCAACGAGTCATTAGTCTGGTATTAGATCTAACGTGCTTCATTTTATACCGCTTTATTGAATATTAACACGTGAGAGAGAGATATAGAAACCTCACCAGGGATACACACAATGATCGAACGTTACAACAAACCAAACTTACTCCGCAAATTTAGTAATTTTAACAACAACACCCTCCCTTTCAAATTCATCGTCCTGAAATCATGCAATTCTGAAATTACCCAACTCCATTTGTTCCTTACTTGCTGAAGTCGCTTATGTGAACCGGCCGGGACATGAGAGGAGCCTTCTTTTCACTCTCTTGGAGTTTCAGACTCACTTTGGTCATCTTCACCCCTCCCTCTTCCATCGCCACTGGGTTCTCGATGGGCCCAACGAACATCTTCCGGGGTCCACTAACCCTGCACGACGGGGGTCTGTTAACAAGCTGTTAATATATTGGGTTACCATGCAGTTAGTTGGAGTTGTGGTTACCATGGTGAATTGAAGTTGTGGTTACCATGGTGATGTGGTTAGGTCGCAGTGAAACGTTTCAGGGAGACGAATCCTGTGGTATGGGGGGGGGGGGGGGTGCAGCAGTATTGGCGGGACTGGGTGGGAAAACAAATATAGGATGAGGAGATGGATAGGAGAGCTTCACTTTTTAACACACATTTAACATGATTTATATGGGACACAGAAATCTGGAACAGGTCGTATCACGGCTTATTCCGTTGGGTGGTGGTGGGGTTATACGATATCGGGTTGGGTGTCATGGTACTAAATACAGTTGTTTACCAAAATAAAACACGGGTTATTTAGATTCAAATACTACCAGACTGGCTCAGTTCTGAAAAAAATTAATTGAATCGCATTCTAAAAAAATTAATTTAAAGACGCAGTCTCACACTCACAGTTACACCTCATGTTACTGGAAAGTTCACTACCGGTAACTGTAGGGGTCCGCACTCCATATATGCCCACTTCCACTTTCTGGAATGCGGACCCCTACGGTAACTGTAACTGATTTTAGTAACACAAATATGATACACACTAAAAACAATGCTGCTGATATATTATGTACCACATTTGTGTTGGCAAATATTCTGAAATACATTACAAAAATTAGTAACACAAATTGACAAACAGACACAATACTAACACTATAGGTTCTTTTGTTGAGAATCATCCTTTCTCTCAATCTTTCACAATCTGTACATTCTGATTCTCTCTCAATCCCTACAATTTCTCAACTATCGCAGCACACAGTCAGCAAACAAAGACATAGCAAAATCATGTATCGGGGTCTAATCTTTCCACTTCCAGATATTTTGAATTTCTCAACAACAAATATCCCCATTCCCGTCTGTATTTTCTTTTCCTCTGAATAACACACACCTCCCATAATAATGGGTCACTGATACACATAATATAAAACAAATCTCTCTCTCCACTAAATCTCCTCAGAGTTCACAATCAGCAGCTGTTGCCGGATTCTTGATGGTGAGACCTGGTCTTGAGTTGGGCGCCTGGTTTATCGTCACCATATCCATATCATTAGTGTGCCGCGCTCTGGAGACACACAGTGTTAGGATCACGCGTGATTTCTAGTTGCGTGAGTGGTCACGCAGCGGGGTGTTACCAGCGAGATAAGAGAGCGTTATTCCACAGCGGCCGCTGTCCGGGTGGCCAGCAGAGCGTCATTCAGCACGGTTAGAATTGGAGCCAGCGTGGCGGGGGGTCTTTTACAAACAGCGAGAATATGTTGACACGTAACTATAGCAACAGTAACAACGAACAGTTAATTAGCTAACAAAAGCAATTGTTTTCCATAGGAAACACTATAGCAACAGTAAAAAGCAGCAAGTTTAGTTTTAATGGTTCCCTGCTAGTACGACGAATAAGCCACTTTAAATCCTCCTTTAAAAACCGGAATGACAATGTAGACAGAAGCCCAATAAATGTGGCTCACATGGAAAGTAAAAGGGGACGGTGATCCATCGTGTTAAAACTTAAATGGACGAGACACAAATAGACATCAGGAGCCTGCCTAGTCCCAGCACCCGACTGAGCTGTGAAGGTCTGGTGAAGCACCAGACTCTCACAGCTTACCAGTGGTGCTAGTCGAATATCTGCTTCACATACTGCCACGATACGGATAAGGAGTTACAATGCCTATAGTCTCAGATGGAGTTATTGGACCCTATAATTCTATGCTTCACTTTGTTATATACCACGAACACACATGTTACACCACTAAGAGCTACTAATAACCTTGATGACCCCGCGGACATTGGCGGTTCTGGTGATACTTTGGAGCTCCTTCTCGACCTCCTACCGCTGATAAATTGTTGAGTTTATAAAGCTAATTAAATTCCCTTTTTTTAGTTTAGTAGTTTTTGTTTAGTACAGCATATTGGCGGAAGAATACAGCAAGGAGAATCATGTGATGGGGGTTTTGTCAAAGTTTGGTAGTCAAAGTATAATATATTATGTCAATATCTGTCTCTCAATATAAAAGTGTCTCTAAAGTCTTGTGTGTTGTCAACTAACTAAAAGTTTAAAAATAAAAACATTAAATAAACTCAATATTTCCTAAGTTCACAGTTGAGTGTTCGCGTAATCATTTTCTGCTTCTTGCCGCCGTTTCCTCTCTTCTCTCTTCTTCCGCCGCTTTTCCCTCTCTTCCTCTGTCATTTCGTCTTTTGGTTTACGTGAGGGTCTGTCTCCTTTTGGTCGCCTCTCTTTGTCTCGTTTCTTCCTGTCAGCCTTGTCAGCTCTGTCGCTTCTGTAATCATTTGTAACCAGTCAAAACATCAGTACACCCTTCTGTCCAGCTACTATGTTACCCTGATATGTTACCAACCCCCAACTAGTGTCTACAAATACCTGGGTGTCGATGTGTTCGCGTACACCAGGTCTGTCTCTAGTCTGTCCCTGGGTAGACCGTCATCATACACATTCTCTGCTGCCTCTGGGGTCAACTCTCGTCTTGGTGTCTCTCTAATAGTCGTGTGTGTACAATTAGTTGTCTTGTTCAAACCTTTTTATTTTATCGCGGGGAGGGAGGGTCGAACAAGGCAAACAATTAGTCGTGTGTACAATTAGTCGTGTGTATATTGTACAATTCTAGGTAAAACATACAAACAGTCAAAACAAGTCATTAGTCATCTTACCTCTTGGGGGGAGTTTCAGCCCGATCAGTACCAATCAGAATGAGATCAGTATCAAGTCTGTCTCTGTTGTTGTTGTTGGGAGGTATCGACCCTGTACGGCTCCTTGCCTCACTGCTCTCTCTGTTTTGTTGTTCAGGGGTCAGAGCTGATATGTTTCACCAGTCACATGTTTTACAAATGGTTTGCTGTCACAAGGCTGATGCACGTGGTTTAATACTGTTCAGCTCCATCACGTTTACACTGTCTGTTACTATAATTTACTACTGTCACTGGTTCTGCTAAGCTGTTCAGTATGCTATTGACTACTACTGTCACTACTACTATATCCCGTCACTATTCTGCTCAGCAGGACTGAAAACATCACGTACTATGTCTGGTATAAACCTTGAAAAGCAACAAGAGTTAGGCTTTATGAAACAACAAAAGCTGGTTGGTTTTGTATGAAATCTTCGGATAATTTCCCGTCCTACTGTCAATGTCACATGACGTGTAAGATAGAAATAAAGCAGACTGGGGAATCAAATATAGGACCTTCAATGAAATGTCACAAGTCAGCGTGTTGTAAACTAGTAACACAGCTAATATAACTATGTGTGTCACACATTGTAACAGCTCTGTTTAACCTGTTTTCATTATTGTCATCTGTACCAGGGTACCCAGGATTCTCAATCACCACATTCCCAGAGGCATCCTCTACCTTATTATTTAACTCAATATCTCGTCTTTGTTGCATGCTGTTGTCAGTGTGTTTGTTTGTTGTCAGGGGGGGGCAGCAAGGTAGAGTACATTTGGCAAGGGGGTATAATGTATATACAGCTAGAAACAGTGTGTACAGTGAAACAAACCAACAAACAAACAAACAAATAACCATGTAGGTATCAGGTAGCTAACCATGTGGTCATCAGGTGTTTTAAACAGCCCTGTGGCATAATCAATATAATGCCAGGAACCAGGTTGAGATTGTGAGATGGTGGGAGGGGTTATCACTTACTTGTACGAGGCATCCTTCTTCTTCTTCCATTGCACCACAATGAACAGGAAGAGGAGGATAACAGCAATTCCCAGAACGATAACGCAGATGATAACCGTCGTTAACACCGCTGAGTCTTCTTCTGTGGTGGCGGAAGATGTAACTAGTACGGGTTAGTAACTTGGGAGAGGGAGAGGTGGGGGATAGATAGAGAGATAGACAGAGTGCGTTCTACACATCCTAAAAACGATGGTAGGTAGGGAGGTATATTTAACTAACCATTACAAGCGACAAAGTCAGTCAGATAACCATCATTACAAGTGTAGACTGCTTCCGGGACATCCTCCGTCACTTCGAACCCGCTATTACAGGTCGCAGTGATGGTCTGCTCATGTTTCAGGTATTCTAACTCAATGTTACTGTGTATGTTCAGGTCGTCCAATACTGTCTTTGTGTACTTTGAAAGTGAACACGTATCTAGGAGGGGAGAGAGAGTTATTGATTGGCTGGATTGTTACTTGCTTCTTGAGTCGCTTGACACTGTTTCCATGTTACTTTAACTTACTTTATCCCAAACACAACAACTCAGTTACAACTAAGTAAGTTAAAACTCAGTAGTACTTACTGTAACATTCGGGGTAACTGGGGGTATCACAGCGTACAGCAGAGGCAGCACCATAGGGAACAGAATGTCCGGAACTACATGTGATTGAGATGAAGCTAGAAGGACTGATCCGAGATCCGGAGGGTGGGCTATATGTTGCGTCGGCAGTGAGTGTGGCAACTGTACACACTTGAGAGGCATCAATACAATCACTAGCCGAGTCTGAACCAGTATTCATGGTAGTTTTAGATCCACTACAGCTGATACAGGAGCCTCCTGACCCGAGGGAATAGTGGCCCAGAGAGCATTGTACACACTCCGTAGCAGCACTGTTAGCTTCATATCCAGCGGGACACTGGTAACAGTAATCATCCGATGTAACATAACCACTAGCACAGCTAGTAGAAGTGGAACTAGTTGTTGTACCAGTGGTTAACTGGGTAGTAGCACGTTTCTTGGAGGTAGTGATTGAGAATGTGATTGCAGAACCAGTCTCCATACTGTCCGTGTCGTCAGACAGGATAGTCGGATCATCCATCTCCGCTGTCTGGACCAGTACAAACGAAGCGGTACTCCAGCGCAACTGAAGTCATCGAAGGTGCAGAAGAGGGAGGTTGTACAAGTCAGATAGCCTTCATCCTCCAGGGCTGTTTGAAGGGCTGTACTAATGGCTGACTCCTGGGAGGAGCACCCGGTAACTCCGCTGAGCGTGATGGAAACTGAGGCGTTTCGCGAATCCGCATCTTCTGCCGCTGTAGGGGAGAAGGGATGTTGTTAGATGTATAGCTTTCTTGTTTAGTTCGAGGTATTTCCTGAGTTTTCTATTTAGCCAGATTATTTTGAGGGAACATTTCACTGGTATCTAACCTGTACAAGAGGGAGTTGAACCGTCAGGATTGGAGGAGGATGTTAGGGACCAAACACCCGTACTGGTATCACATGTATACATCTGAGGGGAGGGGGTGTCAGTACCCTGTCTTTAGTCTCTACACAAAACAATTCTCCTTTTTCAACCTTCTCAACTTTGATCCTATTTTACGAGTATATCAAGAGTCTATGACACCCAGCCAAAGCTGCCCCTTTAGACTCACCCTATACCCCCTGTCTCTCAAAGTGTACTTACATCTTCAGCATCCACCAGGAAATAACCTGCATCACAGGAGTAGTATGCCGCAGTACTGTTCTTATACACCACATCACCATTACTAATAGAGGTCAAATCTCCACACGACATGTCGGAAGAAGCTGCAAGGGAAGATGGGGGTTAGTTGTTGTGGTCAAACACAAGAGTATTGCGGTTATACTAGTCCATGATCCATTAGCATGATAAAGCCGGGTGAAACCTCTGGTTCAGATTAGAGAACAAGACAATCAAGGTGGATTCATTGTCGAGATAATTCAGGGGAGTGGTTACTTACATTCACAAGTGACACTAGAATCAGCATCAAAATCTCCACCAGCCAGACACCTTGCTGTGCTGGACCCTACTGCGAAGTAGTTAGTACTGCAGGTCAGGGTGGCATACTCCAGGAAGTTGGTCTTCTGGGCTGGCAGCCATTCACCATTATCAACACTTGGTAGAGACGAAGTCTTGCAGAATTCTGTGGGATAAAATAATAATAATAGTCAGACCCCAAGTAATAAGTTATCGGGCACCCCGATTAACCGGGCCTTCAATAACCGGTATCCGGTGGTGATTGGTGAACCACCACCACCAGGCGGTGCTGTGAGATCTGACCGGCAGCTGCAATCCTGATGCGCGCGCGGCAAAGCACTTTCTCGGTGTCGCACAAATATCTCTCAACATAAGAGTGTTGTCGCGCGTTACATCAATGCGATCCCGCCCTCAGCTCTCCAGGACTGCAGCAGCTGCAGAACTTTTATAATAGCACTCTCAGTCTCAGCATAACAATATTAAATATTTAAAAGGGGTACACCTTGACTCTCCCGGACCCTCTTTTCTTTAACTTCTAAAAACATTTTACATAATAAAGCAGCTATCAATTTAAGGTAGGCGGTAAATGTTAACCAGATCTGAGAGAAAACGTACGTGCAAAACCACGTTTTTGTCCATAACTCAGTCATTTCTTGACCAATTTGCAAAATCTTGGGCGCGTTGGATTAATTTAAGGCTTCTTTTTAAGTTTTAAGATTTCTAGTTTTGTGGGATGTTGGATGTAATGAATGGTCAAAAGAATTGAAGTAATGAATAAAGATAGCTGTATAAAAAAGAGCTAATTGTGTACCATGGTCCAATACTATTGTGTAGCACTGTCCAGTGTGGTTGTGCAGTAAGTACTTTTAATGGCTCTCTATCTCTTGCTCTCACTCTCCCCTACCCCTCTCTCTATCCCACCCACCCAAAAGGCACACAGTATTATACACCAAAGCTACTTCTGTTATACACCCTGGACTCAACCCCCTCAATAGTTCAACATATTTTACACACACACACATACACTCATTATGGTCAGTTGTCCCGTGAGGTATGCGGTCTAGATCTTATTGGGGTGGGGGAGAGAAAGAGAAATGTTGTTAGAGGCCACCTGGCCACACCCCCATGACATAATGCTCTCGAAACCTGGATGTTTTAGATCCGATGGAAAATGTGAGGGGGGGGGGGGGTAGGTGTCATATAATGGTCCTACTATACTGAGAAAAGGTGAGTTTTCGAGAGAGAGAGATAGAGAGAGAGAGATAGAGAGAGAGAGAGAGAGAGAGAGAGAGAGAGAGAGAGAGAGAGAGAGAGAGAATAGAAGGAGAGAGAGGAGAACTGGAATACTAAGGACCTTGGACCGGTGTCAAAGCCTTTTACACCAGTACAACGTAAGCCTGATCATTGGCCGAATTCAAATATTATTTTATAGGTCCATATTTTGGGCTATCATATGTGTCATACTATTACTATAGCTCAATGTGAAATTCAGTACCCTCTCGGCTTGTTATGCCATATAAAGCGTGCTGGTCTCTTTGTGCTTTTAGAGTATACATAGACCAGAGGACGGGGAAGGGATGAATCAAAAACGCAATTTGCTTTGAAAGGCTGCGACCCACCCTTGTCTTTGTTATAGGGCTCCCAGTAGAGTCAGTAGCACAAAGGGAGCACAATAGCCCCCTTTAATTATAGACCCCCCCTCCCGGAAGTAGGATTGTACGGATATAAAGGAATGGACAATACAGACAGACAGACAGACACTAGACAGACTCACGATGTGTCTCAATATTCTCTTTACACATACTCGCAATATATCCCAGCAGGACTATAGTGTCTACATTCACCCTCCCCTAATTGATCTACCCTGATCACAGTGTGAGCCACACACAAACAGGCACTAACCGTAGACAGCCAAGGTGAAGCTGGTTGTGTATGAGTCGTTTCCAACATCCGCGGAAGTGTAAGCCAGGACAAAAGAGTATGATCCGGTGTATTTCATAGATTCTGGTATGGTTGCATTGTACACAGCTACCGTCTGGAGGGAGGACCAGGTTAAATGGGTGGGGGACTTTTGACTTTATTGATAGAGAGATAGAAAGAGAAAGTGTGCCCCCTGACAGGGCTGTGTGTGATTATGTTGATGAGGGAACCAGGTTTTTAGAGGGAGGTAGAGGGAGAGAGATAGAGAGGGGGAGCCGCTGTAACAGATGATAGGGAGAACAGGTGGCCCCGAAAGCGCTCTACTTTTTCATCTCTACTTACACCGTGAATAAATCTTGACTTCTCCTTCCGGCTGGGAGAGTATTTTATTGTAGAAGAGCGCCGGAAGGATAAATCAAGATTTATTCACGGCTAATAAACAATCAACCGATCCTTATTCTCTGTCTACTTACACTATTAGAGGAGTCAGTATTGCTCATCTCTATACTTACACTATTAGAGGAGTCAGTATTGCTCATCGTCAATGTCTGGGTGGTATCATCCGACGTCTTGGTGTAGGTGACTGTCAGATCAAAAGCATCCTCTCCCTGTCCAAAGTATGCCAGAATGTAGGCACTCTCACTGTAGGCACCGGCCACGCCATCGCTCTCAAAGTAGGTACCAGGGTAGTGGGCAGCGGTAGAGATGAAACCTGGAACATATTAAATTACAGAGGACTCCTCTGCAGCAGGGGATTATTATAGGGGTATGTGTGACTGGATCGAGATGGGGAGGGAAGAAGAAAGGAGTTACATCTTGAAGTGTGAGAGACTGGAAATTTGAATTTAGGACTCGGATTACTGAGCATGAATGATATGGAAGGCGGTGGAATGTTCTCTCTTCACACTGTGAAGAATGAAGATCAGATGAGAAGATATGCTGGAAGGAAGGGTGAGAAAAAGGGGTTGCTATGATAACCACCTAGGTGAGATAATTTGCTGCATATTCGATTTGAAATAGATATATCGACACACGATATATGCATTTTCCCGCACACCACAAATGGGGTCAAGTCAAACTACTGAATTCAACTAATGATCATGACACAAGCTACTTACCAGTAAGATATACGGTGCCATTATCAGACATCAGTGTCTGTCCATTGTCAAGAAGGAACTGGCAGTAGTAGGAAGTGTCGTGGTTAGCAAGGGTACCAGAGATAACAAGGCTACTGCTGAATACAGTTGAACCTGAAATGAAGATGTTTATAGAAGTTGTTAACTAATAATATAACCTAAAAGAAAGATGTTTAGTGACTAATAATATAACTGCAAAATAACCAAATAAGGGTTTGAATCGGACTGCACTTATAAAAGGGATTACTCACCACTTTTTGTCATGGTAGTATCATTCTTCATCATGGTTCCATCCGTTTTATACCAAGTAATGGCCTCCAAGGTGACAGTTATCGCATTGGAAGAACAAGACAATGTCACATCATCACCATATTCAACCACGGAACTCGCCGGGCTTTCAGCGAACACTGCGGGGATAAATCACTTTGTTAGTGGGTCGTTTTATTGATAATAGTAACAGCATGTAATGTTGATTTGTTTTATAGCTTGAATCACACAAACGGCTGCACTTAGCACAAGTTATAATACTGATTTAGTAGAAGCATGGTGGTATTTAAAAAGAGTGTAGAATTCGTTATATTTTATGGGTGGTGTGCTTTATGAGCTCTGCACTTTGATCATATTTGGAAGCGGTAAAAAGCAAGATTTATTATACTTCATCCCTCTAATCTCTATTATAGCAATCATGTGTATTATTATCCACAGCGTGTAACAATACCGTATTGTTTAGCAGCGTGCTTTGTGTGTGAATTTAAGAAAGTGGGGGGTGTGTGTGACGTTTTAATGGTATAGAAAGGGTGTGTAAAGTGTGTATAGATTATAGAAAGGGTGTGTAAAGCGTGTATAGATTATAGAAAGTGTGTGTAAAGCGTGTATAGATTATAGAAAGTGTGTGTAAAGTGTGTGTATAGATTATAGGAAGTGTGTGTAAAGTGTGTGTATAGATTATAGGAAGGGTGTGTAAAGTGTATTGGAGAAATGTACACAGAGGGACCACGTGGAATGTACAGTCTAATGTGTGTACACTGTACAGTTCTGCACGTGGTATGAGAGGGAAAGAGATAGAGATAGAGATAGAGAGAGAGAGAGAGAGAGAGAGAGTGAGATAGAGATAGAGATAGAGAGAGGGATAGAGAGGTAGAGAGATACAGAGAGGGTGAGAATTCAAAATATCGTGACAGTTTAATGCTTCAAGGAAATTGACATTTGGCACATGTCACAATGGGAAAAACAACAAAACAGCACGTGTTATATGAAGGTTAGCGCGGCTTTAATCAACGATTATATTTGAAGCTGTTCACCATGTTATTTACAATGTGTTTACCGCGTGTCTCACTTACTTAGATCTGGTTTGGGTTTTAGGGGTTAGTTAGGAGATGTCTATATGACCGACCTGGATTAACTGAGATTCATCCAACAACTATGTGCATATATATATAATACAACTATTGATATCTACTTTCACTTACCGACGCAGTATGGCTGGGTATTCACTGCACTGTAGGTAGTAACACCATCAGTGCAGGTAGCCTTGGAACCACCGGATAGGAGGCCACTGGAACAGGACATGGTGACAGTAGTACCCGACACTATAGTCTGCCCATTCAAACCAGTTACACTTGAGGATGAGGGCAGTGTACACGTTTCTGTGGGAGAGTGGGAGGTTAAAATGTTGGGGGGAAATGTTGTCAGGACGGTTCCAAAAATATGTACTCTGATCTAACGACACATACTCCGGGATTTAAACTTTTAACTTGTGTTCAGCATGAGCCAAATAACTGTTTGGCTTGATTCCAATTCTTACCTAGAACGGTAATGTTAAGACTGGTGGTGAGGTTGAAGTCATCTGATTCAAACTCAATTGTATAAGTATCAGTGTTATCAGCATTGCTACTGGCCGTGGCAGTCCACTCAAGAGTCGTTGTGTACTGAAATATTCAAATCATGGTCAAATTATGTTGATATAAATCTCTACAATATGAAAAGTTTACTTTTGTGCAAATATTAAAGTGCATTTAAAATTGGCGTCATGACTGAAGTATCTATTTTAGTATAATTGGGATCGAACATAAAATAAAATAAAAAAACGGTAAATTTCTTTGAAAATCGCGCCCGAGTTCTTAGAAGTTCGTAAATTAGAACAGAGTTGCGTTGAGAACGATTTTCAATGTTAGAAAACTAACAAAGTATGCAGTTCGTAAACAATAGTTTTAACAAGAATTATTATTGCATTATTATGTTTCATACATATGCATACACCGTACGGATTTTTATTCGATTGCAGGACAATCTCTCCTACTGCAGTGGAAAAAGTTGGAATTTTAAAACAGACAGTGATACAGTCTGACTGCTAGGAGTGACAAATGATTTGGGTATCCTCCAAGCAGTAGCAGACTACAAATACCAATAACATGACAGCAGCTGTATACCATAACCACAGTTCTAGAAATAGCTCTAAAATAAAAACAACATTCCTACTTCGATCCCTTCAACATTCCTACTTTGATCCCTTACCATGTAATCATCCACTTTTGTCCAGGATGGTGTGTTACTAAGGGTAACGGAGGTTGAGGATCCCTTGGTCACAGTTGGTGTATCGCTAGTGTCACTGAGAGTAGCATTGATTCTAATGGTGATGGTCTCCCCAACGTCAGTGTTGTTTCCAATAACACCGGATAGTTTCACACCGGTAATACCTGGGGAGAGGAAGTGGGTCAAGTTTGATCTACCGAACCCTCACAGAAATAACATGACGGTGTGACCCACACAAGGTTAAATGAGCCGGTTAGATACTGGGAGATGTAGGAGGGATCTTTCTAGAACCCGGGAGAGGGGGGGGGGTGTCATACGAGCCAGAGAAACAAATCGGAAGGAATATGAAGCTTGATGTGGAATGGTTACCTGTTTTAAAATGGAAACTTGGTTATTTGGTCAAGTAAACGCCGTTCGAGAATATAATATGGGAATTAGAGGAGCCGCAAGGGAGTGAAGACGAGAGAAAGATCTAGAGGCAACGGAGAGAAAGATAAAGAAAGGAGAGAGAGAAATAAAGAGACGGGTTGAAAGGACATAGGGAGAGAGAGAGAGAGAGAGAGAGAGAGAGAGAGAGAGAGAGAGAGAGAGAGAGAGAGAGAGAGAGAGAGAGAGAGAGAGAGCTGAGAGATAAAGAGAGAGAGAGAGAGAGAGAGAGAGAGAGAGAGAGAGAGAGAGAGAGAGAGAGAGAGAGAGAGAGAGAGATAGAGAGAGAGAGAGGAGAGAGAGAGAGAGAGAGAGAGAGAGAGAGAGAGAGAGAGAGAGAGAGAGAGAGAGTGAGGGAGAGAGAGAAAGATGGAGAACATTGTGGGAACGAGACATGGTTAGGTCTCAACTGGTAGTCTTGCGATGAAAGGGAGTCTCTGTAAAAGTTGAACCACATAATTGACCGCAGCCTTTAAAATGAACTGAGTTGCCAACCATGACAACAAACCGAAAACAAACATGGCAAAAACCCACCACGATCTCTTTTGAAATCGAATATTTATCGAAACAACGAAAGTAAAATGGGTTTACCAATGTAAATGATCTACAACTTACCATTAACGACCACATCAACAGAATCCTCGTATGTCCCCGTGGACAGTTCGATCCTACAGGTATACTCAGCGGTATCGGTTGTAACCACATCCACAATTTCCAACACCTCACCATCACCATCTTGCAGAACTCCGTCTATCAGCCAAGTGGTTGTCCCGGATGCGGAGGCGATGGTACATGTCAGAGAGATGTCATCACCCACTTCCAGGACAGTTTCACCGGTCAGTGAGATGTCTGGAGAGATGGCAGGGTGTTAGGGTGGGTGATATATCAGGATGTTAGGGAGGGTGATATATCAGGGTGTTAGGGAGGGTGATATATCAGGATGTTAGGGAGGGTGTTAGAGTATCATTCTGTGTATCGTACCACGTGTTGAGATGAGAGTGTGAGTTGAGTGAGTTTTCAGCGAGTATAATATCATCAGCGAGTTCATTACATCATATTATCAGCGTAGTCAAGTGGGTGGTGTGTGTGACTTTCTCAGCTCAGCTTCATAGAGCCAGCACTATGTACAATATTGTACAGGCTGGAATACATTATTGTACATTAGAATACATTATTGTACTCCAGAATACAATACACTATTGTACACGCCCTGATAGAGTATAGCGTGTGTGCGCTCGATAGCGTTCTATAGTGTGATGGAGATCATGTCAAGTATCATGCAATCAAACACTCTCTCTCAATAGATGGGAGAGGAGAGAGAGATACTATCAGAAAGAAGAGAAAGGTAAGAGCTAGCGTTGACGTCCTGGGAATAAAATATTGATTCGTGATTTAGAGCTGATATTATGGTGTTGCCGCTGATTTGGCAGGAATCAGAAAGAGATATTTTGCAAAAGATTAGCAGTCTACAAAGATTGGTTTTTTCAAGAAATCAAAAAAGGAGAGACATATGTTTCCTTACCTGCGATGGACACAGTAGTTGACAGCTCTGAAGATGCTGAATCCGCTGCATACTGAACCGTAACTTTAAACTCAGTATCGTTCCAATCATTGGGTATGTATTCCAGCTCAAAGACACTGACCAACAGCCCCGTGGATGGGGTCGTTTCTGTTATAGTGACGTTGGTGGTTGAACTGGTGAGTTCAGTATCATTTAGTGTCCACTTTGGGTACCCAGAGCTCATTGCATCTCCATACACCATGAGGGTGACAGTGTATGTCTTCCCTTGGACAAGGTCCACCCCGCCTGATGATGACTTCATAACGTCCCAGGTTGAATTCCGTACCCATAGCAACCCCTCTCCGGTAGAGACGAGATTATTCTCGAAGGTCACCTCGCAGGATACATTACCGTTCAGGGTCACATCTATTATATTGGTGCACTGTACGGTGGCTGCTGTGTCACCATCAGACTCACTACACCCACCATCAGTCCCATTGAACAACCAAACCACATCTTTAACATCAAGTGATCCTGGGTTCTCGTAGTTGCAGGTGAAGTTAAAGTCACCACCGTTGTTTATTGTCCTGGAGCTGGGACTCATATTTGTGACACCCATAACTTTAATTTCAGTAGTGGGAGTTAATATCGTGTCATCAGCCTCGTACTCCATTGAACACGTGAAGATCATGTCATCATCCGCACTTGCAACAGTGAGAACTGAAACAGCTCCGTAGTCCGATTCAACAGTGGCGGAAATAGTGAAGTTGTCAGCTGATACAAGTGGGTTTGCATCAAGGTACCACTTTGTTTCAGCGTCGTCAATCGCATCCCCATAGATAACACACGAAAGGGTAACCGTTGTCTCATAACTCGCATAAGTACCATTCACATCTGAACCAGTGACAGTAATAGTGGGCCCACTTCTGACGTACAGGGTTGATCCCACAACTGCAGTTCTTGATCCGTACTGGCTGAACCCAACTGTACACGTGTACACGCCCATATCACTGACTGAGGCTGAACTGATGGTGGCAGAGAAACTATCTGCCCAGCTTGTCATTGTAGTAACAGTTCCTGACACGTTTTTAGTCCATGTTACATTGGTTGAGAAGGGGAGGGAGCTCTGGAAGGGGACTACACAGGAGAGAGTGGTACTGGAACCGACATCAATGGTGCCACTGGTTATGGTATTGTTAACGGCTGTGGGGAGAGAGGGAGAACTTGGAATTAGCGGGGTAACTCGAGTCACATGTTGTTAGTTTGTCATGCTGTTGATTTGTCATCTCTCACTGAAGTTGTTCATGCTGTGTTGTTGTTACTCTATTGGCACATGCATTGCCCGCGGTTGTAGCGCTGTTTCCAGTCTCTGTCTTGTCTGTTGCTTTGTTTGTTGCTTTGTCCGTTGTCTGTTGCTTCGTTGCTTTGTCCGCTGTCCGTTAGTTTGTCTTTACAGTCGACCAAATGCTTCAAATAACAGTGCGGAATGGTGGATAACATTGCTATGTAAAGGTGACATATATGTGCGTTCTAAATGTTTTGATATGCGGGTGTGTTGGTGCTAAAATACGGATATATATATGTTGTGTGGGGCCGGATATGGTATATTGTTTGTATAACGATACCTTCTCTCTCTTACCTCGATGTTATCAATAAGATCCCCTCAACTCACTCACACAGAGGATTGTGTTTGTTTGGGACATTGTAACTATAACTGTGTGAGTCGGTAGTATACTCTCAGCAGCAGTTACACTTTTACAGCACATTACCCATTATATGGGTTACACAATTTACGGTTTACACAATATGGAGGTTACACACACATGTGTTACCCGTTACACATGTTGGTTACACATGACGAAAGCAGGTGAATCACATGTAGGTGGGGTGATGATATAACACATGCAGGAGCGTACATGTGATGCAATGACGTAGAGGTAAACAATTTCACAGATTATAACACTGTAATACACGTTGTTGTTACTCAACAAGTTACACGTCGTCATGTGGTACAACTTACTAAGCACGTTGACCCTGATTTGAGAAGATTTAGTGGTTGATACCCCAGTGAAAGTCATTGTACAGCTGTATTCACCATCGTCACCATCATCAACAGATGTCAGAGGCAGGGAACTAGTTGTAGTTGTACCACTCCTGAGAGGAGAGGGATTATATCATGGGGCCCCTTAGGTGTTAGTTGAGAGATAGAGCATTCCAAATCCTAGATTTGTCATGATAATGAAAGGCATCGTGGGATATATTGTAAGACCGCACTTTTTGTTTGTTTTCCCCCCATGTCTCTGGGATGATACATGGATAATTCATTGCATCAGGTCTTGAATAAATGAGGTCACCCACTACGCATTAGTCTAATGACTTGTCTGGGTGTCCGCTATCTCTCTCTTTCTCTCCCTTTTTCTTGCCATGTACCGCTATCTCTCTCCAAAGGACTAAGGTCATATTTTTACGTTCTTCCTCTTCACCGGGTAATGGGCATTAACTATTTACTTAACTCTCCCTCTTCCCACCGACGTTCTAGAACATACCAGATACTTTCATCGTCAACTCTCTCTCTCTCACTCCCTCTCTATCTCTCTCTCTCTCTCTCTCTCTCTCTCTCTCTCTCTCTCTCTCTCTCTCTCTCTCTCTCTCTCTCTCTCTCTCTCTCTCTCTCTCTCTCTCTCTCTCTCTCTCTCCCCTCTCTCTCCTTTTAGTTCCCACTATTTAACTTTCTACCCCTGACCTAAACGGTCTGTTCTCAAGAACTTTTATACCATCGGTTCCACCACATACTGTCTAGAAAGAGACAAGTTGTCATCTTTTCAACTAGTAAATAGTTGCAGAAACTACAAGACTTGTGCTGCAATTGTTCCATTTATAGACTCATTATGAATGGTAAAAACTTCCGCAGAAATTAAAACTTTAAGGCCTTAAAATAGGTTTCTCAGTTATAGTCGAAGCATTAAAGATAGAAATTAAAACTCTAGCTAAAACTTACACTGATTCAGTGTTCCCCGAGACAGAAGATCCATCCTTGGTCCAGGCAACAGTGCCAGTGAGACCAAAGAAGACACAACTGATGCTCGTGTCAGTTCCCTCGACTGCGTATGTCGACTCAGTTGGTTCAACCCCTGTGTGCAAAAGAGAGGTTCTGTGTTAGCAATGTGCAGGAGAGGTGTGAGATTATATATGCAGTGAGACGTGAGTTGGTGGGATGGTTATGGAAGGTGTGAAATACAGCGGTAAAAACATACAGAAAAATATCAGTGGACGAAACATGGGTGTCTTGGAATTTCTCTGTAAAAAACAGATTTAAATTTATCATGCCTCAAGCTGCTCCTCTCTTTCTCAAGAAAGATCATTTTTATTTTGGATTAAGCATAATTATCTCTTATTCGTAGGCCATAATCCCACAATGGATTGCCGACGCCCCCACCTATGCTTATGCTTGATATAAAATGAAGGAGCTACATGTGGGTGTATGATAGGTTTCGGAAGGAGAGAGAGATTTGTAACTTTCTTGGCAAGCAAGATAACCCGAGGTTTAGATTAAAGAAATGACGGAATGTCTATGACGCAGTGACGTCATGTTATTGTGTTGCCCCTGGATACCAAGTACCATGACTTGTTTTATGGACGATTTGTTTTGATTTCTAACCGCCATTATATTGTCATGTGGAGAGGGGGTTTTTAACTTCCAATCATCACGCAAGTACTACTCAGGCTGTTAGAGTACAGGATATGTATTATATACTGAGTGATGGGTGTGTGATCTCCTTATAGGTCCCGGTACTATTGTTCAGGACCTAGTGTGTATTACATAGAGAGACCTGCATATTGTATTCTTCTCTCTCCCTCTCCCTCTCTCCTCCCCCTCTCTCCCTCTCCCCTCCCCACCGGTGTGGGTACTCTGTGGTGCAATCACGTCTAACACAAAGCCATACACATTGACCAGTGAGGGTAGTGCCCCTCCTACAGACTTTCATAAACACCCAACCTACAGACGTAGGTACAACATACACCCCCAAGTGTTGCAAATAGACCCAACCTATTATAGACCCATTCACAGACTGAACCTTCAGACGTCTGACGTACAACCTACACAATTATGCCGGAAGTTCGCGAAATCCGGGGAGATTATAATGATGTTACTAATTGAGCATGCGAATATATAACAATTTCTTTGTCGACGGCAGCTTACCCAAAACTTTGATGTCCAAGCTCTCCTCGACAGATCCGATTGAATCAGGGTAGTCAGCAGAACAGTTATAGGTTCCAGAATATTCATTGGACGCCGTACTGACCTCTACTGTTTCTGTACCAGACTGAAATGATGGGGCGTGTTAGACACTATAATTGGGTAATTATATCTACCCAGTTAGATCGTAGGTTTGTTTGTTTCAATAATGAGTATAAGAGATTGAATATTGAGCATTATTATGCGAGTATGGTGAGTAAGATTTGGATCATCGCGTGTATTACTTAGAAGTAAGACACGCAATGAGCTTTTGGGGTTGTAAAATGAGGCTAAAGAATGAGGGTGTTATTACTATTATTATCCCCCTGTTATACATACCGGACTAATGGCACTGGCGGATGTATCAGGTGAGACGGAGATATCACCACTTGACCCATTCACAGCAGACCAGGATATAGTTGGATCAGAGGCCAGGGAGGAGGGGTTGGAGAACTTGCAGGTGAGGGTGAAACTGTCCCCAGACCACACGTAGTACTCAGATCCAGTGATCTGGGTGGCTGATGTAGTCATATTCAGACCTGAGAGAGGGAGATGAGTTATAGCTTGAGAAGGAAATAGTGTTAGTCTGGTCTAAAGTAGATCCTTGTCATACACACTCTTGTTCTCCACACACCCTATTCTTTTCCACACACCCATCTACTACTCACTGAGAATGTGCACGGTGGCGGTGGTTGTATATCCTGATGATACATCACTGCTACAAGGACTACTCAGCATTGCCCAGGCCTGGTACTCGTAGATGGTATCAGTGGCAAGTGTAGGTAGGGTAATGGTGTATGTAGCACCATCCGATGTAGCGGTCGCAGCAGCGTTATCCGAGTATGGGGACCTGATGGGAATTAAATCAGTAAATTCCTTGCTATACCAACCCAATTTTTTCTTGGTTTTCAAGGGCGTGGGATTGAGCAAGGTGGGCCTAATGATCACATAATTTCTTACCCAAGATCGTTGCCATTGTATTGCCATGCCTGGGCGGTGGGTACAGTTCCAGAGAGGGTCGTAGAGAATGTTATTCCAGTAGTACCAACCAGGGCAAACTGTTCAGTAATGCTGGTGAAACCTGGGACAGAGAGAACACGTGGTGTAAGTGAGATGAAACTTTGTATTCGATCGACTGCAGATCTGTAACTCACAAGATGCAATTCTCCTTTTGTTTGGTTGATTTGCATTTGCAAATTTTGCAAATTTTGCAAGGGCGTGGGAGTGAGTGGGTAAGGTGTGAGGGATTGGGAAGTAAGATGAAAGGAGAAAAACGATCATTCTTGAAAGAAGAAAACCTTGTGCCTAATTATGCCTGATATAACCCTGCTAACTTCTCAAATTTACCTATAACAGAGAGTGTGGACATTCCAGATTCAACCTCGAAGTAGTTAGGATCAATGTATGCCGCTTTACAAAAGTAGTTGTCAGTTGCATCGGCTGATGTTGTATCTTTAATTAGAAGGACAGACACCTGAGTAGTTCCACTCTTGGAGGATGAAGTGACGTAATCTGAACCATCCTGGGGAGATAGTGAGGGTTAGATGTTGTGGTGTGTTATTATATCTGGGGGGAGCATGTATATTTTGGTGTTATTATCTGTACAGCTGGGAGCATGTCTATTCAGTCTAGACAGATCAATGATATTTTGTATCCCCTGGTTAGATGGTTAAATAAATACTCAGGACATGCTCGTTATATATTGCATGGTGAGGAAATGAAAAACCACTTAAACCCCCTCTTGAGGATATGATTTGGGGGGTTCGCCAAGAAAAAGACATTTAGGAAGAGTGAGAGAGAGAGAGACGAGGGATGAGTTTGGTAGAGAGTGTGGGAGGGAGAGATCGGTAGGGATGTACTCGATTCAACCCCCTTTTCGTCACGAGCTGACTAACGATCACAACTGGCTAATGCCATGTCGATCTTTCTGCAGAGATGACTGGAAAAACAATACACCCTACACAATCGCTCTTCCCGCATCTGAATCGAAACCAAATATCAATTTCCAACATTCCATACCGAGCTCAACTCTAATTCCATTACTGATTACACACTCCAGCTCCCATTATCCCCTTGAGTCCCACTGCAACCATATAATACACATGTACTATGACCCAGCTTTACACTCAAGAAAGAATTCTCGTTGCCAGCACAAAGGATTGACGTTTTTGCCCAAAATCCAAACAATAATTACGTACCGAGAGTTGGTTTGAAGAGTTAGCATAGAACCATTCGATTGTTGGAGCAGTGGAGAGGGAAGAGGGGTAGGATGCAGTACAGGTCAGAGAGACATCATTTCCCGCTTCAACACACTTCTCAGATGTTACTGTCACTGATTTACCTGTGCACAGAGAAAGGATGGTTAGTTAGGTGGAGAGATAGTAGCTGGTCTTGAGGTTTTGGTAGAGTTCATTAGAAGGAAAAACATAATTTCATCTCGCACTCAAAACCAACTGTTTCTTCATCTTACTTGAGATAGTCAGATTGAAGTCATCACTTGCCACCCCGAATGACCCGCTTACAACAGTTTTACAGTAGTACTGTCCATCTACCGAGCTAGTAGCATCATCGCCAATAGTCATCACCCTGGTTACGGTGCTGTCAGAGTCTACCGCAGTCAACATTGTTAGACCAGTAGTTCCAGTAACATCATCTGTTCCTGTGTTCGATGTAGACCTGCGAGATGATATGGAGCTGTTAGTTGTATTTGGCGGAGTGATGTTTTGATAATGTTTCAGCTAGTACGTCATACGTGCGTAGTTACGACATGACTGTTTTCCATCGAGTTGCTTGTTTAGACTAATTGTTCATTACGTGAATTGTGTGTCATATTGCTCCGTATAACGAAAGCAAACAAACAATCAAGCACCGACATGACGTACGTTGTATAGTGACAGTATCACAACTTTATGACAATCGGTATCGTGAGAAATATAGACCACCATGATATCATTCATTCCCCGACAGGTATATCAAGGTATATATCAAGGTTTATGTCACTAGGTTTATATCAAGGTTTATGTCACTAGGTTTATGTCGAGGTCCTTATATCAAGTTTTACTTACCAGACAACCTCAGGAGCGGTATCACTACTGTACAGATAGGAACATGTCACATTCAGTTCACTACCACTTCCCAGGGTTACAGAATCAGCTCCCCCTGACGTTGAGGGGTTGGTGACGAACCCACTGACAATCAAATCACCCGCATCCGTGATGTTCAGTTTGGATTTTGATGTTAGGTCCTTGACCTCCATTCTCACTGAGTAGGTACCATTACTGGATGCAGTGGTCGAGGAGATGGACAACTTGGAGTAGAAGTAGCTGGAGTCTTCCCTGGAGCAGAGAGAGAGAGAGGGGGGGTTATCAACTAATTGTGGGAAAAAGAGAAGATGAATGACGTTGATATTTAATCATTTCGGGGAGGGTTGGGTAGATGAAAGAACACTATCAATTATCATGATAACTCACGTTTCATCGAGGTTAGTTGTTATCGCATTGTCATCAGGGCCCGTCCAGTGGAAGTCCACTGTAGCACTGGATGAGTATGTCACCTTTGCAGTCAGTGTTACTGAATCCCCTGCAGAGGCCGTCTCATCGCCCACTTCTCCAGAGAAAAAGTTGAAGGTCAGGGTGTCCGAGGAAGTCTCAGCTGTCTCACCTGTAGGAAGAATGACGTCATATTATGCTGGGATGGGTTGACAGGTACTGTCATATATATATGTTAACAGTTAAGATATATGTTAAGATACGTGCATATATTGGGATCACCGTTATAGTTAGGATGGGAAGATGCCAACATTTTATTTGATTTGAGAATGATGACACGTAGTGTTATACCTGATTTTACACCAGGAGGAGCTAGGATGTTTTTGTTTGGTTATTTGGTATTTCCAAATTTTGGAAGTTGTGCCAAATTTCAAAAAAGGGTGATAGGTGCGTAAAACACACTCATCTCACTGATTTCATTTGTGGCCCAATCCCAAATTCTCAAATCTAAATCCAATGATACAATGTCGTATCAGATCCCTTTACAACTAATACCACATTATACTCTCCCCAAACTGAACCGAACCCCGAATGAACCCAAAGTCAAAATTAACCACGCCCAGTAATAGTACCTGAGTAGATGGTGACTTTGCAGGTGACCACACTGGATCCTCCTGCTGAGGAAGTGAAGGAAAACACCTGACTGGCAACGTCGTCCGTGAAACCTTGAGAACCGCTGGTAGCTGCAGGGAATGGTAGTAATGAAGTGCCATATTTGATGTAGATGTGTTCAATTGTAGCAAACCGTACTACATAGTAACTACTGGTTACTATGGTAACGACCATGCATTTACCATGGTAACAACTAACTTACTTGCAGCACCATTGGAGCTCCCACTGTTAGTGGTAGCCGTTGAGAAACTATCAGGATTCGTTGTTGTGTCCACTTTGCAGGTGAAAGTGGAAGAGCCACCCGCCTCGAGGTACTCGGTGTTATTTGCAGCTGTAGTTTCCAGTGTTACCGCTGTGTGGTAAACAATGTGTTAGTAGTGTATTGAAAAGCGTGAAGAAGATGTTATATATATTCAATACTGATGAATAATGATGTCATCATGATGATGATGATGACGATTCAATTAGCATAACCGTGTGTGGAACATACCATAACAAGCACTCTTTAGTACAGTGCTAGCACTGGCACAGCTCTCGTCGTAGGAAGATGCATCCTGGTAGGTATACCCACTATCACAAGCCAGGGTAACTGTGGTTCCCGTGGCAACAGAACTGCCGTCACTAATGGCAACGTTATCAACGGTGAATGCAGAGTTTGTGGAGGTGGAGGGGATCGAACACGCCACTGCAGGGGAGGATAGGTTAGTAAAGCAGGATGGAGAGAACATTTTGGCTAAAAACTCTCACCCCTTAATTGGCAGCATAATTCTTTAAAGGCAGTTGACAGAAAACAGAAACCAGCCGGAAAGGGATTATTTAAGGAGTTAGTTGACTTCTGTTTTCAATTATGTAATCCTAAACTTGACATCCAGCAAAATGGGCAAATAACCTGATTTGGACCACAATAACTAATTTCCCTTACCAACGCAGTCATCTTCATTATCAGAGGCGGTGTACAGGGTAGTCTTAGAATCAGTACAGTTGTAACAGTACGTTTCCTCTGTGGAGTTCTGGTAGGTACCGATAGCGCACTCATTACAGGTTGAGTTGAAACTATAGAAACCACCAATACATACAACTGAGGGGGGCGGTATAACCAGCGGGTAATAAAACACAGCAAATACAATAGAGCAGCTAAAATAACTTTGCGCAGATAAATAACTTTGCGGTGGAGGTGAATGCTAACTTACCACATCCCTCTCCATCACTTGTTAGGCCCTGTCCATCAGGACAATCCTGGGTTTCTGAATCATCTGGAGTTAGGTCATCAAATGCTGACCTCTTTTGTCTTCTTCGCCTCCATGTCATGTGATAGTCTACCTCATCCCTCGCGGCTTGGTTCGACACCACGAATATGCTTTGCAGCTTAGCCTATAGGGGAAGCATTAAATTTACACAGTCTGTCGAGAGGTTCCAGAGTATTATAGATTTGAAGAAAGAATTATAGGAGGAGGGAATATTATGCCATGGTTATGCAATATAGTAAATATTGCCCCCCCCCCCGCTCTCTCGGTGTGCCGATCACACATAGGTATTTGAGAATCTATTAATCCTTTCATCATTCCGCTTGCTGCTGCTCTATCAAGTTCTTTATTTATCCGGCCACATTCCTCCACCCCGCAACATCAATAACAACCCTTCCTACAGCCCCCCCCCCCCCCCTCTCATTTTGACCCCTCCCGTCCCTACCGAGACTCATACCTGACTGATATCAATACAGGAGCTGTGTAGTGATTTGAAATCACATTGTCCAGTGGTACACACCAGCTCAGCTATGTGACCGAGAACCCTCTTTTCCAAATCATTCAAAGAAGTCTGGTCACAATCCTCAAGAAGGGTATGGGTCTGTGTTATATGGGTCGTCCGGAGAAACCGTTCTGTGGGGAGGGAGGGGGGTTAGTGTAAACTGTTTGAGAAGAGGGGGAGGGTGGTTAGTGTGTCTGGTGTAACAATATCTATAAAGGAGAAATGAATTGTCTGCAGGAATAACTGGAACAAATTTCAGCTAATTTGAGTGTAAAACATTCTTTTCTTATTACCCCCTCCCCCGCAGCATGATCATACACTGTTCAGTCTGGTAACCCTATACCCCAGTTAGAGTGTGAACACAACAGCCCTTTATCGGAACCCTTCATCCATGCTGCGATCAAAGTGGGCGCAGGAATATTCAATACTGGCTACACCAAGACCAAGTTTTCCAGATCGCCAAACTTCAAATACAAGATATTAACTCACCAACGCAGACCGGTAACCGGCGGATGTCTAGTTTGTTGGTGAAGGGGTTACACCGGGCCTCACTGACCCCTACTAACTCGAACTCATCGGATATGCACGTGTATATCCTCTGAGCTGGATCACTGGAAGGGACATGAGTGGTACCGTTAACCGGAACGGCCTCACATGGAATCTGGCGTTGTGTCGCTCCTGTAAAGAGAGAGGGGGATGGTTATCTGGCGTCGCTCCCGGCTCCGGCAGAGAAAGAGAGAGAGGGAGAGAGAGAGAGGATAATGGGTTAGACGGTCTCTGGCTAGTCGATATAGGGGTGGGAAAAGTATAAATTTTCCCACCCCTGTCGACTAGCCTTAAAGGGGCTAATCATACTAATGAGAGAGATAAATACCGGCTTAATAAAATCATGAATAAATGTAGCTTCAAAATGATGCTAACACAATATCAACCCCAGAATCTAGAACTTTCTGAAATGCTCTTTTTGATAGCATCATGATCGTATAACTATTTCTGACGTTTGACGTCATATATGATACTGCGTGGGAAATTATAGATTTCTTCTTAGTTCTTAACGTTTTATGTCTTGTTCCATAGAAGAAGTAATGGAACAAACCTGAAGACTAGAAAACATACCAGAAAACTCGAAACACTATAAAAGCTATAGAAAGAGATTCCGAACTCAGTAGTTTAAACCCATTAAACTTTACCTGTAGTAGCTAAGAGACCGAGGAAGACTGTGATGTATAAGGTGAGGACCATATAACTGGTGTACGGGGGGAACAGCTGGTGTGGAGTGTGGTAATCACGGGGAGAAAGATTCCGGCTCTATCTAGCACTGATCGTGGGACATGGACCCTATCACACAAGGAATATGGGTTAGTATGGAAAGTAGCATAAACAGCAAAAATAGGATAGGATTTTATATTAACCTACACCGCCTAACTCCTAGAAACTCCTTGCAAACTAACAAAAAACGGAAAAAGTAAAACACTCCGGTAAGAAAACAAAATATTCAAAATATCAAGGTCATTCCGAACTTGTAGCCAAAATGCTAGTAACGCTAAGCAATATTCTTCCGGCAGAAATAATAAATATCGGTATTAGGACATGCCCGATTTAGATTCCGTTTCATCCCGATTATAGTGACCCCTGTAAAGTGCTGCGTGGAGCAGGAATGCTGACACGTAATGGAATCATACTATTATTAAAGCAAATAGGGAAATGATGGGTGATGATATTTTTACCAAATATGGCATTTTGCACGTGCAGGTTTAGAGGTGGAGTACTATAGCTGGAGTGGGGCCAGGGGTGTGAGTCGTTACCAAGGATTGTTACTACGTACTGCAGCTGCACGTGCAGCTGTTCTTGCTTTGTATTGTGTCACTGTTCCAGCTATTATGCTCTCTTCAACAACCGTTGATATACGAAAGCGACAATTGGAGATCTCACTACTTTTCTCTACTTTTCCATACACTGAGGGATTTAAATACAGCAACACCAAGAGAAGTGCAGAGACAACAAAAAAGACGTTGGAGGTTAGACAGAACCGATGATCAATCTCAGATGAATACTGCAAATAGACGAAACGCGAGGAGTCTGCAAAATAGTAAGTTCTTTTATCAATTTGATCGCCCGATCATCATCATCTGACGTTCTGAAACTCGCAGCGATCCCGCCTGAGCTCCTTTTACGGTACAGTAACTTAAGATGGGATGGTGCATGTCAACAGTTCGACTGGTGATGTCAGTGCTCCCTAACCCAGCTACCATTTCCCCGAAATTCGCCCGTAGGGCGAACGGGTTTAGGGGAGCCACAGGTAATATGGGAAATTTGGTAAAATGGGAAATCGGTGTTTTGAAAAGATTGGCCATGTTACAGGCTCATAAATAGTTAATAACTCTTATTAATGATCTTAGATTAATTCTGAAACTGTTTATAGCCTTGGTGGGAAGTGTATAGATGGTACACTAGTGTTATTAAAGCGTCATCAATCATCACGGGGTGACGTGTACAAAAATGAAATTGTTCTGGAAAGCGCGAGAGAACCATCAACTAGAAAAGCTCACACACACGGCTGGTATGCAAAATATATTCCATTTGTTGTTGGTTCCACAAATAACAAAAAGGGGGTGTGACGATGAACAATGTTTTCTTTTCCAATGGAATGTGTCCTAGCACAATATTATATATGTTACTCCAAGTGATACCGTGTGTACAGCTGGAACAATACAATATTGAAACTAGACAGATCCTTCACGCTGTATGTACAATTCAATAACCAGTCAGAAACTGTTTTGGCTCGAGCTATCAAGTATGCACAACACACTCGAGCACTGCGTGGAAAGGAAGCATGCAAGAATAGTATTAACAGATCTGAATATGTACCAAGAAATGTTTTGTCGCTACCACTGGACTGTTTATATGACTGGGTACAACTATACTCAAGAAGCGTCCTTAGCGACTATTTGCCATAGCAACAGGCGAGCGTCCTTAGCAACCAAAAATGAACAATAGGAATGGCAATGACAATTACCTACTATAACAATTACCTAGGTGTGCTACACGCGGGTACTCTAAGAAAGTTCCAATGATAGAACACAGTACATAGAATTCGAAACAATGATAGCTAGTAGGTCACCGCATTGGATCCGAGATCTAGTAGATACACGAATTGTAGTTCCATGGTCTGAGTGATGCAATACCTTAGATACAGACAACTTCTATCTCTATAGTTTAATAAGCTTCCGGTTAGTAGTAACCATGGAAACACGACACAACAATGGCAGCAATCTCTTTCTCTTTTCTCTCTCTCTCCACAATTATCTCTAACCTCGTACTTAGGCAATTATAGAGAACAGTTGACATGGCAACACGCATTCTAATCGGACCGTCCATCACCGCGTCACCAAATGATCGACACTTAATGGCGACTCATCCTAGTTATCCATGCAGGGACTCAGCTGGATGGTAGGAGTCATCGAATATATGATAAAACGTTCTTGAAATGAGCGGTAGAACAATGGGAGTTATACAAATAAACGGTAGCATATATCTTTAGAGATTCAAAGATTCAAAGATTCACTTTTTAATTTGAATCTTTGAATCTTTATATCTTTATGATTCCGTTACATTCCCGTTACAAACTGCAAGGAGTAGGGTGGGACAACGTGTGCTGGAAGGGGAGATCATGATACATTAGTCATGGACCATGACCCTGGGAAAGAGAAAGAGAGACTAGAGGGAGAGAGAGAGAGAGAGAGAGAGAGAAAGAGAGAGAGAGAGAGAGAGAGAGAGAGAGAGAGAGAGAGAGAGAGAGAGAGAGAGAGGGAAAGAGAGAGAAAGAAAGAGAAAGAGAGAGAGAACACTAAACTAAGACCAAAAAAGATGCACCATGGTGGGAAGGGCGAGTTTTACATGCATTGTGAGTTTGAATGCAAGCACTCCACTGAATTACTTGAGATATGTCCCCTGCCTTTCAAAAAGAACGTGCATTTTTGTTTACAAGCTCCGTACTAGTGCTCTCTCTCTCTCTCTTTCTCTCTCTCTCTCTCTCTCTCTCTCTCACTCTCTCCCTTTCTCTTTCTTTCTCTGACCTCACTCGCTGAGAGAAGGGTCAGCCCTGACTCTCCGGTGTGACACAAGTTGTGGTCAGATTAGCATGCACTATGGCGACACAAACAAGATCAATTATATAGCCCCCCCCCCCAAGTTACACCTAAATAAGACAAACGAGATAAACAGGGAAAACCAATCATTAAATGACGTAGGGCGGGGCAAGGGAAATCAACTAAAATAAACCATTGCTTACGTACGTTGTTTGTGTTTGATCAGTGGACAGTCGATTGCGACTAATGGCAGTTATTACAAATTTACAAGACACATGCACCGCTATATCTCTCTCGTTAATACAGACAAATATGAGAGAGGTGGTGGAGTTATAACACAGAAAAAACAATAACTACTACAGCTACTAGCAGAAACAGACCGCAGTCCACACTGGACTACTTAGAAAAACATTTAGCAAGGGGGAACATTTATGCAGGAATGGAATGAATGGAATTATTCTTTAGTCAAAGGGACAGAGAGAGAGAGAGAGAGAGAGAGAGAGAGAGAGAGAAGAGAGAGAGAGAGAGAGAGAGAGAGAGAGAGAGAGAGAGAGAAAAAGGGAGAGAGAGGCTACTGTGTATGCTCTGAGTTTCGGAAAATACCTCCTATTCCGGTGGGGTATTTACAGCGCAAATCCCACATCTAACCCCCTCCCTCCCTGACCCTTCCTACCCCATTTTCCTGAATTCACATGTAAGTAGTAAGTACATCAAAGATGGTGGGTGAGAACAATAAAAATTAGGGGATTGAAAAATAAATACGAGGGAGTGAGAGACAGAGATAGAGAGCAAAAGAGAGGGAGAGAGAGAAATATATCGATGAGAATCTAGAAATTGGAGTCAAGTTAGATCCGTGAGGAGGTATTGGAGTCGAAACGCGGCAGTTTGTGTAAACAAAAAACGATTTAAAACTCGATGGAAACACAGAAACAGCGAAATATCGCTCCTCTACAAACCGCAAGATCTCGAACATAAGTATGTACATCAATATAGCAGTCTCATAATTATACCTTGGAGGAGCTTGGTCCATTTAGCGAAAAAGTTCTATGAAAGCTGCTCGAGAATATGAAAATGTTGCAATTTCAAGAAATGAACAATATAACTATCTCGGGTCGAAGATGCCAAGTTGTCATAATATCTTCTACAGTCGGACCCCGATTTAACGGCACCCTTGGGGGAAAGGGTTTTGTCCGTTAAATCGGGGTGTCCGCTAAATCGGGGTCGAATACTGTTAATTTTCTATATCGGGGGAAGATTATGCTGCCGTTAAATCGGGGTGCCGCTAAATCGGGGGCCGTTAAATCGGGGTCCGACTGTATATCATGATATCACGCGTAGATATATTCAGCATATGTGAACTATCATGAAACAGTGCTAACGTCATAGAGGGGGGGGGGGAAGCTAGCTATTTGACAAATAATTTTTCATACTGTGCGTAATATACCAACATAATGAACGAGCAATGAACTGCATATCTCTATAACTAACCCACACCATTGAATCAGATAAAATTCCCCTGTAACTAGCGCCCCAAAAGGTATAGCTCCTAAAGCAATTAGTGTTTTGATAATGTGTTCAAAGGTATATAGCTCCTAAAGCAATTAGTGTTTTGATGACAACTTGTCGACATGATCTGATCTAGAAAAAGGGGCAATCATGTCAAATTAATGCGTCACAGTTACTCTGTTATTGTTTCATGTGGCGCTACTAATACCTGCCGCGGTAGTAGTTGGGTGGTGAGATAATTCTAGTTCGCACCTCATGTGACGTCACGTGGTTACCATAACAACTAACTGTCATAACCGATGATATTTGTTGAGTAAGATGATATCATTTTAATTTGGCGAAAATTATTTACAGTAGTACTTGGGTATGTGCAGGGTTGCAGAGTTTCAATAGACATGATCCTAACCTAAAAGTGGAAACTAGAACAAAAAGTTTAAAACACATGAGAGCGATGAGCGGACAGTTAGGACAAAGACACAAGTGAGAGGAGATATGACGTAGGGAGGACACCCCTCTCTTTAACAAAAGCTCCTCATGAAGCTTCTAGTGTATATAGATGCATTGTAGAGAGTCCAACAGAGAGAGAGAGGGAGGTCTATAACATGTGAAATGGAAAAGGACGTGTAAACTGTCTAACAGACCTAGGAATGTCTGTGATATATTATGGTACGGGATTATTTGACATGATGACTCATTTCAAATTATCCCGTACTAGTTATAGTAAAACAAATCAGTTCGGTACTAAATATGGCTAGATCTAATCGCTTGTTATATTGGCATGTCACAAGTTACAACACCTCGCTCTGCCGTGTGGACGCTACTTTTGTATAAAAAAACTCATATCCCGAAGCACAGGATCATGTCTATATGCAGTGCTCTGAAGTTCAAAATTCCAGTAACATGTCACTTTCATGACACACAAAACCAAAACCATCATTCCTCTCGCATACTCACACTTCACAACAGCTTGCTGAGAGTTATATAATATCCTGAACAGAGTATGACTTGAGAATATATAGGTACGCGGGCAATGTAAGCTAAGTGGAGAAATGGATACACATATGGAACGGAATGCCGCCAAAGAACAAACGCGACACTAGAATCAACTATTAAGTTGTGGGATTGGAGTTACTTAAGGGTACGCTAACCAAAAATTTTTTTCGAGTGCAGGGAAATCTCTCACCGTAGGGTTGTAGGCCATGCCAAGGAGACCTCAAATATGCAGTTTGAGCTCTCAAGTCGAATTCATATTTTTGCTACAGCTGCTTGAAAAATGAACTGAAAATACGTTTTTGGCATCCCAAAAAAATTTTTTTAAAGATAAGAGTATGAAAATTTGGGTATTTGAAGAGGACATGAAGGTGAATAACCACAAAAAATCTTTTTGCAATCCGAGCTGATTTCCGGTCCTGAGGTGGATTTCTTTTTTTCCACTTTAAGGCCCTATTTGGCAAAGTTCCGAAAACATGTGAAAGCTGTAAATTGGTGAAAAGTTGCGTCTAACGATTATCTAAGTGGCCATAAATTTTGGGCGTGTCCTTATTTGAGATAAGCTGTACAGAGTTTTTTTTGTGAAAGCCGTCATTTCAAAAATAAATAAATTCCCTGTATCTCAAAAACGGTTGATCGTAGAGACCTGAGACTATGCTTAAACGATTCAGAAGGTCCGATTTTGGGGGGGTCTTCTGAGATACATTTTGCTCCTACTTCAACCGTTTTTGCTGTAATTGCGAAAAACAAAAACCCATCTTCGCCATCGTGGATTTTTTGTGATTTTGTTTTTGATGATTATAGGGACCCATATGGACCAAATAGTGAAGGAATTAGCTTGTTAAACATTTTTCCATAGTTTCGGTCCTTTCTTAGCTAAAATTCCCTAATTACAGGATATTGGAGTTAAGCTTTTGCCCTTTTCATAGAATTTGTTTTTCGCAATTACAGCAAAAACGGTTGAAGTAGGAGCAAAATGTATCTCAGAAGACCCCCCCAAAATCGGACCTTCTGAATCGTTTAAGCATAGTCTCAGGTCTCTACGATCAACCGTTTTTGAGATACAGGGAATTTATTTATTTCTGAAATGACGGCTTTCACAAAAAAAACTCTGTACAGCTTATCTCAAATAAGGACACGCCCAAAATGTATGGCCACTTAGATAATCGTTAGACGCAACTTTTCACCAATTTACAGCTTTCACATGTTTTCGGAACTTTGCCAAATAGGGCCTTAAAGTGGAAAAAAAGAAATCCACCTCAGGACCGGAAATCAGCTCAGATTTCAAAAAGATTTTTTGTGGTTATTCACCTTCATGTCCTCTTCAAATACCCAAATTTTCATGCTCTTATCTTTAAAAATTTTTTTTGGGATGCCAAAAACGTATTTTCAGTTCCTTTTTCAAGCAGCTGTAGCAAAAATATGAATTCGACTTGAGAGCTCAAACTGCATATTTGAGGTCTCCTTGGCATGGCCTACAACCCTACGGTGAGAGATTTCCCTGCACTCGAAAAAAAATTTTGGTTAGCGTACCCTTAATACTTATATAAGCCAATGGTAATGTTGCAACGAGTTCCATACGTCTTTTCTATGATAGCCCATTATTTCAAATGCTATAAATAACATAAACTGGCAAAGTTTCTTGAAGTCTCTTGGATGGATTTTTCTCTTTTTTCATAAAAACTCAGGATTATTTCCACCCGATCGAGCAATGTATTTTGCTTTCACATTTTCTAACCCTTAGTCTAGCCGCCCTACCCTGTGTTCTCTATCTCTCCTTTTCGAAAATCTCTCTAGGTTATAATAGAGGGAGAGAGAGAGAGAGAAGGAGATTGGTGGTGCTAAGAGTCTTTTTGAAAAGGGATAATTAGTTTCAATTCCTCCCCTTTCACAATACAATAAAATGACAGACATCCTGTCAAAAATATATGACTAGAGAGAATGAAAGCCCTGGGAGGAGCATATACAGATTATAGAAGGAGTTGTTAGGATAAAAATATGATAAAAATACGATGCAAATAAAAGTATCCTTGAAAAGAT
Source organism: Hormiphora californensis (assembly GCA_020137815.1). Taxonomy (NCBI): domain Eukaryota; kingdom Metazoa; phylum Ctenophora; class Tentaculata; order Cydippida; family Pleurobrachiidae; genus Hormiphora; species Hormiphora californensis. Next base: position 6,251,090 of record CM035354.1, read on the forward strand.
CAAAATAAGATTACATCGCCAAAAATCCAGTACTATCTTGTTTCACAAAAGAATGCCCCCTCCGCGCCGAACCGGGTGCGATGCATTATACAGTCATGTATGTAGTATGAAAATAACCTTCCAGGTGTTCCAAACAACACGCAGAGTTGTAAAACTTTCCAAGCACTATAATTATCCACTAAGAAATCCGCTCAATTCAACACATGTAGAAATATCCTGCTATTTTTTAAAACCTTTTCTGTCGACAAGCACTACAATACTTCTCAGCAATGAAAGATGACACGTAGGCCATGGAATTCTAACAATTAAAGCTACTACTCTATGGTACACTAATTGGGAGAAGGTCAGTAATTGAGTCCCTAACTGACACTATAACTAATGTCTGACTAACACTAACTAATGTCCGACATTCCGCACGGAACAATTCACAGCGATTCAAGTGTGCACGAGTCACGAGACTATTATACTCTCAGTGCAATGCCCTGGATTTGGAGACGAGCCCTCGACTAGGCTGCAGCTTTTGGCAAATTGAGTTTAGCAAACTGTTGGAGGAAAGCAAAGTGATACCCCCCTCTTTTAAACCGCAGGAAGTATTCTTTGTTGTGAAGAATGCAGGCCTGGAAAAGCCTGGATCAGGGTGCCACGAATCTTGTAAAGGACTCACAAACCCTCGTGATACAACTTGAGTCTTCAACTCAACAAGATACAATAAGGTACATTTGCAAGGCTCTCCAACGATCATTGTCTTGCTTTGCACTACCCTCTCTCTCACCACGCCCAGCATAACAATCGCTGTTATGCCATACATGGGCTGTGAAGTGGGAGCAGACACTAAAAGCAACAAAGCTACAAACTGTTGAATATCAATCGTGGAAGTAGTTTGTCGAGTCTAGCCTGTGGGGGACAGCAGGAGAGATATGGAAAATGGAGAGGGAGGTATAGTAAGAAAGATAGCTATAGAGAGAGAGAGAGAGAGAGAGAGAGAGAGAGATGAGAGAGAGGAGGAGAGCATTAGATGTGAGATCCTCTTCTAGATTATCTTCCATCTCGCTCTGAGATTTCCTGGGTCCTCGCTCGTTCTCTCTCTCTCTTCTCTCGTCCGCTCGATCTCCTCCCCCTCCTCTCTCTCTCTCTCCTCTCTCGTTTGTCTCTCTCGCTCTCTCTTCTCTCTCCTACTCTCTCTCTCCTCTCTCTCCCCTCTCTCTCTCTCACTCTCTCTCTACCCCCTCGTCTCTCTCTCTCTCTCTCTCTCTCGCTCTCTCCTCTTCTCTCTCCTCTTCTCTCCTCTCTCTCTCCTCCTCTCTCTCTCCTCTCCCTCTCTGCTCCGGCTCGGCGGGCGGGTGCTTCCTGCATTTGGTTCCAGTTTGCTGCCTACAACCCCATGTCCCGCGGTGATTGGAAGGGCATGGAAAAACAATCGGGTGAAATCTTCCTCTGCTGTACATTTAAATTGCTATCTTTATACAAAAATACATTTTTACGTAAGATCTCTTGACCTGGAATTTCGGGAGTGTTCCGAAACAATATCAAGTCTGAATCCTGGATTTTGTGTGTAGGTATGCATGTAGCAACCATTTATTTTCACTTTCCCCTAAATCATTTTTTGGACCTTTTCTCCACCTGATTCTTTCTTTCTCCCCTCTTTTTTTTTTATTTCCCCTTTCTCTGTCCCTCTCTGTCCCTCTCTTTCTCTCCCCTTCTATATCCCTTTCTCTCCTTCTCTTTTATACCTTTGTAGTTTATTTGCTTTTATAATGAACGATTGCTCCTATGACAATCCCTTTAGCTGCAGCTGCAGCAGCAACACCAAATTAGTAGTCTGGGAGAGAGAGAGGAAGGGAAAGAGTAAGAGAGAGGCAGAAAAAGAGAGTAGAGACACAAGGTAAGAATGGATCGGAGAGCTCGCATTTTAGAAGAAATATGCGGGCGCATTCATTGACAAATACATACAATGTAATCTCTGCTCCATAAAGCTGCCCTCTAGTTTTTCAAGTAAAGTAACAGTAATGATTTTCGTCGCTTGGAGGGCTTACCCTACATGTTTTCCCGTAAAATCAATTAGACAGAACCCCCGACAGAACTATTGAAATAAAGGAAGGAGACATAGAGAGAGACATATATAATAGAGCGAGGAATATAAAAACTGTAAATGGTTAGTCGGCGAACTCAACAGTAAAGTAGTCAAAACAAAATATACTATAGAAGCTATAATAGCTAGTACACTCTTTCGAGCTTCCTAATATAGGAGAAAGCTTACTCTTATGCAGTACTAGTGTACAATCTATAATGGACAGATTAGGACGTGCCAGAATAAAAGGAACGAATTAATTTTAATAATTCAGAAGGAACGAGCAAGTTATAAAAAGGAGGAGGTTTTGGAGCGTGTGTATTGTAAAGTGGGGAAATGGAATCAGGGTTGATCTAGATATTATGTGAAGGGACAGCAATATTAGAGTGGAATGAGACAGACAGAGGGTGTAAAGGGAGAGATCTGGGAGAGAGAGAGAGATAGTGACTGAGCGTGCAAAAAGAAAGGTAGAGGAATGGAGAGAGTTGGAAGAGACAGATGGGCTGTAGGATGATTGCAGCATGCTAGATGGCAATTAGTGGGTCCTGAGTGGATCACGACTTATTCAACAAATTACACGTTTACAGAAGAGATATAATAGAGATTGGTGGAACGGGAGAAAGATATGTAGAGAGATAGAGAGATAGAGAGATAGAGGGTATGATGATGAATAGAATTACACTGCGAATTAGGTGCAAGTCAGGAAAGAGCCTGCAGGGAATATAGCACCAAGGAACTCCAGATCTGTCAATGCATGGAAGGAATTCCCTGGCTCTATTCCCTGGGAGTTCTATCGGGGATCTACAGCCTATAAAGAAAGCGAAGTATTGAGAGAAAGGATAGAGACAAAGTTAAAGACGAAATCCACGAATCGAACAGATAAAATATACTAATCATAGTGATTATAAATGTTAAAAATATATTTTTCTTTTCTGCATTTTAACTGAAAACTCAACAAGTTGCTATGGTAACACTAAACAAGCTAAACGTAGGAAATAATTGGTCACAACTCATTATTCGGAATGAGCATTGTTTATCCGTTGCTAAGACGATTCTAGGCAATAGCTCTGTTGAGTGAATGCTATTAACACATTAGCCTTATATAGCAATGTTGCCGACCATAAAATAGAAACCTATCTACATATAATCAGTGGTGTAAGTTGCGATATACCCTTACCTCAATCTTCCCAACATATTAATATTTCATCAGTCTATACACACACACTGTGTGAGAGTCCTGGGTCAATTAGAATATTCAAGAACCAAAGTGGCAGCAATCTACAGTGTGAAAGAGGACAAACACAGGTGAACAATGTTATACTCCAGTAGTGCAGGTAGTGAAGTAGAGAGGGAGAAGTAGAGAGGGAGAGTTTTGAATAAGAAATACATCAGTTAGCTAGTGCAGTTAGTATAGGTTCTGAAAACAAAACGATGAGAATAATGAATATAAGAATAGAAATAGAAGATGATCAGAATAGAAATGAAATACATCTCATAGAAAAAGGGTAAAAGCAAAACATGTGTAACCTGTTTGTAACCTGTGTGCAACTGCATGTAACCTGTGTGTAACTGCATGTAACCTGTGTGCAACTGCATGTAACCTGTGTGTAACCTGTGTGTGACCTGTGTGCAACTGCATGTGACCTGTGTGTAACCATGTCCGGTGGTAAAATGTGTAGGAACTCTAACTGACATCAATAATATACTGGCAGCTGTTATACATCGAGCTTCTACTGCTGCACGCCCCTACTGCCAGCTGCCTTGCAATCACAGTCACCATCTCATTTTCTCTCTCTGTCACCATTACTTTATCCCCTCACTCACACATCATATTACCTTTCTCTGGCCCCTCACTATGTCTTTCATTTCTCTACACGCACTACTGCTAAATCGGGCTAGTTTAATTCAGTCACGTCGTGAGAGAGGGGGTTATATTAGGGAGAAAGAGAGAGAGAAAGAGAGAGATGAGCAGGACGTGGGGCAGAGAAGGAAGACACTGAGAGCCTCAAGACGGAAAAAATAACCAGGCGACGAAAGAGGACGACCGGAGTTTCAAAAATTTGGAAATGAAAAACGTGAAGGGGTTCCTTTTGAAGGGTTTTATTGAAAATGTTTTTTTAAAAAAAAAAAAAAAATTAAGAAAAAAAATTATCCACTTTTTAACAAATTTCCCCCCCCAAAAAAACAGTGTTGATGTCCCCATTTTTTTTTCCCCTTTTGTACCATTTACCGTATCAATTATTACTCTGGCCTTATGCTATAAACCCATTGTAGGGTAGTTAATTAATAATTGAGAGGGAGTTATAGGGAAAGAGAGAAAGAAAAGAAGATACGAAGAGAACGGAACCTAAAGATAAAAACATAGAAGGTAAAACATGTAACCGGGGGGGGACCGGCGAAGCATCAACCCGGAACCGTCACATAACGTTGACCGGTGCCATCATGCGACTTTTTAACATGCGGAAGAAAGAGAAGGCAAAACGATCAAAACGGAGAAAAGGGTTTAATTCGACTAAGAAACAGCGGACCGCCCAAAGAAAAGGCTCAAAACATTCCCAGAGACCCCTGGACATATTTTAAACGAGAACAGACCACAAACCTCCGCCCCACCTGCCATCAACGGAAGAAACGAAGGGGAGAATAGACGCCGGGGAAGGGGAGGGAAAAGCAAAAAGGGGAAACGAAGCTAGACCCAAACCCGGGCGCAAGGGCGCCCCCAGCAGGACCCCGCATAGGGAACGCTACACTACCCAGGACACCGAAAACACAGCCCTTTACCCGAGCAGTTACTCCCTCGCTTTTCACCCCCCCAATGGCCCGCCGGACCGCTGCCCTCCGCTCCCACCGGCACCAAGGCCGGGGGAAGCATCCCGAAGCGTTGCGGCCCCTCCGAGGAAGAGAGGAGTCTGGGAGCCCGGCGCGACCGTTTGGAGCTAGCGGCGTTCTTGGGACCCTAGCGATTGACAGGAGGGGGCCCAAGAGGGAAGCAGGGGCCCCCCAAAGAGAGAGAGTGGAGAGAGAGACGAAGAGGAGAGAGGAAAGGTAGGAAAGAGAGGATTACTTCTGGTAGTATCTCAACCGCAGGGTGAACTATTGAACTCTCACACCCTCAAGCTCCCTTACCCTTTCCCCTATGTCGCCCCTCCTCTCTATATCTTAGATCTCAGAATCCGTCTCTTTCTTTCTCTCCTTCTTATCTCCTCTCTTTCCCTTCTCTAGCTTCTTCTATTATTTCTCTCTTCCCTCTCTCTCTCTCTCTCTCTCTGCCAACTTTTCACTTAGTTTTATTACAAAGCTGCCAAAAAGAACAGCCTTGAGAAAAAGAAGTCTACACAGTGCACAGTGGGCCATGCAGTCGGGTCCCCGGCCATTATCAAAGCCCCGCAATTGCTGTCTACTACTCACTATTCCCGATCATATCTATCTACACATACCGGCACATATATACATTACACTTGGCCTCACTTTCACAGCAACTTTGAAACAATCGAGAATTCTACACATAAATATGATAAAACCGATAGGGTACAACCAAACCAAATCTGTTAAAAGGAGCATGACACAAAAGCTGGAGTGGAGTGTCGTCATCACATCTGATGTGAGCGTATCAAGGTAACTGTCTAGTTACGAACCTCGGCCTCACTGCATTGATGTCACTTTGTAGTTAGAGACGAATTAAACCTGTTCTTGGCATAAAATAGGAGCTTGTTGAGTAATAGCTTCTTGATGAAGGAAAGAAGCGTAAAAACTTACAACCAGTGAAGCAGTAAGTAGTGTTGGTAAACTTGGTATTAAAACAAAATCCGATACCCGTTTCGATGGCCGATGGTCTTTCAGCCAGATGGTCTTTCGGTACAGATGTCTCTTCAGTATATATCCGGGTGCCACCCCAAGGCAACAGTAGTCAGATTGTGTTCTAGCCTATGCACTCGTGTCACATTCGGACTTCGGAGCCCTTAAGAAAATCCCTAACAATCCGCAGCTTGCTGACTGGTCGGCTTCGTTGGGACCGGGATTCGAACCCCAGATCACCTCCTGCATGCAAGCAACTATAAACCACCATACCGGTAGTACTAGTATTATACTACTGTATAATTCTAGAGGTAGAATCTACAAAGGAAAACACACATCAAGTACAGACAAAACGGAAGTGTAAGCAAAACCTGCAAATTACACACGTTAACTGGCTCATGATCGCGATATATCTATATCTACATCATGAGAAGCCAAATCTTCACGTGAAACACTTTCCTGTGGGCGATTAAAAAGGATGCCACAGTTAGGAATGGCCGACCCAAACAGTGCCGGACTAGGATCTAGGACATCAACTGGTAATATTAATGGTGGCACGTGAAGGAAAACAATCAGCCCCAAACACACCACGTACACCGATGACTGGTTGAAAGGGGCACTGTTATTGTTTGGCACGCAGCTGCACTGTATTATAGGTATATCAAGGCGGCGTGGGGCGATCATGCTCGAAGAAATGAGGCTAACAGGAAGCTAGAGGTGTGGTGAAATATGGTGTGAGATGATATATAGGGAGATAGAGAGAGATAGGGATAGAGATAGAGAGAGAGAACGAGAACATATGCCCAAGCTTTGCACAACTCATTATAACGCGACTCAGGGCGGATGTTCACGTTGGGTTGCATGATGGATGTCCGATATACCACTGGAAAATACTGCTTGAGTAGGAAATGTCCAACTATTATACTGGTTAACTGGTTCTACGGGAAGCAGTATGATATAGTTGCTCGAATACGTCATACGCAAAGGGGAAAGAAAACAGGGTACAGTATATCAAGCAAAGTAAACGGTGCGTCTGTGCACGGTGTTTCGATATCGTATCTCCACTACAAGCGGCCTTGTTATATGATGTCACAAACACCTTTTATAATGTGAAGGGCAGTGAAGGGTTAGCACGTGTATGCTAAAAAGATCATCAAGGTGAATGCCGTAGTTCAAGGCTCAGGCAAGTAAAAAATGAGGCAAGCATTATCCTTTCTCAATAATCAATGATTGGGAGAGATTCTTTTGGAGAGAAATCTAAAGACAAAATTAGCGTTCGGGTGATGCAATGAGAATGTAGGCAAGGGAGTAGGAACTAAGGTATTTTGCAAGATGGGGGAAAGACGGGGGTGTTATAGACTGGAATGTTGTTGTTTACTCAAGCTCAATGAAAAAATAATTTCATTTCTGCACGAACATGAAAGTTAAACTAGGGGTTTCCGCTTGCATGATGTACCACTGCTCACTACCCAATAGAATGTAGAGTGTAGACCCCGCAAGTTATAGGAAGGTTCCTTATACATCCGGCGCAGAAACCTGACCTGTGGGTCACCTTGATGTTCCAATGAGGCGTTTGAATTTTCTTACGGATCGCTCTTGAGACAGTATTGTGCCAATACGGGTTATTGGCCTAAGTTGCACCCGTAACAGGGGCGCCGTTAAGATCTGGGTGCACAATGCCAAAAAAGTACCCTGCATGCACTAAAATGGCTCTAACCACCAAACCACTCAACCGTTTTGGATCATTCAAAGTTTATCCGATAGGAAATCTCAATCCCCAACCTAAACCCGAACCCCAGCCGTGGATCCCATCCGAGCATCAAATCGGGTTCGGCAAAGGTTAGAATCTACCCTCCTTGAGTGAGCACTCACTGTTTTTTAGGGTTAGGCCTAAAGTAAGGTGGGGGCTAGGGCTGGGGGTTAGAACTCAGGATTCCCTGATGAACTTAGCCAAAAAAAGAGAATGGAGATATGCACGTTTGAGATTAGGTCAAAAAGACCCCCAAACCACTCAACCGTTTTGGCTAATCAAAAGTTTATCTGATAGGAAATGTCAAGCCCTGACCTCAACCCAAACCCCAGCCCTAAACCTACCCCTACTTTAGCCCTAAACCTAAAAAGCCATGAGTGCTGACACTTCAAACATCCAGATTTTAACGTTGACCGGGTTTGACGCGCCAGAAAATCGGGCGCCGTTACGATCTGGGTGTTTGGTGGCCTGTTTACAGGTGCGCACTGCCAAAAAAGTTGATCCACTAAAATGGCTCTAACCGCCAAACCACTCAACCGTTTTGGATCATTTTAAGTTTATCCGATAGGAAATCTCAATCCCCAACCTAAACCCGAACCCCAGCCGTGGTCCGTGGATCCCATCCGAGCATCAAATCGGGTTCGGCAAAGGTTAGAATCTACCCTCCTTGAGTGAGCACTCACTGTTTTTTAGGGTTAGGCCTAAAGTAAGGTGGGGGCTAGGGCTGGGGTGAGGGTTAGAACTCAGGATTCCCTGATGAACTTAGCCAAAAAAAGAGAATGGAGATATGCACGTTTGAGATTAGGTCAAAAAGATTAAAGACCCCCAAACCACTCAACCGTTTTGGCTAATCAAAAGTTTATCTGATAGGAAATGTCAAGCCCTGACCTCAACCCAAACCCCAGCCCTAAACCTACCCCTACTTTAGCCCTAAACCTAAAAAGCCATGAGTGCTGACACTTCAAACATCCAGATTTTAACTTGGCAAACGTTGCTGGCAGCGCGGGATAAGGCAGCGCTTTTCAAGATTTTAACGTTTTCCGGTTTGACGTGCCAGAAAATCGCACTTTTTTAAAGATTTATTTTTAAAGTTTTACACGCGCCGCGCGCTGATAAAAAGATGCGCGGCTCCTAAAAAGTAGTGCATTTTATTAACTTCGGCGCGCTACATTCTTTTTATCTCCATTGAAATCAAAATGACAATGACATTGAGTTTGACAATGGAATTTGATTCGAAGGGACTGGGAAACAGAAATAAAAAGAAAACTATTATTTTACACCACAAAAGACAGTTGTACCTTATCAATAAAACCATACAATTACATTCATTTCAGAAAAAAGTCATTCACATTATCATTTTATATTCTGTCGATATTCACTTCCAGCACTTTTAAACACAAGAAAAACAGTTGAAGTTCTATCTATGAAGCTCAGATTTCAGAATTAGATCACGATAGATCATCATCATTCTAAATTTTCAGTTTTATTTTATTTCCATTTACATAATATTTAAGAAAAAAAAGGATCACATTTACTGTATGATGTTCAGGTCACACCGCAGATCACCAAGTACGTGGTGATCTGCGGTGTGACCACGTGGTCTAATTGATCATAGTCCGGTCGATTCTAGATGTTGGTTAATGATCTCACTTTCACTTCTCCGTCAGCTCCACAAGAGATCAGCCGATTTGCTGAGTCAACTTGGACCTTCATCACACCTGCAGAGAAAATAATTGATAACTGCGTCTTGTTTATACAAATTATAAATCACACAGAACGACTAAAGTGTGAACATTTACACGAGGAATTGGGGAGGCTCTCTACTGTAGAGCCAAACAGTCTACAGTTTTAATGCCTCAAGCCTCAAAGTTGAGTGAAAGTAACAAATAAAGAATTTTACCTTTGAGCGATCCACCGGGTAGGTTTGAAAAGAATTTGGTGCTTTTGTGCCCCTCGGAGAAACTAAATGAATGTTGATCCCCATTTCCACCGAACGTCCAACTCTGCAATTGAAAATAGGTATTATTATACACAGATAAAATTTTCACTGCCCTAATCATTTAAATTTAGAGGAAACGACTGGAAATGAGGTAAAATAACCGCATCCTAATAATTAGGCCCTAATTACTAATTGGCAGTTACCTTGATGTCACCCTCCGCACTGCCAGTAAAGTAAGACTCCTCATCAGGACTCAGACAGATACTCCTGATCGCACTGTCGTGCCCTGAAATATTGTGAGATGAGCAACTGGTCCCAATATGTGCTACTGGGAAAGCTTGTTGAAGTATCCAGTAAATTTCTTGCATACTTCTAGAATCTAGAATATTGACATAGTCCATAGACATGATCGGTACATGATCATTGATCACTGATGATCATTGATCACTCCATGGTTTCTCAAAACCCCGCACCCACTCTTACCAGTAAACATATGTTGCAGTTTCCGTTGTCTCACATCAAAGATACAGATATCACCTTTATTCCCTCCACTGATAAATATCTGCCTCTTTGCACTGTAACAACACACCATGGCGCCCATATCATGTGCCTGAAACTTCTTCACCGCACACTCGCTGGGTGGCAGTAGGGTATCCCAAAATACCACGTTCCTGCCACTACTACTGGTCCCCACACTACCAATCACACTGGCACAGCCAATAAATGAGAAGTCCCGGGTCCCCCTGTCGTGGCAGTTGAGGACTGTGTAAGGGGTTGTAGCGCTGACTGTTGTGTGCCAGAATCCAATGACTCCGTTTGTGTCAGAGAGACCAAACTTAGCTCCGAGCGGATCAAATCGAACGTTGGTAACTCGGCCCCTGCTCCCCTTTAGTCCGTATTTAGCTAGGTGGTGGGGGTAACCAAACTCCCACAGTTTGACAAATCTGGGAAAAGGAGACAGGTGAGTGACTTGAACAACAATATACATTTGGCATTCACCCGGGCGGTGAAAATCCAGAAAGTAAACTTTCCTTGTATGTTTCTAATGGACCTACCCATCAGCATGGCCAGTAATGTAGAGAGGTAAGTCGTTGTGGGCCTGGATACATCTTACTCCCTGCTCTGGACGCTTCAAAACCTGATACAGAGAGAGAGAGATGTCTGGTGGGGGATAAAAAAAAGGAAAACAGAAGTGTCAAACTCTATAAATGTTATGGATCTTGATCTTTGTTGTTTGTAGACCATAAATCAAGTTGAAGAAACAGATGTGTTGATAAAATTCACACGCTAAGTCCTATACCTGATTGAAAACATCAAGACTCTGCTCTGACCCGTAATGATGTTGATCGGCCAGCAGTGCAGAGTGGTGTGATTTAGAACTCTGTCTCCCTATCGACTGATCATCATTTGTAACTGTAAGAGAAGATATTTAGGATAGAACAAAACCTTTAGAGTTCAGCTCTGACCCACATGCTTCATGCATCAATTACCCAGCGACGATATAGGCGGCATGACAAAGCTGGCCCCGTATTGCGTACCCATGATATAGTTCGCACCATCAGACTCCTCTTCCTTGAGACCTCGGTCCCGCTCCATGCAGGTCTTCACATCTAGTTCTAGAATCTCATGGAGGGTGGCTACCACAATCACACTCAAACCGTTCTGGGGAAGTAGAGGGGGTTCTTTGGTAATTTAGGAGCCTTGTAAAGAGAAGGTGATAGAATGATTAGGGTTATCAGATGAGGGTTTTACCGAAGAGATAAATATTGTCAGTCATGTATAACAGATGTTAAAGTAAAAAGACAAACAAAGTTAATAAAACGCTTAATGAAATAGTACATAGTTACTGTCTTTCGGTAAAAAGTGTCTCCGTTTCTCACTGTTATTGTCAGTACACTCTCACTCCTCAGTCACCCTCAGTCAGTCAGATATGATTTGAGAATTGAGGAAGTAGATCGAGGTGAGAATCCCCCGGCACTAGAAGACCCACTGGTATCACTATCATCGTGGAATATCGCCCCAATAACCGCTCCAAATACGGTGCTGGGTGTTGCCGAGGATATCCGCTTCTCCACCTCCTGGTGATGGGGTGCTAGAGTGGGGCTGAGTGGTGCTAGAGTGGGGCTAGAGTGGGAATGAGTGGTGCTATCGAGTTGGACTGAGTGGTGCTATCGAGTGGTGATGGGGTGCCGGTGCTAGAGTGGTTATGGGGTGCTAGAGTGGGACTGAGTGGTGCTAGAGTGGTGATGGGGTCGTAGAGTGGTGATGGGGTGCTAGAGTGGTGATGGGGTGCTAGAGTGGTTATGGGGTGCTAGAGTGGTGATGGGGTGCTAGAGTGGTGATGGGGTGCTAGAGTGGTGATGGGGTGCTAGAGTGGGACTGAGTGGTGCTAGAGTGGTGATGGGGTGTAGAGTGGTGATGGGGTCGTAGAGTGGTGATGGGGTGCTAGAGTGGTGATGGGGTCGTAGAGTGGTGATGGGGTGCTAGAGTGGTGATGGGGTGCTAGAGTGGGGCTGAGTGGTGCTAGAGTGGTGATGGGGTGCTAGAGTGGTGATGGGGTGTTATCGAGTGGGGCTTCGTGTAGTGTAAGTGTAACGTTGGAGTATGCTGGGGTGGTGGGTACAGGGCTAGAGACTAGAGGGCATGGTTGTTGGCTTCATGGCCCACAAACAAGTTTAGTGTGGGGACTTAGGCCTCAGGGTGGGATGTAATATATATGCAACGGAGGATGGCATGGATAATGTGATTCAGGACATAATATGCGATTCAGAAATTTATATAGTTCTAGCAGGCCATGTGCATGATGTTTGTGATTCACCCAAATTTGAAAGTTGTATGATTGGATGATAAGTTGTATCATGAAAATGTGATATCTGTCTAGATGTTAATTGTTGTCAGTCTAATTTGTGTGTGTCTGTGTGATTGTCAAGTGATGTTTGGTATGGATGTCAAGTGTTGTTTAAGAAGGGTACCTGGTAAAGACCAAAGGATGAGACTCCCTCCTGGGCTCTGAAGATGGTTCTCGTTCCTGTCACTGAACACTCACTCGCATCAATCTAAAGGGGGAGAGATTGTTGAGTAAGATACCCTCTTTCTCACCCCTTACTCAACAAGGGAGAGAGCGGTCAGCAAAAGAACTTTTCCAGGAGTCCCTATAGAAGAGTCATGAGATCAAGCTAATTCTGCTGCATAGATCGACAATAATTATATCAACTCTTTACGTGAACGACTCAAAGAAATCTAAAGTTCACAGATCCTAGCTCCTATCATATCATTTTGTTACCCCTGTCTCTTGCCTTTGGGGGTCCCAACCAACTATAACTCAAAACCTTTTCCATGTTGAGAGTTGAGACTCTTAATCATTAATATCTCTTTATATCACATTTATATGTTTGCCCATTTCTCAGTTTCCAACCCTCTCATGTTGAGACTCCAAAGCCTAAAAAACCTTACGTTGTTTTGCACCCGACCCTTCTTCACGAATGAAGGGTCGGGTAACCCTCCCACCACCCCCTTTACCTCTGCTTCTCGGGGCTTTAGATACTCCACAAGGTTAGTGTTGGTAGCCAGCTTGTGCCATAGAACTCGGGCCGATAGGGTACCCTGGAATATAGGCGGGTTAATTTATATGACACTAGCTCGTTCCATTTCGTTTTGTTATGTTCTAATATTCCTTTTACACTATTTGGCTAGCGGTGAGAGATCTCTTCCCGCCCAGGTGAGAGGTTCGAACAAAACAAACTTCATCTTTGAAAACACTTTCATCACCTGCTACACGGCGTGCCTGGTGAAATTTTAACACGACCTAGCATGCGACGGGAAACCACCACTTGTACGTGGTAGCTGAGGGTCTACAGAATGGCGCTACGGTGCGGGAAAAAACATTCCATTCCCTAAAATCTTTTTTTTTACCTTTATTTGATTTGGGTCAAAATTGGCTATATTAAACGTGGTCCCGAAAAATCCATAATGACTTAGCACACGAAATATGTCACCCCCACCTATTTTTGCACGTAGAATCGATTGCCGTTGAAGTCGAATCTCTAAAATGACTGTAAAATGGTCAAAAGTTGATTTTTTACCATTTTTTGGAGGTTTTTGGCCCCTAAACCATTGAAAACGTTGAGATAGGAATTTGAAACTAGTGCCAATCGTTAAAATGGTCATTTTTCTACCAAGAACCAAGTTTTCGTGTATATCCGATTTATGGTTAGATTTGGGCAAATTGTTGAAATCTGCCAACTAGGAGAACCGTAACTTGATTTTCTTGTTTTTTGGATTTTGGCATTTTTGACAAACTTCTGATTGAAATGGTCAATCGGGACCATGCTTAAGTTGTTTATGGAACAATTTTCGACTAAAATCCAAGATTTCATACCAATCCAATAACAGATCGTTGATTTATAGAAAAATTAAGTAGGCAAAACGGTCAAAATAAGCAAGAAAAGTTGTCATTTTGACCGTTTTGCCTACTTAATTTTTCTATAAATCAACGATCTGTTATTGGATTGGTATGAAATCTTGGATTTTAGTCGAAAATTGTTCCATAAACAACTTAAGCATGGTCCCGATTGACCATTTCAATCAGAAGTTTGTCAAAAATGCCAAAATCCAAAAAACAAGAAAATCAAGTTACGGTTCTCCTAGTTGGCAGATTTCAACAATTTGCCCAAATCTAACCATAAATCGGATATACACGAAAACTTGGTTCTTGGTAGAAAAATGACCATTTTAACGATTGGCACTAGTTTCAAATTCCTATCTCAACGTTTTCAATGGTTTAGGGGCCAAAAACCTCCAAAAAATGGTAAAAAATCAACTTTTGACCATTTTACAGTCATTTTAGAGATTCGACTTCAACGGCAATCGATTCTACGTGCAAAAATAGGTGGGGGTGACATATTTCGTGTGCTAAGTCATTATGGATTTTTCGGGACCACGTTTAATATAGCCAATTTTGACCCAAATCAAATAAAGGTAAAAAAAAAGATTTTAGGGAATGGAATGTTTTTTCCCGCACCGTAGCGCCATTCTGTAGACCCTCAGCTACCACGTACAAGTGGTGGTTTCCCGTCGCATGCTAGGTCGTGTTAAAATTTCACCAGGCACGCCGTGGCTAACAACTCACCTCAAGTTTAACTCTGAAAGGAGAGCAGCTCGGATCAGCGAGGCTCTGAGCGAGGGTGTACCCGGGAAGGTTGGGAGGCAGGAGGTCCTCTGGAGACCCATCTGGGTACTTGTCCTCCATCTGGGATTCCAGTTGTTCCACCCACCGGTCCATGGTTTTAACCGTGTTAGCTAGAAGGGGCGACATACCAGCCACATCTCCCGCAGAGAGACCGATACCTGGGAATATGGGTTCTTAGACTGATCCTATCACCAATGCTAGTTTAGAATTATCCAAGGATTTCTTGCCTTGGTAAGGACTTAAATGCTATTCAAAGTGAGACTATACTGGACTCCTAGTATGAGATATTTCAAGTAGTGGCGTTGATTTTCAAACTCCCCTGCAAGGCCTGTATGTTGAGTGCGTTACTAACCGTTAAGGAAGTTGGTCAGTTTGTCCCGGACATAACATACACACATGAGTCTCATGAGATGCCAACTGTAACAGAAAGGGTCCTCCGCGTCGTCACCATCATCATCCAGAGTTTCCTGGAGAGAAACAGTGGTACAATTACACCAATTATCCCCTAAACTTTAGGGGATACGGTGTTATTATATATAGCGGGATCAGTGGCTTAGCCCGGCTGAGGCCGCGTAACCTCGAACATTGGTCTAGGGGTCTCGGCGATTTGCAAAATTTTTGTTTTTATTGCCACATTCATTTCCCCATGTAATGCGGGAACATAAATTGAATTTCAAGGAATATGGAAATTGGAACTGCCACGAAAATTTAATTTATTTGCCACGATAAAGGGAGCATGAGAGCAAGGGTTGGATCTTGTTTTGTTTAAACCCTTTTTATTATCCCCGGGCGGGGCGCGGGGAGGGAGGGTCGAACAAGGGAAGTCGGATCAGTGAACCTGGAATCTAAATTGGATTATAGAGAGAGAGAGAGAGACGAAATTTGAAAAATAAGGGGCCCTGTCTTGAGACCTCCAATTTGGCAAATATTTTTAGGAGTTGGATGAAGATACACTACAGCGACTTTGAGTTGTTAAGTTGAAATTGTAAAGCACGATGGTTATTACTTATTTTTATAGCGACATTATTGTACGTGTTTCTGTCGCTGTAACACATACTAACAAAACATGAATTGTAGAAAGGAGGGGCCATAAAATTGCGACGAAATTCAATTTTCAGACCGCAGTTTACGCGACAGAGGGCCGGAGCATGAGAAAGGGTCGGAGAATGCACGGGATAAGTCCAATTTATATTTCTTTCTAGCTATATGCAGCAGCGGAGTTAGTTTGAAATCGGATTATTTAGCATGAACGGTCGAGGGTCGAAATGAGAGGCCACCTGTAGTTGTACATAATCCCTTTACCGGACAATAACTTAATCCCCACCCTTGTAACAAAATGTGGCATTACGTACAAAATGTTGCATAATAATAGGGAAGGAATATTAAAGAAAACCCATCCTAATCTAGTTTCGTTTGTTACCCCGCTTGAACCCTCCATTTACAATGAGTCTCTCCTAACTCGTTTCATCTTACCCATCTCTCTTTATTCTTGAATTTTCAACCCTTTCTCCGCTTATAAATCTATAAAATATATCTCCCCCATGCCTTCTCATATTTATCAATGACGTATTCTCTTTGTTTAAAACGCTAAACGATCGAACACCCCAAATACTGTTGTTGAGCAATATTGGTTCAGTTGCTATTTTAATTTTTAGCCAACACACTGTTGTTAGTATCGTTTTAGTTAACCAAACTAACCAGCCTCCCCTTTGTTGGGATACCCTCCAGCCCAATTGTTGTTTTGTTCATAAAATGTCTTTAAATTAGCTAGAACTGCAAATTGAACATTTTATCTACCGGTTTGACTGTAACATCATGTCTACCTCATTTCACTTGTCAGGCACTGACTGTAAATCGCGCACCCTCGATCGCTCCGCGGCCTCACGGAGCCGCACCGGGCCTTCGGCCCGGTACGAAGAGGACGGTTTTATAAGAGACAAAATGTCACATACCTCATTCTCTCTCCCCAGTCCCCACCTCATGTTACACATACCTCATACTCGCTGTCAACCTCAAACATGTTACTCGTATCAACAGGGTGCTCCTTCCTAAAGAATTCAACCAGAGACATGGAGGGAGGGAAGTAGGTCTCCTTCACAGTCACCACACTATCAGTAGGTTTCACACGGGGACTCTTGACCCTGATCCGCTCTCCCATTATACCCACACTCTTCCTCCGTGTTCCAGGTCGAGGGCTGGTGTCCACACTTTGGACGGTCGTCCCGGTAACTTTGGTCCACATCTCTGTGGTGGGGATGTTGTCCAGTAGCTGGTTCAGTAGACCACCATCTGAACTTACTATCGCGTGGACAAATAAACCTGGAATAGAAACAATGTTAGATAATATGTTAGAAACGTGTGGAAACATGTAAAAAAGTGGTTAAAACATTTGGGTTTTAAATGTGTCAGGTTTGCTATTGTCCATGTATCATAACTCACCTAGGTAAACAGACACTATTGCTTCCACTAGTACCACAGCAATTGGCAGTGCTCCCTCCTTCTCATCGTGAACAAGGAATGCCTTCCCAGCGCTCACCAGGAAATACACACTGTTCCCGCTCAACCCCGGCCAGCTGAGCGGCTGATGCTTTACATACGCATAACTGTTAGGTATCTTATCACTTCCATGTCGTAATGCCAGGCACTGCCACATGCACGCCGAGGCAGAGAGAGCTAGAGAGTTCAGGATGAGCACCTCGGGTTGTCTGAGATCATGTTGGACGCTGCACCTGTTAATCAGTTTGAGGGTGTGCCCGGTGAGCTGCCAGAGCATGTTGAGAGGTGTCAGGAGGAGGGGAGGGGGAGCTGTAGTGGTGAGAAGGGGTGGGAGGTCCACAGAGGTGGACTCGCTCTCCAGGGAGGTTATCAGTGTGGACATATCTCCACAATTGTGGAATTCTTGGAGTAGGAAGAGGAGCTCCAGTCTTAGAGCGGCTAGATTATAGTCCATATCCCCGTGTAGTATACAGAAGAGAAGGAGGACTGACAAGATACTCTCCTCCATCTCGAATCTGCCAGAATCGTCCCCGGAGATAGACACAGTGTCGTCATTATCGCTAATATCGCTAGTGAGCTCACCGCTAAACTTCAAACTGCATAGTTTGGCTATTGTTTCTATCTCGTTTTTCAGCCACTGGCAGACTTTTAGACCTAGCTGATTAGCTCCAGGTAGGGAAGCAGCGGGAGATTTGGAGCTCCCTCCTACTCCATCCGCAGATTCTACCTTACTACGGATTCTAGATCGTCCCCCGAACGGTCCCAACTCAGGATCGAACAGTTCTAAGAGGGCGTGGGGTAGGAAACGTAGTTCATCTGCTAGAATCTTAATACAGCACTTCAACTGGATTTGAACAATAAAGTGATCTAACCCATCACTCCAAACTACATCAAGCACTTCCTCTTCTTCATCCTCCTCCTCGTCCACAGTAACCGTTGTGGGAGCTCCCGTTTCCGTGGTTACCAACTCACTACTTTCACTTTCACTATCAGAATCATCGCTGCTGCTCAGGTCAATCTCATATTCCTCGTCCATATCAAACCTGCTGGAGGTGAAAGTTGGACCTGAATTTAACCAGTCCATCCCACCTCCCCCTAGAGAGCTAGTTGTGGACAGCTCGAATACAGGTGTGGCGGTGGCACTAGCAACTATAACATCATCCTGGGTTTCCGTTGCAACGGCCCCTAAAATTCCTGTGTTTATCTGTTCATCACTCTTCCTCTCGCCATGTAGGGTCGTCTTGGTAACCCGTGTGAATCCCTTCTCTAGATACCCTAACACATCAAGAGATAAGGCGGGACAGCCCATGTTGAATTGCGTGTAGGCAGTGGTGAATATCAGCTGTCGTTCCAGTGCGACTGCTGTGTAAACATTATTTGGCATGTCTGAGGGTGGCTCAAACGGCAAGGTAACGGGGTCTTTGCAGCGTTTTAGGACTGGATGATGGTGTAGGTAACAGTAGAAACTGAAAATATGAGGCAGCAGGACCCGGGAACAGCCTGGTTTTAGGAGGCAGTAAAGGGCGTTCTGGTATTCCCCTAGCCACCAATGTGCCATGGAGACCCTAAACAGATCGCTGTCGCCATGACAACCAATCTTATCACCATCACTCCTTCCCAGGATGTGTGTGGAGAGGACTCGTTTAAATGACATGTTACTCTCGGTTGTGTTGTCAGGGAAGGCATTCTGAGGCTCCTCGTATAGCCTAGCAACCACTAGAGCCAACTGTGGATCTCCACAATATTTGAGGATGAGATCCAGTGCATCTTCTAGCGCATCCGCAAGAAGGAAGAATGCTGCTGCGTGGGTGTATCTCTGTTGTCCTAGTAACACGAATGCGTTCTTCTTAGCAGCGGTTTTCCATCTTGCTTCCGTGAAGTCATGTTTCAAGAAATCAGACATCTTGGTATCCCTAACAGTCCTGTAGAGACCCTGAAGCAGTGTCTTTTTCCTCATTGCAAAGTAGAACAGGGCACATTCTAGTGGTTTCTTGGTCTGTTGAAACTTGGTCTTGCACACAATCTCAATGAGGTTCTTCAGGGCGGGTCCACTCCGGACCCACCAACCCACCCCAACAGCACTCAACTCCTCCCAAGTCAGGGATTTCTCCTTGAAACCCGGAATCAGGTCAATAAGCTCACTCTGGCAGGTGCTATGATACGCCCAGATGAAATCATGGGGGTGCAGTGGGAGTTTCTCACTCCGTTTTGAGATGCTGGCTTGGTATCTCATTTCCAGGGTAAATCTCAGGCCACAATCATCTAAATCCTGACCCTGGGGCTCGGCGTGACCGGTAGTATCAGAAAATGACTGAGTAGTGGAACCCACAGTTAGTGCCAGACACGACAGGGACAACTGCTCACCTCGCGTCAGACCTGGCAACTGATAATGCCCCAGATACAAATCCAAATCCTCCGCTCTCCGAACATCGAACACTAGACCGGCATCATACTCACTCTCGCTGTGAGCCAGGCAGCGTCTCCTGATAAAACTATGCTCCTCCTCAGCATCAGAAAACAGTCCTCCCTCATCATCACTGTCTCCCAGGTTGGTAGTGGTACTGAGGAGAGCGGAGTAGTCCACATCCTCACCCATATCACCATGGAGATGATCCTTTTCAACAAATTCATCAAGGATGGAGATGTTGTTCAGATCGTAGAGGGGTAGCGGGGGGATTATCCGGACCACAGAGTTGTCTGCTTGGATCTTGTGTTTACTGGATCGTTCGTAGGAGACCAAGAATCGTAGAAGGTAATGGAGGATCATCTTAACTTCAGGGACTTTCCGACCATCTATCAACTGTCTTAGCACGTATGGGTGATACTGGGGTAGTCGGGGTTGAAGGGACAAAGAATCGTTGAAAACATTCCCCACACCCCTTTCTAGATGAGCATGATGATCCAGAACTGTTACCTCTCCCTGGGTATACCAAGGGGAATACAGCTGCAGCTCTGTATTGATACCCAACAAGAGAGATCCCGTGCTATTCCAGCTGAGTGACCGTGGTTCCGCTGGGCTGCATCCCAGTTGCACCCGGATCAGTGTGACCCACCCCTCGTCTTTGTGGTAGTGTTGGATTGTGGAGGGGGTGGTAGATTGGAGGGAGGAGCAGGAGCAGGGGGTTAGGATCCACAGAGAATCTCCCTGGACGAGTGCCAGGATATGACACCCATTAGCAGTTGACATGAAGTCAATAAAGACTGGACCAGTGTTGTGTTTACTGCCCTCTAGCACGATCTTATCCTCCAACACCCACCGTGCCCCACCACTACTCTCACACTCGTAGAGAGACACCGTAGTACCCTCAGGGAGGTTGGTCTCCGCCAGGGCAAGTCTTCCAGGGAGACTGTTCCCTAAATACACATTTCCCTGGTTTTCAGGGGAGTTTATCTGGAGTTGTGTTATCTGGGAATCCGGCCAGGTCGACCAGACTCCTAACTCGGAGAGGGCAAAACAGCGGACAAGCCCATCGGAGGTGAGGCCGCTGAAGAGGTAGGGGGATCTGGTGCCGCGGGGTAGGAATTTAGGGGTGGCCACCGTACAGGCGGAGGGGGAGCATCGGATTAGGCAGGTGTCAGCCGGTATTGGCAGTGGACCGTTAGATATCGCATCCCACCTGGAGGGAAGATAGGTTTTAGGGAATGAAAGAGTTTTAGAATGAAGATTTTCAGGATGATGAAATTTAGAAATGGGGTGGAAGGGGTGGAGTAGTTTCTGAGAAAGAGACTGTTCTAGTACCGAGAAACTGATCGTAATTCTTGAAGAGCATCATGTTATTGATTTTCGAAACACTATTCTCGAACAATATAAATCGTTGATAAAGCCATGTTTGGAGGGATTTAGGTGGAGAGACAATGCCCCCTCCGACATCACCCCGAGAAAACTTACACCTCCCCCTCTCAAATTTCTCTCCTTACACCTCCCCCTCTCAGATCTCTCTCCCTCTCAGATCTCTCTTCACCTACATCACACGCACGTCGCACAACAACGCAACTGCCCCTCTTGATGCATATGATACGCATGTTTCTGTTTTATACACCCTCTCTTTCCCTTTATCTCTCATTTGCCCATCTTATTCTACTTTTGAAGCTTATGTTTTCCTTTACATGCACATCATGCTTGGCCCGAATCTACCTTTTGAAAACTACACGAGGCCATGTGCGGTAGTGTGAATCGGGACTACACCCTAGCAAGTAGAGAATATAGGACATGGGAGGGCAGATAATATGGGGGTTTCTTGTGTTGCTTACCTAACGCAGAAGAAGTTATTATGGATTGGTTGAATTCGCTGGGGGTCCTTCAGTAGCGTTCCTGTGTCTGCTTCCTTGCTTACATTAACCTAAAGAGAGGGAAGGATTAAAAGAGGCTGGCTATGCAATTTGTTACGTTCTAACCCTTCTTTATAGCACGGAGAGAGATGGTCGAAGCAAGGCTGTGATATTGAAAGGGTATTGTTATTTTAGTGGCACACCCCATGTGATTCTTTAGGGGACAACTTGGAACATGTTCAACAGGGTATTTTGTTTTAACTTTTAGGATAATATTTTCCTTTGACTCCTGTCATTTAACCGTTAAATAAATAGTCGCCTAACCGTCAAACAGTCGTCAGACCGTTAAATTTTAACGGTCAGGCGATTATTAACTAGAAGATTCTGGCTTGTGTTCGCTGTAGTCTTTCAACTCTACCGCAGAAGAGCTGCATAGCAAGTCACACGCAACCTAAATTTGTGTTCTAGGCCAACTCCATAAGATGGCCTTGATTCGATTTTACATAATATGCTGAAAATAACATACATATTCATTCAGCTTATCAAACGTCCTCACCTTTATAGTCCGTACTGCAGATTGGGAGTTGGTCGTGACCAGAACTACGAAATATTCCTCCAACCCTCCCTCCTGTACCTGAAAACAATGGGGGCTGGTGAGCTCACTAGAAGATTCCAAAATATAGGGTTGATGTTAGTTTTTTTATGGCTTAATGAGAGACAGGAAGAGAGAAAAATGGGGAGCGAGAGAGGGGCTAGTTATTGTTATGCGTCCCCGAAACTGGACTTGTTCTTTTGTTGTGGTGCACTTAGTTCTATTGGATATATTCGGTGCGCAGAATCTCATTTCTTTCTCGTAGCATTATATTCGCTTACTCTCTGCAAGCTGCATTCTAAATAATCTTGTAAAAACTTCCTTGTATTTGTGACAACCCCACACTCACATATTGCTTGAGGGTAGTGGCACTTTTTTGGATCGGATCACATGGTGGGGTTAGACTAACAAGGAAGAAAGAAGTTTTTACTAGTAGATTTGTGATTGCCCCGCAGGCCCAGTTTGCTAGTAAGTTGTAACTCATACAGCCCTCTGATCGATGGTAATAATGACACCCCTCCCCCTAGGGCTATTAGACATGCTGTCACTTTCAGCAATTACTCAATCAGCTTGCCTCACGAGTCACGACTGAGAGAGGGGTGTGAAGGTTGTTCAATAACTCTACTCAGTCTGTTCTTTGCTGTTCGAGATCACATTTGAATATTCATTGCACCTTTCCCTGAAAGCTTTCTCTCTCTCTCTCACTATCTCTCTCACTCTCGCTGCTCTCTTTCTCCCTCAATTCCTATCTTTTTCTACATATAATGGTATATGCCTCTCTCTCGGTCCCTATTTTTTCTATCTAACTTGCTGTCATATGGTACAGCTCTGAGTACCTCATTTGCATCTTGCATCACCCTTATTTCTATTTTCTTGAGAGAACTGTTATGGTTATGTGGCATGGTGTACACTTTAGAATATAATGAGAACTGAAAAATATATGATCCGATTCCCCGGTTATACCAACGAAATGTTTATCGTTAGCCTATTGATCAATGTCTAGCGTGCGCCAGATCCGTTCTCGTTCACGTCTGAAAGAAAGGGTCGAGGCACACGTCAGACAGCTTGATACTATCCTGATTAACTCTTACCCTTGTGGGGTTGCCGGTGACCATCTCAGTTGAGTAGGTATGGAGCAGTGCACATGTTGCATCCTCTTCCCCAAGATCTGCTATCCGTCCAACATGGTAGATCTTGCTTGCTCCGGTTCCACTACTCTTTGAACGGAGATCACCCTCCCCGACAAATATCCCGCCTCCCTCGCCACTGCAAAACATAGGGGATCTGGGTTAGCTTCTCGGGGGGGGGGGGGGGGGGTACGGGGTATTTAGAATTGGGCAAACTTTAGGGTTAAAGAAGGGATGGTGAGAAGGGAGAGAGAGAAAGGAAATCAGATAGGAAATCACACACATCTTACAAAAACATATAATTTAGATCAGCCTTTGCCATCAGCTTACACAAGCTAAATATCTTTTAGCGCACATGTTCTTTACCCCTCCAATCTCGATACCATTTATTGTAGTTGGGTTGTCATGGTAACCATGTCATGGTCCCCCCTTGGTGGTACCCAGGCGGTCTTTGAGTCACCTATGTGAGTCAGCTGGAGGCTCCCGTGAGTCCCCTAGAAAATGGAGCGGAGGCCTTTGAACTAATTTACGGGTCGCTTATAGTCGCTACTAGAATATATGCTACAGTCGGACCCCGATTTAGGGACACCCTCGGGGGAAAGGCTCTTGTCCACTAAATCGGGGTGTCCACTGTCCACTAAATCGGGGTCAAATAAGGTTAATTTCCTATATCGGGGGAAAAAATCCTGTCCCTAAATCGGGGTGCCACTAAATCGGGGTCCGACTGTATTTATATTGTTCGGCCTGGTATGTCGACAATACGTATGCAGCTTCCTTAAACTAATATTAATGGCAGTCCCCTTCGGTCATCTTTCCTTTTCGCCATGCTAAAAGTCCCTCTTTCTTACCCCATAGCTTCACGTAGCTTCGCATATATGCAACTCAATTTCATAGTCCCGAGGTCTTCCAGTTCTACTATCTAGGCCATAAGTTATAGCAGGGAGCCTCGTGTGTGCAGACTGTGCACACGAAGATCACTCTTCTTTTTCTACAGGACCTGCAGCTCACAAGGAGGGGGGCATAAGGTCCTGTGCAGTGTTATCCTATATAGCTCTTTACAGTTTCGCAATTCTGCACCTAACTCAATATAAATACGTCTCAGCCGTTTAATTTGCAATGCATAACCTAGCAAACGTGCAAAAAGTGACAAATTTTCTTTACTATGGAAAAACCCTTCCGCCGAGGAGTCCGGTAAATCGGGGTTATGTGTACTGCATTTCTTCAACACATCTTTGTTGTGCCCTTTGATGCTAATATCTATCATATTCTCAATCTCAGTTTGTTGTATGCATTTTGTTTCGAATTAGCATTTAACAACTTGGATAACAACGTACTGATGGAGACCAGGGGGCGGGCTGTCTTTGCTTTTCTCTAACTAAAAACGCGTACCAACTTAAAATGCGTAGTATATAAGCAGTTAAAATTAATAGCATATATTGCAGAGACTCTGACTGTAATATAATGCGACCGCAACGCAAAAACCCTCCCGTTGCGTTATCTATCATACCCCCCATAATTTTGGTTTTTTGTAGCTGCAGCCTGCACGTGTGATTATTTTGAACACTGCTTCGGTATCAGTATCATTCAGTCATGCATGCCCCTAGATTAGGTTCAAAACCTCAAACCTGCTTTTTCTTCTTCTATATTTTGAGCCTCAAAATAGATACGCCCATCTCTCTCGTATAACGACTGTAAGAGGGGTGGGGTGACAACGTGACGTGACCCCCCCCCCCCCCCCCCCCGTACTGCGTATGCCCTCCACAACAAGCCTACAATCTTTCAACATACACAGACTTGATGAGACCCGAGCTGACTTTATAACCTCCCGTTCTATTAGTCATGTCTACCGAACTGATAGATGTATCTGATAGTGGTGGCAACTTGACTCCTCCGGTTAGCGTCTACAACACATCCCTTGCCAGTGAAATAGTTACAATATCGGGACTACCCTTTGGAATCGGAGCTGTTATAGCCAATATTCTTCTAATTGTCTGTAAGTGAGATATATTGGATTGAAGGAGTTGATCTAAGTTGTTCACTATTTGACTATCATAAAGTTACACGGCACGGTGGTGCAGGTAGGTTATAGCGTGCCAAACTCTGCCCTGCAGTAGAGCAGAACGACATTGCAACCAATCATATAGTGGTCCCTAACAGAGTTCAACACTCTTCCATGTAATTGATTGAGTTAACAGTTTCTTTGAATCTCTTTGACTCTCTTAACATCTCATATCTCCCTGCAGGTATAGTTCTGAACAAATCAAAGAGGCAGCCCTACTACACCCTCTACTTCCACATAGCACTGTGCGACCTAGTTAATGGGATCATAGGCATAATTACAGCCGGATTTCTTCTACGGGTATGTGTTATTTTAACGGGTGATAACTAAAAGATGTCACAAATTTAAAACAACTGTAGAATTTTTCCCTTATGAGATACAGCTTCGGGCCAGTTATAGAACGATTTTTCAGACAATTTTGAATCGGGATGATATACCGGCAAAACCTAAAAAGTTCATTTTTATTGCGATATCTGATCATTTCATCTTGTCCCACCAAAGCATGTAGTACGGAGATTTGAAATTTCTATGTGATCAGAAATGACTTTTCTAATGAGATAAAATTCTAAAAATTGGAGCTTTGGTTGTTCATGCCATAGCCAACATAACTGCCAAGTTTGAACATTTTAGCTCATTAAGAAATTGGTTTTCACGGTCATTAATGTTTCAAGAGATCGTCGAAATGGCGATTTCTCAAATTACCTGTAAACTACGCTTTGTTACAGAAGATTCTGATCAGGAAATTGAGACTTATGAAGTTTGAAACAAAGTTAATTTCGTTCAAAATTGTCTGATAAATCATTCTGTCACTGTCCCGAAGCTGAATCTTGAAAAGAACAGGTGCTAGAGGTGCTAGAAAAGTGTGTAAATTTCACGTACTAAATGCTTTGGTGGGGCAAAAGGAAATGATGTGATATCGCAATGAAAACGAACTTTTTAGTCTTTGCCGGTATATTATTCCGATTCAAAATTGTCTGAAAAATCGTTTTATAACTGGCCCGAAGCTGTATCTCAAAAGGGAAAAATTCTACAGCTGTTTTAAATTTGTGACATCTTTTAGTTATCACCCGTTAGTGGGTATCTCAGTACCAATTGATACATATAGTGAGATGAGCGTTTAAAGTATTATAGCGCTATATTTCGGAGTTATTGTATGTGATTTTAGTAAAGTCACATACAAACTCTGAAAGGTATTGTTTGGCTTGTACGTGTATGTAGGTTTGGAAACTTGATACTTTTACGTATGTGACCAGCTACCAGGGCCATGGAGGGAATTGTAGATAGATAAAATCTAACAGTGTCAGTTGTACTATCATATTACTGCATGCAGTGCAATGGACGTTATAACCAAAGCATGCAACTGATCTGTGATCCGAATGATTTCCTCACCTTTCAACCGACCTACTTTTCAGAACAAACAGTCACCCATTGACCCTGAACAAGCGGAAAGGTTTTGTGCGTTCTTCGAGCCAGTTCCCACCTTTGTAATACGACTTCTCGTTTACCTGATGACCGTTCTGGGTCTTATGAGGGTAAGTGTGCAATAGGTATCATGAATAAGAATGGGTGTGATATAAATGACATCTTTTGGATGCATGAGTAGGGGCTTAGTGATATAAGGGCCCCGCATATGTTGAATGATGTATAAGCATATATATGCATCGATTTACCGGGGAAACGTGGTACCTACACCTATCACGAGGGGAGCGTAGACATTCACGTGACGGGGGTATCGACACTGTCGACAACAGAGGTCATGGAACTTGAAACATAATTACAACTAATACAATTTGTCTCCTGAGGGTGTGATAGCGATATATGGGTGGTCACATACGATATTTGGGAAGTACAGCTACATCTAGCGGCGTGAAATTGAAGCGTATAAAGCATATAACATTTAAGGATAAATAAAATCTTCTAGATTATTCTTCTAGTGTAATGTGAAATATTTTTACCAAAGCGTCCGTATAATCAAATTATAAGAGTTTTAGACAAGAATATCCAGTTGCATAAAAGAATAACTCTACGAATCTCTAAACTATATTATGGAAAGATTAGCCCCGATTCCCCAATAGTGGAAGCTCTTACAGTTTTTAGCCGCACACGCAGCTCAAATCCTGCACTGTGATTGGCTGAAATTTCGAGCGTGGGAATCAGCCAATCACAGCAGAGATTTGAGCCGTGTGCACGGCTCAAAACCGTATATATAAGGGCTTCCACTACAATCACCTTCAAAAAATATTTAACCTGACCCATGAATCCACACATATCCTACAACCACTAACAATATCTCTACTTCCAGGTGTACATTGTCACGATACCAGGAGCCCGGGTAACCAGGAAAACACTAAACATCTGGATCGGTATGGCCTGGCTGCTTGCTGGTATCATGCTTGCTTGGTACAAGATCTACACTGACCGTAAGTTGAGAAAGGCCGGGGTGGGTGAGATATTTAGGATTAAATAATCGTAAGTTATGCAAAGTTGAGTGTACTTTTGAAGTAGACATGAGCACAAAATGTTAGTCATGTTAGCCTAAATCTAACTCTAACCATAAGCTAACCCCATATCATGTATTCATGATACCTAACCCCCACCCCCCTCAGTTGAGATAATGGTGCTTCCCGATGGATGGTGTGTTCACCTTGACAAGTCTAACATGGGAGAAGGGGACCAAACCTCAATCTCCACCATCATCTACCTCCTCCTACTAGATGCAGGTCCGGTTCTCATCTGCTACGCCCTCACCACCTCCTCCCTCATCATCGTATACTGGAGGGTCAGCCAATCGTTGTCATGGACACGGACCGAACTCCAGCCCCTGATACAACACCGGGCACGCTCAGGGCAGGATAACCCAAACCTCCGCATCGCTCGGAGTATTGTCAATCATGTCCTCTTGTCCTTTGTCATATGTTACAGTCCGGCTGTGTATAATGAACTCAGACAACTCATCAGTATTGCCAGTGGATACGGGTTCCCGTACGTCCATTTTTCCAAGAATGAAATTCCATCCTTCGATGAGTCGGCGTTGTTCGTGTTCAGACTTAAATTTGCCCTGACCACCGTTTACTCAGTTATCAACCCGATTTTAGTGTTTAGAGGGAGTGCTGTTTTCAGGCACACACTTACTGATATGATAGAAAGGGACCAATTTTCGTATATCATTTCAAATCATCGGAGGGAGCAACGGAACCAGCCACCACCAGCCCCTGCAGTAGCACCAGTAGCACCCGAAGTTTTACCAAGATGATGATCATGTGTGTGTGTTTCAAATAATTGTGTGTTAAGCATATATGCCCATATATGGGTGGGTGTCCGCGTAACCGTGGATACAACATGACAATTCAGAATCAGAAAATGAACCAGAGCGCAAAATTTGGGGACATGTTCATTCGATCAAGACGATAATTTTGTTGTATTTCCGTGTATGGTGATTACTGATTGGTAACAAACAAACCGTTGTTTATTACTTGAAGATAAAAAAGATGTTGTGGGGCTGGTTGTGTACAAATTACAATGTATAATTCATGTTTCTATTTTCTTTCAACACCCATTCATATTTGCTGTGATCGGTCTAAAAATACTGTGTCAAACGTCAGTAATTCTTGAAAATCCTTGTCAATTGACAAACACATTTTTCTTTCTGTCTGACTCTTCCCAATTCGTTCTTCACGTCACAATAGCTCATTAATTACACTTTCATAAACCATTGTTTGACCACGGTAGTTCAGCATTAGCACTGTCTTAGACAGTGTCTATCTCAGCCATTGGAAACACTACTTCGACATTTATACACTTCTCATTCACACTCTTGACTTTTGCTAACTGAGATTTCCTTATCTGCTAACTCAGTTGGCAAAAGTTAGCGGATAAGGAAATCACAGCTATAATTAAACGATAATTATACGATCAGTATCTACTGTAGATCTCTTCACCCTTTGTTTTATTGTTGGCTCGCACTCACACACAGATGACCTCAACCGCACAGTTTGCACACTCTTTCTCACTTATCTATGTACGTTACTTTACTAAAATATTGTATGCCTTATAATGCTACTATTATATATTAGCAGGGGGTATATATTATAGTCAACAGATGGTCGAGTATATTTAAGTGTTATTTAAGTGATATGTAAGTGTTAATGGTAGCCCCCGACTCTAGTGGTAGGCTAAATATATGTTGACGCGACTAGATCATAATTTGTCTCCAAATAGCACAAAATTAAAAAGTAAGGATATAAGCTGTACTGCTTGCCCAGGTCTTTGAGTCGCCTGACACTGTGACTGTGAACAATTCAATCAGCTTTATACAGCTTACCTAGATATAACACAAGTTCGAAAAGATTTACAAATTTTCTCCTACTAGCTCATGGATCGCAATATGGCCAGAACTATAATTACTGCACTCTCGATCCTTACAGCCTACCTTCTCTCACCCGCAGCAAAATATTTTTCTAGCACACACCTGACCCTGCTTTGTTTTCCGTTTCTATCTGAATGAGCCGGGAACCACCTGTATTTTGCCATCCCCGACTAACCATGCAACACCTGTAAACTCTTATTTTACAATCGGAGATAGGGGGATCCCAGAAAAACGGCCACTAACGACTGCTATAACCTTTTATTTTACTAAAGTAACAACACATCTTGGGAGATGATGGCCTTTAACGAATCATTTTCATATTATAGGTCTTTTGTATTCCCCCTCTTTAACTCTAACATGCACGTCTTAACTTCCGTATTGGAGTAGTTACTCTTTGGTTTTAGGGCCAGTTTTACCCATACAATGCCCCATGAGATAGTATCTGTATCCATCGCCAATGTTTTACTTCCGTCTTAGAAACGACACATTGTGGCTTGTGCCTTAGCTTTGTAGTTCCCTACAATTTGAAATGTACGGCCTAGGGCGATACATCTTTACTTACGCATCGGAGTAGTTACAATTACTATATTCTCCTATCATGGTAGAGATTGCTTGATGTTGAGTCGCAGACCGCAGCGTAATTAGTAAAAACCCCAAATATCTTTACTTAGCTACTTTTATCTCATAATTTGTTTCCCTGCCCGGGTGAATGCCGAAGGCAGGTTTGTGCAACAAGAGTTGGGGAGGAAAATGAACTCAAGTGAGACACCTGTTATTCATATAGTCATCAGTGATGAATCATCACGTGGGGTGACACATACATCTGGTGTGTAACTTCCCCTACTTTTGTGCGCAGCAGCTATATGGTATATCATGCGTATCAGATCTCATTTTTTCCCTGCCCGGGTGAATGCCGAAGGCATTCACCCGGATGCCTTTTTACTTTGTAAAAAGGCATAGCAGGGTTAGCATTCGAAAACGACATTTTGGTATACTAACTAATCGGTAGAGGGACATTTTTTGGTCACACTTTCGTTGCGAGGGCAACGGTGTAGCAACTAGAACCGCGCACACAGTGACGAGCTACTCCTTCATCAAACACCTCATTGACACAGTTTGATGGACGTTTGTGCGCGCGCCACTCAACAAAACATGAAATGCTCTGCCGCGCGTTTCGCGTGTTACATACACATTTCCATCTTGCGAGTCGAGTGTGAGATGTTAGATAAGTAGTTAAGTTGGAATGTCAAAAGCTGGTTAGCAAGTGTCATGTGATTGGGAGTTAGCTAACTCTAAGCTATGTGAGAAGTATACTGACAGCTAGATCGCATCTCACATTACATTATGACCAAGCCTTGATCCTGTTGGCAGTGACAATGTCACTGACATGTGAAACGGTAGGGCAGGGAAACACAGCATTATGAATACATAATGCAATAATTCTTGTTTATACTTAGTAGTACGTATTCTCGTCATCATGGTTACTGGAAATTCAACTGAAGATCCTGTTTACAACATGGCAGCAGATACGTTTCTTGGGACAGTTCTCAGTGTCACTCTACTGACAGGTATACGTATTAATCTGTTACAGACGCACTGTGGTAACCATGGTAACAAGAGTCCTATGTAACCATAGTAACTCACTCTCTATCTCAGGGGTACCACTGAACCTTGCAGCGATGATATTCTTCATCAAATCGGATGCATCTTCAAAACGGAAATTCTTCTTCAAATCTCTATACACCATCATTTCAGTTTCCGATTTTCTGATCTGTTTGACAAGTGTTCCAGTCATTGAGGTATGGTATTAGTTACCATGCCCACCAATACCAATTGTTAACACCTAACCCGTGGTTATCTAATAAAACCCAACTTATAGCAATCCTTCCAGGCTCTGTTTTCCAACAGAAATCCCATCGTCTTTTTTGGAAATGATGCATTTTGTAAAATTTGGGGAATCCTATGGGAGATTTTACCGTACTGGACCGTCTTTCTTATCGGTAAGCAGAGCAATTCAAATGACTTGACTTCCTCCAATTTATCTCCATCTAGTGCTTTGAGATGTCTTCAACCCACCCATAACCCATGTTTGCAGGTTGTCTGAGCATATCCCGTACCATAATCCTCCTCCTACCAACATTTCAACTCAAGCACAGATACCTTGTCCTATCCCTGTCTCTCTACCTCACTCTCCTACTAGCCAGAGCCATCATTCCCGCTATCCTCTCCTACGGGGACCTAGTCTACCAGCGCTATTGTGTCTACTGCTTCCTAAAGGTCAACTCCAACTCAGAATTCTTCGGAAGCTCAAGGGACAGTCAAGTGTTGCCATGCTGGCCGCACCAGTCCTACCCATTGCCCTGAGCAGTATTCTCTCAATCTGCAAGTTACAGCAGAGACACGGGGGTTTCAAGGTGGGTAGTGGTAAAGCCCAGAGTCATGCTACTAAGACAATTATTCTCATCACCCAAGTGTATGTGCTGTGTAACCTCCCCACCTTTGCTAACTACATCTACTATTACACATGGTCGTTTAGTGCACAATCTAAGGCGGCTCAGGGTGCCCAGAGTTACACTGTGTTGTATATGAAGAACCCATTCTGGTGGTACAGTTGGACAGTGACGTATGTGGTGTTGACAACCCTCAACTCAACACTAAACCCAGCGGTGTATCTGATGAGAATGAAACCGTTTAGGAGGTTCATAATGAGCACTAAAATAGCAACACGTGCATCGGAGGTGTTTAGTGATCGATCCAGGATGCAGGCCAGACGCGATAGTGAACTACCACAGTAGAATAAAAGAAGAGGGGATAGAGATCAAACTCACACACTGCGCAATAGCAAACAAAACAGTGCTTTTGCCAAATTCCCGTTAATTATAGCGGATAAACAGATCTGCGAGCTGGCTGCAGTAACGCGTGAGTAGTGCGTGATAGCTAACGCGTTATTTCCACTCTGCGTGACTCAGCAATTACACTGATGCACGATAAGGCGGGTGTGTGTGAAGCTGGACCTACTTCTGTAAAAGTGGCTGGACTAGACTATTCATTATCTGCCTGTAGGAATATTGAACAAATTTTAACTAACATTCTGATTTTAATGAATACACATGGTACATACACTGAATTAGTATCATGTAAACATGTTATTTTATTTACGTGTTTACGTATACAATTGTCCACGTACATTTTAACAATTAAATGACAATGAAACGTATTATCGAACATGTGTTTTCTTACCCTGTATCACGCCCGCACATTTGAGTTATGCTGTTGAGTGTTGGTGTTTGTAAAAAGGAAAAGTATGTAACACTAAATTAAATGTGTTACCATGGTAACTTGACAACAATAAAATGTGTTACCATGGCAACTTGACAACACTAAAATGTGTTGCCATGGCAACTTGACAACACTAAAATGTGTTACCATGGTAACCTGACAACACTAAAATGTGTTACCATGGTAACGTGACAACACTAAAATGTGTTACCATGGTAACGTGACAACCCCAGAACTGCTACAACATGAAGGAGTTACAAAACATAAAGACCCGAACCAAAACTCACACTTGCTAACGGACCACGGTGTACCCTTATTTTCACGTTCGACAGATTGTAGGTAAGCTGACAAGCGCGAGAGGGTACACCGTGCTAACACTCACAGTACACAACAGCACCCACAAGACGTATACCTGCTATTTCGGTTGAGTAGGAGTTTAGCAGTTTGGATGCTCTCACTCAGTGTTATAACCCGGTACAGCTCGAGGGAGTGACCGGTAAAGGCGACGAAGTGGAGCACAAAACTGACCAGAACATCCGTGTAACCGGTGCCGGTGTGTGGTTGCACGGAGAATGATTTGGGAAACCATGATACCTGCGATAGAAAGGGGGGGGGGTTATGTTAAAGATATCTGACTATTTGACATCGGGAAAAATATCGAAAAAGGGATTCTATTCAAGAACAAGATAACTGAACGCACCGCAGTAAAATCCGCAGCTCGGTCTGTGTCCACTCGGGCGAGTTCTAGGATTCCAGTTTTCCTTGTTGTCATGGGACCGATACAACTCATCCTCCAGAGAATCAATTCACCGTAACCGGGACTATCCAGTGTTCCTAGGAAATTACAGTTCGATTATATCCAACCTCATGAAATACACAAGTCAGAATAATTGGATGGGCAGTTCCAGTTCGAGTAATTGGTATTTTGTTTAGTTACCATGGTTGGGGGGGTTCCGGCCGGAATTTATGAGGATTTTTGAGGTCACCTCAAAAATCCTCATTTATTATTTGCTGGACAAGCCCTCAAAAATCCTCAAAAATCCTCAAAAATCCTCAAAAATGTTTCGTTCTATTTAAACATAAACACAGCAAATGCCTGATAAAAAACAATAATAGATTATATTTTAGAGGTATAAAATGCACTGATTATCAATTCCAGTGCTCTTGACTGTGCTCTTTGGCTTCCCACATTTGAAGCACTGCTTTCTTTTAGCAAAGTTATTAACTTCACATGCTTGACAAGACCCCGGTGCCCAGATTTTCAAAATTTTAGATAAATACAATTTTCAGTCAAATATGCGGCCAACTTTGTCCCAAAAATCAACGATTTTGCTGCCTAGTAAGATAAATGTCTAGAAAATTTTTAGAAATCATTTATAAATCATTTATAAAGTTTTCAAAATTTAAAAAAAAAGTGTCCCCACCCGGGCCCGGTCGGGAATCGAACCCGGGCCTCACGCGTCAGAGTGGAGGCAGCACAAATTTACCCCATATTTACATTGACGATTTCGCCTCATTTTGAGGACTTTTGAGGATGTTTTTAGGGCCATCACCAGTGTATCTGGGAAAATTGTCTAACTGTTTTACTCCTATTAAGGAATGTGTATGCCCAATAATATGCGTAATCGTCAAAAATTTTGTAAAAACTATAAAATAATTGTTGAGGATTTTTGAGGATTTTTGAGGGCCCTCATTAATTCGAAAAACGCTGGACAAGACCTCATCCTCATTAATTATTGGCCGGCACCCCCCCCCCCCATGGTTACCATAGTTACCTGTTTCAGAGCTGGTAGTCAGGGCCAGTGGAATGTAGGGGTGGGAGGTTGATGTCATTGGGGGACACCTGAAGTATGGGAAATAGTCGTTAGTTTTTAAACTAAGTTTTTGCTTTTGCCTGCCTTTACCATTTACGTAGTACAGTCGGACCCCGATTTACCGGGCCCCGATTTACCGGAACCCCGATTTACCGGGAGGATTTCTTTCCCCCGATTTTTTTTGGAAAATTTTCGAAGTTTGGCCGGTTGATAAACTTGCATTTGCAATTCGCTAGGTCTAATGGGGATCACGTATCGGTTCGTTTCGAACCGTCTAATTAGCGGCAGGACACGTGATAAGATGCACCGATTCGAAACACGATTCGAACGTGGCTGGTCTACCTTAGAAAAATTTCTTAACTTTTTTTTGCAAAATTTTACAGAATCATTGTCAATGCTTTGATCGATGCTCCCCGTAAATTTTTAGAGAAAAAGTTATTTTGAAACTTTGATACTTCCTGACCCCGCTGTGCCCAGATTCGGCATGGTATTACGTATCGGTTCGTTTCGAATTAGCGGCAGGACATGCGATAAGATGCACCGATTCGAAACACGAAACGGACTCGGTCGGGGTGGTTTACCTTAGAAAAAATTTTTGCATTTTTCTTGAATTTTTAAAATTTTCTATTTCTAATGACAGAAGCAATGATCATATTGTCATCAATAAATGTATACTATACAGTTAGAGGTGTCTTGGTATATAATTTTGGACAAAAGTAGGATTTATGGGTCAAATATGTTCAACCCCGATATACCGGGCACCCCGATTTACCGGGCAAAATGGCTTCCCCCGAGGATCCCGGTAAATCGGGGTCCGACTGTATATCATACCCAGGTGTGTGCAACAAGATTTGGAAAATCAACACCAGATACTACGTGAGACACCTGTTATTCATATATTCATCAGTGATGAATCATCACAAATATCTGGTGTGCAACTCCCCTACTTTTGTATATATCATGCGTATCAGATCTCATTTGTATCTGCAGTATAGTTTCGCATTGCCTTGTTCGACCCTGTTTCACCACGCCCCGCACAAATGTAAAGGAGGGTTAGAACAAGTTTATTACCTGTGCCCAGAGCAGCGTACTTCGTGAACCAGGTTACTAATATCAGTGAAGGTAACATCATCAACACCCATCTCAAGAGTGAAGAGGTTAACAGTACCATCCATGTGGGAGGTAACCAGGCACAAACTGGGAGGGCTGATCGTCCTTAGATCCACTAATGTTCCTTCCTGATGAGGGAGGATAAGGGTGTGTTAGTCACGGACTACGGAGTCACAGAGTTTATGGAGTGTAGAATGGGTGTGTTCATTGAGTAGGTGTATGCGGTGTAGGATGGAGTATGGCCAGAGAAGGGAATGGCCCTGTTCAACTGTTTGCTGCACTGATAACTACAGCTTGAGAGCGAACAAGGCCGTATTATATATGCATGTATGTATAGTGTGTGTGTGTGTTTGAACCTCTCCGTACTTCCTCCCACTTTGCTGGTATCTTCCGGGGCCAGCTCCCGCCGAATCAGAATTCTGGCATTCCTCCCGAGCGCCCCACACAAGAGTCACTCAGTAGTTT
Source organism: Hormiphora californensis (assembly GCA_020137815.1). NCBI lineage: Eukaryota > Metazoa > Ctenophora > Tentaculata > Cydippida > Pleurobrachiidae > Hormiphora > Hormiphora californensis. The sequence continues at coordinate 6,287,404 of CM035354.1, forward strand.
CACTAGTCAGACCTCTCCAGGGACCCCCATATCTCACATGAGGCTCCCCTTTGAGGAATGACCAGTTTCACATTCGGTCCGCTTTTGTTAAGTTTCAGGCCGGGTACTAATCCAGTTAGACACACAGCTGAGAGCACCAGTGAATTCTCACCATGGTGTCTTACGTTACTGGGTTTCCCCAGAGATCAGTATATTGCCGAACGATGACGCGGCTTCTCTGCCCACATGTAGCGTAGAAACGTCATTTCTTCTACCAGCACCTTACCATTTAAGGCCAGAATCCAAGATCAGGAAACAGTGTGGTGGTTCGGGCCACCGATTGGTACACTATGCACCTAATCGGCCCAATTTGCAGTGCTTCTAGTAAGCAGTCTAGTGGAACGGCACTCTCCCTCAAGGGGGGCTCCATAGCCTGTCAGCCTAAGGTGGCAACCATTGGATGCTCTTTCGAGCTCGTTTTGTACCACCCGTTATACATTTTCATGTCTGGGCGGCCCAACTCTTTGGATTAATATCTGCCTGGGGTGGGGGCCGGTTTTGATAGGCAGATTCTATTTGAAAAGGCCAGATTTCTTTATCAGTGCTGTTAGTTTGCCAAGATCGATTTTCTGGTCTTTGTCATAAATGTTTTGTTGTATGTTTTGGTATTCCAGTGTGTATCTGAGGTGATCTAGATCTGGGCAGTTTATCAGCACGTGTTCAGAGTTCTATTTTTCGTTGCATAAATGCATAGAGAGCAGTTCGGATTTTATCTTGGATCTCTGTGTGCTAAGGAGGAGTTCAGGTTGTTTTTCCTGAGATTGCCAGTGTGACGTTTCTCATAGTGACCTTATCTGTGAACCATATTCTTCCGTAGTCTTTGTCTATCTTGTGATGATCTATCCACATATTTTATCCCATTATCCAGCATATATCCATCCCTTCTTAAAGTGAGACCCCACAAGGTTCTTATCACTATGGCCTTGCAGCGATGAGTGTTCTTACATTCTATATAATGTTCGTGTCCAGATCGCCTTCACTTTAAGTTAGTATAATCCACCTGGGCTACCCTACCAAATCCTTGCGCTATAGCTGCTATTTGAACAGTGAATTTAAATATATTGCTCTGTACTGCTATTATACTCAAATCATAAATCTATAAATGTTGAGTTTTTTTGAAAAATATCCCTGTGATATTTTAGTTTTTGTGAGCTAGGATTCATACAAAAGAGTAACCGCACTTGCCACTTAAACCATACCTTAGATAATGCATTTACAAATAAAACAAAGCAACCTGGCAACCACACTATTTCTTGTGAAGATTGAAGAACAATGTTATTAGCAAGGCCGGTTTGAATTAACTTTTCACATTGTTCATATCGTTTTGTTTGATGTTCTGTGTAGCTTTAAGATCACTGACGCTCTAGGTTTAAGATCACTTCTTTGGGATAGCTCTCTCTCTATGCCCACGGACTACATAGTTCTCTAATTGGTCCTCGGTTCCTTCGTCAAACCTAAAAACCTTTTTCTTCTGTCTCAGTTGGAGGCTAAGATAGAAGGATGGTCCAGAGGCTGCTTTGTCCCCCAGCCTATTATTATCAGTAATATAGACCCCGCTGGCTCAAATAGACGCACGGCGCGCTCAAACAATTTGCACTATTGGGCCGTGCACTGCCGTGAGTTTGTGTCTCGATAGACGCACGCCCTCTGACAGATTTGTGTAAAGATCACAAAGAATCACTGGAAACACGATAAAATGACTTGGTAACACAAGAGGGAGTGTGTGTACAACCTACAACGCTCTCTGTCTAGATTTGGCGCCCGCCAGTCTGTTGCAACTGTTGCTCATGACCCACAATTAACTGTAATCTCTCTCTGCATTCCACCCTTTGAAACTGTTACGACGATTGTTACGAGTGTGTAGGAATGTAGAGAGGCACTCTGTAGCTTCATTTCCAACTGTTTGACCCGTTTTGTGTGAGCTCTCTGTTTGAAAACCACCTAATTTGTGCTTGTTTTGCTTCTAGGTGCCCGCCAGCGGGGTCTATAGAACATAACTCCCTCCCTTGCGTGCAGATATACCTGTAAACCCCTCGCTGACGCTCGGGATTTACAGGGCTGTAACGCACGGTCCCTTCGGGACCCGTGCATTGCAGCTCAATAGATGCCCGCGCGGGAGGGAGTTATGTACTATATAGACTCGGCCAATAATCAATATACATGATATAGTTGTTGAGTAACAATGATATAGAGCAATGAATATGGAGCCACATGAAACTTAGGTTAATAATATGTGTGGGCAGCTCTAGTTAGACTAATAGCTCTCAGCACACTGTCCCATGATCGCACTACTCACTAGCATTCGCTAACTTTCTCTCTCTCATATCACTCTTAATCTCTCTCTCACTCTTTCCATCTCCATCTCCATCTCTCTTGCACTCTCTTGCACTCTCACTCTCCAAATCCCACTCAGATCACTCTCACTCTCTTTATGTCAGGTATAATAGACGAAACATCTCTCCCATCTCCATCTCAGTCTCCTCCTCCTACTATAACACCTTATCAGCGGTAAACAAAGCCTCCTCTATCCAATCAGGAGTGTCTAGACTTACTATTAGTGCGTAGTTGACGTCTCTCTTTCTCTCTGTCTCTCTCCCTCTCTCTCTCTCTCTCTAAGGAGTTCAGATCACATTTCCGTTGCTGCGAGCGATTTTTATCGCTCTGATTGTTATCTCTGTTTGCAACTGTCCCACCGTTTGAGGACCACCGCATGATGACGTTGCCAAATGACAAAGTCACCCAATTTATAAACCGTCTCATTACCCAGAGGCCCCCTACTACATCGCCAGTCAACAAGTATTCTCCGGATGAGATAGGAAGAGGAATGCATGTTGCTGATATCACTCCTGAGATCTTAGGTGGTAGGAAGTATTCGAAGAAAGACTTAGCGTCTTCTTTGTCGGAGGCATGCAAGTTACTAGTTGATCTTGCAGTGCCACAGGGGAGTACTACTCCTAACACGAGTACTACTCCGCGTAGGAGTCATCCACCCGAGGAATGGTGGCGTTGTAAAGATGATAAGACCAATCTACATGAGGAACTAGCTGCGGCCCACCGAAGGGTAATTGATCTTCAGGATCAAGTGATCCAGCTGAAGGACGAGATTAGGAACGTTGAGACCGCTACAGTTACCAAGACTGTTCAACGTGATCTGAAGAGCTACTCAGCTATGCTCAGTCAGAACTGTGCAGCAGCCCTTGCTCAGACTAGGATCCAGAAGGCTGTCACTAAAGCATCTGTTGAGAAGCCTGATGAGGAGGACCGTTCCAGAAACTTGATTGTGTTTGGACTGCCGGAGGAAGCTGATGGAGCTACAGTGGAAACATCTGTTACATCTCTGTTGGAGGAAATGGACGAGAAGCCCCCGTTGACTAGTTGTACTAGGTTGGGTATGCCAGCCGAGGGTAAGTCGAGGCCTGTAAAGGTGACTTTGAAGTCTAGAGACAGTCTTCTTGTATTGTTGAGAAAGGCATGTGAGCTGAGAAATTCTGAGAATTTTAAGCGAGTATTTCTTGAGCCAGATCGGACTTATGAGGAGAGAGTTGAGAGGAAGAAAGCAGTGAAAACTCTAAATGAGCTGAGACAGGCGCATCCTGAGAGAAAATACGTTTTAAGGAAAGGTGTTATTGAAAGCATCTAGAACTCATTAAATTTTGCCCCACAAGCTTGTGGAGATCCCTTTCTTGCTTTTTATGTTTTTACTATCTTGAATTGATCTCTTCGCACGGGGCAGGACCCAGTATGTTTGCCATTTATTTGATTTACATTGCTGTTCGTCCACCATTAAATTTTCCAGCCAGCCAGCCAGTCTCTCCCTCTCTCTCTTTCTCTCATTGTCTCACCCTCTCTCTCACTCTCCCTTCCCTTCGTTTTTCATTGCATTGGTACATATCACGAGTCATATATGACACTGTCATTTGGCATCATTGTTTAACATACTGCCCCTGCTATCAGCTCATACAGCTGGCTTGTCATTGTTGTCGCCACAGGAACTTGTCTTGTTATCAAAATGTATACTTATAGGGGATGGGAGGGGAAGGAACTCGCAGTAGTTGGTGGGAAATGTCTTCACCTTCAGCTTCTGTTGCACAAAGTTAAAGTTTAAAGTTAGTCTCCTAGAGGCAACGCCGTTCAAAGTTACCACTTTATTGTACCTGTCTTGCTATAAATATTTTACACTTTTGTCTCATCTGGTGACGCAACATTAAAAGAGCAGTAGTTAGAAGTGACAGCTGACACGTGACAACTATCACTCTATCCCTCTCTCTATCTGTCTTTATTTACCCGATGAGAACAGATGGTCACCCAGGCGAGCTAAGCGAGGCCTGGAATATCGTCTACACTGCACTCTTATTCACCATGCTCTCCCGGTATGCCCCTCGTCTCCTTCTCTATCAACCTTTCTATATCTTTCACACCTAACTTTTAGCGATCAACTCTCTCTCTCTCTTTCTATAAGTCACTCGCTCTCTATCTCTATCTCTATCTCTCTCCCCAACTACCTCTCCCCCCACATCTCTCTGTATCTCTCTGTATCACTCAGCCCTGTCAGCATACACCATCCCCTGCACCTGCTACTTCTGTGTTTGAGAGACTATCAAGTGAGCTGTGGGTTTCATTTAAACTCTATTGTTATATGGCCGTGGTTCCACTTCGCTGACTTAGCTCTACCACATTTGTATGTGTTTTTATGACTTTTTTTGTTCCACCCGCACAAAGCGGAGACTGAGGAACTTAGCTGAGAGTGGCCTTACCAACCCTTCCACTCATCTAGAGGATCGGAGTAAATAAGTTGACAAATAGAGAGGCAGCTGCTCTCATTGGTGACAATGAATTTTAACAAGCGGCAACTCATCAGCGGTCTCCCTCTCTCTCTCTCCCTCTTTGTTTGTCTCTCTTTCTCTCTCCCCATCTGTCTCTCTCTGTCTCTCTCCCTTCGTCTTTCTATCTCTCCCTCTATCTCTCTGGTGGCTGATCTCTCACTCGATTCCCTCCGCAACACACGTCATTATACACGTGTCACAGAATGTCTCCCGAATCCCGATATAACATATAAGATCATCTAGACTCGGCTGATGTAAACTTGTATTGATTCCACGCTAATCTCACTACCATGGCTTTAGTCCGATATCTGTTGTATCTTTCCCAACATGAACATACTGCTCCAGGAACGTCAAAGCCCAGCCGATTCTGGGCTGCTCCCCAAACCTGTCCAATCTCGATCTCAATGAGATTATCTTTAAAAGAGACCCTTACTTCCTGTTGAAAAAACAAGTGAAAGATATATGTTTGTGTTCCCTATCACAGGAGATATATTAGTGTTACCATGTGTATCATCTCCCTCACTATAAAACATGAGAGGAAAGGAAGTGCATGTTTCTCCACCCAACTAGCAGCTCAAAGGAACACAATACACTTCCTTCTCCCTCCCTGAGCAGTACTGACTATATAACTGTGTTGTGTCTTGTACAATATATAGAGCTCTTTGTCTCGGCATGTATGTGCTTGGCTATAGCTATCTAGCGCCCGTTAAATGTAAAGCTCTGAGAGATTAGTGATTTAGTTATTTAGAAATTAGTGATTTAGTATGTTTATGATTTCTTACTAACTATTATTTGTGTTCCCTTGATTATTGTGTTCATTGAATAGCATAAATTGATGAAAGGGATTGAGATAGAGAGTGAAAAAAGAGAGAGAGAGAGAGAGAGAGAGAGAGAGAGAGAGAGAGAGAGAGAGGGAGAGAGAGAGAGAGAGAGAGAGAGAGAGAGAGAGAGAGAGAGATAGAAAGAGTGAGAGAGAATTTGATAGAACAGAGTAGTTTTAATACATAGGATTGTGTGCAACACATAGTACAGCTCATTTTACCCCTCATATCCCATGAGGTTTTATTGTTCTGTAACAAGAACTTAACAACGGGGTAGTTTGGATTTGATCTTTCTTTGCTCCAACTTGCTGTAACCTTCGTGTTAAGCAGTTAGTTACTCGTGTCCCATAACCTCGTCTTACTTGAGTCGCTTGACACTGTGCCCGTAATAAAAAGAAAGTATGAACAATTCAACTTCTTACAGCAATTCACCATGAACAACACTACCGTGGTTGACGTGTGTAACAGTGCATTTGAGCATTACCTCCTGATAGTGGTGGTCCTCTTTGTGTGCATCTGTGGTATCCTTGGTAACGGTTTCGTTGTCATGGCAACCATGTGTAACAAAGCCTTCAGTGGTGATAACATCTCTATCGTGTTTGTACGGAACCTCGCCATTGCTGATCTTATCTACATATTTGTTCAGGTATGAGACTCTAACTCTAAGCAGATGTGCTTGTTTTTCAATCGTTCAATTATGGATCCATAATTTCAAGTGGGCTTCTCCGTTTTTGCCATTGTTTATTTCCATGTTCCCTAATCCACCTCTCTTATCTTAAGGTAATACCTGAGGCGGCAATCCGGCTAAACGGCCACAACTGGGTAATGGGAGACAGAATGTGTTTTATATCAGCCCACGCGGTCTACATCCCTGGAGCAGCCAACATCTCCTTCATCTTCACCATCTCCCTCTACCGCCTTCTCTCCTGTATATTCCCTTTCTACTTCCGGGAATCGATCTCCCTTTCAAAGGCCAATGCGCTCAGTGGAGTCATTTGGAGCTGGTCGGTCATCCCTTCTGTCATGTACCTGTGTCATGACACCACTGCGGTATTTGAACCCATCAACTCAGATTGTACTGTCAAATTTGAAAGCAGGAGTAAGGTTGATATGATAATCGCAGGACCCTGGGTTCTCCTCCCCTTTATCGGTATCATTGTGTGCAATCTGTGGCTGTTGGTAATCGCTAGTAATGCCGCAGCCCGGCTGGGTCGGTCTGCTAAACAGGCAACACTAACAATTGGGGTCGTATCTGGCCTCTTTGTGGTATCTTGGCTTCCTTACATTGCCCGGAAACTCATAATAATAACAACTGACAGTGAAGCCAACTGGCATCTTCGGCCGGATATAATTTTCTATGAACTGAGCGCGTTTGGGAACCCCATTATCTATACCATTGTAAATGAACGATTTAAACGATATCTCAAGTCCCGGATATTGGGACTTTTTAAGCCGGGTCAGCGGCAGTCGCTCTTTGTGAGTAATACGGGCCCACCCTCCAGGGGTGAAAAGGGCAATGTGGTGGTCACCAAGTGGGGTGGTAACTCTATTGGGCCTCACAACGAGGTACTGGAGATGGAATGACTAAAGATTGTTGAATCTTATTCCGTAAACTTTTTAGTGATAATTTCACTGGCGGATAATTTTCTATCCAGTTTTCTAAATTTAGATTACACACACAGTGTAAACTGTAAAGTACCATGATGGTGTGAGTGACTTATATTAATCTACCGAACCTTCACACAGAGCGCTTTTATGGAATAAAATGCAGTGTGAGCAATAGAACTAAAAACCACGTACCAGGTCAGGAATGGCCGGGAATGCACGTCTTCCAGCTCCCCTCAGCCGGCTTTTCTCCCTCTGCCCATTACACGATATTCTCCGACTACTAAACACACGGAACTCGTGTTTCAATTGCCGTGCATCCGCGTAGGATAGAGACCTGAGTAGAGGACATGTTTCAAAGAAAAGAGACCTTAGTAGAGGACATGTTTCAAAGAAGAGAAGGGTACATCTTTGCTTGCCCCGTACGGTGAAATATCAAAAAACAACATCAATATTGTAATATGATGATCTAGTACCATGGAAGTCGGAGGACGAATCGTGCAGTTAGAGCCTGAAAGGGGTACGCTACGTCTATCTTCTCCACCCTCCATCCCATCAGAGATCCAGTTACGGGACTCACGCACACAACCAAATCAAATGTCTGAAAATGTTTTAGTGTTGATATATTTGTTTTGAAATTAGTTCGTATTTTTTCTGATGGTTTTGTCATATCTGGGTATCTCTGGAAAGAACCACAGAATGAAAATGAAAATAACAACAAATGATTTGAGGGGGGGGGGTCCGTGTACCTTGAACCATAGCTTGAGGAGCTGTGCTGTGGTATATTGAAACTCGTTCATTTCCTTGACTTTACCAGTCTTGAGCTCCAGCATGTCTTTACTCACTCTCTACGGGGAGAGGGAGGTTACTCACTCGCAGCTGTGTAAAGGGGCAAGTTAATTTCGGATAGTTAGGATAGTTGAGGATAGTGTTCGGACGGCTGGGGAGATACAGTCGAACCCCGATTTACCGGAACCCCGATTTACCGGAAGTAAAATCTTCCCCCGATTTAGGAAATTAACGGTATATCGCCCCGATATACCGGGCACCCCGATTTACCGGGCAAAACCCTTTCCCCCGAGCATCCCGGTAAATCGGGGTCCGACTGTATAATACATGACATATACGAGACAATGGGAAACACGAACAAGTAACAACAGGAACATACATGGGACAATTAAACAATATGTAGGCCGATGGGTTAAGTTAACCCTGGGTTAACACACATGTCACATGGTCATGCAATAACACACATGCAACAAATGGGTAGGACAACTGACTAACTGCTCTAGAATTGTTATAAAAAGTGCTGTTGCCCACTTCTTCCGGGGGAGGTGACTGGTCGGTGTCCGAGAGAATGAAATCCTCCTCAACTGCAATATCATAGGAGCTGACAGATAGTCGTTCCGCTAGGAGGTCTTCACCGTGCAGATGGGCATTCTCATAATACACACTGGGAGGGGGAGGTGAGTTACAGCTTCCAGAGATCGGAGGGGAGGGGGGTGTTTTAAAGTAGAAGGGAGAGTAGAAGGGAGTAGAAGGGAGAGTAGCACAGAGAAGGAGTGATGGGGAGAGAAAGAGAGAGAACAAGGTGTTGTTACCTGTATGCAGTAGCTTTGTTGTTGAACCACTGAAAAATGTAGGGTGATCCGTCGGACCCTTTCTCTGATGCCTCCTTGGAAGGGTCCAGAACAGTACCTAAGGGGTGGTATTGGCAGTTAGATAAATTCAGTTGTTGTCATGGTGTCACCTCTCGTTTGTGTGAGGGGGTGTGCCCTCTCCTTCCAGATCCGAGCTGTCCCCCCCCCCCCACTTCACGTAAAACAAGGGTGAGACAGTTACTGGCTTCTACAAATTTTAACGGTAAAAGTTATTGTTTTCCAATGTAAAAAGCGTGTTTTGTTCGGTGAGACAGGGCTGAGCAAGGCAGTAAAAAAGCTTACCAAGAACAAAAGATTTGTTAGAGGCCTGTCTACCAGAGAATGTTGAGTACACATTGGGTGTTTCCAGCCAGATTCTCCCAATGCAGTCTTTACATGAGGTGAGGAGAACTTGTCGCACAGAGTCGCTGAGAGAGAGAGAGGCGGATATTATCTGAAGTCTCCAACCGATTCATATTCTCTCTCTAACTACAATTGTAGAGACATGATACTTGGCATTTTACCAAACTATTTCAACCCCAATCCACTCACGTTGGTAGCTCGACAGGAAGCTGTCTCCAAGTTGCTCCAATCACTGTTTCCGGATGTCGTATTACCTCGCTTCTATAATCCCTTCCATCTGAGAATATGTGGGGTTGTGTGCGCGCCATTACCATTACAAGTGTGACTCCGCGCGTTCCTGACATGTGACTCCTACACACTCTTAGCCCGCCGTGGTGTGTCTATCACAATCTTCACAGTGTCAACCATACACAAACCCTAATTACATGACAAGATAAGAAGCACGTCGTACCTTTTCTTTTTCTCCATAGTTTTAGGACTTTCGAGTTTTCGGAGAGAGTGGTAAAGAACCTTCCGTCAGGGGAGACCGTCAGCTGAACAGCTACCTCGGTCAAACTACGGTGGGATAAGAATTAATTAAGGTGCTGGATCATAATACACAGTAAACACTTGTTGAGCGAGCTTAGCTGGGTGATCACTTGTTTGTTTATTGAAACGAGACTATCTCACATTCCCCTGCCATCCCCCCTCTAACTAATTACATTTCCCTCTCACTGCACCCCGGTTTGTAAAGGAGGGTTACAACATATATTACTCACTGGTTACTCCATAGACAGCTCCAGTCAGTGGTGTTGTAAATTAGAAGCTGGTGTCCAGTCAGGATCAGATCACAACCACTAAACGCGGCACAGGTGACAGGTGATCCAATAGGTAGTACCTTGACAACCGACCATTGGTAGGGAAACTCCTGGGAAAACGGGGTTTAGAATATAACAAAATAATATGGAGTGAGGGTAAGCAGGGTTTCATAAAACCCCCAGCGGCCAGATTGGATCAAATGAGGCCATTTGTACTTGTAATAGTCTTCAGTCATAATCCACACTTTTAGAGTTAAATATTCGCATTGAAATGTTGCATACTTCACAGTTAAAGTGAAACACCAAATCTCTGTATGTCTACAGCAGTCAAAAACCATATTAAAATGTCAGTATGGGACATGAAACCACTTACATCATCCATAGTGGTTGGGCTGGGTGCCAAGATAAACACTGTGTGATGACAAAGAGCTGTTATCCGGCCTGTAATGGCGCATATCGCCACCGCAGACACCCTCTCTCGGCACTCACTGACATTGTTTAGCAGTTGCACTCGACAGAAGGAATCGTCTAGAATGACAAGGTCACAGCCTGTACAGTACACCTACAGGATAAAGAGTAAATTAGGGATGGAATATCGGAATTATATTGGGATTTCAGTGATCTACTCAAATTCCAACTTTTGTTATTTGCACACACACAGAGGGGGCATCAGGGAAAGAGGTCTACCTGCAAGGAAGGGGTCTACATCGGGGGGGGGGGGGGGGGTATCTACCTGCACTCTGTAGAACACTATACTTACAGTAAATCCGACATTATTGTATGATCCGTGTGTGACTGTGTTATTGCCACTATTAGCAGCTCCAGACAAGGTCTGCTGGCACCGCATCTATCCAGTCTAGTGCAGTTATTACCGGGGACTTGTTGGTGTTTTACATGTCGCCTAAAGAGGCAATAGAATGGGATTAGTGAGGAAGGCTCATAAAGGCCCCTAGAGATAGGGGTGTGGAGAGACAGAAAGAGAGGGAGAGAGAGAGAGAAAGGGAGAGAGAGAGAGAGAGAGAGAGAGAGAGAGAGAGAGAGAGAGAGAGAGAGAGAGAGAGAGAGAGAGAGAGAGAGAGAGAGAGAGAGAGATAAAACGGGATACACCGCAATACACAGACACAGTGCAGTACATGTTGAAAGTGTAGTACACGATAATCAGAACAAAACGTCATGTTTTTAGTATAAAAGTTATGTTATGTATATAGGTAGTCGAAAGCTGCAAAAAATTAAACATAAGTTATGTTAAAAAGAGAAATCAACTCTCTCTCTCTGAAGACACCCTCCCTATCAACTTGGTGACATATCCCCGAATCCCTGAAGATCACTCAGACTGACTGGTTTAACCCCATACTCCTCACATACCTCCCACTGACACTTCAAACCAATATAAAGGGCAGATACATGAGCCGCCTCTGCTTCCGTTTTCACTAGCTCCAAAGCCTTCTCAAAACACCCCAACGCCTCCTTGTATTGCTGCTTCTGGATGTAGATCATACCTAGGTTCTCAAGCACAAAATCACACTTAGGATCCTCCTCGATCGCTTCGTTAAGTAGCACCAGCGCACTGTCAAAGTTGTTCTCAGCCATCATTTTGAGGGTTGCCTGGTGGGCTTTGTAGGTAACATTGTGGGGAGCCAGTTCCTGGGCCTTCACAAACTTCTCCTCAGCCTTGACAAACTCCCGTTGGTCCTGAAGGATCTGGCCATAGAGTGCAAACACGTCAGCGACATTCGGGAATTTCGCCACCATCTTGTCCAAATTAACGAACACTTCGTTCAGAAGAGAGGGACTGACGGTACGTGCCATTTGGTACTGCCCGTACACCATCTGTGTCCAGGGAGCAGGGAACGCATCATCCAGTTCGATGCACTTCTTCAAGTCAGTCAGGGCGGGCTGGAGGGCCTCGATGGAGAGGTAAAACTGGCCACGGTGCAGGTACGGATCAGGATGGTCCTCGTCCAGTCCCACCGCGGCACTGTAGTCCGGGAGAGCCCTGTTCTTATCACCCTTACCCTGGAACACCTCACCCCGGTGCACATACGCCTGAACTTTAAGACGAAGGTAGCTTGTCCGGTCCCCGATTACTGCATCAAAGTACTCGATAGCTTTGTTGTAGTCCACCATTATGGTGGCAAAGATTCCCCGGAGACATCTGAGGTGGTTTAGGAATTTTTCAGGCTTGCTCTCCAGCGCTTTATCCAACTTCTCCACGATGACATCGTAAGATTTGCTCTCCAAATCGGCGAGGACTTCCAGGTAGAGCTTATCCCCGGCGTTGGTCAGAGTTTCAGGATCGGTGGAATCATGGAAATCCCTCATGTGGACGTTATCCAGTGTGGCCGAAATGAGAGTGTGTGAAGGGAGCCGGGGAACCTTGTTAGCCATTATAATCTTGGCCTGCTCCTCCCCGTAGAGCTTCAACACACGGTCACTGGTTGCCATATACCCGGAATTCATGGACCTCTGGGGTCCTTCAATCAGGCACACCGCCGTCCAATCCTTGATGGCAGCTGCGTAGTTTTTCAGTTTCTCGTATGTTGTAGCTCGCCGGAGGATGGCCTTGATGTACTTTTGATTTAGACCCATGGCCAAGGTACAGTACTTGACCACATCATGTAGTTTGTTCATCTTCTCACTCGCGGCGGCAATGTTTTGATAGCAATGGGACCTCTCAATATCACTCCCCTCGGGGAATAACTCAATGGCATCCAAGTAGCACGCAATAGCATCCGTGTAGTTAGACTTCTTGAAATGATCCGTTCCCTCCTTTTTCTTGGCCTCAGCCTGATCTTTCTGGCTGGTTTTCACATTCTCCACAACCACCGGCTCTTCAACCACCACATTTTCCATTACAACCGCATCCTCTTTTCCAGATGTCTCAGCATCGTCATTCGAGGACCGGGTGATGTAGTAGATGGCACCGGCAGCAGCAAGGGTCCCTGCGGCAGCCACCCCTAGGGCCACCTTGGTCCGAGTATCGGAGAGGTCCACCGGTAGCTTACCCTTTAACATACCTGCACGAGTTGTTTGGGTCAGCTTGTTTTGTTCAAACGGAAGGAGGGTCGAACAAGGCAAAGGTCAGCTTCGTGTGGGTTAGGGGGCAGGGGGAAGGGCGGATATACAGGGAATAAAACACTCAAAGTTCAATAAATCATTGGATGGAAAACATCTCATTTTTTCAAAAACATCTGCTCTTCAAAAACATTCAGCCCTGCGTAATATAATGTAATAGAACATCATTCTCACAAAACAATTATATTTTTCCTTCAGTCTCCCTTTTAACGTTCATTTTCAATTCCTAGTGGGAGAGTAAAGACATGTTAGAACGGGGATATACGTATTAATTGATATTTAGTTTATTGGGGCCGATTGGATTAGGGTACTAAAATCTATCTCGGGAATATGGGAGTATTCAACAGACAATTAAACACACCAACATTGTTAATTTATTAAGAATGTACAGTCGGACCCCGATTTAGTGGCATCCTCGGGGGAAAAAAATCCTGCCACTAAATCGGGGTGCCACTAAATCGAGGTGAGCCATATTTGGCCCATAAAAACCTATTTTATGCCCAAAATGCTATACTAAAACTAAAGACACCTCTAACTGTTATATGCAATGTTCATGTATTGTTGACATGATCATTTCTGATTAGAAATAGAAAACTATAAAATAATTTTTTCAAAAAATTGTGAAAAATTTTCTAAGTTATACCGGCCCGTCCGATTTGTGTTTCGAATCGGTGCAGCTTACTGGATATCCTGTCTTCGAAACGAACCGATACGTGATACCATGCCGAATTGGGGCACCCTAAGCAGGTGAGGAAGTATCAAAATTTCAAAATAACTTTTTCTTTCAAAATTTATGGGGAGCACCGATCAAAGCATTGGCAATCTTACTATAAAATTTTGCAAAAAAAAGTTTTAAAATTTTTAAAGGTATACCAGCCACGTCCGAATCCTGTTTCGAATCGGTGCATCTTATCGCATGTCCTGCTACTAATTAGACGGTTCGGGACGAATCGAAACGTGATCCCCATCGAATCGAAATTTTGACGCTTGGTGAACTTGTGACTCAATGGCCCCATGTGGATCACGTATCGGTTCGTTCCGAACCGTCTAATTAGCAGCAGGACATGCGATAAGATTCACTGATTCGAAACACGATTCGGACGTGGCTGGTGTTTCTTTGAAAAATTTTCAAAAAAATTTCAAAAAAATTCACAAAAAAATTCAAAAAAATTTTTGGGGGAAAAAATCCTGCCACTAAATCGGGGTGCCACTAAATCGGGGTGCCACTAAATCGGGGGCCACTAAATCGGGGTCCGACTGTACTACATTTGTGAATTATAAGTAAAATCATTTGAGGTTAAAAAAGATTTAAAAATTAAAATGCTCAATGCCCATATATAAAAAACAATTTAATAGGCTACACAGTGTGTAGAACACACGTCATCTCATATTATCACGTGATTTCTAATATTACTAGGATTATTTCATGTTGAGTAGAGTGCCATTTAACAGCCCATACAGCCAGGCAATATCGTGCTTTCATTTTGATCCTGCTCTTTGGTTGATACAATTTGCTGATCATCTACTTCTTCATCATCTTCTTCATCTTCTTCATCTACCTCATCCTCATATTTTGGTAGCGCTGTATCTACATCTTTGTCCTGTGTCTGCTCAACTTCTTCGAGTTCATCAGTATGTAGCCTCCTCCTGGTAACACAGAATGGCCTCTCCTTAGAGCAAGGCCAAGCAGAATCAACAATCCAATAGGTCCTCGCCAAGGTTGCCATAGTTTCATCCACAGACTTCATTGCCTCACTTCCATCATCTTCCTCCTCTTCTTCTTCGCTGTCCTCCGAATCTTTCTTCTTACTGTCATCCAACATACTGCTCCACCCTTCACAATCCTCCTCTTCACAGCCTTCCTTTTCCTCAGCATCTAAAATCTCCATAAGCTGGCAGGAAACATGAGGGTTGGTGTTCCTCGATACGGCTTCTGCGAGCAAGGACAGCGTTTCCTTGTCGTATCATAATGGTTAGAAGCTGCTTCATAAAGTCACCCACAATCCCAAACTCGACCACCATGGCCATGATGAGATCTAATTGTGACGGAACCTGTGTCTCTACCAATCGTTCCAAGATGTTGAACTGGAACTTGGTCTTACTTTCCGGGGTAAGAGTCAGAAGGTGATCCAGGAAGTTGAAGTCTGCGTATTTCACCACTGCATCAAGTGCGAGAAGGGAATGTTCCCAGTAGGCATCAAAATCTACGGAAGGTTTAGGAAGGTGTAATCGGTAGAACTGGTGGCATCCAAGTTTTGCCCAGTCAACTTTGAAAACTGTCACCAGTTTAAACAGGTCCCTGAAAACACTGAATTCGGTGGAAATTGTCAGCTTGTCAAGGGTTCCGGTGTAACATGCATCGACAAAGATCTGAACAGATTCAGGCTCAAAATCAGAGACATCGTGATCTAGCACCCCCTTCTTCTCGATAAGATTCTTCAGGACCGGAGAGTTGCGTGATAGGATGTAGGAGTTGAGAGGCATTTTGTTTTCATCCTTTAGGTGGAACGTTACGTTCCCGTGAGCAGGGAATGAAAGGTAATCCTTGCCAAAATCGATACCCTTCGGTTCCTTGATGTCACATGAAGACGGGTTGTCGTGTATCGAAAAGGTAACCACTGATTTCTCATCAGTTTTCGTCCCGATCATAATAGCTTTTCCCAAGTCACCAGACTTCGTTTCAAATGAACTTGAACCTCTTACGGTTATCACTACCTGCTCCAGTGGGAAGATTTGACTCGAGGTTGCCTTTTTTGTTGTACTTTTCTACCACGAACTCAAGACTCTTACCAATTTTTCGACTGTAAGTAATCCAAGTCGAGTCGTTGGCTTGGTGACTGGTCGACTGTTCCGTCGCAGAAAGGCAATCTTTGGCCAGTCGATGAAAGGTTACTATACTCAATTGGGCTTCCTGTAAATTTGGCGCCCCAAGATGACAATCCTTGATAGTGATGTCTGCCTGAAATAGTTAACTTTTTGACCCCGGTTACGTCTTTCCACGGTATATATTCACGTTTCCCCCAGCCTGTATAGGAGGCACTGTTCGAAAATGTAGCATCCAGGTCCACTTTAGATCGGTCGTACTGTTTGTAAAGGAAAAGGAGAAAGAGCAGCTCCAGTTTTTCGTAGTGTTCATGGGGTAACTGTAAACGTATGCGCCCAGATGGCCATCATTTTGTTTCACACCAATGGACCAACGGAATCCTCCAAAAAGAGTTGTCTCGCCAAGTACTTGGGTTGCCCCGATCGAAGATGTCACAAACTCCGCTGCTATAGTTTTGGTTATCGTCATGATTCTGTGGAGAAAGAGAGAGTTGGGGTGATTTCAGATTTTATTAAAGGTAAATCGTTACATTAGGGGAGGGGTCTGAGGGGATTTTTGATTGGGTTAGATAGCGGGGTAGTTGGGACCGAGTACAGCTGGTATAATAATAATAATAATATTCCGCGCTTGTATACCGCCCATACCCGACGGAAACATGTCAAAATATTGGCGATGCTCCGACGAGTCATCAGAGCGGTATATCCTCGATTAAATATATGACACACACGAACACTCTGGTATTGGAAAAGCATTCGTTTAGCAGTCTTGAAGAAAGGGCAGAGGGATCATAGAAATAGACACACCCCAGTTCTATGAATAAACGTTAATTTGAAACATTTACATTATCATGATCAGCAAAAAGTAACCAGATTAAAAATACTTTTAAAAAATAATAAAAACCTAGATCACATGTGTATCTCATTCTCGATAAAAAATATTTAGCATCCCATCGTTTGTGCATCATTGTCTTTCACCGTAAACTGCTTCTCCTTTTGCAGTGGCCTCCTAGTTAGAGAAAAAGGTCTCTTCTTAGAACATGGCCAAGTAGAGGTTTTCATCTTACTCCAATGATTTCTTGCCAAAGTCGCCAGTGTCCCGTCTTCAGGAATCAAATTCTCATCTTTATTTTCATCATCTGATTTTCCACTCTCCGATTTCAACAGTGCAATAAATTCACAGCTAAGGTCTGCACTACCATTCTGCTCAACTGCCTCTGCTAGCAAAGGCAATGCATCTTCATCACAAAGAGAAAAGTTGAAGTTTTCTAGCCAGTAGGTGAGTAGCGGGAAACGACTGTTCATCATCAAAGCAGTTAGAATCTGTTTCAAAAACTCACTCACAAGATCAAACTCAACAACCACTACCGTTATCAAATCCAGGTGAGCTCGTTTTGTTGTTTCGGCAATTAGCTGTGGCAAGCGGAACTGAAACTTGAATTTGTTTTCCGGGATACAGGAAAGGAGATGTTCCAAGAGACTCGCATCTGCATGCTTTACCACAGAGTCCAGTGCAAGCAGAGCATACTCCCAGTAACTGTTGAAATCTTCCAATGGCTTAGGGAGGTGCTTTCTATAGAACTCGAGACATCCACCTTTTGCCCAATCCAACTTAAACACAGCTACCATTTTAACAAAGTCGCTGAAAATTTTGAACTCAGTAGAATCGAACAACTTTTCCAGACTTCCCGAATAACAAGCGTCGATGAAGATTCTAACGGCATCAGGCTCGAAGTCAGTAACATCGTGATCAAGCTCCCCTTCCTTTTCAATTATGTCCTTCAGAACCGAAGAGTTGCGAGCAAGTATGTAGGAATTCAAAGGAATACTGGTGTTGTCCTTCAACAAGAAACTGTTGTTTCCATGGGAAGGGAGGGAAAGATACTCTCTTCCAAAGTCAACACCGGGCGGTCCAGAGTACAAAGGTAAGGCATAATCGATGATGAAAGTGACTTCCACAGTGGAACCCACATCATTTTTCAGATTAAAGTTAAAGAATTCTCCAAGACGTCTTGTTTGCCTCACATTTTTACTTTCCTCAATCACGAGTAGTACAGAGTTATCCAAATTTTCCAGGGTGCCTGTTTGGGTGTCGTAGCATTCAACTTTAAATTTGAGTTTATTGGCTTCAGGTTTCTGGATATGAGCTAACCAGGTTTTACTGTTTGCTTCGTAACTTGTGTACAATATAGTATTGTTCAGGTTGTTGAGGGAAAATCGCCGCTGAAACATCACAGCGGATATCTTGTCAGGTGTTATCGGTTCGATGCTGGAAGTTCCAAGAGTGATACTAGTAATGGTCACTCTAGCAGTTACCTTGATGATTTTCCTTTCATCCTTCTTCATAAAACTTGGCCATCCCCAATTGCAATTGTTTACCGCATTGTTAAAAACATATGGTTCCTCCAGACTTAGCTTTGCTTCACCAAATTCATCACTTTGCAGTGAAAAGATTGTAGAACAGCTCCATTGATTTCTTGAATCTCCATTTTCACAATATAAATAAAGTCCAAAAAAGTCGCATTTTGATACATTGACACTGACATACCATAAAAATCCGTGCAGCAACTTTTTTTCACTATAGTGTCTGATTGTTTCGTCATTGTCGAGTGAAACTGAAAAATCCGTTGTAAAAGATTGAGTCATTCCCTGTAGTGATAAAATCGGTTATGGGTATGTCCAAAATACAGTTGTATTAATTCGTTGTTATGGGCATGTTCAAAGTCGCTAAAATTAAGCCACATTAAGCTGTGATGGCATGTACAAAGATGGGAGTTTCCCTTATAAAGCGATACTAGTACTATAAATAATATAGTTCTAAGCATGTGGTTGTTTGTCCAAATATGCGATTTTTGCAGGCTAAAGCGTTCTATTACCCGACATGCAGCATGCTGTATTGGTTTAATGTCAGATAGCCGATAGGTTCGCGATACCGTGACCTTGATCACAGAAAAAATTTCCACGGGTTTTTGATAGATCTGAACGAGAGTTAAGTGGAATTATTTGAAGTTATCACCACCTCGGTGCACACTATTTTTATTTGTGCACCCCAAACTTGTTTTGGCTCTCACGCCTTTGTTTCTTGACTAATTTCGACAAACAAAAACTTTACGGACTCACAAGATTATGCTTTTTGCCGGCAAGTGAGAGCAAGTGGAGGCTGTCACGCGCAAATACGACGCCGTGTGTGAAAGAGGGGTGACAAATTCAAAAAAATTCGAGTTTAATTCCCAAGAGATTCATTGGTGTTCTTCCAAAAGAGCACCGTATCACATACTTATCAGTGGTCAATGACATACTTATCAGTGGTCAATGACCAGTGGTCATTGACTATTTTTCCCAACTCATAAATCAAATCCAATTTTCACAAAGTTTACCCCTAGAATGAGTTCCTTTGTTATGTTCTAACCCTCCTTTACATTTGTAAAGAAGGGTTATGTGTTTTTGTACACTTTTGGTCAAGTGATCAGCTTGTGTACGTGATCACTGATCAGCTATCTTTTTCACTGAAAGTGAGAGACAGTAGTTAGAGTGCGAGGGAGAGCGCAGTACACACTTTTCAGCACTCATCACGCGCACGTGAGTCCCCACAATACAGTACACGGAATAGGTCGGTATACAAATAACCTAGACTGTGTATCGCGGGCGGGGCGCACGAAACACAGTCTAGCTAGGCAAGAGTTCCTACGATCATTCTAAAACATTTGGTAAAAAAATTTTAGTCCTACCCTGGCCCAATTACGTGGGCCGATGTATGCCCATATATGGGCATATTCATATCAAAAAATGTTTTTTGGGGCGTTATTTCGAAAAAACCACACATATGAATCGCCTCATGAGAACCAGTACAACCATTATTTCCAGTCTGCACCTTCAGAACTCCATTTTATAATGAAAATTTTATTTTTTTTTCATCTTTTTTTCTTGCACATTTTCCTACTTTGCAGTATTAGTTGAGACGAATTTTAACTTTTTGAGATTTTATTTGTCGGAAACCAAATTCCGGTTGTAACCGACTACTTTTGACCTGCTGAACACGATCCCGTTCATGAAAAAGCTCTCAAAATTGAAGAAAATGGCCAAAATGAACATTTTTAGTCAAAAATGAGCATTTTTGGTCCAAAATGAACATTTTCAGGTCAAAAATGACCTTTGGCTAACTTTCATGATACACATCCATTCTGATCGGTATCAAACCGCTGAACACGACCCTGACCATAAAAAGTTGATATCAAGAACATGCCAAACACTGGTGTAAAACACACATATTTTCCTTTTTTCGGTAAAAAAGTAAACTTTTTTAATCGCCTGGCCCACGTAATTGACATACACTATCCCAATTCCGTTTTCAGGATGTAGTAGACAATTGTCCATAGTTTCATATCTACCCTTAACCTTTTGGCCAAGTCGACAAAATTTTCACTTAGCACACCCTAATGACCACTGGTCATGTATCACATTCTTTTCGCGGCAAAATAATTCTTTGGTAACCGTCTAAGGATGTTTTTTTTGCTGTTCATATCATTAATTAGAAGAATGTAGAGTCGGATTTTTTAAAGTTGTCGCCCCCTGGGTGGGACGCTATTTTATATTTGTGCGTCCCAAACTTGTTTTAGCCTTTGTATTTGTTTCTTGACCAATTTCGTAAAACAAAAACTTTACGGACTCAACAAAATTATGCTCTTTCCGGTGATATGCGGTTTTTTGCCGTAAAGTGAGAGCAAGTGGGGGGCTATCACGCGTAAATACGACGCCGCGTGTGAAAGGGGGGGGTAACAACTTTTAAAAATCCTACTTTAAATTGTCGTTACAACATGCCAGAAGCCCAGACCCAGTGGAAAAATAAAGAGACATATTACAATACAGAATTTGTTTTCTATTTCATAAATAAAATGTACGACAATTAGTCATCTAAGATCTTGAAAAAATATGAATAAAAAGATATGATGATTTGCAATAATTTAAAACCCCAGCCCCCGGTTGAAGATCATGTTTCAATAGAAAATGAAATGTTTTTCCTTGATAAATGTTTAATCTCTCTGCATCTTTTTACCGTTTAATCTCAATCTAGCAACCCCCTGGTTAAAGAAAATGGTCTCTTGGTCGAGCACGGCCAGGTCGAATCTTCATCCTTGCACCAGAGGTTTCTAGCCACCGTAGCCAGTGTCCCATCTTTGGGAATCATAGGTCTGTCTCTTCCATCTTGGTCATCTTTTGTATCTTCCATTCCATTCTCTTTGGTGCCCGTCTGCACCTCACCATGTTTTAATATTGCCAAGCATTTGCGACACGTTTCAGGGTTGGTGCTTTGTCCGACTGTCTCTGTAAACAAAGATAGAGTTTCCTGGTCACAGAGAGAAAAGTTGAAGTTCTCCAACCAGTAGTCGAGGAGTGGAATCGGTGTTTTAAACATCATCAAAGTAAGGATTTGCTCAACAAATTTGTTAACGAATGAAAACTCAACGACCATTGCCATAACCAAGTCAAGGTGCGATCGCTTAGTTAACTCAGCGAGAACTTTTGATAAGCGGAACTGGAACTTCGTTAAATTCTCAGGAACACAGGAGAGAAGATGGTTAAGGAAACTCGATTCCTCCCGGTGGACAGCTGAATCTAGTGCGAGAATAGCAAAACTCCAGTAGGCGATGAAATCTTCTGATGGCTTAGGGAGGTGCTTTCTGTAAAACTCGAGACATCCACCTTTTGCCCAATCCACTTTGAACACGGCTACCATTTTAACAAAGTCGCTAAAAATTTTGAACTCTGTATCGTCAGACAGCTTTTCAAGTGTTCCAGAGTAACAGGCATCGGCGAAGATTCTAACAGCTTCGGGCTCAAAGTCAGTAACATCGTGATCTAGGTCTCCCTCTTTTTCGATAAAGCCCTTCAGGACCGGAGAGTTGCGAGCAAGGACCAAAGAGTTCAAAGGAATACTGGTGTTGTCCTTCAGCAAGAAACTGTTGTTCCCATGGGCAGGGAGGGAAAGATACTCTCTTCCAAAATCTATCATGCTCGGCTGATTATAGGACGAGGAATCTCCAAAAATGAAAGTCAAATCAACTGTTGAACAACCCGTCACTTTTTCAAAGTCCAAGTCGAAAAACTGTCCAAGAATATTAGTTTGCCTCAAATTCGGATTGTTCTTCACAAGTACCATGACAGATTCACCCTGATTGTTTTCCTCGTTCAAAGTCTCTTTGCTGTAGCCATCGACTCTTAACCTGATCTTGTCTGGAGCGGGTTTTTGTACCTCAAAAAGCCAGGTTCTTCCGTTCACCTCCTGACTGGTAAAATAGGACGATTCAATGCTTAGAGTATCCAATGGTAGGCACAGCTGAAACAGGACAGTAGGGGGAATTGGCTCCAACTTCCCATAACTAAAACTGGTGATTTTGACTTTAGCGAACATCTTGATAACTTTTCTCTTGTCCTTCTTCATAAACTTAGCCCAGCCGTACCCTAACCCTTGATCAGAGTCGCTAAAATCATACTCTGCTTTTGAGTAGTTATTTTCGTCTCGTAAAGAAAAGGTAGTAAAGCAGTTCCAGTTCTTCGAAGAGTTTACTGGTTCACAGTGCAAATACAACCCCAACTCCTCTGGATCAGACGTATTCACGCACAAAACCCAGAAGAATCCGTGAAATAATTTCCGATGACTGTAATGTCGCTGTTTGTCAGCATCTTCTATGGAAACAGTAAACGTCGTAGAGACTTTCTGGGTCATGCGGGAACCTATAAAGGATAGTGGTGAATGTGTTAGCATTTTTAGTGGAATCTAGAATGGGGTGGAGACTGGAGGCAGGGTAGAGGGTGTATTGTTCGAACAACGGTTTACAAAGACAAAAGCACAAACTTTATACAAACTTATTGAAATATAGATGATTCATTAAAATAAAGATACAAGATAAAAATTGAAATGTGTCTTTTTAAAAACCAAACCCAAACAAAACGAGGAAGTCCTTACACCATCCAAGTCCCTGACCGAAAAGTCTGCATTCACGAGCCCATGATGTGTGATGTAGTGTCATTAGTCTTCTCCTCCTGTTTCATTATATCATCACCTGATTTGTCAGCATCAACAACACTTTCTTCTTCTTGCAGCTCCCTCCTGGTTAAGGAAAATGGTCTCTTGTTGGAGCAAGGCCAAGTCGCATCTTTGTTCTTTTTCCATCGATTTCTTGCCAGAGTAGCCAGAGTCCCATCTTTTGGAACTAACTCACCATCATCAACCGCGGCTTCCTCTACTCCGCTATCATCTGCATTTTTCAAGTGCGTCATAAAGTTGCAGCACAGCCGTGGATCGGTGGTTTTCTCTACGGCCTCAGCTAGAAGAGTTAAGGGAAGCGTTTCCTCGTTGCAGAGAGAAAAATTGAAGTTCTCTAGCCAGTAGTTGAGCAGAGGAATACGATTCTTGAACATCATAACAACGAGAATTTGTTGTATGAACTTTTCTACCAGTTCAAATTTGACCACCAACGCCAGAACTAAATCAAGATGAGACCTTTTAGTTATTTCTCCGACTAGTTGTAAGATGCTGAACTGGAATTGGGTTTTGTTTGGCGGAATGTTCGACACAAGATAGTCTAAAAAACAAGGTTCCTCGTGGTTTACCGCTGAGTCCAATGCAAAAATAGCATATTTCCAGTAGGCGGATGAAATCTTCTGATGGCTTAGGGAGGTGCTTTCTGTAGAACTCGAGACATCCACCTTTTGCCCAATCCAACCTTAAGACTACTACCATTTTAACAAAGTCACAGAAAATTTTGAACTCTGTTTCGTCAGACAACTTTTCTAGAGTTCCAGAGTAACAGGCATCGGCGAAGATTCTAACAGCTTCGGGCTCAAATTCGGTAACATCGTGATCTAGGTCTCCCTCTTTTTCGATGAAGCCCTTCAGAATCGGAGAGTTGCGAGCAAGGACCAAAGAGTTCAAAGGAATGCTGGTGTTGTCTTTTAGCAAGAAACTGCTGTTCCATGGGCAGGGAGGGAAAGATACTCTCTTCCAAAATTCATCATGCTCGGCTGGTTATAGGACGAGGAATCTCCAATGACAAAAGTTAGTTCCATAGACTGATCTTGAGTTTCCAAGTCAAAAAACTGTCCGAGAAGTTTAGTTTGCTTCAAATTCGGATTGTTCTTCACAAGTACTAAGGCAGATCCACCCTGATTGTCTTTCTCGCCAGTCTCTGTGTTGTAGCCATCCAGTCTCAATTTGACCTTGCCTGGCTTAGGTTTCCGAATCTCGACAACCCAATTTCTTTTGATTCCATGTTGGCTGGTAAAGTAGGATGTTTTGCTGCCGAGAGACCTCATTGGTAGACTAAGCTGAATTAACCCTGTAGGAGGAAGTGTTTCAATAGCGGATTTTCCAAAACTGCTACTGATGATAGATACATTTGCAGTGATCTTTAGAACCTTCCTTCCGTCAGCTGTCATAAACTTTGGCCAGCCCCACAAGCCTATAGTGTTTGTAAAAGTGTATTCACAGTTACGTTCAGCTCCGGGGACGTCCCCTTTCAATGTATACTCAGTACTGCAGCTCCATTCCTCAACTGTATTAACTGGTTTGCAATGCAGGTAAACACCGTAATATCTTGGCTCTCTTTTAAGATTAACACAAATACTCCAGAAAAAGCCATGATAATTCTTATAATCACTGTAATGTTGAGTTTTTTCAGGATCGGAGAGAGGTATAGAAAACTCGGTCGAAAAAGCTTCCGTCATGAGAAACCTAAAAACACGGGAAAATGATTGTAATTTATGGTATCTCGGTAAATCTTTGGGTAAATTGGGGATTGAAATAGTTGATTTTTTGGCGGGACAGTGATTTGAACTTCCATCAGGGGGGGGGGCGAATCAGACAAATTTGTACAAAGGTGCATTAAATCTTTTAAAAAATAAAAATTTACTCATAAAAAGCTTACATAAAATAATATATCATCACCTTGGGTTGAAAATCATACAAAATATAGTTCTTTATCATGAGCACTTTGTAACAAATACCTAATCAACTCCCACTGTTTCCATTTACATAACTCATAAAAATGTATTATGTTTGCCTTTGACTTCTCATCCTCCATAACGTATGACCTTGTTTGTTTTGCATTCAACTCCATTTATTGTCCTCCGTCCTTCTGGATTACCCTCGTAACCAAAGAAAAAGGCCGCAATTTAGAACAGGGCCAGGTCGAATCTTCAGTCTGGATCCAATGATTCCGTGCCAGTGTAGCCAGTGTTCCATCTTTCGGCACCGGTTCATTTTTAGTACCACTTTCTTCATAACCGCCTTGCTCCGGATTAGACAGGTCTCCATCACCAAAACTTTTGTCCTCACTGTCGTTATCATCATACTTGTCAACGGCCTCACCAACTTGACTTTTATAAAGTGATAGAAAATTGCAACTAATTCCTGAGTCAGTGTGCTGCTCTAAGGTCGTGGCAATCAGAGACAAGGTCTCTGCATCGCAAAGAGTAAAGTTGAAGTTTTCCAACCAGTACTGAAGCAGTGGAATCTCGTAACCAATCATCAGAAGGGTGATAGTTTGCTCCATAAACTTTTCCAAAAGATCGAACTCAACCACCATTGCCATCACCAAATCCAGGTGTGATCGCATTGTTATTTCTCCGAGAAGTTTCGATAAATGGCACAAAAACTTTTTACTTTCGGGGACAGATGAAAAAAGATCGTCCAAGAAACGTAAATCCGAATATTTAGTTGCTGATTCCAGAGCGAAAAGGGCGTATTTCCAGTAGGTACAAAAATCCTCGGACGGTTTAGGAAGTTGCCGTTTGAAGAACTCTAGACATCCATTTTTTGCCCAATCAACCTTCAGAACAGCTACCATTTTGACGAGGTCGCAAAAGACGGTAAACTCAGTAGAATCTACGAGTTCTTCCAGAGTCCCTGAGTAACAGGCATCAATAAAGATCCGGACAGCTTTAGGATCAAATTCAGAAACATCGTGATCAAATACCCCGTCCTTTTCGATGAAGCTCTTTAGAACTGGAGAGTTGCGAGCAAGGATCAAGGAATTCAAAGGAATGCTGCTGTTGTCTTTCAGCAAAAAGTTGTTGTTCCCATGGGAAGGCAGGGAAATATATTCTCTCCCAAAGTTGACAAAGTTAAGTTGATTGAAGAGAGAGGAATTCCCGATGATCAAAGTCAACTCAACAGCATCTTCTAAAACTTCTAGGTAAATGAAATGTCCAAGAAGTTTAGTTTGTCTCAAATTCGGTTGTTTTCTAACAAGCAATAAGAAAGATTCACCCCCATTGTCTTGATTACCGGTATCTGTACTGTAACCATCGACTTTCAACTTTAACTTGCCAGACTCAGGTGATACTACCTCAATAACCCAATTTTTCCCGATTGCGTGTTGGCTGGTAAAATATGATGTTTTGTCGAGAGAACTCATTGTAAGACTGAGCTGAATTAATCCTGCTGGAGGTAGAGGTTCAAGTGAGGATTTTCTAAAACTGCTACTGACAATAGTTATATTTGCAGTGATATTTAGAACCTTCCTTCCGTCAGCTGTCATAAACTTTGCCCAGCCCCACGAACCTTTAGTATTTGTAAAGGAGCGTTCGCGTTCAACTATGCGTTCAGTTTCGGGGTCCATTTTCAATGTCCAATATGCACTACAGCTCCATTCCTCTACTGTATTAACTGGTTTGCAATGCAGGTAAACTGCGTAAAAGCCCGGTTCTTTTTCAAGATCAACACTGATGTACCAGAAAAATCCGTGATAGTTCTTATACTCGCTGTATATAATCTTTAGCTTTTCAGGATCGATGAGAGGTATAGAAAACTCCGTCGAGAAATTCTTTGCCATTAGAGATCCTAAAGGGGAATTGATCATTTAGCAAAATTATGTAGTTGTAAAAATATGTACCAGAAATTATAATCCGATTGTTTGAACTTTTAAATCATCAACATTCAGCATACATAAAACGCATATAGCAAATCAATAAATCTTCAATCATAACAAGATTAATTGCATTATGTTCTAACATAATGCTGAATTTCCCTGCCATGTGAATCTATGAAGAAAGGAAATCATGACCAGATCCGCTGTAGCAGCAAGCGGAACACAAAATCCCGATCATCATATCACACAAACAGTATAGAGCAAATCCTTGTGTTTTAGTAGCACTAAATTGCGCGCCACGCCGCCACATGCGCGCCACACATTTCCTGAAAACGTGCCAATGAAGTGGTTTATGAAGGAGCAGCTCGTAACTGTGTGCGCGGCTCTTGTTGCTACAACGTTGCCCCTCGCAACTAAAGTGTGACCAAAATGGTCCCTCTACCGATTAGTTAGTATACCAAAATGTCGTTTTCGAATTCTAACCCTGCTATGCCTTTTTACAAAGTAAAAGGCATCCGGGTGAATGCCTTCGGCATTCACCCGGGCAGGGAAAAAATCATGCAACTAATAAATGTACAAATTTACACTTTCTCAACAGCTTGTACCACTGCCTTTGTTGGTTTTAGAACTACCCCAAAATCACCCTTTCTCTTTCCATGCAAAATAAATTCCATTGTCTTGACCCGTGCAGCCTGACAAGCCAACAACGCACAACTAACAGTCACTTGTCCGTCCTGATTCAACTTCCTCACAAAGCTGTGACCTCGGTAGAAATGCCTACCATACACACGAGAATTGCCGCCACCCCCTCCCTCGTGAACATGACTGTGTGCCTCAGTTTCGTTAACAATCTCCTTATCCAGAGTTATATCAACCTGACAGGCCTCATTGCACCCGTACGTGACCGTCACTGCCAAGTACGTGACCTCAAAATCTGTTGCCGAAACCCCACACTTCTCTGCCACCTCCTCCTTGGAAACGAGGAAGCTTTTGATTTTGATATTGTTCACACTGACCTCTTGGTGAATTTCAAACCAAAGTCTCTGGGCGATGTAAAGGGGGCTAGAGTTGGTATAACCACAGGAAATCATGTCCCCTGGGGTTGTCTCAACCAATGACACGTTACAGTAGTGATTCTGCCATCGGTCAATAATTCCCTCACAATCCATTGTTGCACATTGGTTTACGGAATACGGAACAAGATATGAAAATCTGGAGTAGAATTGTGCCAGGGATATCGATTTGTCTGTGTCGATTTTCACCTCAGAAAAGGGAAGGATTTCGAGGAAGTTGTCAAAGATGATTTTCTGGCACGACTTTTCAAGCTCAGTTATCTGGTTTATAAGGCTCTCTCTTTTCGTTTTGTTTATGGAAGAAAAGACCGAGCCGCTAAGGTGAGTTTTGAAAACACTTTTCAATGTCTGATCCTCTAACAACCGACTAAGATACAGTCCGATTTGGTCCATAACCGCGGTATAGTTCACAGGCCCAGAGGAGAGAACAACCTTCCTCCATACCACTGAAAAGATGCTCAGTTTCACAGAAAATAGCTTCCATTCGATCGTCGGAGAGGTAGAATAACCCTCAACTGCATCCATTTCCGCTTTATCAAAGTTTCTCTTTGACTCCTCAACGTCACCTGCCATATACATTTTGAAGCCCGATTTGATTAAAAAAGCTGCTGATTTCAATTTCTGAAGTTTTAAATCTTCCAAATCCTTGGAAATTGAGTCCAGTTTATGTTCTAGAACGCTCAAAAGCTGATCGTTTGTAAAATCCCCTCTGTCAATGGACCTCACAAGGATATACCGGATTGCTTGAGCTCCAGTTTTTGCACCAAGTGAAATTAAGGATGCCATACTGTATTGATGACAAACAATCCCTTTTTGTGAACAACCTAGTCAAAGAAAATAAAACTTTAAAAGTAGAAGACAACTCAGTATAATAATTAATATGAAAAACTACGTGAAGAAACCGGTACATACACTATGCAATGAGGCCGAAAATAAAAATACTGTTGGTGTAGGCAAACTTATTTGACGGTAGGTTTAAAGGACATGTTATCAAAGCAGCAGAGAAAGATCGTAATCGCCGCTCTCACTTGGGGGTAGGGTTCGCCATGGTCCCGAAACTTTTCATGATATGGTCCCGTACTTTTCATATATATTTTCATATGTATATATGTATATAAATGATTATATTACATTTAAATGATATGGCCCAGTTTGTTTAGTTGTATCCCTGTGCAAAGAATCTACAGGGAAAGCCCAGCCCACGAATCGTGGATGCAGATTACAAGATTACAAGATGTAGTGACAGAGCCCTCGCAAGCAGGGTCCATGGACTGTAAGCCCCGGTAGGAGTCGCATTTACCCATACCGGGGCTTACAGTCCCTCTGCAAAAGTCTCGCGAGACTTTTCCGCATTTTTACACCTTTTTTGCAAAATTTTGATTTTTAAACCACCATTTTTTTTGCAGTGCAAGTGCAGTTTTTTATTTGGAGTATAGGGATCCCTAAAAAAGTTCAGTATTTACACAGCGTTTACACAGTCTTTACACAGTCGTTACACCCAGAGCGCCCGCGCCGCTCTGGGTGTAAAGACTGCGTCTTTCGCACTCGATTTGCAGCGTTTTCGGAAACTTTTTTCGCCGCAGCGCTCAATTTACTCAATTGTGCAGCACACAATCCAATATTTTCTTAGAAAAAGCCGGAAAACGCAGCACGCGCCGCTCTGGGTGTAACGACTGTGTAAAGACTGTGTAAACGCTGTGTAAATAAAGTCGGATTTTTTGAAACTGTCACCCCCCTAGAGTTTTCAAATTTCTTTAAATGACCATAAGTCCGGTTCCTGATGAGATAGAGACTTGAAATTTGGAATTTACGAAGATCTTGCTAAGTTCTTCCGAACCTCCAAATTTCAAGTCTCTATCTTATCAGGAACCGGAGATATGACAAATTTTGTTATTTCAGGGGGTGACAGTTTCAAAAAATCCGAGTATACTGAACTTTTTTAGGGATCCCTATTAGTAGTGGAAGCTCTTACGGTAATTCCCACGCCCCGTGGGAAAGTTTTTGACCGTGGGAAAGTTTTCAAAGCGTGGGAAAAGAGAGATACATACAATAACTACAAAAAATAAATTGTTTTTTCTTAGTATATTACGGTGGCAGATTCCGGCCAAGAGTTTTTTCAATCAAGTGAAATATTTTTGTTTGAAGTTTCATAAAAATTTTATTTCAAAATAAAAATAAACATTTCGTTAAAATTATTGGCCGGAATCTGCCACGCGAGTGGCAGATCTCGGCCAAGATTCTAAAAAAACCTTGGCCAGAATCTGCCACACACGTGGCAGATTCCGGCCAACAAATTGAAACTTACTTATATAAAGGCGAAAACCGCTGTACCCGACTAATTTTGATACGCTGAATCACGTAAGCAACTTTTCCAATCCCTCAGATGTCGGGAAAGTGTCCTAATTGAGCATAATAGGGTCTAATTGACCCAACTTACAACTTTTCACCTGGAAACGATAGACGCTCATGTGAAGGCACTTTCCCGACTAATTTTGATACGCTGAATCACGTAATCAACTTTTCCAAACTCTCCGAGGTCGGGAAAGTGCCCTAATTGAGCAATTAAGACCAATTAGACCTAATTATACTCAATTAGGGCACTTTCCCGACCTCGGAGAGTTTGGAAAAGTTGATTACGTGATTCAGCGTATCAAAATTAGTCGGGAAAGTGCCTTCACATGAGCGTCTATCGTTTCCAGGTGAAAAGTTGTAAGTTGGGTCAATTAGACCCTATTATGCTCAATTAGGACACTTTCCCGACATCTGAGGGATTGGAAAAGTTGCTTACGTGATTCAGCGTATCAAAATTAGTCGGGTACAGCGGTTTTCGCCTTTATATAAGTAAGTTTCAATTTGTTGGCCGGAATCTGCCACGTGTGTGGCAGATTCTGGCCAAGGTTTTTTTAGAATCTTGGCCGAGATCTGCCACTCGCGTGGCAGATTCCGGCCAATAATTTTAACGAAATGTTTATTTTTATTTTGAAATAAAATTTTTATGAAACTTCAAACAAAAATATTTCACTTGATTGAAAAAACTCTTGGCCGGAATCTGCCACCGTAGTATATAGTTATTGTATGTATCTTTCTTTTCCCACGCTTTGAAAACTTTCCCACGGTCGAAAACTTTCCCACGGGGCGTGGGAATTACCGTAAGAGCTTCCACTATATTTAAATCGTCGCGTTTTAGTTAATGTAACGCGCGAACTAAACTGTGTGTTTAAACGCTGCCACAATTCACTTTCCTGAGTCGCGCGCTTTGCCCATCCGAATTTTTTTAAAAATCTCGATCGCCCAAATTTTGAATTTTCGACCAACGTGTTCCTTTTTCTTGAAAGTTGTATTGAAAAGCGTTGCCTATTCCCAATTTGGCATGCGCTGCAGACCCCCTAGTGCGTAGGCCAAATTCTCAATATGGTCAGCAGCGTTTGCTAATCCTTTTTCTGTCATTTTTGAGTTTTGACCAAAATCACCATTTTCTCTCTTATCCCTTTATGTATACAAGATTTAATATAATAATAATAATAATAATCTCTTATCCCTTGAAAGCCTTTTCAGTGGGGTCTTTATCAACTAGATCTTAACGGCACCCGGACCGGAACTGTAGTCTGTAGCGTAGGCGATCGTTCGAACGCTAAATAGGCAAAATTATATCAGATGGCAGAAGAATTATCAATTAGTGCATGCTGCATGGGACTTGAGAGCGTTTAAAACAAGACTAGTGCCCCACGTTGCAGTCCCTAGAGAATTTTGACGGTCAAAAACGGACGCACTAGGGGACTTAAAAATACTATTCTGTACAAAAGTGTAATATGAAGTTAACTGGAATACTGCTGGCCAATCTGGGAATTACCAACGATCTCAAACATCCGGAGTATTGAAACAATCCATTCTCCCACGAAGAGAACGATGACTAGCAATGTCCACCCTGCCGCATCGGGCATTATATGGAACACTCTCTCCCCATTGAAGTGAACTCAGCGGAAGACCTGGCTTCACTCAAGATATTTCTGTGCAATTAGCTGGCCGGATCGTCCACCGGATACCCAAAACAAAACAATAATTTTATATGTTAAACTCAATACGAAACGTATCCAGGGAGGGAGACGGTCTGTGAGAAACTGACTCTAGTGTATTGTAAGAAATACAAGATTAAATCACTTCTAATGATCCATCGATTTTGGCGGTCGGGACGGGCTGGGGCGAGAAAAGAGTCAGTCTGAGTGTACAATTTTTGGTAGCACGCACCTGTAAACAGACTTCGAGGCCCAAATTAGAATCACGCCAATGCCAATATATTGATGATATGTTTCATACCTATAGTGATGAGTAATGAGGTGATTGAACTGAAGCAGCAGGGAAATAAACTTTTCTCGCAACGCAACTACGAGGAAGCTATCTCCTGTTACACGAAAGCCCTCGTAAGTGTTCCATATTTTATATCTACTGCGTGACTTGGTTACGAGTGCTCGCAGGGGGGGGGGTAGAGCTTATGTTAGTGCTTTTGCTAGTGCGTTTGTTATTGGTCGGGCTTTCCTAACAGTACCGGGGGTAGTGTCATTACCAACCTCGCCACTCGTCAATGGACCGATATAATACATCTGTACATTTCCAAGGTGTCAAGATAATAACCACATTCCAGTCTCTACCCCTCCCACAGGTGAGAGATGATAGGATTACAACGATCTACACTAATCGGGCACTATGCTATCTCAAACTAGAGTTGTATGATCGAGTACTGCGGGACTGCAAACTAGCTCTCGAACAGGATAAACTCCTAACCAAGGCACACTTCTTTATGGGGCAGGCATATGTGGAGCAGGGGAAATTTGATGAGGCAATCGTGTGTTTTACAACAGGTATTAGATACTATATTTATGATAATACTCTCATCATCATGTAATATAGTGTTATTAGTGGCAGGCTACCGGAATGCACCGTGATTTGTTGTTATGTTCTAACCCTCCTTTACATTTGTGTTTCGCGGGCGGGGCGCACGAAACAGGAGTCTAGCTAGGCAACTTGATTTGATCAACAGAGAATTTAATTGCGATTGAGGTTATTTCTATAGAGATAGCTTACAATAAACTAGCTAACCCTACAATTTTAAACTACATAATTTTTTTTAACCACCTGTATATTTTGCAGCTATAGAGTGTGCGAGAGTAAAAAAGGAACACTTTGGTGACGATTTACATCAAGCACTAAGACGGGTAAGTGGAGATTGAAAAAAACAGTATTTCCTATTTTGTTCTAATGTGTGTGAAATGTGTGTATAATCAGTGTGTGAACATTATAGATTCACAACACACTACCTTACCTCCAAGATATCTGGAACTATGGTAGACTTGGGGGGGGGGCATTTTTATTGCCCCACACGGTACATCATACTGTACAATGTACATACTGAAATACAAAGACACTTTATCAGGCGAAAAAGAAGAAATTAAACTTTGAGGAGGAGAAGCGAATGTCAGAGGAAGTAGAGTTACAGACCCTCCTAACTAAACTTCTTATAGACGATTTAGAAAGGTATGGAGATGAAGCAAAAACTTAGTTTTTAGTGCATTAATCATAAAATATTATTGACCATTGTATGTGACCAAGTTCCAGTAATATATCTCTGTTTTAGGAGGAAAAGTAACCCGGAAGCAGGATCAGAGGACGTTGTCGAGGCAGAAGACCCATCAGAGCTGGAATCCAAATATGTAAGTTAAGAAATAAAATCCGCTATACTAGCGATGTCATCATGTTGTTTAGATCCTGTTCACTTGAAGTTCTGAACTGTTATAATACACGACACACACATCGAAATATTACACAGGACTGTATGTAACGCGCGGCATTGGTTCGGAGTGTTCTGTCAGCAATCTTTGTTGATCGCGCATTCAGTGAGACCGCGCGCGCGGAGAATATACCGGAATGTGCTGTTCAAACCGTTCGGAACAGTATTCCTGTTCCCTGATCAATCTGTCGCTGATCGGAGAGACCATGCACAACAAAATAACCTATCTGGCTGAGTGATTCCTGTTTGATTTACAGTTGTGTTCTTTTTCAGACGAACCACCTTGATACATTGAACAAGATGTTCGCTGAATTGGACGACAGACGGAAGGTGAGCAATGATTACCAAAATAGGAACTTCGCGGTATTTGAATGGGAACCTTTTGTTAGCTATTCAAATCCTTATTGCTTATTATTCTCGTTTTTCTAGAAAAGAGACGTACCAGACTACCTGTGTGGGAAAATAAGTTTTGAAATCATGAAAGATCCAGTCACTACACCCTCAGGGGTAACTTACGAAAGGTAAGGCTAGTCCTCTACCCCTCTCTGTCTCTCTCTCTCTCTCTCTGTCACTCTCTCTCTCTGTCTCTCTCTCTCTCTCTCTCTCTCTCTTTCTCCTCTTAACGCTCTCTCTCTCTCTCATCTCTATCTATCTAACGTTATATCTCTCTATCTCATAAAGTATCACACCACTATTTCTTTCAGAGCCAATTTAGAGGAACATCTACAGCGTGTTGGCCATTTTGATCCACTCACCCGGGAGCCTCTAAAACGGGAGAAGTTAATACCCAACCTTGCGATGAAGGAAGTTATAGAGGACTTCCTGGAGAAGAACCCTTGGGCGGAATATTATTAGAAATGACTCCTTATTGGTTGTTTATGCAGCAGATCAAGCTGGCCGCTTTGACTTTGAGAATTGTTTTGCCCCAACTCAACAACTTGGGCTTATGCGGGCTGGAAGGAATATAAAGTGTGCTATATTGTACAATCTTTGGCGTTTTTTGCCAGTTTGCGACCCAAATTGAGGTGTGTTAATGGACAGTTGGGGATAAATGTATGTGTGGCCTGTCAACTAAAGAACTCCAATTTCAATACGAAAATCGTCCATCGAGTGACCCGACTCGGCCCGTCGGAGAATCAGATTTCTTTCACATTACTTCTGCAACAGTGGCCCGTGACCGCGTTGAAGTATGATTCTGTGATTACTGCGGTGTACATTTCCCGTAAAATGTATGTTTTTGTGTACAATAATACGAGTGAAGCGTAGGGTTTTCGCGTATGAGTATAGATAAGAATTGTGCAATATTATATACAATGTCTAATCTATACATTTGTTTTAAATAAACACAAAAACTCGATGTTTAAGTTTTTAAACAGAGTTTAAATTTTAATTTCAACATTAAATTTACCTAACAATCGACATCTATTAATAGGCTTTCACCTCGGTAGACAACGCCAGGGTAAATTATTGTATCGACAAAAGCTTATCTCAACCATACAATATGCAGTATACCAGCTGCATGATTATTACCCATCCCCAGACCTAGTCCATTTTATTCGGATTTTTTGTAAGAGAACACTTGGATGGTATGGCCAGTTTTTGCAACGCTGTTTCTTGCAATGTTATCAAAGGTTTCCCGTTCCTCTCGGAGGGCATACTTCAGGTTGGCCATGGCTTTGGCGTACTCCTCATCGCTAGCAAGAGACCAGGTGCTGCTAGCTGAACGGTACTCCTCAGAGAAACATCCCTCATACTTCCAGTATCTGGGGGTGTTATAACATGAATTGTCTGTCAGAGCATTGGCCTGATCTTATTCTCAGAGCACCGGTCAGAGCATTGGCCCATAACAGTGAATTATGGCACGGGCAAAGTGCGAAGGTACAACTCTATATTTGACGTAATTCAATTTCTCAAGTACACACATATAACTGCAGCGGGCTGTTATACTTACGCGTCTCCAAGAAGGGGAGTATCATCGCGAACAAATGTGAAGCCAGTAAATCCAGCGTCAATAATCATTTTCTTGAGCTCATCAATATCCGGGGTTCGAATTTGAAGTTTCTCCAAAACAGTAGGCATAGCAGCAACCCACCTGAGAGGGAGTGAGCGAGGGAGTGAGCGAGCGAGGGAGAAACATACAGCCAGATAGACAGACAGGCAGACAACAGAAAGACAGATAGACAGACATGACAGAAATAGAAACAGACAGACAGACAGACAGAATAGGGAAGACCCCTTTCAATTTTCCAATACACATACCAGCAGGCGGCTTTTTGATCATGAGCGCAAGTGTTAATAGAAAATACACCACCGGGCTTCAGGACTCTATTGATCTCGTCGAATAGGGCGGTTACGTATTTGAATCTGTCGAACACTCGTACATCAACAAGGTGGTGAATAACCTGTAAAAAACATGTTAAAATGTCGCCCACTGCTGTCTTATTTCTGTGTCACACTGTCTAGTGTCTGGCGGTGCTGACCTGATGTCCTGATCTGAGCACACTGTCATTGTCAAAACGGGGTCTGGCAACGCCAGACAGGTTTCACAATAGTTTGAGGACCGACTCGTGCCCCCGCGTGATTTATCCCCTCACCCAGTAACACAACCCAATTGACACACTCATTGATGGACATGATCAGTGAGCTAAACAATGTATCACCTGGTTGATGACGACACAATCAAAGACATTGTCCTCGAACGGAAGCGCCTCCAGGAGAGATCCAGCAACCGTGGTCACGTCAGTAGAGATAGTGTCGTCGTTCCTTAGAGCAGCGGCCTTCTTGCGAGCATGATAGAGCATGCCTTCATTCACATCCATTCCAATGTATGATTTGCATTTTCCAGATTTAACAATGGACGTCATGTAGTTTCCTGGAGAATGATAGAAAGGGTTGGTGATGTTCCGGGCACATTGAGAGATTGAGATTAACATGATGTTTGTGAATGATTGATCTCTAATCCCGATAAATAAATCCCCCTATACCCCCTGGCCCCCGGTTATCCTAGTTAGTTTTACTAACCGGTTCCACAACCACAATCAAGAACGGCAGCGTCCTCAGGAAGGACCTCTATGATCTTGTCAACACACACTGGGGTCCGCCCAGCTTTATCGTAGGAGAAACTGCACTTGAGGTAGTCCTGGAGATCGGGTGAATGTGATATATATAAATCCTCATTCCTCCCATCAGGATTCAGGCATGCAATGATATCTCTCACAAATAACCATATCATGCGTTGAATTGTTCATACTTTCTTTTTATTCTAAAACACTGTGTCAAGCGACTCATGTTTTGATCACCCAGTAGGCTAGATGACCATGACCGACCTACCTCAAACTCGATCTCTTCGTTTTCAATGCGACTCTGATCGGTCACAATGGTACTAAGATCAGCGGCAGTCTCAATAGTGTCGGTGATCTTGCTGGACCCGACCTCGCTCTCAGCGGGTGGGGTGGTAATGGGCACGTTCACAACAGAATCAGCCATGCTCTATATACAAACAGGAGTGGAGTGGCCCAATAAAAAGGGAGGGTATGTTGGCCAATGGCCTTCTTTTCTCCCAGAACTTTAATTGCAATCACTCTGATACTTTGACACAATGTTGGATCGCTGGAGCGGTAGTGCATTTCCCAGGTCCTGGGAAATGCACCACTGCCGGCAATTTCACTAGTGTAAGAGGAGGTCCAAGCAGAGAGGTTTTGGTAATGGAATTTAAACAATAAAGTTCGAGGAGTTGTTATTGTCAAATTAAGTTGAAACTGTGATTCCAAACAA
The DNA here is from genome assembly GCA_020137815.1 of Hormiphora californensis. NCBI lineage: Eukaryota > Metazoa > Ctenophora > Tentaculata > Cydippida > Pleurobrachiidae > Hormiphora > Hormiphora californensis. Next base: position 6,324,884 of record CM035354.1, read on the forward strand.
TGAAAATTTGCAGCAGACAGGCATGAATGAGAAATAACAGGATTATTTAAATAGACAACAGGGGGACACTAGAGAGAACACAATTGCACGAAGAGGTATCTTGCGTGGCACGCTTGAACAATGTTACAAATAGTCTCCTTCGCTGCAGTACACACCCACAAACAAACACATTCTCTTGCTTGCACTGTCTATTTCTACTAGAGAGTACTTAACTCTCTTTTCCCATTTTCAAATATTATATATATGATCATATTGACATTACAATCCGTGTGACAGATCTGAGAACCAACAAACAAAAACGGGTTTGGCTTCAGTTTAGACGAACCTCAAACTATACGTGTCAGCATACCAATATGATAGATAAGTCCCCTAACGACCTCATTCTAGTTCCCATATATTTCCCCTTGAATGATCAAATTAAAACAAGTTGTATATAGAGGAGAGAAGAGATTCATTACATCACACACATATAAAGAAAGTCCGTATTCTGCCCGCAGAACTGTCCTTCATCTCATCTACAAGAAAACCACAAATCAAACATTCTATAAGTCCATAATAAGAGAGAGAGCAGCAGCATCATCATCGGGTGTTTTTAATCAAAGAACCGACGGTTGGGGTTGGAACCATACAGCATACTCCTAACTTCAGGAATTTTCTGTTTGATAATCTGCTCCAGTCTAGCTTCAAGGGTATTCACAACAACCATACGTCCTTCTTTTGCTACCAGCCTCACTCCACCAGTGCTGAAAATGGGAAAGTTAGATATCAACCAGTCAGTAATCACCTTGGTTACGAAGTCACCCCTATTATTGCATATAGGGGTGACAATACCGCCTACCTAAAAATGAAAATTTACGGGACCTTCTCATAAAAAGTTATCGAAAACTTGTCTAAAACCTATCTAAAACGTATGGTACTAGTTTGTATAGTAACCAGGACCTGAATTCTACAGAAAGTAACGACCGGTAGCGATTACACCACATGTTTAACAACAGAGGTGTGTCGCATAACTCCTTATATGGGCATAAAATTCCAATCTTGTGGAATTTTTTCTGACTCGACTATAGCTTAGTTATCAATGAATCCACCTCTAATACCTTTGGAATGGCATTTTGCACATTTCTGAAGGTTTTTGTAGCCAAATTCCAGCATCTTCATAGTTTTCCAAAAACAAAAACAGTGTTAATGGCCAAAATATCGAAAAATTCCGGTATGTAATGGTAGCTCAGACAATTTCCTCGGTATGTTCAAAAAATTAGAACTTTCTGTTTTGTAGTTTGGACACAGGAATTTTTTTCCCGCCGTACAAGCGATATTATTACCCCTCCGTGAGCTAGCGCAGAGGGGGAATTTCATTACCAAGTAATCACCAGGATTCAGCAACCTGGACTGGATACGTGCTGTTATCTAGTCCAATACGCGCGGGGACGTGCGTGAACGAAATGCTAACAATGAAACGCGCGCAACTTTCATTATTTTCTCAGACCGCTATCCGGAAAGGGTGAGAACAGCGGGCGCGGGAGTGTGCCGTGTAACTCAACTTACATATCAGCTGGAAGGAAATTTGCTTGATCAACCTTGACTGTTACATCCAGACCACTCAGCTTAGTGTAGTTAGCTTGACCAGCTGCTAGTACTCCCTGGGATATTGCAATGAGTGAGAGTTGTTGAGATGTTGCCAAACTCAAGAAAACAGTTGATTACGTCACCACATAATACAAACCACCTGTCCCACTATCCCCCGTCCCCACTGCCCCCACCCAGCTGCCCCCTCCCCACACGCTCCCAGCTGCCACCTACCACCTGACCCACCCAGTTGCCCCCTGCCCCCTCCCACACGCTCTCGCCCTGCCCCCTCCCCACATTCTCATAGCTGCCCCCATACCCACCTCAACCAGCTGGATATCCATTTGTCGGCACTGGATGGTGACATGAGGTTCGAGCAGCTGACAGAGCCCCTGGGTAATCAATCCCTGAAGCATTTCCCTATACTTTGTTATGTCCACAACCTGTCCCTTCAGCTTGTTGGTTGTCTTGTCAACTACCACCTAGCGAGGAGATCGGTTTTAAAATAAGGAAAAATATCATTTGATTTGTTATTAAACTTAGTAATAATAAATGTACAACACAGATTACGATCAAACAAGTGATAAAGGGGAAATAATGTGGTTTTACCTGCAGATGGTCTTCTCTCTGTTTGAGGAGTCTCAGTCTCGCCTGGTTGTGCAAATTACTCATCTGACTGAATGGGAATGAAATATTAATTGTCACCAACTTTCAGTAGACGGTTATTATAACTTACCAAAACCCTGATTATACTATTGGAATGAGATGTACAGGGTGTCCCACTGTCTTTGCATCACCTGTGATTTTGGGTGATGAGTGGCTTCCATTCAAATGCTCATAACTCATCGAAAAATAGGTCAAAACGGCTCAACCAAAAACAGTGTTGTAGAGATTTGTCAGGCGAACATTTGGGTACAAGATTGATGTTCTAAGTATTACCAACCGTCAGATATATCGTCTTAAAGTCAAAAGTATGTGTTCATGAAATCCGACCGGGGTTCACGTTTTGAAAAATTCACAAATGCAAAGTTGCTCAGATCACATTGCATCCCTCATAAGAGTTGTAGGAAATTGTCTGGCGGTCATTTTGGTACCCGGGTTTTTGTCCTAGCTCAATGTTTAGAGTGTCTTATGACTGTCTAAAGACGAAACTCAACCAACATTTTTGAGGGGATCACGTGTCATCAACAAATGGGTAAAATGGTTTGAAATTTACAAGAGCTTCATTGGAATCGTCTAAGGTTCATTTTGATACGATGATTTTTTCCATAGCTCTACGTTTTAGTTGCGTTATGACTGTTATGTAGGAACATCAAGATTTTTCTACGCTGAGTCTTGGTTGGTATCGGCTCACAACGCCTAATTAGGTGGCTCGGTGTCGTGTGTAATCCCATGATAATCAGCACATATCGTCTAGACACTTGACAGGGTTGTTATGACGATTTGGCAAGGCCCCTGTTAATGTGTAGGATACGCATGTGGTCTATCTCAACCCTATCATGCACTAAGATGTTATTCAAGCAGCAATGAGCTTCATAACAGGGCAAAATGTAATGAGATACTTGAGACCACTTTTGTGAAAATTCCACTTCTGACAGTCATAAGACACTCTAAACATTGAGATAGGACAAAAACCCGGGTACCAAAATGACCGCCAGACAATTACCTACAACTCTTATGAGGGATGCAATGTGATCCGAGCAACTTTGCATTTGTGAATTTTTCAAAACGTGAACCCCGGTCGGATTTCATGAACACATACTTTTGACTTTAAGACGATATATCTGACGGTTGGTAAGACTTGGAACATCAATCTTGTACCCAAATGTTCGCCTGACAATTCTCTACAACACTGTTTTTGGTTGAGCCGTTTTGACCTATTTTTCGATGAGTTATGAGCATTTGAATGGAAGCCACTCATCACCCAAAATCACAGGTGATGCAAAGACAGTGGGACACCCTGTATCTTAGATTCAAGCAACTTTCAAATCATTGATACCTCCCCATAACTTCACACTTGTACTCTCCGAATCGGTCGTGCGTGACATTACAGTCATAAACTTACATCTTTTTCTGTAGCTCAGCATTTTTCTCCTTCTTTTCGTGGAAGGCTCGAATCTTTTGCTTCTCCTGTTCCACTAGTCGACCCTTCTCAATATTAAACTCCTCATCAGCCTGTGGGAATATATAGTGGAATAATGAGTGAGCTTTTAATAACGATATAATCTAAATTATCGTTACGATAATTTAGATAAAGCCTGATAAAGTACCTAACCCATCGCACACCGTGTACCACTAAAGTCGAATTTTTTAATCAAGGGACAGGGGCTGCGCATTCAGAGAGATCGCGCGGCGTTGTATTTGCGCGTGACAATCGAGATGAAGTTCCTGGCAATCTTAAGACTTGAACCCGGAAGCGTTGGAAAGATAATTTTAAGACCTTTTCAACGCAACCAAGATCAAGTCTTTATCTTATCAGGAAGAGAAGATATGAGCGAAAACATTTAGCACGCACAAAAGGACTTTGTAAATGCGCGGCCCCCTGTCCCTTGATTAAAAAATTCGACTATAGTACAGTACCAGTACCAGAAATTCAAACACAAACCCACCTTGGCCAAGATCTCCACCTCTTTTTCATCAGCCTCGTGATCAATGAATTGGATCATTTGCTGGATCTGTCGTTCGACCTCGGCATCGGGAATCGACATGGTTGCTACAAACTACGGGGAATTATAACCAAAAGGATACAAATAGGACAAAATGACAAAACGAGAATTACAAAAGTTTCAAAACATTTATTCGGTTAAAATTCGTCTAAAAGTGAGGTTAATTCGTGGTTCATGGCATTTCCTCCGTTCTGGTAGACCATGATACCAGTATTTGTTTGTTTCCCCCTCCATGAATAACAAAGTTCCACTTTCAAGTACTACTGTCTCGTTTTCCAGCCCACGTGTTGAGTCATGGAACTTGAAAACAAAATCCCGGCCAGCTCCAAATGTTAAACTTGCTATGGGTACAGCCTGGTCGATCTCCTTCTCGTCATCACGATGAAATCCCATTTTGTCCTTTCCATCTGCATACCGGTTGACAAGAACAAAGTTGTAGGATACCCCCGCATACCCCTCAACAACCTGCTTCAGCTTTTTTAGTGTCTCCGTCCAGGGGAGAGCTGTGACAGTAACTCCGCTGTACCTGTACCGGATATTAGGGTCACCATAAGCAGCTTGTTTCCGGGGTATTCCGTAAGTTTTGTTGAAAATCGTAACTTGACTAAAATAGCCAGCGAGATATTCTATCTCTTTTTCCAGGCTTTGAAAGTATTTGATACACTCTTGTCCCGAGAAAACACAAGCGTACCGAACATCTAAACCGTCATGTCGTATGTATTTCCACTCGGGTGGACTTGTCTTGCGTCGTTTTAGTGAATACTGGAAAAAATTACTGAGTGATATCTGCCGTTTAACTCCCTGTGACATTATCATCACGGTGAACTATCATAGTTAGCCATTCTATCGAATAGTTTATCAATCTAAAGTTAATAATTAATAGGGATCCATATAGAAGTTCAGCCGTTTCACAGTCGTTACACCCGGAGGCCAGCGCTGGTGGAGCGCCGTAACGATTTGAGGTCTGTTTACAGATGCACACAGACAAAAAAGTACCATGCACTAAAATTAGAGCTATTATAGCTCCATTTACCAAACCATTGTATGCATTGTTAGTGCTAGGAGAACGACGTTTTGATCAGTCGATCGAAGCAACGCCGGACGCCCCCACCACAAACAAGCCTTCTGAAGCAGCACAAACTTTCAAATTCTCTCCTCCACGTGGGGATTTTCGATAGAGGGTGCTGTCGTATAATGCTTTGGTGAGCCGTCTGTGGCGCTGTGTGCCTCCTGTGAGTCCACTGGAGGCTCTTGGAGGCCTTTTACGTGTCGCTAAGAAAGGACAGACAAAGCTCCAACAGAATGTGAAAAAGTGAGAAAAACGGCCATCTTGGAAATCTGGTTAGTGGAAGCTCTTACGGTATTCCCACGACTGTGGGAAAAGAGAGATAGATAGAAATACTAAGTGAGAGAAATTTCTCTCTCTTAGTATTTCTATCTATCTCTCTTTTCCCACGATCGTGGGAACACCGTAAGAGCTTCCACTAAAGGTCCCCCCAAACTACTATGTCCCTTGCTGCGCGCGACCGGATTTTAGACGGCCATAGCTCCACCCTCTGATAAGATAGAGACTTGAAATTTGTTTTGTGAGGAGATCATGTCGAGTTCTTCCTACAAAACAAATTTCAAGTCTCTATCTCATCAGGGAGTGGAGTTATGACCGTGGGAAATTTTACAAAACCCGAGTGAGGGACATAGTAGTTTGGGGTGCACTTTAGGTGGGGTGCGACGAGTTTGAAACAAATGAATACACGCGCGCGGCTCTACTATGGCGGCGCCAATTTGAGACCGCGCGGCCGCCGCGCGGATCGTTACGTGATCTGAACCAAAATAAAATTTCCAACTTCGTTTTTTAACTCTTTTTTTAAATTTGTTTGTTCTCCTTTTTCACGGATTCTAACTATCTGTATCACACTTTACCATGAACACCGCACCCCTTAAAAGCCTTGTTTCTTATCTTATGAAAAATCACATTCACAAATTCGCCAATCCATATTGTTATTATCCAGCAATGATGACCGACGGATCTGATCAGTCGGCCGACGTGCGGCCACAGTTTGGAAACCGCTTCCTTAAAGAAGAATCAGATGTTTTTAGTCACAACGCTTGGGACCAAGTTGAATGGGATGAAGAGCAGGAAACTTCAGCGAGGGAAATGGTTTCCAAAAACTCTGGTGGACCTTCCGATGAGATACAGGAAGATTTACTAGCTAATTCCTGGGAAAAGTGGGATAAATTTTATGGAATCCATGCTAACAGATTCTTCAAAGATCGACATTGGCTATTTACAGAGTTCCAGGAGTTAAAGCAGGGTGAGCGAAAGTTGTTGGAAGTGGGTTGCGGTCCTGGTAACACAATATTCCCCATTCTGGAGCACTGTGCAGATGATCAAGTCTTTGTGTACGGGTGTGATTTTTCTCCGACTGCGGTGGAAATTGTTAAAACCCATGAACTCTACCGGGAAGATCGGTGTAAAGCGTTTGTTTGTGATATCTCTAGCAAAGATATGGATATTCCTATTGAAGAAGGAACTCTCGATTTCATCACAATGATATTTGTCCTTTCCGCTTTGAATCCCGAAGACATGCAGCATTGTATCTCCAACCTCTCACGGTATCTCAAGCCAGGAGGTCAGATTCTGTTTCGCGATTACGGCCGGTATGATCTGGCTCAGCTTAGGTTTAAGAATGGCCGGTGTTTAGCCGAGAACTTTTACGCCCGCGGTGATGGGACTAAGGTTTACTTTTTTACCCAAGAAGAACTGGATGAGTTATTTACCAATGCTGGCCTTGTGAAGGTTCAGAACATAGTGGATCGTCGCCTTCAAGTCAACAGAGCAAGGAAACTGAAAATGTACCGCATTTGGATACAGTGCAAATATATGAAACCTTTGTTATAGTTTTAACGATTTTAAAATTGAAACGGGTGTTTTAAAATGTTTAATTTTTTTTTCTGACTTGACCAAAGACATTGAATTTAACTTACGTTTATGTTAATCTAAATATCATCGCTAAAACACTATTCCCTTTCTTAGCCCGACTGATGAGGCGAGATGTCTGTGTGATAGGAGCTGGGGTTGCCGGATTAGCGGCTGCTAAGTTCCTCTCACCCCACTTCAACGTTACAGTCTTCGAGAGATCTCATACTGTCGGGGGTGTTTGGTTTTATAACAAGGGCAACACCAACGCCACCCACGTGACACCCATGTACAAGAACCTGAAAACAAATCTACCCAACCATTTGATGTCGTTTAGTGACCACTCCTATCCGGATGGGTCCCCCTCCTTCCTGACTCACCAACAAACCCTGGACTACCTCGAGGGGTATTGTGACAAGTTTGGGCTGAGGGATCTGATCAAGTTTGGTACTACCGTTACCATGGTAACACCAACAGGAAATGGGGAGTGGAGTGTCAGCACTGATGATGGTAGGTGATTACAGGGAGGGTTGGATTCGTTATTTAGGTTTTATGGGAGGACGGGAATTGTCACCTTTGCGCTTGCCAGCGCAGTGATATTGGGGTGTGGGTTATAGCTATTATGCGTTGGAATTTAGTAGATAAAATGTCATTTCTGAAATCTAGGGAGGGTAAAGAAATACTGTGGTGTCGCGGTGTGCTCAGGGAATTTCAACAGCCCAAATCATCCTGAAAACTTGACAAACTACAGCGGTTATTTGTCGCATTCCATATCATACGATGATCCTGGAGAATTTGATAGCTTCAACACAATCATGATAATTGGTGCTGGTAACTCTGCTGTAGACATTCTAACTGCCCTTTGGAGACCACATAAACAGTTATTCCTGGTACATAGAAAGGACCATGATTTAGTGGGGTTACCGGACATTCTAGACCCTTGGAGCCACATACCAGTTCAGGGGTTATAGAGTGACTGGAAATTAAGTGAGTTTACAGGTCGGTAGTTACCGCGACTGATACACCGCATATCCGTGTCCTCAAGGGTTGAGTGAGGGTGTTGGAAGATGAAGTTACCCCATATCACGATTGTCCCCTTATTCGTCCTTGCATTTTCCAGATGATCATACTTCACACCCCTTTCTGTGGAAATGAGGGTGGATACCCGATAGCTACGGTTCTACTCCCCTTCGCCCTGAACCATTCCAGGCGTCAGTCGTTGAGCTGAGATTAATTTCCTAGGCAGCCCACGGAGATTAGGAAACGGACCGCAGATGACGGGCAACATTGCTATCGACTTAACGTTAGGGGTCATTCCCTATGAGTGTGAAAAAGGAATGCGCCCGTGACCTACGCGAACGCTTGAATCAAGCGAAAACGGGTCCTAGGTACGGCACTGTAGATGTTGAACGGGCAAGACGGACCGATGATCCTTCCACCTGGCCATCGAACATACCTGGTATGGAGCGAAGCAATTTAGAGGATCCAAAGACTTACACAGGTCAAACCGTTAGCTAGGTGGTCTGAGACCTCGGTGGATTGTCATGATCGCACTAGCTGGGGTTAAGTGGATGGGCTCATGCGCCCTGACCAACGTGGCCTACTCCCCGTCGTTGATCCCTTGGGCCCACGGAAGAGATCGGGTATGTTTCAGGACAGAAAGGACGGAGTTCAACGGTCTTTCACTGGATACGCCAATTGGTGACCCGGAAGTCGGGTGGAATGTCATTACTTCCTCGGCCCTTGAAATTTATCAACCCGGCTCTCTAATGGCTGATTGGCCTCTTCTGAATTGAGTTTAAGGGAACCCCTACCAGGTGGTTTGTTCATTCTAACAGGTCAGAGAAACTACCAGCTTGGAACGGTTGCTTTGCGGTGGCAACAAACTTGGATATCTGGCGGAATGTGTGGCTAACAATACTACCGGTATATATAAACTGCCCATCCAACTTCAACTACAATGGCTGATTTGAATCAGGCTCCTCGCAACACCCTCATCTCCTAATGCTGGAATTACAAGCCGTGTAGCTGCACATGAGAGGAGTAACAACTTACCAGGCTGAGTAGCTTAGTCGCGACGGGAAGGCTGAGACAGATAGGGGGGTTGCACAAACCGTATAGATGGTGGATCTGTAGCAGTTCAAATTAAAGACTGCCAGAATTGAGCTAACTCACACGATCTCTCGTGCTCTTCTGTGGATTTTTGAGTTGTAGTGGAGGATGAGGACTTTAATCTGTTTCCGACACGTACGGAGTATTTTGTGAACGAGTCAGGGGTCCACACACATTCGGTAACCTAATCGCGGATTCTAGGATACATACAACGTAAAGACCAAACAGCCACAAGTCTAATTAATTCCTAGATCTGCTTCGTACCATCCATTAACCGTACACTTTTTAACAAGTACCTTGTAACTAATATGGGTGACTTATTGAATTGATATTTTGCCGTTTCGTAGCACTGATGATGTTAGTTGCTTTCAGCTAATCAGTGTCCAATTTCCCCTATCCTTTCCTACCCACCCTCTGGACCATCAAACCATGCTTAGTGCTCCCTCCAGTTTCAACCAATATAAAATGAAAGGTAAACAATATGTTTCCATCTCAGAAACCACTCGCTCACATGCAATAATATGCTACTGGTAATCAGCGGTTATACATACACACACCCCCCATATCCAATCCGGTGGAAGAACCCAATTCAACTACTTGCAAGTTTGCAGAACACAAAAGATTACACGACATATAGTAAGAAGACATCAAATTACCTTCAAATATCCCACAACTGCTGATGCAGCTAACTTCCTGAATCTTTATCAGAAAAGCCAGAGAGTATAATTTGTGACATTGCGTCACTTAGATGCCCAAAAAAAGGAAAGATTGGACGCTGAAAAGCAAAGTATTACACACTCGACATCGTGCGCGAGATCCGAAGATTTCCAAAAGGTAGATGTTGGCGGAGACGCGCAGAACTTCCCGAGAGGAACAGGACGACACCGCTTATGATCGAAGTGTGGGAGTCTGGCTACTCATAGATCGTCTGTAAGGGAACGAACAAGGATAGACAACTATCACCTCAAATTCCATGAAGTGTTGCTTGAGGTTTAAATGTTCACATGGGCAACACCTCTCAAGGGGGCAGGGCTTCTACAAAGTCCGTAGAGAAACGGTCTCCTCTCCTCAGTTTAGACTGCTTCACACTCATCGTTTTTCGGTACCTGCTTAAGATCGCTCATCTGTCGCTTGGTACCCGGTGTATCTTCAGTACAGTTTAGCTATGGTACCAGTGAAAACTTAGAGCACTTACAGTTGTTGACAAAGCATAAGCCATTTTGAAGACAACAGTGTCAATAGGAGAAGGAGTCCTCCCCACCCTAACGGTATCAATACAGTGTCTTTCCCAGTAAATCTAACAAGGAATTGCCACCTTCTAATGTACCCACTTTTTGAAACTCATAAGGGTAAACAATAATCCATATCTTTAGCATCAACAAGGTTCATCAAGAGCTTTGGTGGAAGAAGTATGAACAGATTTATCCGATAGATTGTCAACTCCATAACCTGTTCAGTCAAAATCTGTTCACCTGGAAACCTCAATCAGGTTTGTGCACCTGTAAAACAGGTAGATAACCGAAACCCTTGAGTTCTATGCATTTATAGCCACTCCCCAATTTCTGTGACCCCGGTTAAAGCTTATCAAATCAGTACTATTTTACTCCGATAAAGTCGTCTTAACACCACACAATCAGAACCTGGAGCGACTAAAGATTCGAGGAGCAGTCCTGAGGACAAAAGAACCAGCCCACATTCCTGCTCTCTCTCCTTCCATTGTCACATCCACACCAGGGAACCGAGCAACAAATGAGGTTGCTTGAGAGCAGCTAATTTTACCCATATCAAACGCACAATCCGAAATGATCCTCCACATACAATGTACCAGTTTTTGGACCAATGTTTGGAGCCTGACCCGACATATCAAATGATACCTTTCGACTAGTTCCTCCACGTTCACTCTGAATCTGATAATACATTAAAGCTGAGTCTATCAAACTAATACTTTCTTCAACGTCAACAACTGGGGTCAAAGTCAGCAGGTCCAGAGCACCATCCGAGACTCTAAGAGAGGGATTCAACCTTCCTTGTTCATTTCCTGTAAAAGGTCACAACCCATATTAGAGTCTCGAACTAGGCATCCTTACCCACCTCGTGAGGTTCAGTAATCTTACTCCGAAGGAACTCGTTGACGCTGGTCAAGTACCTTCTCGACTTTTGCGAACCGTAGGTTCGATACCGGAGCGTGAGTTAGAATATGCTAACCCTCCCCATGGTTCTTAAGTGGAAAACAGCTTGCTGAATTTTTTCTCACCAGAGTTTGGAAAGAGGAGAAGTTAAATTTTAACAGAGGCAAAAACTTCATACCTTTAAATCCTTGACACTGGTCCAGGAAAACTCTTACGTCTTGATTCCTCACTATCCTTTTAATCTCCCAAAGAGATTCCCAATCCTCGAACAGTATTCCTAACCGAGCCTCAAGATTCCACATCTTACAGCTCCCATGCGTAACAAATTACTGATTTCCAATTTACCAGTAAGAGTCCGCAATACTCATCGACTTTACGATCACGGTACCGGTTCAGGTAGTAACTATCACTTTCCCGCAGGTTGGTTTTCGAGGCTTGAGACCCTTTAGATTCTTTGGATCTGTTGAGATATTATCTCCTTCTTTGTCAACTCCAAAATTCTACAACATTGACTGCTTCTTCGTGGGGGTTTTAACCCTCAGCCTCAGAACAAGGAGTTAATGCCTGTCTGACCTCCACTTTCCCAACGCAGCTTTTACAATACTGTTTCCTCCTCATGGGAAGTGTTCCACAAGGTATTACTCTAGGTCTTACAGTTGATCTCAGTCCTCAGGGGAGTCACACAATACGATCTAGTTCATCCTTAACGGCCTGTACAACTGGCCACTGATTTAGTCTCTGTAGTATTGACAGATTTCGGTCCTGATTTTGAGCTGTCCAGGAAACTCACTCGAGACTAGGAATATCGGATGTCATTCCATGTAATCTCCAAGGATTTACCTTTTCCATGTCCTTCGGGCAAACCCTAGATCAGTGTACTCCACATTGGAGGCTCCAGGAACAGCGAAATTCGAGTCCAGGGTCAGCAGCTTCTGTGAGAATTTTCCATCTGCCACTGATTAAAATCACCGTAGAGACCTGTTTTTGACACCAGTTCAGAGAGATAATCCGCGAATTCATCCAGGAACTTCGCCTCAGTAAACCGAGCTTTACCCGTATAGGGGGGTCTGTAAATGTTACATAACCGAGTGAGATCAGCACCGTCCCCAATTAAAACCTCCTGTATCTGAAAAGACACAAAATTCCGAACAGGTGACAGCCTGACCTTCACTCCATCCCGGTAGAGAATACCAATTCCTCCTCCCGCTCTTTCCGCTCTTGGTGATGAAAAGATATTCCAGCCATAATCTCGTATCTCCTGAAGTTTAGCTGTATCCGTATTCTTTAGGTATGTTTCCTGAATTAGACATATATCACATTTCTTATCCTCAAGATGTGTAATGACCCCAGACGTTTTGTTCTGAATGGAGTGTACATTTAATGTACCGATCCTCCACGTCTCTTTACTTTCAGATCTTCCCACGCCCTCGTCAGATAGGAGTTTTTTCGCTCCTTTGTGACTCCACTTGTGTTCTCCATGAGTCGTCCTCTAGCATTCACATAATGCGGACACAAGTTGCTTGATGCTGGGTGAGATTTCGCATATCTCTTATCCTCTTTGCTACCTCCAACATCACAGTTGACACACTTCATTCTACCAAGATCATTGTCCTTCTTCGCATTACACTGTCTGGTGTCATGGTCCCCTGAACAGAATGCACAGGTGGGACTCTTATCTTTGTTAGGACAGTAAACGGATCCTGCAACATGTCCATATCGCTGACAATGGAAGCATTGTGTCACATAGAATCTGTCCTTCACAATATGCTGTCGTAGTTTCAGGAAAATCCTGTCTCGGTTGTTGGCAATCATTGTCCGAATTTCGGGTGCAACCTTGATCACTGCATACTTCCCTGGGATATTGACGTGTACAACATTGATCGCCTGCCCCGCCTGATGTAGCCTCTTAATTCCCTCATTTTTATCACTAAGGATGGCATCCATCAGCGCATCCTTGTTCAATAGATCCTGGTCAAGATCAGAAATCATCAGTCGAGGGTCTCTCTTCTTCTGTTTCTCAACTACCGGAGTGACATCCAGAAAGGGTGATAGAGCCTTCTCTGCCTCCTTCAGATCATCATCAGTCTCAAAGAACAATTGAGTGTGCTTCCTATTCACGGAAGTATCAAGAACAGGAATGTTCTTCAACGCCTTCTCCACTTTCGATCTCACCACAGTGGTCCATTTCTCCTCACACATAGGGGTCGCTCCTTCATCACTTGTGTCTTTGATATTTACATACCGCTTGACAGGGGTTGGTGGTGATGGTTTCTTAGCCAGGTGATCTATACTTCGACTGGTACCACTTCCATTCTCCTCTTGGCTAACTTTCAATATTTCACTCACTTTTGGGGCTACAAGTCCAGGGAGGCTATCAATCAGGTCTTGTTTCAGTTTCGAGAAACTGTCCTTCAGGTCATCACACGAGAACGAGACTCCAGACTCAGAAGATAGGGTTGCACACCGAGATGTGTCAGGAAGCATGTTGTAGCACATAACAATCATTCTCCATAGGTGTTCTCTGGTAGGTCCATCCGGCGGGGTCATTCTTCCCTCTTCCAGGCACTTCACCACTGTACTGCCTTTACATCTGTCAGAGAAACTCGTGCCAAGTAACTCACCTTCATAATCTTTCTTCGTTCGTGTCATTCCATTTCCATACTGGGGTGCCACACCCGACATTCTATCCTGTAACAGTGACGCGAGGGACCGCTCCACCAAGATTTGGCTTCCCGGATTTGACTCAACGAGGTCTCCTAAGGCTTGCTCAATGTAGAGGGAGACAGGAACACCAGACTTGTCTTGTCTTTAATAAAGAGATGGATTGAGCAGAGCTCTCAGAAGATTAACGAGGAGTAATTGAACGGAACCTCAAATTAATTTGTTTAAAGTAGTGTTGAAAAGTTTGAAACAAAACACACCTTCTAACCAACCACGTTACTCTAGCTACCAATCATGGGTGACACCGAGAATGAATCTGGCCGTGTTGTAGCCACGGATTATGTTAAGTTGGTCAGTAACGATGACCATGAATTCATCCTGAAACGTTCCCATGCCCTGACCTCCGGAACAATCAAAGCCATGCTTAGTGCTCCCTCCAGCTTCAACAGCAACGAAATGAGCAAGGTAATTAATTAATTGGGAAATTGGACACAACATTTCTTACGAGGTTCGTTTCTCATTTCTCAAACCCCTCTGCTAAGCCTCCACGCCAAATACTCGTCTCTGTTTTGTTTTCTCGTGTTAATTCTCTATTGTCAAATGTCCCTTATATATCACACCACCCCCTCTTTCCAGGTCCAGTTCCGAGAGATCCCCTCACACGTACTATGCAAGGTGTGCATGTATTTCGCCTACAAGAACAGATACACGAATAGCACCAGTGAAATCCCTGAATTCCCTATTGAACCCGAGATCGCCCTGGAACTGCTGATGGCAGCTAACTTCCTTGATTGCTAAAATAGCCAGATATTATGGGACTGAGTTCTGATGTTTGTTGACATTTGGCGTCTGTCGAGTGAGAAAAAGTAAAATGTTATTTGTTGAGCGCTTTGAAATGCGAGAAGTGTGTGAGTTGAGCTGAGCGCGAGATCCGAATGAGTTTTTTCTGCAAAGACGTCAGATGTTTTGGCGCGAGATGCCGCGCAGCGTTACATTCCCGTTGCTATGATGTGAAGGGGCAGCAAGTGGGGCAAGGGCCGCTATGAATCTGATAGTGTGGTGTGATGTCTGGCTACTTCTATAGCTACCTGTCTTGTTAAGGAAGCTGCTACAAGATATGATGTTCATACTACTACTCAATTCTTTCTCGTGAAGTGGCCGCTGTTTTAATGTTTCATATGTATCACACCCTCTCTTTCCCCCGTCTCCCTCTCTATCTAACAACTCAAGATAACTCTACCCCTCTCTCTTTGTCTCTCTCTCTCTCCCTCTCTCTCTCTCTCTCTCTCTCTTTCTCTCTCTCTCTCTCTCTCTCTCTCTCTCTCTCTCTATGTTAAGCTATAACCCCCTGTTATTTACCATTTAGTTATGGACCAGTGTAAAACGGTAGAGGACTTGACAGTGTTTCTGGACAGAAAGAATAAGGCCCTTAAAGTTGGAGCTAGTATAGCCTGCCAAGGTCAGCCCCGCCCCACCCCTGACTATAAAGCTAGATACAGTGTCTTTACCACAGTAAATTATTCTTTATCCCAACTTCCAGTATACTATATTAACTTGTTGAGTAACAGATTGTATCCTTTAGCATCAGATATAGAGGATCTATCGGAAGGGGAGAAGGAATGTTTGACAGGGCTGTATAGAGACTTTGGAACAATTCCCAAACTCCTGACAAGAGTTGAAAATTTGAGGGATAAACTTCGTCATGAGGTGGCCTGTAAAAAGGTAAGAAAAACAGAAACGATCTTTAGTTTCTATCCACTTTTTATTGTAGAAAACCATTTTCGTGTACCTACAGCTCCGATATGTGCACTTTGAACTTCTCCCAGCTTGAATCAGTTCCACCGGGAGTGGGGGTCTCGCACGAAACATTCTAAACAAAGCAACACCAATGACAGGTAACCCTGGAGCGATTGAAGATTCTGAAGGAGCAGGTTGATGAACAGAAAGAGAACCAGCCACGTTTCCTGCCCACCTCTGCCTCCACGGCCAACACACCATCACCCGCTACTAGTTCAGAGGAGCCGAGGAAGAAGAGTGTGTGCTTTGAGGAGCCAGCCCCACCAGGATCAATCAAAAAGTAAGGGGTGGAGTAATAGACTACCGTGCAGGCTGTCTTTCACGCGTTCAAACGCCTCGACTGGCTAGATACTTCTCATATATTTGTTACAGAGCCCCAAAATAATACAACACACACTCTCAGGACTGCCTCAAAGAAAGGAAATAGGTTTCCGGGAACAATAGTTAAACCAAGTGCTAAGAAGAAACCCAAACAAACGATTGTTCCAAAAATAGAGTACCTTAACATGGATGAATATGGCTCCGTACCAAGGTATTAACTTCCTATGCCCGTCCATTAACAGTTGTATCTTTATCCCTCTGGCAGTGGTCAGATAACATCAATATTGAGGTTTTCTAGATTAGCCGCCCTTCCCCCAGTCTTGTATCACATATTATCTGTCTATTTAGAGTTCTCTATCTTTTTTGTGTCAGCAAACTATTACTGGAGAATAGAGGTAGTAGAACAGTCTATTTGCATTGAAGTCGCCCCTTCGGTGGCTCCCGGCTGTGATCGTATAGTGGTTAGTACCTTGCGTTGTGGCCGCAATAACCCAGGTTCGAATCCTGGTCACAGCACTTTTTGTCAAACTTTTCTGTAAGCCGGAAATACTTTTTTTGTGCCCCAAACCCGATTATATAAGCGCACTGTCGCGTAAAAACAAATAATAATACCCAATAACGTTAGTTAACACTTGTTTGTCTTCACTGGTTCTTCACTTCCATCAATTATTAACCTTTCTTTTTTTCTCTTCAGGATACATGCTGGGAAGAGTGAAGTACGAGCAAATTAATGGTTTGATTGACGAGTTGAATGCACTGACAGGACGGCGGTATAAAATATTAGATACCCCATCCAACAAACAGAGCTCAGAGAATATGAAACGATTCTCGGTACGTGGTTAATATGAGAAGTCATGTGACCCTCCTGCTGCTCATTTTGTAGGGCGATTTGTAAACAAAGAACTATTCCCCCTTAAATCTTAATTAAACTATTCCCCTCAATAACTATTTCCCCTCAATTAAACTATTTCCCCTCAATTAAACTATTTCCCCTCAATAACTATTTTCCCCTCAATTAAACTATTTTCCCCTCTCTTCAGAGAATGACAGAGGAGCCAGAAACAAAGGAAACGAAGGACGCGTTTTGGTTTGATTCAGAGGATCTCAAGGAACTGGCGCCTAGTTTGAAGATAACAGAATTTAACAAGATTCTCCCCATATTGAGGCACTGCCAGAGGCTCCGACAAGTTAGAGTTGGCAAGAAGGAACGCTATATTTTACTGATCTAGGGGAATAATCATAATGTTCTGAGTTTTGAACTCAAGCTGTCTCAGTCTGGCAGCGCCAGACAGGACTCAAGAGACTTTTCTGATTCTGATTTATACTGCAATATTTTGCCCCTATTTGTGTGGTGGAGGGGAACGTTCAGGCGTCATTTCAAAATTCAAAACTGTCTGGCACGTGTACTGTGTAGAAAAGATATGAATGACCGAGATGAGATACAGAGATATAAATTATGAGTGCATGTTTTTAACTTTATATGACCTACCTATTTATATTGTACTTTTTACCTTGAAATTTGTGCAGCCATTTAGCTTGCAATATTATGAAATCTGTGGGTTTTAAAGTCTCTCGTGTACAACTAACCATTCAAGTGAAATACGGAGCGCACATCTTCACACATCGCACATCTTCACCCCTAAGCATTGACCCTTTTCCCATTTCTTTCAATGACATGAGCGGTCAGAGAATTGGTCTGACAGTGTCAGACCAATTCTCTGACCGTGTCAGTGACACCCTGATCAAACAGAAATCGATATCCGAACTGTTTGACGGTGCCACACCGATCCCGTTTTGAAAGTGTGCTTTCCCCTTGTTGAGTAAGGGGGAAGAGTCACACTCTTCCCCCTTACTCAACAACTTTCCCCTGGTATGGCCCCTTACTCAACATCTGTCCCCGGTAATGTGCTGTCTTGCGGAGCCAGACCCTGTTTGATTCTCAGATTGGGTCGGCGGGTAATGTGAATGACCGCATAGCTTCATGTCATTGACCCGGTCAATCAATGACTCAATGACCGTGGCAGCTGTCAGGCCAATGCTCTGCTGTCAGAGAGCTGTGGTCGGAGCATTGGCCTGACAAATGTTCTGGCAGTCTGGCACCGCATGACGAGATCGGCCTTGGCACTGTCAGAGCATTTAATTGGCCTGACCCATTCTCGCGCGAGAACTGTGGTCAGAGCATTGGCCTGACAGCCTGGGCAGCAATATGTCTATTGTCTGGCGGCGCCGACCCGATCTGAGTGATCTGAGAATCGAAACCGGGTCTGAAGGCCTCCCTTGCACCTTGGGAATTCAGCCAGTGATCTGCACGCTCGTCTCTGAGAGATCTCGCAGAGACGTGTGCACAGATCTCCCAGTGACATCCCAAGGTGTAAGGGAGGCCGTGACGCCGCCAGCCATAGTGCTACAGTCTACACAGCACCTCCGAACCAAACCTCCACCGAACCAGGCCAAAGCATAGGACCACAAGGAGAGGGTGCCATGTACAATTTCCGTAACTTTTGTACGTTTCAATGGTGCTCAGTCATATTTGCCTCATGCAATCTGTCAGGCCAATGCTCTGACAGCATGCAAAAATCGTTTTCTACGACATTGTTTCATGACACCCTCTTTCTTAAAAACAAGTAAAACGAGAAGGTTTTGCAGCAAAGTTTTATTAAAAATTGTGCACACTTAAGGATACTTAGCGTAAAAACATAGAATGCGTCGAACAAAGATAAATATATCATGAAAACTGAATACCACATGCTACTAGAACTAATAACCACGTGAGTAGTACCGGAAACAACTTGTCTTTTTAAACACACAACGAAACTGAGAAACACAAAACGAGGTGATCAGTTTAGCACACGAACTGTTGGGAAACAAGCTGAGACCATGTTGGCTGTGGTCAAACCGTCACCCATCGATGTGCAACATCAACGTCTATAAACACGTACTGATATATCTCTTGAAACATACACAGCACGGCAGCGCATATATATTTGCCACTTTATGGGGGCGTGTTGGTATTTCTCTCTCGTTAACAACTAACTCTTCAGTAGGACTTGCTTTAATTGTAACCTACCATTACTCTGAACAATTTCTCTTCCTCAAACACACATAGACAACAATACTTGGCATCATACTCAAAACTGTTGCGTAGTACTTTCACAAAACACTTTCTTAGCTACACGCGTTAAGGGTACGCTAACCAAAATTTTTTTTCGAGTGCAGGGAAATCTCTCACCGTAGGGTTGTAGGCCATGCCAAGGAGACCTCAAATATGCAATTTGAGCTCTCAAGTCGAATTCATATTTTTGCTACATCTGCTTGAAAAATGAACTGAAAATAAGTTTTTGGCATCTTAAAAATACATTTGTAAAGATAGGATCATAAAAATTTGTGGATTTGAAGAGGACAAAGAGGTGAGTAGCCACAAAAAATTTTTTTGAAATCCGAGCTGATTTCCGGTCCTGAGATGGATTTCTTTTTTTTGACTTTAACGCCATATTTGGCTTGGTAACGAAGTTACCCCTCCCTTGCCGGCGCGGCGTGCGAAGCACGCCAAACGAAGGCCGCGAAGCGGCCTGAGTAGGGGTAACAAACCCGCTTTGATTCACTTCAAAAATTAATAGCTCCTCAACCACTCAATGAAAATGCACCAAATTTTGGTATTCCCCACCAAATTGTCTGAAAATTATAATTCTGTACTCATATTTAAAAAATTATCCCCGGAACCTTGGTTTTGAAATCAGTTTTAGGTGTTAATGATGAATAAAATTTTTGAAAAAGTAGGTCAGGTATGCTTAACATCATATCAAAGATCGTGGCAAAGTTTGAAGTTTCTATCTTGAAAGGTCTGGCCATCAAAATTAAAAAGGTCTTGAAGTTGAACCATTTGTACAAAACATGTTGTAACTCAGCTTCTACTTTGCCAAATTAAACCTGGTTTGAAACACTGAACTGCTAATCTATCCCTCCGAATACGGACGAAGTTTGAAACCGCCAGCTCTATTGGACGCTCTGCAATACTTGTTTGTGTCAAAGAAATCAGGAAAGTAACGAGATTTGGTCTCGGTGTGGCCCTGTGCGCGGCTCAAACCCCTTAGCTAGAACTATGTAGTGTAGACTACAACTTTTCAGTGCTCAGTATAACGTTTTGGGCGCGCTATAAAAATAGGGCAAGCCCTTCTGATACCTCTAAACAGAGTGTGAGGTGTCTTCGATACCAAATATTTGGCCAAGTTCCGAAAATATGTGAAAGCTGTAAATTGGTCAAAAGTAGCGTCTAACGATTCTCTATATGGCCATAAATTTTGGGCGCGTCCTTATTTGAGGTGTGTCGTACAGAGTTATTTTTCTGAAAATCGTCATTTCAGAAATAAATAAATTCCCTGTATCTCAATAACGGCTGATCGTAGAGACCTGAGACTATGCTTAAACGATTCAGAAGGTCCGATTTTAGGGGGGTCTTCTGAGAGACATTTTGCTCCTACTTCAACCGTTTTTGCTGTAATTGCGAAAAACAAATTCTATGAAAAGGGCAAAAGCTAAACTCCAATATCCTGTAATTAGGGAATTTTAGCTAAGGAAGGACCGAAACTATGGAAAAATATGTAACAAGCTAATTCCTTCACTATTTGGTCCATATGGGTCCCTATAATCACCAAATACAAAATCACAAAAAATCCACGATGGCGAAGATGGGTTTTTGTTTTTCGCAATTACAGCAAAAACGGTTGAAGTAGGAGCAAAATGTCTCTCAGAAGACCCCCCTAAAATCGGACCTTCTGAATCGTTTAAGCATAGTCTCAGGTCTCTACGATCAGCCGTTTTTGAGATACAGGGAATTTATTTATTTCTGAAATGACGACTTTCAGAAAAATAACTCTGTACGACACACCTCAAATAAGGACGCGCCCAAAATTTATGGCCATATAGAGAATCGTTAGACGCTACTTTTGACCAATTTACAGCTTTCACATATTTTCGGAACTTGGCCAAATATGGCGTTAAAGTCAAAAAAAAGAAATCCATCTCAGGACCGGAAATCAGCTCGGATTTCAAAAAATTTTTTTGTGGCTACTCACCTCTTTGTCCTCTTCAAATCCACAAATTTTTATGATCCTATCTTTACAAATGTATTTTTAAGATGCCAAAAACTTATTTTCAGTTCATTTTTCAAGCAGATGTAGCAAAAATATGAATTCGACTTGAGAGCTCAAATTGCATATTTGAGGTCTCCTTGGCATGGCCTACAACCCTACGGTGAGAGATTTCCCTGCACTCGAAAAAAAATTTTGGTTAGCGTACCCTTAATACTCTAAAAACACTCATTCTTATAATTATACGATGATTGATATATTGAGAAAACTAATATTTTATATATTGTAAACTAAAAACATATACACGAAAGAGAGATTGTACTAATATTACTATCATATTCGATAATATATTCTACACAAATTCTTCTACAAAGCAACACGTAAAAACAGGAACTAGAGATATGTAATACCGAACCAATTGTATCGTGGTTGTATTGGGAATACTATGCACTCATTAACTCTGCTTTTGTAAGACACATTAAACATTAACAAACATCCTTAACACGAACTGATGATTAACAATACCGTCAGACCTCGATTTATCGGGCTCCTCGGGAGGGGTTTCGCACGGTAAATCGAGGTTTGACGGTAACACATACTCAAAAGTTACAGCATAGTGAATTGTCTGAAAAAATAGAGCTCAATGTATCATGTGTGTGGGTACTGGTAGGTGAAAAACACTAACAAAAGCGATAATCAAAAATGTGGGAGAGGGATGAAGAGAAAATACATAGTGGGGTGATATTGCATAATCATTTGAAGCTAAATAAATTAGGTTTTAAATTAAATGGGGCCGATATGTAATCATTTCATTATCATTTATCAAAAGTACTGCACTCTGCACCAATAAAACGCAGAGTGAATTACACTGGTAGAACTAATTAATTATATATCATTATTGCTGTGATAGTAACAAAAGATCTGTTACTATAGAAAGATGCATATATATTATATATATTGTCAATGAAGGATGTTAATAAAAATTTTAAAACTACAAAAACGCTAAAGTTTTAAAAACATGCTTCACAGTTGCTAATAATAAATACTAATTCGGAAAACTTAACTTACACCACGAAAAATAGTAACCTGGAATGAGAGATTCTGAAGCGAGATATTATACGAATATATCACCACTGCAAAAGTTTCACACACACCATCATATATATCACAACCAATTGCAGATATCATATCTGCCACTTATTTCCACTACAAGCAATACACCGCATGACCGATATAATAATTAGCGGCGGAGTGAGAGATAGGAACAGAGGGGCTGTTTTAATCTCCCCTCTCTTCCTCTCTCTCTCTCTCTCTCTCTTTTTCTTGAACACACATATATGGAAAACACAAATTAGAAGGAGCGTGCAGCACGAGAATATAGAGTCCGGAGGTGGAGGGTTTACTTGTTGTTGTGATTCATCTGGAGCTGAGACACCATCGTGTAGAGATTAGATCGGATTTGTTTGGTATTCCGGGAGTACAACTCAAGGGCAGATATCAACTTGCGGACTGGGGGAGAGAATGTCAGAAACACGTTGAATTTAGTTTTCCCAATGATTATTGACTGATAATCTCACCCAAAGCTAAGCTAGTAACGAGGGGCTGTCTTGTCCTATCCCTCCGGAGAGAGAGGGTCGAACAAGGCAATCGAGGGGGGTGGTAACAACTTACTGGTGTCATCATTTCCTAGACCATGTACAAGATGAATCTGTCGCCTTAGCTCTACCATTTTCCTGCATGTCTCTGCTAGCGTGTTGATTCGTCCCAGGATGGCTGCTTTTTGCGTGATAGGTCGCCGTCCAGCCACCTCGATCCCCTCAATAAAGGACTTAATCTGAAGATTGAATTGGTGTCACGTGAGGACCTCCCTTCTACTACTGCTGCAGTAGTCTACATCAAATCAAACATAGTGTGTTCAGACTGTCTCGCGACAAACAACATACCATAGAGTGGGTGGAATCAGTGTTTTGGATCAACAAGTCCAGCTTCACGTGGGATTTAGCTTTAGGGAGCTGGGGTACGGGCTTTTGGAAATCCTTCAACAGTTTGGTGGCAATGAACTCGTACTGAAAAAGATATGTTGGTTATTTTGCATGTAGTAGAATAGAGGGTGGGCCTCACTGCCAAAAAGGGGGGGGGGTTCAAATGATTCTCGAGACATGACCTCATTTCCGCGGGAGCCGTCCAACCTCTCCAGACATCATGGTCAGAGTTTTGGGTGTGCACGTGGGCGCGCAGTCAAATGTAGACAGCGCTGTACTTTCAGTGCGCGCGGCCCTCCCAGATGCACGTTTTACGGACAAAGGAGGGCAAGTTTTGAGAAAGAGGGAGAGTGCGATCCTGAATGATTCTTTTTTGCTTTTCTCTCTGCGAAAATTTAGAACTCGATTGGGGAGGAAGTGTTTAAAGATGGTTACAGAGTTGTGGAGGGAGTCTCACCTTCTTTTCCTCTCGGTTCAACTGCAGCAACTCACTCCAGCAGGATTCAATGGTGGATAGGAGAATCTTACTATCTGGGGTCATCTGATGGGAGGGAGATCGTGAGATTTAAATATCCCGCTGTTCGATCAGTTTCAAACAGTTTTCTACTTTCTCATTTGAGTGAGAGACAGAGGGGACAAAGAGAGAGAGAGAGAGAGAGAGAGAGAGAGAGAGAGAGAGAGAGAGAGAGAGAGAGAAAGAACTCATTGCATCATGTTTACCTCTGGCTGGTGCGGCTGTGTGTAATCGAAGGGTTGAGCGGAGAAGGACAGGGGCATCTTGCGGTGGTGAGAGAGAGACAGAATGCTGTGAGGTGAAGGAAACAGTTTGTTGGGACTCGCACTTGACATCCCGTTGTAACTTCTGAAAAAGGGGGGATTTAGTTTGGGAAGAGCGAGGGATTTAGGGGGGATTTAGTTAGGGAAGAGAGGGATTTAGTTAGGGAGAGGGGTTTATTAGG
This sequence comes from Hormiphora californensis, assembly GCA_020137815.1. Classification (NCBI taxonomy): domain Eukaryota; kingdom Metazoa; phylum Ctenophora; class Tentaculata; order Cydippida; family Pleurobrachiidae; genus Hormiphora; species Hormiphora californensis. The sequence goes on from CM035354.1 coordinate 6,349,081, forward strand.
GGGTGCAAATAGGAGCGTAAAGTTCCTGATATGGCAGGGTGATATTATTGGGGGGGGGGGGGGGGGGTGCAGCCCCAAAAAAATTCAAACTTTTTCCGAAACCCAGGGTATGGTTGGTTTTTTTTTGGTCGTTTTTGGTTGAAATTTCTTTGATTTTTTTTGGTCGTTTTTGATTTTTTTTGATCGTTTTTGATTTTTTTTGAATTTTTTTGATCGTTTTTGAATTTTTTTGATCGTTTTTGATTTTTTTTGATTGTTTAATGTTGAACAAAAAGTTCAAAAAAAATCAAAAACGATCAAATAAAATCAAAAACGATCAAAAAAATTCAAAAAAAATCAAAAACGATCAAAAACGATCAAAAAAAATAAAAAAAGATCAAAAAAAATAAAAAAAGATCAAAAAAAATCAAAAAAAATCAAAAAAGATCAAAAAAAATCAAAAAAAATCAAAAACGACCAAAAAAAATCAACACTTTTGAAAATCCAGGGTATGGTTGGTTTTTTTTGGGCTGCACCCCCCCCCCCATTATTTGTTTATTAGTTAGTGGGAGAGACTCGATGAGGGTTTCACAGGGAAGAGTTACTGAGATAGAGTATATGGTAAGGATTGATCGAGGGTTGTCCCAAATTACCGACCCTATCACCCCCCCCCTCCCCTCCCCCCTAGGGTGTGACAAACGCCCCATGATTTTTTCAAATTCATCCAATCACTCCAAATATTTTTTTGTGTGTGAGGTTCGACTTGAAATGAAATAATATGAAGTTTGAAGTCAATCGGATGTAATTAAGGGGTCGCCGATAATTAATTATGATTTTACCTGTTGCGCGAGTGAAATTCACCGTTTAAGTGACTTCCGGGAAGTTTTGGCGTTCCTCTCGAACACTATCCGATCCGGAATGGCCATGTTTATATACAACTTATGAAGCAACATATGGTCTAAAATGCTTAGTTTTGGAGTTATGGGCGAATAAGTGAATTTCAATTATGACGTCACGCGTGTGGGCCAAGATGCTGATTGTGGCTAATCGGGTGGCCCAAATTGATTTTTGACAAAAGGATCCGCTCCGGAATGGCCATGTTTATATACGACTTATGAAGCAACATATGGCCTAAAATGCTTAGTTTTGGCGCTACGGGCGATTTTATGCCCAGTAAGCTACATGTCACGTGACTAAGTTATCAAACAAAAAATGGCTCCTAGCTCCAAAACTGAGCATTTTAGACCATATGTTGCTTCATAAGTCGTATATAAACATGGCCATTCCGGATCGGATGGTGTTCGAGAGGAACGCCAAAACTTCCCGGAAGTCACTTAAACGGCGAATTTCACTCGCGCAACAGGTAAAATCATAATTAATTATCGGCGACCCCTTAATTACATCCGATTGACTTCAAACTTCATATTATTTCATTTCAAGTCACACCTCACACCCAAAAAATTATTTGGAGCAATCGAAGAAGGTCGGGGCGTTTGTCACACCCTACTCCCCCCTCCCCCCTACGGGGTGTCTCGGGTGGTATCACGCCGACTCAGTGCGACGGTAATTGAGATCTTTACAAGTTACAGTAAACGATTAGACACACGGAGATAGGACCTACTAAATTTTTCAAATTGGTTGTGTTCGCCCACAGGGATGATTAAATTTTACAACAGGTTCTTCTTGAGATCGTTTTTATTGGTGCGAACGAGACGAGAAATAGGAGACGGGAGAGAGAGATTGAAAAAGAAGATAAAGAGAGAGAATAAATTAGAAAAGTGAGGGATAGAAGGAGAGGGACAAGGGTACTTTGAGTAATTACTAATCTGACTTGATGTCTGCAATTTGAACCGTGAAGGAGATGGTGGCTAAAAAGGGACAGAGAGAGAGAGAGAGTGAGAGAGAGAGAGAGAGAGAGAGCGAGAGAGAGAGAAAGAAAGAGAGATGGAGAGAGAAGGAAGGGGAGAGAGAAATGAGAGGAGTGATTGACAGATTGGGCTAACACCTTCCCCATGGTACACACACCACGCTAATCGAATGGCCTCCCTCCGTGCTATTTATCACGTGACAAGCGGCCAATCATCCTCCAGGATCCCGCCCACGTGACAGCCTGTAGACCAATCAGAACACAGGGATTTAGTCACGTGATTATACAGTAGCCAATCCGACTGATAGACTACTACAGTGTCGGACATTATACATGGTAGATATTCCGTGTACTAAAAGGGTCTTCCTCTCTTTGAGGCCGGTCCCATGATAGTAGAAGCCTCCCTGTGGCCGCGGTTTGAAGAGTGCAATTAGTCCCCCTCTAACAAAACTCACAAGCATTTATGTAAATTGTGCACTACCCCACCCAGTATAATTACCCCTCTCACCATCCCTCTCCCAAAATCTAATGTCCACCTTGTTTTTTGTCAAGCTGACCCGGGCCCTAATCAACCCTTTTTGGGGTCGGATCAGGGTTGTTATTTTCAACACGCTCACGCAAAGATTTAAGGGAGTGGATAACAAGCCGCCACAGGCCTCTAGTCAGGGGTAAGAAGAAGCATAATATGGTCAGGGTTAACATGTTGATGTGGTCAGGGATAACATGTTAACTGCTTACCTCTGGTCAGGGAAGGGTAACATGTTCTGTTCCATCACCTTCCTTCTCATAATGCTCTGTTGTAGCATCTCCGCTGGTAGGGGTCTCACCACCCGACCACCATTGAACCCCCCTGAGGTGGGTGACGGCTGGTGGTGTTGGTAGGTGTTAAATATGGGTGATCCTCCCTGCTGCTGCTGCATGGGTGCCTGGAACTGGTTCTGTTGTTGTTGGGGTGGCGTGGACCAACAGAGTGGGGCACCAGGGGCAGTCATAGTTGGCTGCTGTTGTTGTTGCATGGGTTTAGGAGCTGCCCACGGGTTGACAAAACCATCTGAGGATAGATGTTGTTACTTCTAACATCTAACATGGTTCAGTTGAAATGAGTTGATCTGCTAAACCCTCACAGAGCGAAATAAAATGCAGTGTGAGCTACACAAAATTAGCAGATTAAGTAGAAACAATTTAAGTAGAAACAATTTAATTAATTCAAGTTAATTACCGTTGTGACTATCATCACTGTATTTGGAGAACTGGTTAGACCATCCCAGTCCACTGTCACCGAAGGTCCTGTCGCCAGATCTGAGGGAGGGAGGGAACATGGTCAATGATTGGATGTGGGAAAAAGTTATTATCATCCGGTTAAAATTGAAGACGAAGGGGTGCTGCAGGATAGTGGTATTTTTATTGCATGGTGTAAGAGAGAGATACAGAAAGAAATAATAGGGAGAGAACAGGAGCCGGGACGGAGGGAGATGTGAAACTTTAAAAGTATCTGACTCTCTGGGAAATTAATAGACTGTTTTTATTATCTCCACCCCCGCGACATTGTTGGTGCGAAGCCTCAATACCACATTTCCCACGGCCCCCTTCATACAGCTCCCCATTTCACAGATAACTGTCTGGTGATCATTGATCATTGGCAGTGAATGAGTGCAGAATCCACCCCCGTTATCGCAACAGTTTCCTCTTCGACAGTCAATTGAGTTGGGGGACTCCCACACACCCCCGTCTAGCCGCCTATTCACAGTCTCTCCTCTCTCTATCTCCTCTCTCTCTCTCCCCCTCCCTCTCTCTCTCTCTCTCTCTCTCTCTCTCTCTCTCTTCCCCTCCCTCTCTCATTGATTCGCGTCAGGGTGATCTTGGTTCGGAAATAATTTGTGCATCATCACACTTTATATTGTCACCCAATTTCCCTACCACCAGACCCCCTATATACACTTGACAGCTGGAGACCTCCCTCTCTCTCTCTCTCATCTTACCCCGGGTCCGCGTACTTGTGTGTATCACGTGTGTCTGAGGAAATTACTTGGTGGACAAAAGGAGAGAGATAGAGAGCAAGAGAGAGAGAGAGAGAGAGAGAGAGAGAGAGAGAGAGAGAGAGAGAGAGAGAGAGAGAGAGAAAGAAAATGAGGGGCAAGGGGGCGAGAGAGTCGGAAGAGTGGGAAGCCAAGTGGTGCTGTAGTTATTAATCAGATTTAGCTAGAACTATACACGATAAATAGAACTCTCTCTATCTCTCCCTTTCTCTCTCTCTCTACCTCTTGCACCGGGTTGTACCAAAATAAAATATGTACAGATTTGTACTAGTTATAATATACACGCACACCAACAGTTGCACTACGGTCCGAGTTACCAGAGCTCTCCATCTTCTGGGTGTCATCGAACAAAGATGTTTGCGATGATAGAATTGAGAGAGAGAGAGAGAGAGAGAGAGAGAGAGAGAGAGAGAGAGAGAGAGAGAGAGAAATATAGATGGAAACATCGACACCATTGATTCACGGGAGTCTGTGTATGTAGATATCCTTGAAGGATGGAGAGAATGAAAGCCAACGCAGAGAGGATGATAGAGAGAAAGAAAAGGAACACAGAGAGAATGATAGAGAGAAAGGTCTATTGACCTCCATTCTGTCTCCCCTCTTGAGCTTGATTAATACGCGACGGACTAGTGTGGGTAGCTTTTATCCCTATTATGGCAGTCTCTCTCTCCCTCTCTCTCTCTCTCTCTCATTTACCTCACCGCTCCCCCACCGTCCCCCTTGCAGGTAAAAGGGCTTATTCAGAGAGAAAATGTTTTCGAAAATGAAGAAAATAAAATAAAAAGGGCCCGAATAAAATTGTGCGAAAACTTTTCGCCGAAAAGGACTAAAATCGAACAGATCACTGATCAGTCGACTATCATACAAGATATTAAAAAGGGAACATGGTACTTACAGTACACTTCCAACAGGGGTGGGCGACTTGATCGGATCGTCATCAAACAATTGAGAGAGGATGTTGTGGGCGATGTGCTCACTATTCCCGTTAGCGCCCCACATCTGGTAGCCACTACTGAAAATATCAGCCTGAAAAACAGAGAGTTATGTTAGTTGGTGGTATATTTGGAATTTCAAACTTGGGGAAAGAAAAAGACAGGCTGGATGTTTCATGGCATATGTGCGGGGGTAGAGTATAAAGGAAGAAGAAACCCACTACTACTACAGACAGTTCCTGCGCATATAATAAACATAATAAGGGGCTACTGAAGCTGATACTCGGTACCATCACTATCAAAACACACCGCCCTCTTCAACAACCCATATTATCATTCCTCCTGGCTCCTCTGGCCCGCTCCTACTAAAATTGTTGAGCTGACAGTGTCAGACGACCCAATCTCCTAGATATATCTCTGTATCATTAACCCTTTAAGGGCGAGAAGGATTGGCTCGATAGATTTTTCTAATTTTTTGTTTATAAGTAGATATTATTACCACAAACTACCTCGAAAAAGAAATTTGAAGTTTCGACATGTAGTTTTTGCTGGGCCCAATGTGTCATATATGACTCTATCGTCCGTAAGGGAATTCTAGTAACAAATGTCATTTGTGCAAAAGTATGGGTCCAATAGTCAAATTTTATGCTTTGAGGCAGTCTATGGCTATAATTTCTACAATCTTGAACGGTTTTTACTAGAAAAATACCCCAAATTCTACATTTTGTATCATATATGACTCTATCGTCCCAATTGGTAAATTCTCCAAAAACATCCATAACTCGGGCTAGAAAAGGAGCTAAGAGTCAAATCAGGGCACTAAACTGTGTAGAATCATCGCATTAGTGGGGGTAGAGCACATATTTAGGTCGCTATCTTGCCCCCTAATTGAGATAATTGGATAATTAGCCAATTATCTGTCCCGCGCATGCTAAAAAATGAAACTTTGCTTTGGGAAGGAGTTATGAGGCAAATGGGGGCACTAAAATGTGTAGAATCATCACATTAGTGAGGTTAGAGCACACATCTAGGTCTCTATCTAGACCCCTAATTGAGATAATTGGATAATTAGCTAATTAGTTGCCCTCCAGCGCTAAAAAATAAATTTTGGCGGAGTATACAAGACAAATGGGGTCACTAAAATGTGTAAAATCGTCGCCTTACTGGGGGCAGAGCACATAGCTGAGTTTCTATTCCCGCTCCTAATTGAGATAATTGGATAATTAGCTAATTGACGGTTGCATAATGCCCCCTTTTCACCATATACCGTGGTTTCTGGCTAATCCTGAGCTCTTTTGTTCAATCTAAGGATCTTTTGGCATCCCTTTACTCCATTTGTATCACCTTTGACTCGTTTTACACAATAATATAGCACTCTATACAACCCTAGACGCCGACTTCAGCTCTGTACAACCCCCTTGCTTCATCCTACTCCTAGCTAGACCTCTCATACACCATACTAAACGCCTTCTACAGATTATCTTTATTTCCGATGGAGTTCTTGAGAAGTTTCCTTAGTGGCAAATGAGATTGTGAGAGTGATGAGGAGAAATAATGTAGGGGGAATCTAAACTGTGTGTCCAATAATAAAATGGGAAACTGTAGTACATTAGGGGTTGAACGTCTTGTAGGAGCAATAGGATATCCCAAAAAAAATCGGTTAGGAAGGTGTAGGGATCTCGAAATTATGAGAGGTCTAGGATTAAGCAAGAGGGTTCTAAAGAGCTGAAGGCGGTGTCTAGGGTTGTATAGAGTGCTATATTAGTGTGTAAAACAAGTCAAAGGTGATACAAATGGGTAAAGGGATGCTAGAAGGGCCTTAGATTGAACAAAAGAGCTCAGGATTAGCCAGAAACCACGGTATATGGTGAAAAGGGGGCATTATGCAACCGTCAATTAGCTAATTATCCAATTATCTCAATTAGGAGCGGGAATAGAAACTCAGCTATGTGCTCTGCCCCCAAGATTTTACACATTTTAGTGCCCCCATTTGTCTTGTATACTCCGCCAAATTTTATTTTTTAGCGCTGGAGGGCAACTAATTAGCTAATTATCCAATTATCTCAATTAGGGGTCTAGATAGAGACCTAGATGTGTGCTCTAACCTCACTAATGTGATGATTCTACACATTTTAGTGCCCCCATTTGCCTCATAACTCCTTCCCAAAGCAAAGTTTCATTTATTAGCATGCGCAGGACAGATAATTGGCTAATTATCCAATTATCTCAATTAGGGGGCAAGATAGCGACCTAAATATGTGCTCTACCCCCACTAATGCGATGATTCTACACAGTTTAGTGCCCTGATTTGACTCTTAGCTCCTTTTCTAGCCCGAGTTATGGATGTTTTTGGAGAATTTACCAATTGGGACGATAGAGTCATATATGATATAAAATGTAGAATTTGGGGTATTTTTCTAGTAAAAACCGTTCAAGATTGTAGAAATTATAGCCATAGACTGCCTCAAAGCATAAAATTTGACTATTGGACCCATACTTTTGCACAAATGACATTTGTTACTAGAATTCCCTTACGGACGATAGAGTCATATATGATACAAACACTAAAACGTTAATAACTCATTCAATTTTCAATATTTTTTGATGCGGTTTTTTGCATTCGATTTGTTATGTCAAGTAGTTTTATCCCTTCAAAGGATTATTTGTGCCCCTCAAAAACAAAAATTTGAGAGGGATTTTTAAAAAAAGGCCTAAATTAGCCTCCCGAGAAGGGCCATAAAAAAAGTTCTTCGATTTTCCGAGCAGATTTGGACGTGGTTTTGGGTTCAAAATCCCTAAAACTAGCTTGTGACAAAAAATTAGCCACCTAGACATCATGTAGCGCCTTCCAGACGGTCTAGAATGGACCGTGTCATATATGACCTATCGCCCTCAAAGGGTTAAACCAGATATGGTTGATAGTAGGCTGACATGTGATGATGGGTGTGCAACTTTTGTTGCTATGTGTGCGTGTGTGGGTGAGCGTGGTATAGACGGGAAATAGGGGGTGGCTGGCCCCCGAAATAGTAGGAGACATGTGGGACCTTTCTCGCCGCTTTGTACCCCTCCTTCTCTCTCTAAATATCTCATTTGGCCTCTTCCTACAACACTCACTATAATCCCTCTATCTCCCTCTCCACATAGTAATTACACCCTATGCGGGTACCACCACCAAACGTGCTTAGTGCGACAGACAAAGAGAGAGAGAGAGGGAGAGAGAGAGAGAGAGAGAGAGAGAGGAGGAGAGACTTAGGAGGAGGATGAGGAGAGCCCGAGATATGTGAGACGAAGACGGAGAGAGAGAGGAAGGGAGAACGAAAGTTGTAGCGAGGAGTGTAGTAGAGGATAGGGACGAAAAGGGGAAGAATAGAGGGTAGAGGAGGAGAGTGAGAGAAAATAAGGAAGAGAGAGAGAGGAAAGGATATGAATAGAGGGGTAGAGAGGAGGAAAGTAGAGGCAATATAGAGGAGGAGTAAAAAAGGTTCCCTATGTATGGTGCGGTTGAGCGGGGAAGAAGAAAAGGGGAGGAAAGAGGTGAGAGATAAACCGAATACGATTTTTTACAGACTGGAGTGGCCGGGATGGACCGGGAGGGAAAGAGAAGAAGGGGGACAAAGAGAGAATAACATGAATCTTTAGAGACAAAAAGGGTTCCACCGCAGTGGTAAACTAAGAGAAAAAGGGGTGAAAATTTAGGGCAAATGAGACAGAGAGAATACGCCGAAAATTACACAAACACCCCAATTTCTATGTTGTACAACCCTAAAAAGGGGCCAACAAAAACCCTTCTAAACTTGGGGGGGGTCCCTTTTCCCGGGGGGGGGGGGGGGGGGAAAAAAAAAAAAAAAAATTTTGAGGGGGAGTAACTGTTCGATTAATTCTTCCATACCACCCTCAGTTCTTATGTTGCTTGACTAAACTGACTAAACCCAATAACCATAAAAACCCTTCTACTTTTCCCCTTCTCATTCGCCCACTTTTTAAAGAGTGGCGGGAGATCAAGAGTGGGGAGAGGCGAGCTAATGATTGATTCCCCTCAGGGCTAATAAACATGCTCCAAACATTATGCGTGTTTATAGCCCTCAGGGGGAGGGTGGTCTCGAGTCACCGTCCCCGAAATGAAGTTAGAGACGGGGAAATTAAAGTGAGAACTCAAAAGATGGCCGGGGGTTGAAAAATGAAAGTGAGATCTGGAAAGATGGGATTAGAAAATGAAGACACCTAGGGGTTTTGGAGAAAAGAAGAAAACAGTTGTCCCGATTGACCCTATAATAGTAGTGGGGACGAGAGAGAGGACTGGTTACACACTTATAATAACAGAGAGATCACACCTGTTCCCTGCAAGTGTTCCTTTGAGTAGCACACACACACGCAGACAGTGTAGCAACAGTGAGTCTCCCTCTATTTCTCTGTCTCACTCCCCGGCCCCCCTCTCTCTCTCTCTCTTAGCAACCTTTTCAAGTAGACACATAGCTGTCCAGTAAAGTTATTGTCAACCCCCACCAACACACAGTGCATCATTCCCCCTCTCTCTCACCAATCAGGTGTTCTAATAACAATGTTATCCCCGGCTCCAGTCAGCTCGTCAGACCCCACCGAACCATTAAACCCCTGGTAGTGCAACACCATGTGAGTTACTCCCCAATCATAACGGAGCCTACTTCTTTTCACCGCCGCCGCCGCCGCAGAGACGATTGAGACCACCGAAAGGTAATACGAAACATTGGCATGCAATATCTGACAGCGATTAAACCATATATGGGATACCCCCCTTCTCTCGATGAAACACCACCACCCCCCACACTGCTCTAGCCACTCAATCTCCTAAAGATGTCTTTCAATCTCTCACTCTCTCCCTTTATTCCTCTCTCACTCTTTCCTTCTCCCTCTCCCTCTCTATCTGACTGGAGTGAGATGTGCTTTACACACACAAGGTTCAATCATAGGACCACTGTACTCTACAGGATATATCAGGAGCGTCATATCACGTGTATTTACGGAGCAAGCCAGCCGGGAAATGATGAAGGGAGAAAAGAGCTTAGGAGAGGGAAAGAGAGAAGAAAAGAAGAGAGAGAAAGAGAGAGAGAGCGAGAGAGAGAGAGAGAGCGAGGGGGAAGAGAGAAAGATAGAGGAAAAGAAGAAGAGAGAGCGGAAGGGGAAAATAGTACAGATCTGCGGTCATCACTCCCTTTGGGACACCTAGGTAGCAAGCATAAACATAAGAAAGATAGAGAGAGGGAAATGACAGAGAAAAAGAGGGGACAGAGGGTGTGTTCCTAATTCCATTACCCCAGAAAGAGAGGAGTGAGTTGAAAGACGATCTAATTTCACGCCCAATTTGCTATCAAGGGGGTGTGGAAGGAAACCTTTGACTGTCAGTGACACCGGAAACGGGAAACACTCACTCACATTCTCCCTCCTCGTGAAACCTGTCAAAGCCCAATTACCAAACTACACCCCAAAATAATAAAGAAACCCAAAATTGCAGAGAGAGGTTAAGATGTGATTTGGGCGGGGATTTATGTGGTGAACAATGGAGATGAGGAATAATACATTGCACCAACATACACTTATAGAAGAAAGAGGGTGTCGGAGAGAGAGATGAAGAGAAAAGGGAGTGAGAGATAGAAAGAGAAAATAGAGAAGGAGAGAGAGGGGAGGGTAGAAGAGAAAGAGGGGGAGAGTGTTACTCTTCCCCTAAGGTATTGTGTACAGATCGAGCTAGCGGAAACATACACATTGATTGGAATCAACAAAGGGAGAGAATCGGAAAATAAAAAAGATAGAAAGATACTTAGAAAGATAGAAAGATAGAGGGTTACTTTACCTTGTCTCCGTCGAAGCTCTCATCGGAGGGTTCATCCTGGGGGCTGGAACAGTATCCTGAGCTGATTGAACTGGTACCACTGAACATACTTTTCAACTGAAGGGAGAGATGGGCTGTTAAAATCAGTATTCTGGGTGAGATAGAGATCTCCTAAAAGGGATTCTGTTTCAGGGAATCAGGGTCATATCAGTATGTGGTCGATAGATTTGTCTACAAAAAACAAAAGAATATATTGATACGAGTATTGAGTAGGTTGATTAGTTCAGATTACCGATGTAAACAGATAAGAGAGTTAAGAGGGAAATGTATATTATGATGGTTTAGGAAATATCAGTTTTTAGAAAATACCCATTATGGGCTGGGCGACCATTTTATGCAAAGGAATATGTGCCTCAAGAGAGAACGATAGGAGGAAGAGATACTCAAACAGAGAATTTGAACTATAGCATAGTTTTAAATAGACATGGGACTGAACTTCAAAAAAACATCAAAAACATACACTTACATCACTGGTAAAGGTGTCTGGTGACAAACTTTGTTGACTGGCTGCAGTGAGCATCATGATGAAACAAAAGCGAGCGAGAGAAAGATTAATTTGCAACCCCACTGAATCCTGAGGACCATATGCTGTCATCCAACGCGACTTTTCGCGCCCTTCCACTCCAGTCGACGTTCTTCACTCGTTGTGCGCGCGATACAACGTGATTTGCGCGTTTGATGTGCGCGGCTCAAATTTTGTAATTTTGAGTTTTTGAATCTTAAAATTTCAGAATTTCCAAACTCACAAACTTTGCCTTTCTCCTCAGTTCACACATTTTAAACTTTAGTTTCGTTCGACTGTTATCATGAAGGTAAGTTAACGTAAATTTAAATTAGCTTAAACGATCATGCCCCTGCCTAGGGGTTGTCTGTAATCACATGTTCACATATTGACTAGACGCGATAGGTTCTGTCGAGATTTCAAATGTCCTTGCTAAACGAATGGTCACTAGTGTTCCGGCCCTATCTTTCCACTAGCGGCAAAGGTTTCCTTATGGCGTATTAAATCTGGGTTGGTAATGAAGGATCACTGGGCCCTATTGCACGGATGCTACTCCAGTCTAAATGTCCCATTTGCTCTAGAAGATTGGCTTATGACTACTGGTTCTGTGCCTTTATCCCCTTCAGTTGTTTTTATGACTGAAGGCTACAGCAGGCGCTAAACTAACTGACTTCCTAATACTTACCTGTATTTTACAGTGCTGAGTTTCGCTGATTTCGAACATAATCAATTCCTAATATTGTGTCCATACAGAAAAGAGACTTAAATTTCTTCCCCACCTGCCATACTTAATCTAGCTAGGAATATTGACCCGTAGTGGGTCTGATAATAACAAAAATCCACACTAGTTAAATCTGATTTAAGATTATTCATCCGTTGGGATCCCTGTAACTGCAATCAAACACTATGATGGTGAACTAGAGATAGTGAAGTAGCGAACTATCAATAGTTTCTCTAGTACACCATCATAGTTATCGTATTTAATGTCCTCTCTTCTAACACCTGTATCATCCCCTCAGTTGAATATCGCATACCCGGCTACCGGCTGCCAAAAGCTGCTCAAGATTGACGACGAGAAGATTCTGTAAGTGTCCCAATTCCTTTCCTCCACTTAATCTATAACGGTGACAACTGTATGTCTAACTAATAACTGATTCATTTCTGTGCCTTTATCCCCTTCAGTTGTTTTTATGACTGAGGGCTACAGCAGGCGCTACACTAACTGACTTCCTAATACTTGCCTGTATTTTACAGTGCTGAGTTTCGCTGATTTCGAACATTAAAATTCTTTTTTACTTGCTTTCTCTCTCTCTCTCTCCCCCCCCCCCCCTTTCTCCACCCCTCTCTCCCTACGCCCTCTCATTTGGTATAAATCTATTTTCCCTTACTATCAAAAGTCGTTATGTATTTTATCTATTTTCCTCGTTTTCTCTCCTCTCCACCGTAGAACTGCCTCTATCCATTCCCGTCCTAACCACTTCACCAATATAATTCACCATTTCTATGATCTTCCCCTCAACTTCTCTCCCCCGACCCCTATATCGTGTGAAGCACCCTCGTCCCCAGGGCATGCTCTCACGCACACACACCCTCTGTCTCTCTCAATGAGACATGGTGCTGTGTACAAATCGGAGGCAACAGCTTCTGATAGAGCCCCCACCTACCCCTCACGTAGTTTCCCTTCTCAGGAGCGTCTTCTACGACAAGCGAATCTCCCAAGAAGTTCCCGCTGACCGACTTGGCGATGAATGGAAGGTACGAAACTGCGCGCACAATGAAAAGTGAATCAGTTCAGCACTCCACTCTGACAATTTCAAGAGAGGGCCGCGCGCGCATTCCATATGCTCATTCCAAGACCAAGTTTGATTTGTTCAGATAATACTGAACACAATCACGTTCACCGGTCTGTTTCGAATCACCTGTCATCCTCTAACCCCCCTCTCTTGTGCAGGGATACATCCTAAAGATTACCGGAGGAAACGATCTCCAGGGATTCTGCATGATGCAGGGAGTCCTCTGTAACATCAGGGTCAGGCTGCTCTTCAAGGACGGTATGCCCAACTACAGAATGAAGAGGAAAGGTGTCCGAAAGAGGAAGTCTGTCAGGGGATGCATCGTTGATTCTCAGCTTAGGTGGGTAAAAATGACAGGGAATTTTGCGCCTTTATCCCCTTCAGTTGTTTTTATGATTGAAGGCTACAGCAGGTGCAATATTAACTGACTTCCTAATACTTACCTGTATTTTACAGTGCTGAGTTTCGCTGATTTCGAACATTATTAACTCGCAAGACACTTCTGTCTTCCATCCTTTTTCTGTCAGTACATCCATCTAACCCCCTTCTCTCTCCCGCCAGTGTTCTCGATTTGGTTGTTGTGAAGAAGGGAGATAACGAGATTCCCGGACTTACCGACACCACCGCCCCCCGACGTCTCGGACCCAAGAGGGTTGGAAAGATCAGGAAGCTGTTCGCTCTCTCCAAGGAGGATGATGTCCGACAATACGTTGTCCACCGACCTCTGCCCGAGAAGGAGGGAAGGAAGCCCAAATCCAAGGCACCCAAGATCCAGAGGCTCGTTACCCCTGTCCGAATCCAGAGGAAGAGGAGGGTTATTGCTGAGAGGAGGCAGCGAACTGAGAAGAACAGGGTTGATGCTGCTGCCTATGCTAAGCTGCTCGCCCAGAGGCAGAAGGAGAAGCGACAGGCCATCCTTTCCAGGCGACGATCGAGCAACCGAACCTCTACTTCTTCCGCTTAATTTATTATTGCGATTTTGAAGTTTTTATTTACCAGATCATGAGTTTAATTTTGTGAAAAATTGTGAAAAAGGTTTCCTGAGGGAGGCTATTCATCGAGATGGAGGAAGACCCCTTATGACGTCATTTTAACACGCGCAATTCAAATGCCGCGCACAAAATTAGCTTACCCGTGCGCGCTCGAATATTTTAAAATCGTCGTGAACGTGATCTGAACTTTCACCAAAAACTTTTGGATTTTCAGTTCCAGATTTTAAATCGACCGTTCTGCTTCACCCCTCCTCGAATTGTAGGGATTAAAGGTGTTGTCTGCATCTTAGAGTATCAACAAAACTGTTCTCCGACAGTCATGCAACTTTTGCTGACTGAACAGCTCAGGGAGTTCCTCCTGGACAATTCTGACTACCTTGTTAAGGATCCTAGCACCACCCACATTGAATATGCGGACCTCAAGAGAGTCTGGAAACAAAATACCCCTGATATTTCATTCTACAGCCTTCTCAGGGGAACAGAACTCACATGGAAGACGTTGTATCCGAAACAAAAAGAGAAAACTCCAGAAGAAATGGAAAAATATCAGAATAAGCTCCGAAAACTGGAGTACAGTCAGCTCACAAAGAATATGGAGAAGAAAGATGATGGATTCTTTGGGGTAAGCATACGGATTTGTCGATCTTGAGAAGCGACATCAGTTCACGACAAACAGACAGAAAGACAGACAATCGACCGACTGCGGACTGCCGGACAGACAACAGATCCTCTGACAGTATATTTCCTCCAGGGATCGCACAAGCGGGAAATCAGCACTGTGGCGAACTGTTTAGTAACGGTGGTGGGGATGTTTATAGCATTCTACGCAATGACCAGCTCAATCGGGTGCAAACCTGTTACGTGCATTTGTTCAGGACTAACTGCTGCGCTTGTTATTAGTGTTGTTGAACTTTACTACCTCCTTAGATCTATATAATTTATTACTTTTATCGTATATTGAAATGTAATCCAATTTTTACATGTTTCTGTGTGTGTGTGTGTGAATTCAATCTTTTGAAACTTCAGTCTTTAATTTGATTAAAGTTCTTTAACCCCGACCTTGTTTTGTGACCTCATCACGATCTATTATTTGTTCCAATTTCCACCGATCTAGATATGTGAGACACAGGCTATGTGATGTGAGAGGATCACGTAACAATGACTACTCTCCGTAGGAACTTGTAAGTAGCGGGCCTACACAAACATACACACATCCCGCCTCCAGAACTATTTCTCAAACATATATAAACTGTCGATAGGAAGATAATTTTACGGACAATATAGGTTTGTTTCTCTCTCTTAAAGGTTGACAAGATACCTAAAACTTTTCGTATATCGTCTTATTTTGATTTATCATTAATTTTCAGCATTTTTTCAGAATTTTTTGTCGGCTAGAAATATATGCAAAATAGGGGGTCTACTGACAAATGAGTGTGCCTTTTTTAAAATTGATACCGTAATATCTCCGGTTCCTGATGAGATACAGAAACCGTTTTGGTAGCGTTGGAAAGGTCTTATTGAGAACAATCCAACGCAACCAAGATCAAGTCTTTATCTTTTGAGGAACCGGAAACGTGAATTTCAATTTGCGAGACGCAGTGAGTGTGCCCAGTAAAACCAGTGCTGACAATATCGGTAGACCCCCTATTTCGAATTTTTTTCTAGCCGACAAAAAATTCTGAAAAAATGCTGAAAATTAATGATAAATCAAAATAAGACGATATAAGAAAAGTTTTAGGTATCTTGTCAACCTTTAAGGCACCAGTTAGAGATTCCCAGGCATCAGTTCCCAAGCACGGCAGTTGCCAAGGTCGGCAAGCAAGTGAGTGCTGACGTGCGCGTTAGCTCCACTTTCCATACAATTTACGTCACGCGCAGCAGTGTCACATGGTTCCCACAGAACCATCTGCACATGATGGCCGGGCATGCAGGAACGCGCCGTGCCCTGATATCAGGGAGCGTCCCCCTGGTATCAGGGGGACGCTGGTGTAACTGGTGTGTTATTTGCTCCCAACTTTCCACGAAACTAAAAATGAACCTCACCAGGAAGAACACGGTCAATAACTACTCGGACGTGCAATGTAAGGTGAGAGAAGCAACTTGCAATGAACCATGGGGACCTGCCACCACCCTTATGACAGAAATCTCTGATGCAACATATGCTGTGTAAGTTTGAACAAGTTAAGGCAATAATTTCGTACTCAGTGTAAATAATACAAGCAGTGCACGTGTGACAGTTATATTGGATATACCGTGCAGAAAGAGAAGAGAAGAAGAGAGAGATAGAGATAGACAAAGAGAGAGGGATAGAGAGAGATACATGCTACATTAGATTAGTTGTGGCCTGTAATATCACACTAAGTTACATGTCGAATTGTTGACTGACCTACATCAATCATCATCACATCTTGTGTACATTCTTCCAACACTCTTTAGAACTTTTAGAACTCTCACTAGCGTTCATGTAACTCTGAGCATCTTGTAGTTATCTAGTATATGATGTAGTAAACTATTATAATAGAGCAGTGAGCCATGTCAGACAATAGTAGAAATGTTTGTTTATTGCATGCCTAGAGAACTGCAGTACACAGCTAAACACACACCCAGAAGGAAGGGCGGGTTGCTTCAGCTTGAACTAATTATCCATTAGAGTAATGTACAGTTCTATCTAGATCCACATTATATTATCAATTAGATGACATATTACTAAACACATTATAGTAAACAGTATGTATTATTCTGCAAACACAGGGTGTGTCACATGTACAACTGTCAGTGTGTACTGTGTGTGTTAGTTCCTGCTGACCAATTATAAGGGAGTATTAGATGATCACAATTGTACAACCTGAACACACACAGATGTGTGCTTTTGTCTAGCTAAATAATATACACTATATGGTATGGTAACCAGAGTCGAGTTGTGTGTGTATGTGACCACTTATTGACTGCAAAGTTATTTGTGGGAATGTGTGAGATATTGTTTGTGTGTGTGCAGTAGGGCGTGACACAATGTGTGTATCTATGAACAGAGAGCTATAATAACAGGTTGTTACACTTTGTAGGTTTCACAATTCAATGCAGATGATTCCTACACGCTAGATACACACACTAACATATCACATAATAATTGCAGTGTTCATGAATCATGGTGCCGTTCAGTCATATCATACATTCTCAAAGCCTTGGGACAGTACATGGTTGCTTGTCCCTAATCAAATCAGTGTATCTAATACAGCTGCTTTTCAGTGTCGAGTTTGCCGAGATAATGTCTGTGTTATGGAAGCGACTAAATGATCACGGGAAAAACTGGAGACATGTATACAAGGTATCTTAGAAGGAAGAGTGATATTGAATTACATGAATTACATTAGAATTCTGTGTTTCACATAATACTCACCCTCTCATTTTACTCAGCGATACCCCAACTTCCAACTACCCCTCAGGCCCTGCTAGTGATGGATTTCATTATTAAACGAGGCTCTGAAAGGGTAGCTCAGCAGTGCAAGGAACAGATCTACTTTCTTCTAACGCTTCAAGATTTCAGGTAGTTATTTTTAGATGAAAATGATGCACTCTACCGAAATACAAACAGCTGTTTCTAAGCTGTTAGTCCTCTCCCGCCCCTTCATAGTCCCTCTCCATCCCTCCCTGGCCCCTTCATAGTCCCTCTTTCCCTGGTCCCTCCATCTCCCAGCTCACTACCTCCCTGGCCCCCTCACAGTCCCCCTCTCTCTCTCCCTCCCTGCTACATGTTATATCTAGCTGGTTTCCTTCCACACAGGTTCATTGATAAAGACGGAAAAGATGTTGGCGGGAGTGGTAAGTAACATGACAGTAGGGGTTTGTTTTTGGACTGTTGTTTGTTTGTTTGTGATTGCTGCGTCTGGAGGATGACCTGTTTTGGGCTGTTTTCAATAACGTCATGTATTACATGACTTTTACGTAGATGTAAGATTATATCTCTACTCATATTCCTACGCTAGCTTTTAAACTGACAGCCTGTCATTACACACTTTTTAGTCTGGATACACACAGTATCTCTCTTTCTTTCTCTCTCTATCCCTCTTTCTCTCTCTCTCTCTCTCTCTCTCTCTCTCTCTCTCTCTCTCTATCTATCTCTCAGCTCTATTTGTCTCTACTCCCTCTCTCCATTTCCAGAGAATGATCATGATTAAGACCTCATATCAATGTATTTAGTCATTATTTAGTCATTATCATGATTATGAAAGTATGCTGCATTGCGATGTTACAACAAGAATACTATTGTACCGGGTGTGTTTTGTCCTATTACGTAACACGTTTAGTGTTTGTTGCAGGGCGGTGGTGCTGCAGTCGTGTCTCCAAATGTCACACTCACTTCTCCCTAATATATCGCCGACCCGGTAATCGCGCCGAACGAAGTTATCCTTTCGAAAGTTAGCAGTTGTCAGTGTCGACCTTGGCTCAAATGCGCGCAGCAGTCTTCCAGCAGCAGCTGCAGAGTTTTCCCAAAACTGCAGCAGCAAGAGTGCTGCCAGTCCTTGTCAAAGCTGATAACTTGACCCCCAGACCCACTCACCCCCATGTCCTCCTCCCCTCAGTGAGAGAGAAAGCACGGCAGTTGGTTGCTCTACTTAAAGACGAAGAGCGGCTCAAAATGGAGAGAAAATCTGCCCTTCAGGCGAAAGAACGGTTCGCTCAAAATAGTGTTGGGATTGGCTCTGCAGGGAGCAAACCACCAAAAGCATCAACCCTAGCCAGGTTTGTGGATAAAATCCTATAAAAGACCATCCTGTGATATTGATCAGAACCCAAACCATTTAGTCCCCCCCCCCCACTTACTATCCCTAATCCCACAACCCCCAATAGGTTTACAAGTGGTAGGGCGAGTTCCAGTACCCAACAACAGCACCTCCACACCTCTCCATCCTCCTCCTCACAGCAGCCTGGACCCTCAGAACCACGGCTCAGTGATGCCATGGAGAAAGCGAGGCCCTCGGATAGGGACGAAGAGGCGTTGCAGATCGAGTTAGCTCTGGCAATCTCCAAAGAAGAGGCGGACAAAGAGTAAGTAGTTAGTAGAGTTTGTAGGATTTGTGTCCCAAGATACCTCGATTTTATGTGTGTGGCTTTACCCCCATCTGTGGGGGCGTGTGTTTGAATTTAGTTGTGTAAGCTTGTACATCTGTAAACTAACTCTCTTTTGCTATACAACCCTTTACATCATTATGAATTCATCAACTAGAAACTTCCTTTCTAGAAAGCAACAAGACGACGCTGATATTCGAGCAACACTGGAGCGAAGCAGGACAGAAGCCCAAATAGAGCAGCCGACACTGTTGTCCCTGTCCCGACAGGCCCCTCCGCCTCCCCCACCCCCGACCTACAAGGACGCATTGGACCCCTGGGGCATGCCCGTATCGGATCCACCTACTAACGATCCCTGGGGTGGAACACCCTCTTCATCGTCATGGCAACAACAACAACAACCAGAACCGGTATACACCCAACCAGCAGCCTACACTCAGCCGTCTTTGTTGGATACCTCTCTGGACAATGTCATTGCACCAGCTGGAGTGGAGAGTAGTGGTGGTCCGGTACTGGATCTGTTGTCTGATCCCTGGATGAATGGGAACACTGGAAATGTGAACACTAATAGTGGTGGTCTTCTACAACCCTCCAACAGGTATAACTTTTGCCTCGACCTTCTTTGTCTTGCTTGGCCCTGTTTCACCATAGACCATAAAATGTAAAACTGACGATGAATATGTAGTATAACGTTTTACCTTGTCTTGCTCTTCCCGCCCTCACCGTCTCTATTTATTACTAAATATCTTCCCTAATTTCAGTAACATGGCGGGTGGAGGACAGATGGACCTACTAGCAACAGGAATGCACGACTTTGATCCATTTTCACCTCAAGGAGGAGGGGGTGAGGTGCCGCTCCATATGGCAGGTGGTGTCTCATCATCACCATCAAAACCCTTGACTCTCCCCTACAAGATGAACACGATCCTAGATACCCGGGCTAAACAGCTGGTTAACATTGATAATCTCATCTCTAATCCGAGTCCTGCTGGGTGAGTGCAGGGTGTTCTTTTGTTCTTGACCCCAAATCCCAATCTTGATTTATTTTAACCCGAGCTCTATTTGAGAAGTGCAGGGTGTTCTTTTGATCTGATCTCTATCTCAATCAGAGTGGGTGTCGGGTGATCTGATTAGAATAACCATCTTTCTAACCACCTTTCAGAACGGGCAACACGAACCCATTCGGACCAGCCTCCTCCACCACCTCTCGTCCGGCCCCAACTGCCGGATCGGTGTTTAGTGGGACAAGTACTAACCCCTTCCTGAACACCAACACGGCAGCTCCAACACCGTCACTTAATCAACTCCGAGAATCGGGGACCGGGGGAGGGTCTAATGGTAGCAGCCCCATACCACCAACTGCAACCAATCCGTTTTGTTAGATATATATTCTCTCAGTTTTGTATATCTCATCGTTTTTTATTATTTTAGGAATATATATGTACTGCTATATATATATCTGATATACATATTACATGTCTTGGTGTGAGAGTGAGAGAAATAGAGTCTGAGACTACAGTGAAAAAAGGACAGTTTTTGGTGTATATTGTTCCCAGCTTGTAGGGTGTGAGCAGTTAATAAATTCAAACAAGTTGCTGAAGTCCAAACTACTAGAGTGTTATGTGAGACAGTTATATTCACTGTCTGGCGGCGCCGACCCCGTTTTGATTTTCAGATGGGGTCGGCGCCGTCAGACAGCCTGATGATGTAGCACAACTAAAGTCGGATTTTTTTAATTTGTCACCCCCAAATGCATGTGCATGTGAAATTTATCAAATCTCACACGCACACCACAATGATGTGACGAGCCCACGAGAAGGGGGTGACAAATTCAAAAAATCCGACTTTAACCCTTCAACAACAACAAGGAGAGACTCTCCCCTGATATTTACAAGGTGCTAGTTGAGAAATTTGTGTGATTTATATAGACGTAAGAAAAATATCTTGTGCAAACATTGGTCATCTAACGTGTTTAATATTTGTTCAAAAAAAGTAAAATCTCAATCAAATGGTGTTCCCAATGATGGTCTGTTGAAGGCCTAATCTAAGCCTGTCTGTCGCCTGTTTTGATTCTCAAAACGGGCGACAGTGCGCTCATATCGGGTCAGCGCCGCCAGAAACATCTGAGCTCATTGTTTTGACCAAATCAAGACTCGGTCTGCAGACGGCGGCGCATTGTCTTTTGGAACCCAACAAATTGAGATTTTACTGTTCGGAGTTTGCAGAAATATCCCCACTTTGACTTACTTAGGGCGGATTCCACGTGTGGTATTTCCGAACTCCATGGATATATCCCCAGGCGGAAATCAAATAGTATTGACCCACCTAATCTCTAAGAAACTTTCCCACGTTAACTCACCTAATCTATAAGAAGCTTTCCCACTATGACTCCTCACCTAATCTCTAAGAAACTTTCCCACTTTGACTCACCTGATCTCTAAGAAACTTTCCCACTATGACTCCTCACCTGATCTCTAAGAAACTTTCCCACTTTCGCTCACCTGATCTCTAAGAAATTTTCACTTTGACCCACCTAATCTCTAAGAAACTTTCCCACGTTAACTCACCTAATCTATAAGAAGCTTTCCCACTATGACTCCTCACCTAATCTCTAAGAAACTTTCCCACTTTGACTCACCTAATCTCTAAGAAACTTTCCCACTTTGACTCACCTGATCTCTAAGAAACTTTCCCATTTTAACCCTCCTTATCTCTAAGAAACTTTCCCACTTTGACTCACCTAATCTCTAAGAAACTTTCCCACTTTGACTCACCTGATCTCTAAAAAATTTCCACTTTGACCCACCTTATCTCTTAGAAACTTTCCCACTTTGACCAACCTTATCTCTGAAAAACTTTCCCATTTTAACCCTCCTTATCTCTAAGAAGTAAGAAACTTTCTCATTTTAACCCAGCTAATCTCTAAGAAATTTTCCCACTTTGACTCACCTGATCTCTAAGAAACATTCCCACTTTGACCAACCTAATCTCTAAGAAACTTTCCCACTTTAACCCACCTGATCTCTAAGAAACTTTTCCACTTTGACTCACCTGATCTCTAAGATACTTTCCCACTTTGACTTGGGCACGTCGCGCCCCCCATGTTCGCGCGCCCGTAGGGCGATCCCCTCACGGCAACACTTTGACTCACCTGATCTCTAAGAAACATTCCCACTTTGACCCACGTCCCACCTAATCTCTAAGAAACTTTTCCACTTTGACTCACCTAATCTCTGAGAAACTTTGCCACTTTGTCTCGCCTAATCTCTAAGAAACTTTCCCACTTTGACTCACCTTATCTCTAAGAAACTTTTTCACTTTGACTCACCTAATCTCTAAGAAACTTTCCCACTTTGACCAACCTTATCTCTAAGAAGCTTTCCCATTTTAACCCTCCTTATCTCTAAGAAACTTTCCCACTTTGACTCACCTAATCTCTAAGAAACTTTCCCACTTTGACCAACCTTATCTCTAAGAAACTTTCCCATTTTAACCCTCCTTACCTCTAAGAAACTTTCCCACTTTGACTCACCTAATCTCTAAGAAACTTTCCCACTTTGACCCACCTAATCTCTAAGAAACTTTCCCACTTTGACTCACCTGATCTCTAAGAAATTTTCACTTTGACCCACCTTATCTCTAAGAAACTTTCCCACTTTGACTCACCTGATCTCTAAGAAACTTTCCCACTTTGACTCACCTGATCTCTAAGAAACTTTTCCACTTTGACTCACCTGATCTCTAAGAAACTTTACCGCTTTCACTCACCTGATCTCTAAGAAATTTTCACTTTGACCCACCTTATCTCTAAGAAACTTTCCCACTTTGATTCACCTGATCTCTATGAAATTTTCCACTTTGACTCACCTGATCTCTAAGAAACTTTCCCATTTTAACCCTCCTTATCTCTAAGAAACTTTCCCACTTTGACTCACCTAATCTCTAAGAAACTTTCCCACTTTGACTCACCTGATCTCTAAGAAACTTTTTCACTTTGACTCACCTAATCTCTAAGAAACTTTCCCACTTTGACCAACCTTATCTCTAAGAAGCTTTCCCATTTTAACCCTCCTTATCTCTAAGAAACTTTCCCACTTTGACTCACCTAATCTCTAAGAAACTTTCCCACTTTGACTCACCTGATCTCTAAGAAACTTTACCGCTTTCACTCACCTGATCTCTAAGAAATTTTCACTTTGACCCACCTTATCTCTAAGAAACTTTCCCACTTTGATTCACCTGATCTCTATGAAATTTTCCCACTTTGACTCACCTGATCTCTAAGAAACTTTCCCATTTTAACCCTCCTTATCTCTAAGAAACTTTCCCACTTTGACTCACCTAATCTCTAAGAAACTTTCCCACTTTGACTCACCTGATCTCTAAGAAACTTTCCTACTTTGACTCCTCACCTAATCTCGAAGTCTAAGAAACTTTGCCACTTTGACTCACCTGATCTCTAAGAAACATTCCCACTTTGACCAACCTAATCTCTAAGAAACTTTCCCATTTTAACCCTCCGTATATTATCTCTAAGAAATATTCCCACTTTGACTCACCTAATCTCTAAAAAACTTTCCTACGTTGACCCACCTGATCTCTAAGAAACTTTCCCACTTTGATCCACCTTATCTCAAAGAAACTTTCCCACTTTGACTCACCTGATCTTTAAGAAACTTTTCCACTTTGACTCACCTGATCTCTAAGAAACTTTCCCACTTTGAGTCACCTGATCTCTATGAAACATTCCCACTTTGACTCCCTGATCTCTCAGAAACTTTCCCACTTTGACCCACCTTATCTCTAAGAAACTTTTCCACTTTGACTCACCTGATCTCTAAGAAATTTTCCACTTTGAGTCACCTGATCTCTAAGAAACGTTTCCACTTTGACTCACCTGATCTCTCAGAAACTTTCCCACTTTGACTCTCCTGATCTCTAAGAAACTTTCCCATTTTAACCCTCCGTATATTATCTCTAAGAAACATTCCCACTTTGACTCACCTAATCTCTAAAAAACTTTCCTACGTTGACCCACCTGATCTCTAAGAAACTTTCCCACTTTGATCCACATTATCTCAAAGAAACTTTTCCACTTTGACTCACCTGATCTCTAAGAAACTTTCCCACTTTGAGTCACCTGATCTCTAAGAAACTTTTCCACTTTGACTCACCTGATCTCTAAGAAACTTTCCCACTTTGAATCACCTGATCTCTAAGAAACATTCCCACTTTGACTCCCTGATCTCTCAGAAACTTTCCCACTTTGACCCACCTGATCTCTAAGAAACTTTCCCACTTTGAATCACCTGATCTCTAAGAAACATTCCCACTTTGACTCCCTGATCTCTCAGAAACTTTCCCACTTTGACCCACCTTATCTCTAAGAAACTTTCCCACTTTGACCCACCTTATCTCTAAGAAACTTTTCCACTTTGACTCACCTGATCTCTAAGAAACTTTCCTACTTTGACTCACCTAATCTCTAAGAAACTTTCCAACTTTGACCCACCTTATCTCTAAGAAACTTTCTCACTTTGAGTCACCTGATCTCTAAGAAACTTTTCCACTTTGACTCACCTGATCTCTAAGAAACTTTCCCACTTTGAGTCACCTGATCTCTAAGAAACTTTCCCACTTTGACCCACCTTATCTCTAAGAAACTTTCCCACTTTGACTCACCTGATCTCTAAGAAACTTTTCCACTTTGACTCACCTGATCTCTAAGAAACTTTCCCACTTTGAGTCACCTGATCTCTATGAAACATTCCCACTTTGACTCCCTGATCTCTAAGAAACTTTCCTACTTTGACTCACCTAATCTCTAAGAAACTTTCCAACTTTGACCCACCTCATCTCTAAGAAACTTTCTCACTTTGAGTCACCTGATCTCTAAGAAACTTTTCCACTTTGACTCACCTGATCTCTAAGAAACTTTCCCACTTTGACCCACCTTATCTCTAAGAAACTTCCCCTTTTGACCCACCTGATCTCTAAGAAACTTTCCCACTTTGAGTCAACTGATCTCTAAGAAACTTTTCCACTTTGACTCACCTGATCTCTAAGAAACATTCCCACTTTGACTCCCTGATCTCTCAGAAACTTTCCCACTTTGACCCACCTTATCTCTAAGAAACTTTCCCACTTTGACCCACCTTATCTCTAAGAAACTTTCCCACTTTGACTCACCTGATCTCTAAGAAACTTTCCTACTTTGACTCACCTAATCTCTAAGAAACTTTCCAACTTTGACCCACCTTATCTCTAAGAAACTTTCTCACTTTGCGTCACCTGATCTCTAAGAAACTTTTCCACTTTGACTCACCTGATCTCTATAAACATTCCCACTTTGACTCCCTGATCTCTCAGAAACTTTCTCACTTTGACCCACCTTATCTCTAAGAAACTTTTCCACTTTGACTCACCTGATCTCTAAGAAATTTCCCACTTTGAGTCACCTGATCTGTAAGAAACTTTTCCACTTTGACTCACCTGATCTCCAAGAAACTTTCCCACTTTGACTCACCTAATCTCTAAGAAACTTTCCCACTTTGACCCACCTTATCTCTAAGAAACTTTCCCACTTTGATCCACCTTATCTCTAAGAAACTTTCTCACTTTGACTCACCTGATCTCTAAGAAACTTTTCCACTATGACTCACCTGATCTCTAAGAAACTTTTCCACTTTGACTCACCTGATCTCTAAGAAACTTTCCCACTTTGAATCACCTGATCTCTAAGAAACATTCCCACTTTGACTCCCTGATCTCTCAGAAACTTTCCCACTTTGACCCACCTTATCTCTAAGAAACTTTCCCACTTTGACCCACCTTATCTCTAAGAAACTTTTCCACTTTGACTCACCTGATCTCTAAGAAACTTTCCTACTTTGACTCACCTAATCTCTAAGAAACTTTCCAACTTTGACCCACCTTATCTCTAAGAAACTTTCTCACTTTGAGTCACCTGATCTCTAAGAAACTTTTCCACTTTGACTCACCTGATCTCTAAGAAACTTTCCCACTTTGAGTCACCTGATCTTTAAGAAACTTTCCCACTTTGACCCACCTTATCTCTAAGAAACTTTCCCACTTTGACTCACCTGATCTCTAAGAAACTTTTCCACTTTGACTCACCTAATCTCTAAGAAACTTTCCCACTTTGAGTCACCTGATCTCTTTGAAACATTCCCACTTTGACTCCCTGATCTCTCAGAAACTTTCTCACTTTGACTCACCTGATCTCTAAGAAACTTTTCCACTATGACTCACCTGATCTCTAAGAAACTTTCCCACTTTGAGTCACCTGATCTCTAAGAAACTTTTCCACTTTGACTCACCTGATCTCTAAGAAACTTTCCCACTTTGACTCACCTGATCTCTAAGAAACTTTCCCACTTTGCAAAATAAACCCGGAAATGACCGATTTCTCCATCGCGGTACCCGCGGTAAATTTTTTTGGTGGTTGTAGAGACCCATTGGAGGGCCCCGGAAGTGGAATCGCTTTTAGATCAATTACTTCCTTTTTTAGCGATATATCAACATCATATGACTGACTTTCCCACTTTGACCTACCTTATTTCTAAGAAACTTCCCCTTTTGACCCACCTAATCTCTAGGAAACTTTCCCATTTTGACCCGCCTAATCTCTGGGAAACAATTCGACCTCCTAGCCCCATACATACACCTATTCGACCTCCTAGCCCCAGAGTCCGAATATGTGTATGGGGCCCAGACACATATTCGACCTCCTAACCCCATACACTATTAGCACCATGACAAAGGGGTAACTTGTCTCTTCATGTTCATGTCCAGCGTGCCTTATCTTGCAATGCATAAGAATATGGTTCCTCACTGATACCCACTTCTCTTGTCTGCCTCTTTCCCTGCCTCTAATACCCTATCTCTCCCTCTCACTTCTAACTTTCCAGCAGGCAAAAGGAGTCGCGTTACAAGCATGTGACGAGCCGGTGTGCATTTTATCAGTTTTACTTGGCCGTGTGCGTTGTTCAGGTGCAGTTGTTGTGTGAAGGTAACAAGTCACCTTTAAGTCACCTAAAGACATCCCAAGACACCTTGCCCTATAACAGACATCCCAAGAGAGAGAGAGAGAGAAGGAGAGAGAATGACGTCACTCGATGATGTGGAGATGACCGTGTCAGGGAGCACCCGGTATTCCCTGAACGTCGGAAAAGAGTGAGTGTGGGTTTTAGAGTCTAAAACGGTTGATATCGTATAGTTGAAATTATATTCCTAAACGATATCAATCTCCAAAGTTCCACTTTCTGCCTGTGTTGCCCCACACCCTTTACCCAGCAACTTGCTCAACTATGAATTGAAACTCCATTCTTCTCTCACTCCAGATGTGTGATAGTGGGAGCAGTAGTGTTCAGTGTTGTCCTGAATGTGGCCTTAATTGCTACTGTTGGGGTCCTGGGACGGGACAAGGCAGCTCATCACCACGTAAGTACATTGACTTTGAGTAACTCTATCTCGAGTATTTTATACCTGATATTTCCAATCCCATCCCTTTCTCCCTCGCCAATCCCACCCCATTCGCATATCCCAATACCATCCCCATCCCGGCCCAGAGTCCGTGTCAAAGTGCAGCGTGTATTGAAACAGCAGCAGCGGTAGCAAATAGTCTCAACACATCCCATCCTGCATGCAGGTTAGTTACCAGTGGGTTGTGGCTTGCTGCACTGTGCCTCGTAGAAGCCGCTCAAGCTGTGTCAAGCCAATGTCACGGTACTACTAACTGAACATTCATACAGATCAGGATGCACTGTTATACCGGGAAACCAAGTTTACTGCGTGTCCTATCGCTTTCAGTGCAGTTTCAAACCATCTCGATGTCTAACTCTAAACTCCCCTTGTTGCAGTGATTTCTACGAGTATAGTTGTGGTGACTACAAGTTACACCACGACACTGAGGAGGGAAGCTACAGTTACACAGTGTGGACTGATCTACTAGAGACATACAGCAAACGAATGAAGGTATGGATGATGATGATGTTGAGATCCATCAGCGGGATCGCCAAGGAGATCTACCCGCTGTGAATGACTTTTTGGGGTGGGATGGGGAACTCCAAGGATATCTGTATTAGTATTGGACGATCTATGAATGACATTGACAGTCACAATTCCTTGACCCCCCCCCCCTATTCCCTCCCAGAACTCCATTGAGTCAGCGGATAAGAGCACTAAGTATGGACGAGAAGTTAACGCACTGTTTACAAGTTGCATGGATCTGGTCGCCATTAATGCTAGTGACTCACAGCCCGTTCTGGATCTGCTGAATAATGGAGATGCCCTACAGTGGCCCACCCTAGTTGTGAGTATTGGGCGAGGTTTACTAATTAGGATCACTGATTTACTAGAATGGTGCTGATCTGACTGCAAATTAAAACGGGAGAAGGGTAAAGTTAAGAGAGGAAAATGATAACCATGTTCACTGTAACTCAGGGTGGAGGATGGGACAGGAAGAACTATACCCTAGCTACCTGGCTGGCAAAACTCCACTCTCTAAATATCAACTCTCTGTTCACCCTAACCAAAGGACCCAATCCTTTGAAACCTGGTGATGTCGCTTTGAAGGTAGTATACCTCTTTATAAAACTAAGCAAAACCACTAGCTAATAGCTTTACAGCTGCTACACTGTCGTCCACTGAACAGCCGTTATGGGGAATTGTGTAGTGCTTGTACTAGAGGTCACAGTGTGGGCGGCGGTAGTGTATTTACGGTTATGGTATGTATGACCATCTTCAAAAACCCTTCAGGTGTTCCCAAGTGGTCTAAACATGTATAGATGGGACTATGTTAGTACCAGTGACTACGCCAAAAAGGTATGTTCATTGTTCATCCATTTTGTACCCCTGGATCCTGAGAGTTAAATCGAAGGAGGTCGGGTACCCCCGGTACACACTTAGGATGATGAACGTATCTTCGACAACAATATTATTTCACTCCAGAGACGAGAGCAGTACCAGAGTAGTATGATTGACCTTGTGATGAAACTGGGGGTACCAGGATTGAACAAAAGTGATGTTACACGAGACGTCAGGGATGTCTTTGATTTTGAAGTTGAACTTGCCAAGGTTAGGAGATTCTGTTCCGATTCTATTCAATTTTCAATGTTCATTTTCAATGTTTGTGATCATGTTCTCACTTTGAGCGATTGTGTAATTCTTGGGGTCGGACTGTGACAAGGGGTGCCCTAGTAGGAGCTCAGATTGGGGGTTCGTGGGCTGTAGATGTAGGGGGTTCTGCCGGACGAAGGGGTTGTTTTAGGGCACATGCCCGTAAAACAACAGCCTGACGAGATGAATTTGGAGTAATAGATACCAGTGCACATGCACATAGACAGTAAAACAACAAGGTTCACCACGGTGTGAATATCAAGGTACGGAGAATAGGTTACATCACAAAAGCCATACTAGGGGCGTCCAACCCACAATTGCCTCTCCTTTACTGTATTTTCTCGTTCCTTAAATACTCCTGAGACTCATATTTACAACACCGCGTGACTGTCTAGTCTACCAAGCTTGGAACCGTGCTTCACCTGGTCCAAAGTTTTCCGACTCTGCCGTGCCGACAGCTACCACTAACTGTCAACAACCGGCAGGCTAGACTGCTCATTTATCCTATCTCGGGCCAGGCACTACCAGGCGTCTCTGCGTCTCCGAAACTCAACAGTAACGGTTTACAATGCTCAGATGAACTAATAGTAGGGATCTCTCTACTTGACAGGTGGAAAAGTTACAAGCCAAAAGAACTAAACCAGTGCGACTTCGCTACTTGGCTTCTTCACACTTGTTTCTTTCCTGAGAACACAAACTACCAGTCGCTACAATAATATTGCCCCAGAGATAGATATTAATAAGGGGACTCTTAGAAGTGTAAAGAGGGTATCTAAGGCACTTGGGTAACATGGGTACCTCACATATCCCACATTCACCCTCTCCTACAAGACTAAGATTGACCCCTTACTCCGGGTGACAAAATTAAGTAACTCCTCATTGATATATTAACTCTACTCGCAAGACTGACTCATAAATTAATTATACTCTAACTACTAACTCTACTCATAATAGTAATATACCGTCTTTTAGCAGTTCGGAAGTCCCCAGGACCAATACCCAAGTGATAACATGTGCATACTGACCTAAGTAAATCAAAACCACCTCAAAACACCTAAACAATTATAGAGAACTCGACTACTCACTCACTCACTCACTCACTCACTCACTCACTCACTCAGTCACTCACTCACTCACTCACTCACTCACTCACTCACTCACTCACTCACTCACTCACTCACTCACTCACTCACTCACTCACTCACTCACTCACTCACTCACTCACTCACTCACTCACTCACTCACTCACTCACTCACTCACTCACTCACTCACTCACTCACTCACTCACTCACTCACTACATGCTCAAGACCTCACGCACAAGCACACCTCTGCCAACTGGTATGAGGTGCAGGTCGGAGTTCATGACCAGCAGTTGGCTCAAGGAACCTCTCAGCTCTAACAAACAACTCAAACTCTACTAAAACTCTACTAAAACTCTACTAAGACTCTACTCAGACTCTACTAAGACTCTACTCAGACTATACTCAGACTCTACAAAGACTCTACTCAAACTATACTCAGACTCTACTAAGACTCTACTCAAACTATACTCAGACTCTACTTATCTAAAACTATGTAAAAGCTCAATATATAACTACTCAGTCAGTCTTGCTTCCTAAAACTCTACTACTCGTTCTCACTCTCTTTTTGCTCCGCATGATCCCGGATAGAAGAGCGTCAGTCGCATCAATTCTATTCAAAATCACACGGGCAACTCTACTGACATTCAAATCTATGACCGAAGAGCGTCCGTCGCGTCGATTCTAATCACAAACTCGAGTGTCAATATCTCTAACCAACAACAAACACGTAGTGAGACTGCCTAGATCACACCGTACTAGAAAATCACACCAGTGCTGTTAGTTGGATTAACTCTTACTCAGCAGATACTCTTCTCTCCTAGATATTAAAATAATAACTCATATAACCTCGATGACTCAACTCGCTCAGATCTAATAACTCTAAGTTCACTCTAATCTAAGACTCTACTCACTCTTATCTAGGACTCTACTCACTCGTATCTAGGACTCTACTCACTCGTATCTAGGACTCTACTCACTCATATCTAGGACTCTACTCACTCGTATCTAGGACTCTACTCACTCATATCTAGGACTCTACTCACTCGTATCTAGGACTCTACTCACTCGTATCTAGGACTCTACTCACTCGTATCTAGGACTCTACTCACTCGTATCTAGGACTCTACTCACTCGTATCTAGGACTCTACTCACTCGTATCTAGGACTCTACTCACTCGTATCTAGGACTCTACTCACTCATATCTAGGACTCTACTCACTCGTATCTAGGACTCTACTCACTCGTATCTAGGACTCTACTCACTCGTATCTAGGACTCTACTCACTCGTATCTAGGACTCTACTCACTCGTATCTAGGACTCTACTCACTCGTATCTAGGACTCTACTCACTCGTATCTAGGACTCTACTCACTCATATCTAGGACTCTACTCACTCGTATCTAGGACTCTACTCACTCGTATCTAGGACTCTACTCACTCGTATCTAGGACTCTACTCACTCGTATCTAGGACTCTACTCACTCGTATCTAGGACTCTACTCACTCGTATCTAGGACTCTACTCACTCGTATCTAGGACTCTACTCACTCGTATCTAGGACTCTACTCACTCATATCTAGGACTCTACTCACTCGTATCTAGGACTCTACTCACTCGTATCTAGGACTCTACTCACTCGTATCTAGGACTCTACTCACTCATATCTAGGACTCTACTCACTCGTATCTAGGACTCTACTCACTCGTATCTAGGACTCTACTCACTCGTATCTAGGACTCTACTCACTCATATCTAGGACTCTACTCACTCGTATCTAGGACTCTACTCACTCATATCTAGGACTCTACTCACTCATATCTAGGACTCTACTCACTCATATCTAGGACTCTACTCACTCATATCTATAAATCTATAACTCTGCAGTCTACTCACTCGTCTCTACTCCCTATGACCATACTCCCTATGACCCAAGATGTCATTTATCAGTTCTCCCAGTAAGCGGTTGATTAGGCCACTCTAGGATGCATGGTTTTGGTAATCAGCCTAAACCACGAATGAACATCAAAACAACAAGTATCTCTAAGGCAGGGGAATTGCTACCAGGAGATAATATTCCCCTTTGGGTCCTCATGACGTCTCACGCCTACTCATACGACGTCTCATATGAAAAGTGCACAGCTTGTTCACAAATCACAATTCAACGCTCTCAACAGTTTCATAATCTGACGGCTCAGTCTAACATACTCTGTATCTCTCTTAACATACTCTATCTCTCTGGACTATATCTCACTAAACTCTCTCGCTCTCTATATCTCTGTGACTCAAACTCTAAACTATACAAGGTCTCCAAGAATGACATGGAGCAGTGCCCTCGGGAACAAGCTTCCGACCGAACAATGCTAACACACGTCACCAAGCAGATCGTGTATGCCAATGCCATGCTCACTCTCTCAATTCGATCTCTTGGTCTCAATGCGGCTATATCTCAACTCTAAATCTAACGATACTCAACTATTTACTGATGGGGATCCTAAGGAAAATAGGGCCTCACAAACACACTCTATATCAAAACTGTCGTCTATAGCGGTTCCTGTATAGATGAAAAACAGCGGTAGAGAAAACATATCCGAGCAATAAAATGCTCAGACACACACAGAAAAGTCAGGAAAACGCTGTTCTTCATAGACCGCTTCTAAAGAGGCCAGTTCGTCATACTGTAAAGAGTGCTTAGCCGGACCCTAAAATCACAAAGCATGGGAGACGCAGAGACCACTCAACTCTCACCTACTCAACACCCAGGTGTCAGTACACCACGCCTAATTGGTAGAAGCACGGTCCGTTACAAGGTTTCATATATCCCAAAATCTTATACACCTCCCATTTTCACGTTTGCAACCCATAAAGAATAATAACTGTTCAAAAGAGTCAGACAAGGCTTGACTTAGCTCGTTGATGAATCAGGTGTTATCAATCTTGAGAAGAGATTCCTTTCACAGTTTCCTCTTGGAAAACTGTTTCCCTGGGCATATGCCCACTTGGTTCATCAGGAACAGTGTTTTCCAACGGCACTTCTGGATCGCTGTAGGTGTCCGGTCCAAGTTCAAGCATTCCTCCCTAGCCATGCCCGGTTGGAATGAAGAATTGGCAAAATTCGGCATATCTTGTCTCTCCAGGCGCCCAGGTAATCTCCTAAGCAAGACGTCATACAAAATACCCAGTCCATCAAAGCTCTAGTCTCACTTCCTAGCGTCGGGGCCTGATGTTATACCGCGTCTCTGGAAAGAGTGTCCGCTCTTTCTCTCTCCCCTTCTTGGTCAGATACATCTACACTTAGCAGGTTGAAATCACATTCTTGATCTTTCGCCTCGTCCTCCTCTTGGAATATCATCATCAGGGCCTGCTCAGTGCTCAACATCATCCTCCTCCTCATGGTCTTGCCTTAGTCGGGTTCTCAGATTCTCGGGGCTGGAAGAGGCACATCATCGGCAGTTTTGTGGAGTCCCTTCGGGGTCGCCAGTTGAGCGATTGTGTAATTCTTGGGGTCGGACTGTGACAAGGGGTGCCCTAGTAGGAGCTCAGATTGGGGGTTCGTGGGCTGTAGATGTAGGGGGTTCTGCCGGACGAAGGGGTTGTTTTAGGGCACATGCCCGTAAAACAACAGCCTGACGAGATGAATTTGGAGTAATAGATACCAGTGCACATGCACATAGACAGTAAAACAACAAGGTTCACCACGGTGTGAATATCAAGGTACGGAGAATAGGTTACATCACAAAAGCCATACTAGGGGCGTCCAACCCACAATTGCCTCTCCTTTACTGTATTTTCTCGTTCCTTAAATACTCCTGAGACTCATATTTACAACACCGCGTGACTGTCTAGTCTACCAAGCTTGGAACCGTGCTTCACCTGGTCCAAAGTTTTCCGACTCTGCCGTGCCGACAGCTACCACTAACTGTCAACAACCGGCAGGCTAGACTGCTCATTTATCCTATCTCGGGCCAGGCACTACCAGGCGTCTCTGCGTCTCCGAAACTCAACAGTAACGGTTTACAATGCTCAGATGAACTAATAGTAGGGATCTCTCTACTTGACAGGTGGAAAAGTTACAAGCCAAAAGAACTAAACCAGTGCGACTTCGCTACTTGGCTTCTTCACACTTGTTTCTTTCCTGAGAACACAAACTACCAGTCGCTACAATAATATTGCCCCAGAGATAGATATTAATAAGGGGACTCTTAGAAGTGTAAAGAGGGTATCTAAGGCACTTGGGTAACATGGGTACCTCACATATCCCACAACTTGTTACTGTTAGACTGATAAACGTTTACTCATAATTTTAGAGAACTGACAGCTGTCTACTGAGTTTTCATTCGAACCAATTGCATGTTTCTGGTCCATACTCGCTTTGAACAGACTAGAAGGTGTGATAAATTTCCCCTTCAGATGACACCCGACTGGAGGAATGATATTTACACAGCGAAGCAGCTCAGAGTTAGGGGGCTCTACAATGATCGGTTACCTCTCGCAGGGGTAAGAAAACAACTCAACTTCTGTCTGGCAGTTTGATTGCGCTCAGATCGGATCCGCACCGCCAGACAACTAAACTTCGACCAGCTTTCGATTTCTGAGGATTGAACTTTAGAACTGAGGCACAAACTAAATCCCCCCTTATTTTAGTTTAACTGGGACACCTATGTAAAAGCGTTGTATCCTGCTGGCAAGTCGCCCGACCCCCTGTCTCTTGTGTTTGTGGAAGATCAGCCCTACTTCCAAAATCTATCTACACTCATTGCAGTCACTCCACCTAGGTACAGGACACTTACAGGACATTAAACAATGTCTATCGGGCACACAATGTAAATCCATCTTTATAACTTGAGCAAGACATGCTAATTTTTAAATAACCTCACTCACTAAGTATTTTTCCCAGGACCTTGGCAAATTACATGAGTCAATCTCTTGTATACAACTTCGCTGATCACCTACCAGAACACATATCCGGACAGATAAGCGCCCACAAAAACTACAAGTAAGAACCCCTCGGACAAAAAAAATCTCCATAATTAGCAGCCTTTTTAGATGCCCTGAGAACCACGACATAGATGTAGGGAGGGGTACATTTTAGCGTGATAGTGAACATGTGGGTGAAAACTGAATAGGTTCACCTGAGTGGGGCACCCCGCACCATGTTCAAAACCTAAACAAACTTCTATTCGAATCAGAAATTTAGAACAAAAATAATATCATTGGATTATGGAATATAGCTCAGAGTCCGCACAGCTTGGAAAAAAACAAATATTCCTGATCATACTCAAGTTGCGAGGAAATGAGTTTTAAGAGCAGGATTATTGTCACAGATTACTCCAGAGAGCCTTATTAATATTGAATCAGTCCAAAATGTCAGACTTCGGAAGATTTGGTGAGGCCAGTGATACTGCTCCTATCAGAAAACCCCGTCTTATTGCGGATCCTCCTCCAGATCTTTATCAGCTCTCTCTGAATCTCCCTGCTGAAATATATCCTCACCAGTGGATTATATGCCGAGGTTAAAATGGCCACAGTGAAAGATCCTATCATGTTAAGAGCCGGCCACACCCCTGGAAACCTGATGTAAACTGTGACAGCTATAGTTCCAATGACAGAGCCAGCGGACATCGCCAGGACCGCATGGGTAGCACGGTCCGAGTTGTTATTGTTGTTAGAGATTGAAGACATATTGGCTGCCTCCCTTCGTAGGACAAAAACGGTGGCAACAGATGCTATGACAGCAAGGAGACCGCAACATATATTCAGATATAGTTCGAATTTAAGGACTGCATGCCGAAACATTGACTCTCCTTGAACCTCGTTGAAGATTGTAGTTGCCCGCTGACACCAGAGATACCAGGAGCTTTGTGTTAGCTGCCCAGTACCCATCCATACAAACAGGAAGGAGCAAATACCAAGTCCTGTAACCATGACAACAATAACTTCGGTAACCAGGGTGATGGTGGGTGGAGAACGGAAGGGAGCAACAATACTATAGAACCTCAGAGCTGCAAGGAGAACTGTGAGAAGGTAGGAGGAATTGTAGGATGCCACAAAAACAAATGTAGAAACTCCCTCTATGAGGGTGCTGTTTCGCGTGAATTCAGGTGGATTCAAATCAAAGGCGTTGTAGGCAATAACCAGAGGATTTAAGATGTTGGCAAAGAGATCTGACACTGCCAGAGCCAGAAAAACAGCCGTGCTAGCCTTTAGAGGACCCTGTCTGTAAAACCAAATGAGATAAGAATTTAGAGGGGTTGAGATGGCCCAACTGGCAACCATTATCAATCCCAGAATATAACTGGCAATATATTCCCATACTTGCGTCTCCTCTTGCCTTAGATAGTCTGCATCAAATACAGTTTCACCGAGGAATTTAACGGTATTTATACTGCAGCCTGGGTTTGCTCCTTCACGTAGACAGGACGCCCGATATTGTCCAAATAACATCAAACCTTGGTCTCTCTTTCTGGAGAATATAGCACGTTTAAACTGTTGAGAATGGCAAATGTTAGCACGGGGATGATTCAAAAAACTGTTGAGAAAATATAGAACAGACGGAAAGTAACGAGATGTAAAAAGATGTATTTTTCGGACTCGCATAACATTGCATCTCAGCTCTAGCTCACATGTAAGTGCTATTAACAATAACATATGATCTAGAGCTGAGATGCACTGGTTAATAGGGCGAAAAATAAACAAGAAAGTTAGAAAAGAAACCGATTTGTATTGTGGCGGTCAGGCCTGAGGCCAATGCTCTGACCGCAGTTCTCGCGCGCTCCGAGAAACGAGAATGGGTCAGGCCAATGCTCTGACAGCTCGGACATATTTTTACTGGTTTCTATGAATGGACAATTAGCCATCTGGTCTGCATGAACCCAACCATAAAAGCGAGAAAGAGAAAGGGAGAGCGAGAGAAAAGGGGTGGGGGATAAGACATATGTAATATAAACGTTTCGCTTGATGGCATAGGTAATAATATCGGCGGACGCCAGTGGTCCAGTTTGCTAAGTACAAACCGATTATGTAGTAGGGGTCCCCTTTTATGAGAGATTCGTCGAGTCGACGACAAATCTTTCATAATCCTAAAGTTAAGAGGAATCGATTTACTCACTACATATTATCATTAGAGTGTTAATCGATTCCTGTTTATTTGGCAAAATCTAATTTTTGAATTGCTCCCGAATTGCTACAAAAGAAAGCCGAAAAAAGTAATTTCCCCCTATTAGTTACGACAAGTCACCTTTGTACTACCAATGCGCATCTGTGGCGGAGAAACTCATGCCCTGGGCCTCTGTTAGG
The DNA here is from genome assembly GCA_020137815.1 of Hormiphora californensis. Lineage (NCBI taxonomy): Eukaryota > Metazoa > Ctenophora > Tentaculata > Cydippida > Pleurobrachiidae > Hormiphora > Hormiphora californensis. The sequence goes on from CM035354.1 coordinate 6,386,633, forward strand.
ACTCTTCTTGATGCCAACCTTCTAGCAGACAAAACACCGGTAAGATATTCTAAGTTGCAATCAGGGCGTTGTTTTTCCGTGATGGGGGATATGGATGAGGCAAGTGCTAACAGCTGGGCTTGAAGATCTTAAAAGAGACCTTAGAGATCGGGAGAGAATGCCGTTTTAGTGGGGCCAGGTGCCAGTGGGACAGGTATCATGGGCCAGCCTACCATCGTATCATGACACTATATTCCCAGGCAATATCTGTTTTTGAAAGCCTAAAGAGTACACTGGAAAGTGCGATTGATGCCGTTTCGGGGACCCTCAGCCCTGAGTTCACGACCCGTCTCAAGAACAGAGCCCACTATCTCCGAGAGAAACTAGGGTACCCTTCATGGCTACTGGAGGCCAAGAAGGTTGACGAGTATTACAACAAAATGGTAGGTGATTAACCTCTGAATGGGCCCTACAAATTATACAGGGAATCCAAAATCTTAATTCTTGTAACTCTTGTAATTCTTTTGGGTAATAGAGCTCATTTTGAAAAACTATTAAATCGGCGCTGCGGACCCCATCTGAGAATCAAATCGGGGTCTGGCGACGCCAGACAGGGGCTGTTTCATACCGTTTCATACCCTGCTAGAGCATTGGCCTGACAGTTCATACCAATCGCCAGGGATTTAGTTTGGACGCCAAGGACTACTTTGGCAACGTAATGGCCATGTCACAGTTTAGGAAAAGCAACGTGCTTCTTTCAACTGAAGAACAGTATACAGACGGAGAGGGGTAAGTAGAAATTAAATATGCTTATAATTTCACCTTACCCATACATTGATGAACGTGACACCTGTCAGCGCGATACCTAACATTGTGACTCCATCACTCCAGTCCAAACCATCCCATATTCCACTAGGTGGGACACATTCTACGGGGACAGTGAGGCATCATATTATCTCCACGGCAACCAGATCTACATTCCTAATTGGTATCTCTTCGCACCGGTTTACTCTCACCAAATGCCTGACTCCTTCAACTACGGGGGAATGGGAACCTGGGTCGCTTACTACATGGTCTATGCCCTAGAGGATGACTGTAAGTGATTTCTCAAACTTTGTTGAGTACTCAACATCTCAAACTAGGATCTGAAGTTTAACTGCGGAATCATAATTCACAAAGGGCCTGATAGGGACCCTCACTAATACACTGTCAGGCCAATGCTCTGACCATGACAGTTCTCGCGCGAGAATAGGGTCAGGCCAATGCTCTGACAGCTAATACAAAGGTCCCTAAGGTCCATAGGGTCCTTATAATTCCCTACTCCAGAGGGTCCCTAGCGTGGTTGAGTTTGGTAAAATTACTCCCGATTCTTCCCACACAGATCGACAGTATTATGATGACAAAGGTCAGATCCTGCCCCTGAATATTAGTGAAGCAGATGGAAATGCTTATCAGGAGATCAAGAATTGTAACAACTTCATAGCCAACAAAACCTATCTCCCACCGGGCGTTGATAAACCGGTAAAGATATTACATTTAACAATTAACATTTAACATCATCAATCATTTGATCGTTATGATCTAATCCGGGGCTCGGTTGTTGAGTAAGGGGGAACAGGGTCGAGCAAGACAATCATGATCATTTGAGTCGTTTTTTACTAACACACAGCACATCCCATCTGTTTCAGCTGCCTATAGGATTTGGAAGTAGCATGGGAGTGGAGACATTGCATTATGATATCATCTCAGCTAACATGGCTTACAAGGTACACACTACACACTGTGTAGTAGACACACTGTTATAGCCTGTGTAGTAGGTAAGGCTATAACAGTAGTCATTGTTTGTCATAAAACAGCAAAAAGGGACAATTCACTGCTTGGGAATGTGGAGACCTATAACAGTCCTACACCCAATATTTCTAGTAATTCAGGTCCCCCACGTTCCTTGTTAGCTCAACAACATATTCCAGGCATGGAAAAGCAACAAAAAAGGAAGTCAGTTGGCCCCCGCTTTGCCACCTGATGCTGATAAAACCTTTTTCTTGGCTGTTAGTCAGTTCTATTGTTCTACCCGATACTCCCCCAGCAGCTACTACCACAGACTGTGAGTATGATGAATCTTTGCATACCGAGAATCGAATTTGATGAGGGTCGGGTGAAAACTATGTGTACATATAACATTATAACACACAGTCATGTGTATTAAAAAGTGCTTCAAATAAACCAGCAATGAAATGAATCAGCTAAACAGTGCTTGAAACAGTGCTTCAACTTACCAAATCCCTATGATCAGCTGATAGAGATTTCCCTGTTTCAGGTTGAACGGTATTGCTGCATCACGTGTCGAGTTTACTTCTGCTTTTGGATGCCGCTCCACTGATCCCTTGTATAACGATGGTTCGACTGTCTGCTACCTCTGATTTGAGCACGGAGAGATAGCTGTAAAATGTTTAGTGACACGTTAGTGGTAGTCAGGGGCTTCATCGGTAACGAAATTACCCCTAAGCTAAGGCATCGCGGCAGTGCCAGTATGGTACGTTTTACGTGCCCGCAAGGCGCAATGTAGGGGTAATTTCGTTACCAAGGGGTTTCAAGGGTGTATTTGGAGACTGGTTAGATATATAGGCGGTCTTATAAAGGTCACAGTACACGAATTGTGTACATGTGTAAAAACATTGAACGTGTATAGTACACAATTTACACTTATACAAAATTGTTCACATTATATCGAGTGTTGTGTGATATGAATGTGAGAGTGTAAATATACGATTTTATAAACCCTTACCCTTAAATTATCCTACTCTGAGGCAAAACATTACTATCATTGAAAATTAGGGTCACCACACACCAAAGTTAAAATTAAAATTAAAATTTGACGTTTTTGGTCATAACTCTGCCATTTCTTGGCAAAATTGCTTCATTTTGGGCTTGTTGGAAAGAGGGCATCGAGCCCGTTCTGAACAGCCCAAGAAACTTGAAATCGGCGCAAAGTGCGCGGCGTTACAGTGCAAAATGTGTGTGTTAAAATTTTAAAATTTTAACGCGCACATTATGCGCCTTAACGCCGCGCACTTTGCGCCGATTTCAAGTTTCTTGAGCTTTTCAGAACGGGCTCGAAGCCCTCTTTCCAACAAGCCCAAATTGAAGCAATTTTGTCAAGAAATAGCAGAGTTATGACCAAAAACGTCAAATTTTAATTTTAATTTTAACTTTGGTGTGTGGTGACCCAAAATTACTTTCAATGAAAGTATCACTATCAATTTCTCTCTCTCTTTCTTTAGAGAAAGAGATCTCTCTTTCTTACTTTCTCACTTTTTTCTCTGTTTCTTTCTCTCTACCTCTTTAATTAGTTGATGATATCCCTCAAATTTTATCACTTCCTTAGCCATATTTGAAATTGGCACATGTGTTTCAGCTCAGCTGACAATTCGAATGTGTTTGAGATGCTGTGTGTGTTAAATAACTCTAATTAAAAGTAAATAACTATTCTCTTTCTCTTGATAGTTATAATCTCGGCCCATTCTCGCTTTATTTCCTAAAATCCCCCCTCCTTTTAGTCCACTGGACGCACTTCAAACTTCTTCTTCACAACAGACTCCTTCTTGGCATTAGTCCCACTACCATTAACTATCGTGCTATTGTTCCCCTGTTGCTGTTGCTGTTTCAGTCTGTTGATATTACCGTCCGATGTTGAAAACACACAGTTGATAGGCTTGTACGTTGGTTTGTAATTCCCCTGAAACAGGGAGAGGTTAGTTGGAAAAGCGTGGAACAATGGGACGTGCTATGGGCGATAAGAAAAAGAATGAAATGTTTAATGAACGTCTGATTTTTTCATGCTCGAACAAAGAAAGAGAAAGCGGGCGGCACACACACACAGAAGAATTTTCTCAAACTCAAACTGTTTCTTTGTTTCATAGCAAAGCGTGTTTTCATGTTACCAAATTAACTTCAAATGAGTCGTTAAATGTAAAGGGATGACCCTGATCGATATTTGTAGTTCGTCTCTGTTTTATCTTCACCAAGTCAGGGGCCTACATGGGGTGTGAACAGTGGTGGAGGGGTTGTAGGGAAGTGAGGGAAATTCAGCATCCATTTTGAACCCGACCAGCTTGGAAATGAACCCTCAAATCAAATGAAAATGAGAGGGAAGCGAGAATTCATATTGCGCGCGCGGGATCCCATGCTCTATTTTACGCTTACCTTCCCCGACTTTCATTACAAACCACCTGTTTGGCGATAGCGCGCGCGGGAGAGGAGGGCTAATAATCTGTGACCAAATTACATTACGGAACCAGGGTTTGGTAAATAGTTTCAAAAAGATTGGAAACACCCACCGGCCACCTGATTTGTGTAAGCGGAATCAAGGGAGAGAGCGGGAAATATACATATTTTAAAGAGTAATAATTACTGTTAACATTTATCCAATTTTGGGGGAAACAAGCTTTGATAGACATGAAAAATAGAGGAGGTTTTACAAATGAGTGTATCTTGTATATGCTGTAATTACCGATAATGCCGATACGGAGAATGTGCTACACAGAGTGTGCTGCTTGGCTATAACAGAGCTATTATAGACACACACATTTATACACGGTTTAGGTTACGTTACAGGCTACTAATTGCTAATCACACGTGAGCCTAGAAGGAAGTATAAGTACAACATTATCACATACATTTTGCGAAAGGTTGGCACGTGGAAAACTGACACTTGCAGCAGGTCAGTAGGGCAAAAAGGGAGAGGGGAGAGAGGAGAGAAAAACAGAGAGGGAGAGAAAAACAGAGAAGGACAGAGAGATCGTGGAAGCCTATCGAAGATAAGATATTGTTATATCGAAATATTGGTAAGTCGGAAGAACGTGTCCGTTTGTCTCATGAGGCCTCATGAGGCGCCTCATGAGACCTCATGAGGCACCTCATGAGACATTTTCAGCTGTTTCAGTGCCTCATGAGGCCTCATGAGACCTCATGAGGCGCCTCATGAGGCACTCATGAGGCCTCATGAGGCCTCATGAGACACTGCTCATGAGGCCTCATGAGACATGTGCCTCATCCCGACTTTGTTTTGATGTCTCATGAGGCCTCATGAGCAGTTTTGACATGAGGCATGTCTCATGAGGCCTCATGAGGCCTCATGAGGCATATCTCATAGTATAGCTATAGGATTAGGGTTAGGGTTAGAGTTAGGACCAGGTTTCGGTTCCAGTTAGGAGTACGAACCTAACCACTTAGCCCTAACCACTAAGCCTAGGGGTTAACCCCAACCAATAGGCGTAGGCCCAGAAGTCTATCCTTAACCCTAACACTAACCCTAACCTTAATCCTAATACCAAACGAAAGTTAGGGTTAGGATTAGTGTTTGGGTTAAGGATTGAACCCTAGGCCTTGGACCTAGGTTTATCATATTATTATAACAGTTTGCCAGTTTGGGGTTAACCCCTAGGCCTAGTGGTTAGGCTCGTACCCCTAACTGGAACCGAAACCCGGTGCTAACTCTAACCCTAACCCTAATTCCTATAGCTATACTAACTCTAAGGTGTCATGATATATGCCTCATGAGGCCTCATGAGACATGCCTCATGTCAAAACTGCTCATGAGGCCTCATGAGACATCAAAACAAAGTCGGGATGAGGCACATGTCTCATGAGGCCTCATGAGCAGTGTCTCATGAGGCCTCATGAGGCCTCATGAGTGCCTCATGAGGCGCCTCATGATGTCTCATGAGGCCTCATGAGGCACTAAAACAGCTGAAAATGTCTCATGAGGCCTCATGAGTGCCTCATGAGGTCTCATGAGGCGCCTCATGAGACAAACGGACACGTTCTTCCGACTTACCGAAATATTTGTCATTGAATAGGTAATGAAAAAGACGACATCGAAAAAGAGACGGAGGGAAGGGGGAGAGAGACTGTTGGAGAAGCCATTATATAACCGAGACACTCTTTACTATGACACACGGACATACACACACTTGTATACACCTAGTGTAGTGCCATCACTTGAGTAGTATACAACATTACAGTTTACACATGACTTGAGTAGTATACAACATTACAGTTTACACACAGCCGCTAGCCGCTTTTGTATAATCTTGGTACATGGTGGGGCAGGGACCTGGGACATAGTCAACAGCTATAGAACTGTGGCTCCGATAAGGCTCTGACAAGGCAGTTACAAACTATTAAAATACCTACAGACAAACAGAGGGTTACACAAAATCATCATCAGGTTACACACTAACCCCCACAGTGGCCAGTGGCCACTAAATCTCTGAAATCACAGAAACAGTACCACTGCGAGGGGCACTGTGCTACACACTGTTACACAGTGGTCAGTGTACTAGGTAACCTGTCGAATTCTCTATACGTACGGTGACTGTTGAGGAGGATGCGAGACGCTTGTATCCCTCAGTAGACATCATATTCTGTATGGCCGTGGTGGGCAGGTAGAGGACTGTAGCACTCTTTTTAAACTGTCTCTTGTTCCTGAAACAAGGAGCAAACAAGCTGTCAGGCTAATGCTCTGACAGCAAACAAGCAATTATATTACATGTAGAGTACTGGTGGAGGGACACTCCTGATCCCCTTGCTGGTAGCCAAGAAATTTGCCCCTCATTCTATCCAGTCTATCAAAATGTTTTCTCAACAAGAATTATTGCATTATGTATTCATAATGCTGTGTTTCCCTGCCCTACCGTTTCACATGTCAGTGACATTGTCACTGCCAACAGGATCAAGGCTTGGTCATAATGTAATGTGAGATGCATACGATCTAGCTGTCAGTATACTTCTCACATAGCTTAGAGTTAGCTAACTCCCAATCACATGACACTTGCTAACCAGCTTTTGACATTCCAACTTAACTACTTATCTAACATCTCACACTTGACTCGCAAGATGAAAATGTGTATGTAACACGCGAAACGCGCGGCAGAGCATTTCATGTTTTGTTGAGTGGCACGCGCACAAACGTCCATCAAACTGTGTCAATGAGGTGTTTGATGAAGGAGTAGCTCGTCACTGTGCGCGCGGCTCTAGTTGCTACACCGTTGCCCTCGCAACGAAAGTGTGACCAAAAAATGTCCCTCTACCGATTAGTTAGTATACCAAAATGTCGTTTTCGAATTCTAACCCTGCTATGCCTTTTTACAAAATAAAAAGGCATCCGGGTGAATGCCTTCGGCATTCACCCGGGCAGGGAAATAAAATATTGAAATTTGTAGCAACAAATTTTCGATCTATCTGAGCTAGATAGATAGTATCTCCCGAAAGAAATATCACTTACAAGGACCCATTATAATAGAGGAGGGAGGCTTTTAGGTCGAAACAAATACACTTTTTAGTTTTAAGTCCTTTTATCATGTACGCTCTATTTATTTTGCACTTATCGTGATAGTAACAGGTCAAATGCGATATAAACTCTCCATTTGTCGCTGTTACAATTGTAGAACACGTCTAATGACCTTCCAGCATCGACCAGATCAAACAAATCACGTCATGTACATGTGGCTCTAGTAAAAACTTATTTCATTGATAACCCGCTAAAAGTTTTTAACGCGTTCCCTAGGGTAAGCTGGGGTAAAAGTGGCCCATTTTTAACGTTTTGGGTTCTAAAATACGCAATATATACAGCAGGAAGAAAAAAATTATATAGGCTATCCAATGAGACGTTTTCTTTTCAGCCAAGCTAATTTTTAAAATCTGCAAGTTTTATTTAATGGGTTAATTAATCAATTCAAATAATTTGGTGAGGCGTTTTTTGGAAAATTTGCATCGGGGCAAAGTGGCCCAAGCCAATAGCATTGCTCGATTTTATCACGTGCCTGGTGTTGTTAGACGAAACCATCAAATTATGGGCAAAGTGGCCCATGTTCTGCACCGGAACATGGGCCACTTTGCCCCTAATTTGACCGTCTGGACTACATGGCGCCTGCATTCCAATGTCACGTGGTATTGCAGGCGCCATTTCATTGGTCCTAGAGGTGGGCCACTTTGCCCCAGACCGGACCACTTTGCCCCGGAGAGTGGGCCATATTCGCCCCGATTTCACAAAATTGACAATTTAATCAACTTAATATTGAGTTTTTTGAAAAAAATTTATATCAAGATTTAGAAGGATAAAAAACCTAACTGGCAGTTTTTGCAAAATTAAAATCGGCCAACTCAAACAGAAATTACAGCAGTTTTAAAGCAAAAATCCGGAACAGAACGAGCAGGTCTCCGCTGGAGAAAAAGTCACGTGACCACATGTAATAACTAGGGCCACTTTGCCCCAAACATGGGCCACTTTCCCCGGTGGGCCAAACTACCCCAGCTTACCCTATAGGCCAATAAGTGATAAAAGGTCGCGTGTCTTTTGATTTAAAAAGACTGCAAATTGTGATAAGTGATTAGCATAACCCCTCTTATCAGGAGCGACAAGACATTGGCCCAAACATTGTTCCAGCATGTTCCCGAAGTTTGTTTTTGCACACCTATCACCTTTACAGAGGTACAGCTTGTCTCTCTTACTCATAATTTATGGGCCACCCTGTAAATCGTGATAAAATCAGTTTGACAAGTTGTTTACAATACCTTACTGATGAGGAGAGGGACTGGTAACTGCCATGACTGTCCGCTAGTGAGGCAGGGGCAGCCAGGGGTGAGGGTGGGGGATGGAGAGGTGGTCTCGTTGTCTCACTGACATGTCTGGAGTGACCTCTTTTTGGAATATGGTGGTTGGAAGACGCTGGTGAGGATGACCTATCATCTTTCTGAGAGAGACAGAGGGAATATTAGTTGGACTAGTTTTATATCAGCTCTACTATACCATGGCTGTTTTTTAATCCGACTTGTAGTTCTAAAGATGGCCTTGATTAATTTTATATCTCAGCTTGATCGAGATTAGATCTATCGATCAATTTATAGCATTCATTTCACAATCTATCTTCTCAATTTGTCCTAGAACGACAGCAAAGAGAGAAAAAGATAGATCTTCCCACTTTGTCATTTTGAGCAGCTAATTCTGCTGTTTTATCAGTCACCGTAGCAGCTAGAGTGAAGTTTTAATACAGTCGGACCCCGATTTAGGGACACCCTCGGGGGAAAGGCTCTTGTCCACTAAATCGGGGTGTCCACTAAATCGGGGTCAAATAAGGTTAATTTCCTATATCGGGGGAAAAAATCCTGTCCCTAAATCGGGGTGCCACTAAATCGGGGGCTCCTAAATCGGGGTCCGACTGTACTACTGACATTTTGGTTCTCACGATACCTAACTCATGAACTTAAACTGTTCAAAATTTGTGATCCTACCTGTGATAGGTTATGCAAATAATGATTATAAAATCTACGTACTGTATATAATTTTGTTATAGTGGCAGTTTGCCTCGCTATACTCCACTACAAATATTGTAAATCACAATTGTGACAGTGCCCCCAGTCTTTATCAGACATGACTGTGAATTTTATCTTGTCAAACATCTCTTGCTCTGTCATGTATCTAAAATATTGTGAATTGTCTGAGCAAATATGACGTTCTTTAACAAGATCTCACTAGTTGTGACTTCCTCTATCAAGTCGGTGTTAATATATAATGTTGTTCAAATTCTTATCTAAGCATGCACTTGACACTGACACATCTCCCAATATAGTTCAAGTTTCATTACGAGATAATATCTCTCCCGTCGAATAACTCAGCAGTCGCGACCATTCGCTGAAAGTGATCATCGCTAAACCACGAAATTTGTCACTTGTTCTTGACTAATTGGATCGATAATCGATTCTTGCATACCACCTCATTTATTTTCAAGTTCTTTTTTAGCTTGCTCTTTACTTTTAGTATTCCTCTAAAATTTCTTTGGCAATAAAAGTTTAAAGTGGCATGGTTTTCTCCAAACTTTCACCTTCCAGTTCCACCACGTGTGCAAGTTTGCAGGTGGCCAATCGACCGTGTAGTTCTTTCACGAAGGTCCATTAGTCATTTGAAAATAACACGTGCAGTATTTCTTTTGCAACTCTTTCGCACTCTAAGTAATCAGTGAGGAAGTTTTGTTTTCTCCTTCAGCCGGAAGGAGAAAACAAAACTTCCTCACTGATATGCGGCTAATAAACAATCAACCAATCCTTATTCTCACTCTAAGTAATCAGATTTACTGATACTATTGTTGACTTTCCGAGCCAATTCACATCTTAGACTTAGTGACTGTGATTTCGATTCTCACTCTCTTGAGTCAATGAGTCTTGGCTGCTTGCCTTGGACACTGTGTAGACATTTAATTACCACAGTTGTCTTCCGAGCACAACTGCAGTAATTAGACGAACGAGCCCGATGTATCGACTATCGACGGTCGACCCGTTTAAACGCTATTAGTTTTAATAACCAACGTAGGTAGATGGCTATCTCTGAGCACAGCGCTATATAAGCTAGATCACTTCATCATCAGCCTAATTGTATAGCTTGTATCTGTTTAGTTTGCGTCGCGTCAGCTCCATGACTATAATTATATTGGCAAGTTTTGATCCTGAACTCAAATATCACGAATATGTTCCTCTAACTCACGTATAATTCCAGCTCTTCAGTTTGGGTTGTCGCTGACACGTATTTCCCCCTTTTTCTTCGGCCTGGCCGTCTGCAAACGTACCTGAATTTAGGGGGTCATTTGGGTGTGGCCACGACATAATGAATAAAATTAGAAGAATCACTAATTCCACTCGACCCCTGGGTTATTTATTTTATGCACACTTTTGTGACTTGGTGAGGTGAGATGAATTAGAAAAGAAGCTGTGGTAATAAACAAGATTGAAACATGATAAAGGGAGAATAAGGAATGTTTTTCTCTGTCCTGGAAAATGATCAGAGGTTGGTTAAAACACAATATATTCTTATCATTCTCTCAGCGTGTTTGTGTTTCAAACAACTCCATTATAATTTTCAGGTCACAAGGGGGAATTATTTAGAATTTATATAAAAATATGCGATGGGTCTCTCGACATCATCTTATCATATTCTATAATAACAATGTCTGTCACTTCCCTCAATCTCTCAATCACTTTCTCGTATCTATCTCAACTATAGTTATACAGTCGGACCCCGATTTAGTGGCATCCTCGCGGGGGAAAAAATCCTGCCACTCAATCGGGGTGCCACTAAATCGGGTTCAAATAATGTTAATTTTCGTACATCGGGGGAAAAAATCCTGCCACTAAATCGGGGTGCCACTAAATCGGGGGCCACTAAATCGGGGTCCGACTGTACCACAAACCATTCATTTTGGGAGCAGTGACAGGTTAAAACAAGGACCGGTTGACTGTTTATGAAGAAGTTGTCTCTTTTTATTTACAATTCATCTTGTCCATTCGAAAAAATGCAAACTTTCTAGGTCACATGGCCATGGCCCGGTATTCCAGACATTCCTCATATTATATCGTCATTGGACCTTATTTTTCACTTTCTCTCTCTCTCCCCCCTCTCTCTCCCTCCCTCTCTCTCTCTCTCTCTCTCTCTCTCTCTCTCTCTCTCTCTCTCTCTCTCTCTCTCTCTCTCTCTCTCTCTCTCTCTCTCTCTCTCTCTCTCTCTCTCTCTCTCTCTCTCTCTCTCTCTCTCTCTCTCTCTCTCTCTCTCTCTCTCTCTCTCCTCTCTCTCCCTCTCTCTATCTCTCTATCTCTCTCTCTCCCCCCTCTCTCTCTCTCGCTCTCTCTCTCTCCCTGTCATCCTCAGTAAATGAAGGGGTGGTGAGATATCTGCAAAATGACTTTATACGAATGTGAATTTTTCTAGTGGGAAATAAAAATTATGGCCCTTGAAAAATGCTAAGATATGAATGATGGTGTATCTTCTAAGTAGAAATCTCAGTGATATGTTCAAGATATTACATCCGGCCCGATCAATTCATGATAATCTTATTTCTCGCAAGACCCTTTTTCACATCACGTATTTCACATCACGTATTTTTCTAACTCTATCTAGCAGAAAGGTCTAACTCTATCTAGTAGAAAGACAATAGCTTTCATTCCACCTAACTGCTCTCATGACTCATTGTCTCTTGGCCAGGGGAAGTATACGATCTAGAATTAAATAATTCCCAGGGGGAACATAATATTACACAATAATCGGATAAATTTCATCCTGGTAATATTTACATCGACCAGCAATATATTGAAAATTCCTGACGTCATTCTGACCTCTAATGAAATTGGTCATTCGCCCGATATATGAAGCAAAGTCACGTTATAATGTAACTTGGAGATAACTCTCTTGGTCGAATGATCTTTATCCAGCCGGCCAGTTGGTAAATTCCATTCAATAAAATATCAACCAGAGTTTAATAACCAAATCGATTACTGATTATAATATTGGCCGATAAGAATCACTCTCTGTACAGAGAAAAAGACCTCAATGAATGGCTGGTGAGTAGTAAATGAAGAGATGGGTACTTATAGACAGCACTTACACACAACTCAATAGAAGGATTGAGAGGAATAGAACGAGACTGACGTGTAGGACGAATTCTGTACACCGGGGAGCTCGGGCGTTCAACGAGCACTCGCATCCATCTTCACTTTCTGAAAAAAGGAGGGTTTTTAGATCCCAATTGGAACAGCTCATAATTATGAATGTAGTCAGCATGTTGCAGTGGGTTAATAACCCGGTCGCTTGTAGTGGGAACACGGTAATGGAAAACGGAGATACAGGATGAAGACGTGCAACCGTGGCCAATCAGTGCGCTAGTATGACAAATGCAATTTTTGCCGCGTGTTATGCAAAGTCCGTGTCTCTGGTCTCATTACTGTAATGCGACTACAAGCGGCAGCGTAACACAACAATAGTGTGTCACTATTAGGACAAAGGAAACTAGGCAACAATAGTCGACCAAAATCTCTCTGCCAGTACCTCCCGATATCAGCCATCATATGTTCCTTGCCCTATAATATACCTACTTAAATATGTTTCCAATAAATAGTTCTTCAATAAATACCGTACCAAAAATAATGCTCTAGATTTCCCCAATTTTTACTTGTTATATTCTATCCTTCCATTTTTACTTGTTACATATATTCTATCCTTCCTTTTGGTTTACAAAATTTGCCGTGGGAAGCGGCGAGAGTTGCCTAGCTAGACTCTGTTTCGCGTGCTATGCCCCGACAAATTTAAAGGAGGGTTAGAACATAACAAGGCGAGAGGGGCTGAGAGGGGGTCGAGCAATGCAACCTTTTAGCAAGCTAACGCGTGGCAGCATCATGAATATATACCAGTGCTACTAATACATATAATACAGTTACCTGTTTCTAATAAATCGCTATTCTTCGTTCCCACAGAAAAGTTACCGCCTGCTGATGCCGTAGTGGAGAAGTTGTTTTCCCGTTTATTCACGCCATTTCGTACTTTCATTCTCTCCTATATAACATTGCAGACAGATCATTATATGTGTAAGAACTAGTGAAGAGTATATATTTATTGAAATATTCTGAAATATATTAGTCTGCAACACCCTATATCACTCTAACCCAATAATTTGTCACAGAACAGTGTTGAGAACCGCCCCCCGAATGAACATGACATTTAACACGACCAGCTTCGTCCCCTACCTCATGACTCAGCCAACACCAGTGGAGCAGTACATCATGGCAACATGGACTCTATCCCTGTCTTTAATATGTCTAACAGGCAACACTATTGTGCTCAAAGGAACGAACCATCTCCGTCTGGATCGCATCACAAAGGTGTTTATCCGGCATCTTGCAGTTGCTGATCTATTCAATGCCATGGGCAACCTTGTTATCGCATGGTTCCAGTTTACCAAACAACCCTTTTTTAAAGACATGACACTTTACTGTGTCCTACACACGCGGTATGTGTACTTTTTCGGCGGCCTAGATATATTTTTTGTTGCAGCCATCAACATCAGTAAAGTGCACGTGTTACTTTTCCCAATGGTCGCTCGAGCTCGACAGCGGAAGACGGGGGAGATCATTGCAGGGAGTTTCTGGGTCTCCCAGTTTCTGCTCCAGATATTCACCGGAACCTACAGCGCCCTGACTGGCACAGGATGGGGATTTTTCGCACGATCCTGGTACCAGTGTACCATTCTGGGAATGCAGAAGAGGGTTAACTTCATCAACAACTTAGTCATGGTCCTCTTACCAACTGCTATTGTAATAGGAACTACCGTGTGGATGCTTCGCTTTGTTAGGACGAGGGTCCGGGGCTACCAAGCCACCGTTCTTATGCCGGTCATGGTTTCCATTGTGTTCATCTGCTCTTTCGTGCCCTTTACAATTACTAACGTATACAGGACGAACAATGAAGGAACCGCAGCACTAGAAGCGACCTGGTTTATCCTTGCCTCCCGATATGCTATGTGTCTCATACTCGTAAATTATTCTGCGAATCCGGTGATATATTTCTTTACCGTGAGGAGTTTTAAGGAATGGTGTCTAACCCTGTTGGGAGCGCAGACATCCAATCGCTTACAAATGTCACGGAGCAAGGAGGGAACGAGCGATCGTGCTGTGAGTGGAACGACGGGAGCGTCACGGCACACTACTTCTGTACTGTAATTTAAACAAGGTAGGCTCTGACAATGATAAACAAGGGCCCCAGCAGGTACAGTGCACCAAACGCACCCACTGCTGTAATAGGACACTTTCACAGTTGGCTGACTTGGAGCACAAAACAATTTGAAATATATTAACATGCTGGTATTTGTGTTTATGTTCGCTAAAAGCTGATATAATATTATATTGTTTGTTTATAGCGGTAAAGATTGTGAGACCCCAATAAAATATAACCTAAATTATTTTCAAGTCTAAACTCAATGTTTTTAAATCAAAAACGAAATTGTAAGGTTTACAAGTTTACAAGTTTACAATAAAAGTTTTAGTGTACACAACAGGCCTTCCCTTAGTGGGTCCACCTAAATAAATTAAACACGTATCACCTCTCAGCCACTCTCAGACATTTACAGCACATTGAGGGGAAATATCATTGGGAAGTGATGGATAGCCTCTGACAGGGGGACGGTCATAAAAGCCTGTCAAGTAATTGCCCAGGGATGATTTGAATTGACCTAAGCTTCCGCAAGAGTTAACGGCCGCTGGCAACCTGTTCCACAGGTGAGCAGCTCTCGGTCCGAAGGAAGAATGGTACTGATTCGCTCTCCAGGTCTCAGCCCGATAAGGAAACACTGGTGGGACTAACCTCATACCCAGCCTTGCACTGTGTTGGAACACAAGATTTGCAGAATTCGGAACAAACCCATGGATCGTCTTCCACACATGTATCAACATGTAACGTTGTCTCCTACGTTGAAGAGACATCAGGTTGAGAACTTTTAATCTCTCCCAATAGTCGAGATTCTGCATTCCATCAAGTCTTCTAGTAAAACACCGTTGGACGTTCTCAATTGACTTGATGTCCCCAGACTTTGACGGATCCCAGACCAGACAACAATACTCCAAAATTGGTCTGACCAGTGATTTGAAGAGTTGCAACATTACCTCTGGTGAACGATCTCGAAAAACACTGAAAATCCACCCAGATAGGAGAGAGGCTCTCCTCACAATGGTGGCAATGTGCTTAGACCAAGAACCATCCGAGGACATCTGGACACCCAAGTCACGGACATCAGCTTCAGGAAACAGTTGTACTCCAGATTTTGTGGTATACGAACATATGTCGACTTCCGGGGTGGTCAGGCAGACATTTGGCTGAAACTCAAATTAATTTGTTTAAAGTAGTGTTGAAAAGTTACTGGATATGTATAAAAATGACAAACAAGGGGTAAATAATAAAAATAATACGATTGATCTGTGCGAGCAAATGGACGAGATGGGTGGAATTATAATCAGCGTGAGGTGCCAGTGTTGAGCGTTGATTGGTTAATTTGACTAAACTAAACGGTTTCTGATAGATAATCGATAGCACTCGTCAGTTACCTCCAAAGAGGGCCCTAGCCATACCATAACGGACAGTAATAACTCATCTCTACCGCCAAAATCGATAAATTGTCATCAGAGCAAGTAGCGACGTCGGACGTTCCAAAAAAGAAAAAAGACAGTTTTCGATTTTTTAAAAGTTCAATTCTATTAAATATATATTAGAGTGATCCATAATGATTTTCGCTAGCTATTTTTTCGGGGTTTCGTTCATGGGAGCCCTAAAATTTTTACAGGAACTTGTTCGGCACGAAATTTTGATCTCACAACACCATTTTTAGGGACCAGTCTATGTTTCTTCCAAAGGCTATAGCCCGTTTTCTAGTGGTTGGCCACTATGCCGTCTTCCGTATCAAAATATGGTCAAAATGCAAGTAAATTTTATGAGAATTAGCGGTTTTCACATATAAAGTAGTCCATTCTATCAGTTGTCATCGGAAACAAGCCATTTTGAGCCGAAAAATATGCTGGATTGGAGTAGGGGGCTAAAAATCGCCCGAAAAGTGGCACAAAATGTGATTTCAAATTGCCTGTTTTCGGGCAACATTTTTGAACTTCAATTTTAGGCCTTCTAAGATATCCAAAACCGTCAAATAACTTAAGCATCATGTAGAACTAAGTTTGATTTGTAATTTGAGCTTTCAATCTTGGCAAAAGACCAACCAGGTCCGTGGTGACAGCCTTTCAAAGTGAAAAAATGGGTTTTTGACCAATTTCTAAAAATAGCCCACAAAATAAAATGTGAAAATCGGATTTAGATTTAATTTTTACACAAATGTCCCAAAAAGATGTCTTTCTTTCCCTATAAAAAGTCCTGGATCCATTGGAATCAATTTACGGCCTCTACAGGGCTAAAACCAAGGACTGAAATTTGGGTTGTAAGACCGGAACAAAACTGAACTTCATAAATAGTCCGTCACCGGTAAAATTCTGTCATTGAAAACTTTAAACATGGTCTTAGGGTTAACAAATAGTCCAAACTAAAAGATCCTGTAGAAATTTTTGGTCTCTATCATCACTAGCGATCAGGAAGTACCTAGCGAAAATCATTATGGATCACGCTAATATTATATTCAATTCGGATCACGAAGCGCGCGGTAATAAAATATGCGCGGCTCAGATTGAAGATTTGCGCGTTCCAATTTAAAACACGCGCGCGCCTTGAAGTCCATATTTTCAAGTTTAAAGTCGCGTTGGATAACAAGTTTCTGATTGGCCAACAGGTAGACACATGAATGAATTAATTACACTAATGAACTTTGCGATAACATAGTTCGGTAATGTTTTTATTCCATATAAGGCGATCACCTGCTTCAGTGCTGTGAGGCACGTGCTTGAGGAGGCCATATATGGGCATCACCTGCGCACCATGTAGGGAATAATTCAGCTACTGTCTGATTTGTTGGGAAGCGCGTGGCAGACCATTTCTTTTGGTATGCCTCACAGCCGTGCTACCTCTCTTTCTCTCGCTCTCTCTTGCCGTGATGCTTTAGTTGCAATTGTTGTCACTCCCTAAATGCTATAATTGCTCCTCCTTTCTGCCTAATCGCTTTCTGTAGTTTAAACGCCGCTCTTTACTCCACTCTCTCAGCAGCTAATTTCGACTTCTTCCAATAGGAGTAAATCCTCTAGTTAATTGTGTGAACGCCAAGATTGCTTTCAGTCGAAGCAACCCTTCCTTCAGCACCTCGCTGACCCCAGCCTCCAGTCGGGCCCAGGGCTGGCCACTACTAGGATCGGGGGCAGCATCATTAGGTGGGTGTGTTTCCCGCCCAATTTGTGTATTGTATAGTGTGGTGAACCTCCCCCCCCCATTATACATTGTAATTATCCTCCCTCCCCTGTGTTAAATAAGGCGGGCCATTGATCTCCCTCCTAAGGAAAGTAGGGTCCAACATCCCGCCCTCTCCACCCCCCCCCCCATTATGATACTAACGAGGGTCTTAATAGGGCCCTCTATTGTCCTGAACCGCCTATCTGACGAGAATGCCACGAGTGAATATTTGGAGAACAATAGCCCCCTTAGACCTTTTAACCGACCATATAGTATAATAATCCCTCTCTCTCTTTCTCTCTCTCTCTCTCTCTCTCTCTCTCTCTCTCTCTCTCTCTCTCTCTCTCTCTCTTCTCTCACTCTCTCCTCACTCCTTCCCTAAACCTCCCGGCTCCCTTTGGTAAATAACACATCTCATTTGGCATATTGCTATATCGAGGGAGAGAGGGAGAGAGGGAGAGAGAAATGGCGGTAGAAAGGCCGGCGACCATTTGTCACCGGTTGACTGACTAGCCCCCCATGAACTATTTAACACTCCTCCACCCTCCATAATATATATTACTCAGACCCTGACATGCTTCACCCCAATCCCCCTCCCTATTTCTCACACTCTCCCCTCTATCTCAGGTGGTAGCGGGCTAGCATCAGGTCTTGCACAGTCCACCCTGAGTTCCCTGCAGAGCGAGGCAGCTTTGACTAACGAACAGATAAAGAATCTCTACAGACAAAGCAGCAATGTTCGATCGGCGGTAATTATATTATGCACAGAGAGAAACACATGCATATTTTGTGATCATAACAAGTCGTCCATTATACACGAATCCTCCTAATCGTTATATATGGTCAATTGATCAATTGTCAACTGCTCTCTAAGCATTCTAAGTGATTCACATAGCTGAGTTAGTCTAACAACTATAGTAACGATTTATTAATTCCAATCTCCCCACAGCAGAACCAAAGCTCAAGTTCCTTTGGGAAACCCAGCGCAATCCCAGACACCCTTGAAAGGCTGAAAGAGGAGTTTAACTTTCTCCAGGTATGTTTCACATGTAACACACACAACATGTGTAAATACTTGTACTCTATCTTATCATTACCCATTCCCCCGAGTGTCTCTCCTTACCTCCCCCTTCTTTGAGTCATATGCCGTTAAACATGTTACAGAGAACAAATCAAATGTGAATTGGTATAACTGTCAACCGTTATATATTTGTCTCCCAACACCCCCTCCTCTAAAATCCCTTCTCTCTTGCAGGCACAGATATTACAGCTGAATGCTGAACGTGAAAAACACTCTGTTGAGAGACAGGACCTACACCGTCAGGCAGTCATGGTAAGTACAACAGCCCCCTGTAACTTGACAACAACTACCCCTCATCATTCTGAGAAAACAACATTCCCCCTAACTTGACACCCCTCATCTTTGGTCGTTTTCCGAGATTTTACAGAGAAAACAAGAGTCCACCTATCCTTTTGATGTCTATTATCCCCTGTCTGTTCTTTTATTTCTCAATACATTTGTAGCATCATGAGCCCTATATGCTATCATGAGCTGTTAGTTGACAATTGGTGTATTGAGACTTGAGAAGGGCCATCCGAGAGTTGTTCTGTAGATCAGTGATACATATTATGATTGATATGTTAAGAAGTAAAGGGGTTGCGTAGTGTCAGAGTGTGTATCATGGATGTGCAGAGACAGAGACAGAGACAGAGAGGGAGACAGAGAGAAAGAAAGAGAGAAACCGGGAAAATGTGTATCGTGTAATGCGGCACGAACTACCTATGCACAACCTTTTCACTTTATTTCCCACTTACCAGCTACCTCTCTCTATCTCTCTCTCTCTATCTCTCTCCGTAACCAACTGTAACTCTCCTGATTCCCTCCTAATTAGTGTAATTCCCATCCAGTTTAAACACCCCCTCTCTTCCTCAGTACTATGAAATGAGTTACGGATTAAACGTGGAGAAGCACAAGCACGTAAGTAAACTGCATTGTTTGTTAAAACTCCCTGCTGGCTCCTTTATTATAACATTTTAAACCACTCACTCGGCTCCTTCATCCATTTTAAACTCACCCACCGGGGGGAATCCTCCATATTTTAAAGTCTTGTCACTTTTAAAACTCTCACCGGCTACTAACCGCCCAGATATGACCGTGAGAAAACACTTATAGCGAGCTGAGTCGAGATGTGCTTGGCAGTGAGGTGTAAATATTGACGTGCAATTTAACTGAATAGAACACACACTTTCTCTCTCTCGTTTAAAACTCAATCCATCTTAAAACTAGCCCATATATCAAGAGAGATGAGAGAGGGATATAGAGAGATGGTTATGTGCTAGTAATCTCATACAATATCTCTCAGTTACAGAGAGAGAGATGCAGATGGTTATATTATATATGTGGGTCGGTAGATTGGTCGGTATTATATGGATCGTATGCATCAGTAATAGTCGTTGATGGAGCGGGGCGGAGAATTAAAATATTGAGGGAGAGTGAGGAGAGAGAAACTACTACTGTAGGAGCGCTGTAATAACTTGGCAAGCACTTATCATCCTGGGGGACCTGGGGTGGCGGAGAGAGGGGGGAAGCCTAATGGACATTTTTGGAGGGTAGTCGAGAGAGGATTATATTTATGTTTTCTACCCTGTCGCTTTAGTGGCGAGATATAGAGAGAAAACTGAAGGGAGAAGGATAGGGATGTAGATTGGACATGAAAGACATTTCTCTCTCTTTCTCACTCTCTCTCTCTCTCTCTCTCTCTCTCTTTCTCTCTCTCTCTCTCTCTCTCTCTCTCTCAATCTCTCTCTCTTTTCTCTCTCCCTTTCTCTCTCCCTTTCTCTCCCTTTCTCTCTCCCTCTCTCTCTCTCTTTCTCTCTCTCTCTCTCTCTCTCTCTCTCTCTCTCTCTCTCTCTCCTCTCTCTCCCCCTCCTCTTGCTAGGGACACCATCTGGCCTAATTTGCTATTGCCATGCAACGAATGACATTACATGTTGTAGTGAGGCACATATATTATATATATAGACGACTCCTGTAATGTCTGCTTCTTAGAGCGACCCCCACCCGTGAGAGAGAGAGAGGGAGGGAGAGAGAGAAAGGTAGTGTGGGTGGGGTGATTGAGAGAAAAGTGATGGAGTAGGTAGGACCGGTCTGCACAGCTTGAAGTGATACACGTTGAGATGGAAAGAAAAGGAGAGAGAGAGAGAGAGAGAGAGAGAAAGAGACAATACGAGGGAGAGAGTGAGAGAGGGGGGCTGAGAAAGATAGAGAGAAGGGGAGAGATAGTAAGGTAAGAGTGAGAGAGAGATGAGAGTTGTAGAAATGGAGTAAGGACGTTGGCGCCACATGAGAAGCGCTTCCCAAGCTGGTTTACAAAGAAATATAAAAAAAGATAGACAGGCATGACGAAGAGTTGAAACACAGAAAGATAGAGTTGGATAATGTGATAATGTGAATATAGTGGGGGGATGAGAGTGGGCCCATGAGAGCTGGTTATTCGATGCAAACTCCTAGCGGTGATGTGAAGTGGAACATTAATTAACGATTGAAGGAATGCAGCGGCGGGGGGGGGGGGGGTGATTTGGTCAGTGGTAGGCGAAGGAATAAACAACAATGGTAATCAGGATGTGCCGTACATAAGGACAACGAATGCTTGTCATTTCATTAATCTTGCTATGTCTTTGTAGATCTTCCCTCTCTGTTGCTGCGGGAAGAGGTGATAGAGTGAGGGAGCCCGATAAAGTCTGTCACCTTGTTAGGGCTGCTTCTGCGAGTGAGAGGAGAGTGAGAGAGAGAGAAATGGGTTATCGTGTACCCCTGAGTGATTATAATAGCCAGCAGGATTCAGATTTTTCCCCCCAGGTTATGACCTTTACACATTTCTATCTCTCTCTCTCTCTATCTCTCGCTCTCTCTCTCTCCTCTCTCTCTCTCTTCTCTCTCTCTCTCTCTCTCCTCTATCTTCTTCTCTTCTCTATCTCTCTATCTCTCTCTGTAACATGATCGGTGTTGGTGAGTAATAAAATCAGAGAGTGAGTTGTAACCCTCGTGGAAGTAGGTGTCGTAGGCAATTCCATTGAGTTACCGACGAACGGCCGCAAATCACACGAGAGAGAGAACGAGAATGATTAGATAGAAAGAGGAAAGAATAGAAAAGAATAGAAATGAGATGGAGGGAGAGAAATGATAAAGAGAGGGAGAGGGAGGGAGAGATTATGAAATGAGATAGCGGTCCACAGAAAGGTCAGCTCAGTAATTTGTTTCTTATTGAACTCCGGGGTACAACAGCTGATCTGTTCATCAGGAAACACTCTTTTCTCAAACTTGCGTTTTCGAACATTCTGGTGATTAAGGTTTTGGGGGTGGGGGGGGCGGGGGGAGGGGTTCAGTTGTCAGAATAAAATAGATTTTCAGAATTTAACTAGCCCCCTTTTTCTGGGGGGGGTTTTACCCTATTGGGGCCTCGGGGGTAACCCAAAATTAGCATGGAAATTCCCAAACACCCTTTCATTTTAAATTTCCAAAGGGGGGGGGGGGCTTATCAAAATAAAACCCCTGGGTGGTTTTTGGTATGGACTAATCCTTCAAAAAGAAGAAAAAAACACCCCGGTTGAAATTTTTCAGGGCCCATCTAATTATCCAGCCCTTATTTTTCCCTTTTTTCTGTGTCATTTCATTTTTCTTCCTTTTTTCTTCCCTTTTCCGAAAAAAAAAAACCCCGTGTTTTAAATTAAAGTGAAGTAAATAAGATGGCCCAGCAGACGACAACCCCGCCCTGTTCCACTCCCACCTCTATTCCTACTTCAGTTTTAGGGAAACCCAAAGTCACATCCCTTGGTAAGTGCCCCTACTCCCTAGCAAATAGCAATGTTATGGTGGGGTATAGTTCTTGATTCACAAAACTATAAACGAAATTTAATTTGGAACATGGAAAATCCATAAAAATTTTTCCGATACCCCACATTTTTTGCCACACCCGAATTTTTTTTTTAAAAATTTTTCCAAAATTTAAAAATTTAAAGGATTTTTTTAAAAAAATTTAAATTTACACCCCAAAACCCCAAATTTTAAAAAATTTTTTTTTCCCCCCCCAGGAAAAGGTTTCAAAAGGGGGGGGCCCTCCCTTTTTTCCTCCTCATTGGTTCAAAAAAGCCTTTAAAAACCCAAAAAAAAAAAAAGGAATGTTTTTTTTTTTTCCCCCCCTTTTTTTCCCCCCCCCCCTCCTTTCTCCCCAAAATTTAAAACATTTTCTTGGTAATTTTAACTGAAAATTTACTACCCCCACTTGGTTTCCATTTCCACCCCCCACCCCAACTTCTGCCCCGAGCAATTTAAAGTGCATAGACTATATATTTTTATTAGACTGGCCCTTATCAGGTTTTTTAATTGTCATATTTTCGAAAAAAAACTTATTGATTAATTTGTTAAAAATGATCTGCTATTACACCCGCAAGGGGTTTTGCAATTGGCTAGAGCACGTGATCTGTGATAAGTGTCAGTCATGTTATATATGGGTGAGAAAGAAAGCGGACATTTCAACACTCTCCCCCCAAAGCGTAAAAAGGGGGGGGAAAAAAAGTTCCGTCCTTAATAATGGAAAAAAAGATGGGGGACCCAACCCGGGGCCCCCCCTTTTTCCCCCCTCTCTCCTTCTTTCCCCCCCCTCTCTCTCTCCTTCCTCTTCTCTCACCTCTCCTTTAATTGAGTTGTAAAGTTTAACCCCTCTCACCACCTTTTTTCAAAAAGGAGAGCACTCTCCACCCCCCTCCCTCACTCTCAATATGAAAGTGTTTTTGAAAAATTACAAATACCCACACGCTCTAACAAAGAAATGAAAAATCCCCCCCGGAAATTCAGCCGCAGCCAAAGAAGCATTTTCCCGGGGGTCATTTGGGAAACCTCCCAGTACCCGGTACCCCAGCAATTTGTCCAAGATTTCAGCGCCATAGCCCAAACTCCGGGGCTGGTTCCTAAAAGCGCCCGGAATTTGGTAGTCTTTTTTCCAGCTTAAAAGGTAACCCAAATAAACATTGGTAACGGTATTTAACATACCAATGTGATAGAAAAAAAACAAATATGGAGGGAAGGGGCCCCGGGGGTTTTAAGGTCTGTCGGGATGGAAAAAAAATTTTTTTTTTTAAAACGCTTTTTTTTAAATGCGTTATTTCTGGATCACGGTAAAAGGCATTGGGATCAGGTCAATCCAAAAAGGGTAATTTTAAAAAATTTTAAGCTGTTAGGGTCATAGAGAAAAAGGTTTGATTTTTATTTTTTCCAAAAAATCCATTTCCCA
Organism: Hormiphora californensis; assembly: GCA_020137815.1. Taxonomy (NCBI): domain Eukaryota; kingdom Metazoa; phylum Ctenophora; class Tentaculata; order Cydippida; family Pleurobrachiidae; genus Hormiphora; species Hormiphora californensis. The sequence goes on from CM035354.1 coordinate 6,410,588, forward strand.
AGGGCTGAATGAAAAATTTTTCGGGCTTGGGGGGGTTTAAGGGAAAGGAACTTTTAGGACCCCTCCAGGGGGAAAGGAAAGGGAAACCCCCAGAGGGGAAAAAGGGGGAGAATTTGAGCCGAAAAGGGGAGAAGAAGAGCGAGCCCCATTTTCTCTCATATGCTTTCTTTCTCTCTAACAGAAACCCTTTCCCTCGGCTTGCTCTGAATCTCCTCTCTCCCCATCTATTATCCGTTTCTCTCCTCTATTTTTATAGGGATAATTTTCCCTTTTCCTTTTTCCCATCCTCTCCCATATATTTCTTATCTCTCTCTCTTTCTCTATTCACTAAAAATTTTCGAAGTTTTGGGGGGTTCCATCTTCCCTCCCGGGTGGTTGGGTGGGAAAATTTAAAAGGGGGTACGGGGGGGCCCCGAAAAAAATGGGGAAAGGGTTTTCCCCTTAAAAAACCCCAAAACCCCAGGAAAACCCGTTTTAACCCTGGGTTTAATGGGCAAAATTTTCACTTATTTATGTTAAAAAAAAGGAAGGAGACAAAATTACTTTGAGAAGTTTTTAATTTTTTAGGGTCAACGTTCCTTTACCACCGTGGTTTTTTCTTTGGGTCCCCCTTTTAAAAGGGAGAGGAGTAGAAAGGGAAAACGAAAAGGGGTCGGGAATTTTTTTTTAAGGGGGTTTGGGGGAAAAATTATGTGCATATGGGCTAGGTTTTTTAAAGGGGTTTGGGGGGACCGGGGGGGAGCAAAATTAGGGGGTTTTTTGGGGTTTTTAAAAAAGTTTAGGGCATGGGACAGACGCATTATTCAATTTTAAATTTCGACGATAAGAGGCCCACACTCTCTTTTTTCTTTTCCACTCCCTCTCTCCCCTCTCTCTCTCTCCCCCCCCCTTTCCCCTTCTCTCCAGCTTCCCTATCTTTCTCTCTTTACTCTTTTTTCCGCTTACTTTACCCCCATTAAGCTTTGGGGGAAAGAAAAGAGGGGGGGAAAGAAAACCCAAAAAAGGGCGAAGGACCCCCCGGGGGGCCCCCCCCAAACAGCAAACCCCCCCCCTATCTCTTCCGCGCCCTAGCAACTAGAGACAGAGAGTTGTTAGGTGCAACAGTAGGAAGAAACACGACTTAACACTTTACCCTTTTAAGCGGGAAAACCCCTTATTTTTTGTAATCCCCCCCTGATGAAACCCATATTCCCATCAGGCGGAAAGTTCAGTGACCCCCCAAAAACCCGTTCTTCAACCGTTCCCCCCGAAAAAAACAACTCAAAACCGTGAGAAACCCAGGTTCCCAAGAAAACAAGAAACCGGGGCCGGGGGGGGGGGGCCCTGGGAAAACCTTACGGGGTGCAAAATAAAAAGAGCTTAAAAAGAAAAAGTGGGAGGGGGGCGGGGTTTTAGTAGAGTTAAACAACCCCTTTACCCAAGGTTTTCATTTTTTTTGTTGGCGGGCCCAGTGAGCTAAACGCCCCCCTTTCCACCTGACTGCGCCCTTGGACCAAAGATACCTAAATCTTGTAAAGTCGTCCAAACACAACACCACGGTGAAGTCGTCTGCGCCGTTGCTATAGGTAACTATTAGCCTAGTGATTATTCTCAAGAATTTTAATGTAAATATTTTTTGGGAAACTTAAATTTCATTCATTTTTGCAGGAAAGAAAAAGAAAAAGGGGGTTTATTGGGTAGATAGGTGATATAAAATTTTAGGGAAATAGAAGCGAATGATAAAAATATTTACTTAGGGGAATATAATGGTAGGGAGAATTGTTATTAGTTTTTTGGGGTTTTGATAGATGGGAGGCGAAAAGGCGATAAAAAGGGGGGGGGGGGGGGCCCCCCCCCAAAAAAAAATTTTTTTTAAAACCTTGCATGTGTGACACCCTCCCTTTGGGGACACCCCGGCCTAATGGCACTTTTACAGGGCGGCGGGGGTTGTGTCAAATTTTGGGGTTCCCCTAACGTCCCCAAATCATAAAGGAAAGTCTACCATCGAATGCGGGTGAGTTTTTTTGGAGAGTCCCTAATTTTTTTTTGCTATGGCATCCCCTTTCCTTTTTCCTCTCTACACATAACAATCATTCCGGTTACATTTAATCAGGCCGGCGCAAAGGGGGGGAAAAAGATATTTTATTCCCCCATCCAACCCTTTCACTGCTGTCTCACCATGTTTTTGGGGAGTTTTATGATGATGAAAGAAGGTTTAGCTGAAATTTTTTTCCCCTTCCCCTTCTTCTCTCCTCTCTCTCAGCTTCTTTTTTTTCTTCCTCTTCTCTTCTCTCCCTCTCTCCTCTCCCCCACACAGCTCAGTGCCAGGAAATACCAATGAAACAGGGGGGGAAACAAAAGAAACCCCCCCCCCACCCACGCCCACCCCCCCCACTTTTTCCTTATGTTTTCCCCCCAAATCCCAAAATTTTTACTTTCTTTTTTGATGGCCGTCCGAGGAACGGCGTAGGGCCCCGAGAGTTTTTTTGTTTTTAGGGGGGGGGAGAGGGGAGAAGAGGGGGAAAAAGAGAGAGACGGCCAAGAAGAGAGAGAGAAGGCTTCTCCGCGCTGTATATGGAGGGTGGATGAACTGGCCGGCAAATGAAACCTACAATATTTTAATGGTCAGCAAGAGATAATGCCCGTGTCCTGGTGTTTAAAGTTTTGAGGCCCCCGAATGGGTCACAGGTCCCTACCTCCCCGGGGAGAGGGGGGAGGGGGAGGGAGAGGAGAGGGGGAGAGAGAGAAATTTTTGGACGTTTTGCCAGATGAGAGCACCATCTATCTAAAATTTTTCAAGCTAACCGTTCCCGCAGTGCCCCCACTGCTGCGACCTGTGCCAAATTTTAGGTAGACATGGGGGAGACTTTTTTAGAAAGGATGGAGACGGAGAGAAATGGAGGGAAAAGGGGAGAAGGGGGGGAATTAGGGGAGAGAGAGGGGGAGTGAGCAGTAGAAAGAGTTGTTGTGAGACGAGACCATGTACATAGGCAGAGAAGGAGGGTGTAGATCCATCGCTCTCATATGAGCAGATTAAAGGCAGACTCTACTCTCTCTCTCTCTCTCTCTCTGCTCTCTCTCCTCTCTCTCTTCTGCACTACGCTCTCTCTCTCAATACGAACGCTGATTCTCGTCTCTTATCTCTCTCTCTCTCTCTCTCTCTCTCTCTCTCTCTCTCTCTCTCTCTCTCCGCTCACACTCAAAACACAGTGGTCCAGGAAGGTACGCATATAATGCATACGGCCTGCAACTATTGCACGGTCAACTAATTTGCTCCTCCTTTTCTCTTTCTCTCCATGCCCCTACCCAGTCCCCATCTTTATATTCTATCTCTCTCTCTCTCTCTCTCTCTCTCTCTCTCTCTCTCTCTCTCTCTCTCTCTCTCTCTCTCTCTCATTCTCTCTCTCTATCTCTCATTCCATCCCACTCTCTTCCACTCACTAACAGGGTATATATTCCTCCGTTTCAGAAAGACAACTATATTCGGGTTTGCAAGTTACTACCAGACGGACGATCACTTCTCGTGTGCGGGGAGGCTCCCACCCTATCAATATGGGACCTTACACAGGTAATTAGGAGGTGTTAATTAACCTTAATTAACATATTCTCAAATACATTGGCTACCTCCAGGCTACCTCAATTAAGGTAGCTAACCCCCCTCCCCCCATAAGTTCATTTAGTCTATGCACTAAAATTTAGTCTAGTTGAATTTTCACATGGAATTAGTGAATAATGAATTTAAATTTAATTTCCTAACAGCTATTTAAATTGCCCATTCACTATTCCAACCTTATACCCTGGCTCCAGTATACCTTGGTGCCAAGGGGGGTACAAGGAAGGTTCAGCTCGTGAAATAAAACAATTAATTACCGTGTTGAACCTCTGGGTTTAAAACAATAGAATATGTCATCTCTATTATTATGATGTGGAGATGAACCTCGACGCCATAAGGAATTATTTAACATATTATGTTAAATAATTTCTTGTTCGCCACAAGGAACGCAGTCGTTGTATCCACATTCCACAATGCAGCTATAGATGAGTCCTGACTGGAAAGAGAAAATATCATCCTCCTTTTTTGTGGTCACAGCTGTATAAACAGCACAATACCCTTCTCTGTATCCTCCCCCACCCTTTCTCTCTCTCTCTCTCTCTCTCTCTCTCTCTCTCTCTCTCTCTCTCTCTCTCTCTCGCCCTGATTTTGGTAATCACCCCCATTGTTCCGCAGTTTGGTCCCCCACAAAGAGTGCACCCTCATGATACAGTGTCCCAACAAATCCCGATCAAATAATCCCACCTCCCTTTATTATACAACAACCCTCCTTGGTCAGAACAATACAAATCTCTCTCCTCGTCTTGTTTAGATTTTAAAACAAATCTCTCTCTCCTCACAGGGCAAACCACGACTAAAAGGAGAGATAAAATCGCCTGCTCCCGCTTGTTACGCAGTCGCCATATCCCCCGATAATAAGACATGTTTTAGTTGCTGTAGTGATGGTAATATTGCAGTGTGGGATCTACACAACAAGGAACTCATCAAGTAGGTTCACGTGTAATTGTATTTAGTAACAAAGGAAAACACGAGTTATTTTGGTACTTTGGAAATAACAATATGTGTATTCAGTATAGCAGTTCCCTCCTTGTTTAAAAAGGATTATATTAAAAGACATGCGGTAAAAGAAGTGATTGGTTTTCAATCCAGGAGACAGTTTTAAAGTTAGGGTCGGTGTTTTATAGAGGGGATGCAACTTGCGATAACCAGCCACTATCGATATGAATCATTTTAAATAGTATGATAGGGATGATGTCTTGCTGCTGCTGCCTGAGATAGGGGGTGGGTTAGTTAAACAGAAAGGGGCTAGTTTGCACTGACAGGTCTTTAAATAACTAATAAGTGGTAGTTGAAGTATCGTTTAAATTCGCCTGTCACTGCCGTTATATTTATAGTACCCTTATTATAGTACCCTTATTATTTCAGATTAGTTTACCAATTATCTGTTTTCAGGCAATTCCAAGGTCATACAGATGGTGCTAGTTGTACAGACATCTCTACTGACGGCACTAAGCTCTGGACAGGTGAGAGAGAGAAACTTGTACTATACCTCATTTTTCCCTGGTCTGTGTTCTCTCAATCTCCCACCAATTTCCCTCTCTCTCTCTCACTTTCTCTCACCCCTCGCTCTCTCTGTCGTTTCCCACCGCCACGGTTCTCTCACAACTAGCAATATCGGTACTGTTGCCAGCCTCCAATGCTATGAGAAGTACGGCGCGCCAACATTTTTTGTTGTTTTGGCGCGCTATATGGAGGTGTTGCGCGCGCGAAATTCCCACAGTTCTCTCGCCATGTCTAGACCATGTCTCACTCTCCCTCTCTCTCCTCATCTCTCTGATCTTTCACAAGACGGTTTCCGATAATTATTGACCAATTTGACCATTCATTTATATTGCAGGAGGACTTGATAATACGGTTCGTGCGTGGGATCTCCGTGACACGAGCAACAAATTGGAAACATTTGAGTTCACCTCACAAATCTTCAGTCTGGGTTACTGTCCCAAGGACGATTGGGTGGCCGTGGGGTGAGTTTCCTTATCCCTTCCCTACTCCCATTATAATTGCCCTGTAATTCCTGGTCGATTTGGGAGAGAGATAGAGAGGAACAGTAAATACTTGGAGATTGGAATGTGTGACAATATTCTCTTCTCCCCTCCCCTCTCACTATGTCGTCTCTAGGAGAGACACTATATATCCCAATGTGTTAACACCCTGTATATTTCAGTATGGAATCCTGTTATATCGAGCTATTCAATGTTAACAAAAGCATAACAGAGAAGTACCAACTCCAGAAACACGAGAGTAGTGTTCTCTCTCTGAAATTCAGTAGTGATGGGAACTGGTTTGTTACAACTGGCAAAGATAACCAGATGAATATATGGACAACACCACACGGATATAACGCATACCAGGTACACGACACTTCCTTGTCGTACAGTGCGGTATATTGTACTAGTCTGACTGTGTATCACCCACTCTATGAATTAGTGAGACTTCATGGCTACTTCATATTTGACAGGGGAATAGCTGGCCCACTGCCAAACTATTATACTACATGGCAAATTACCCATTTGTCGCAACGAAGCCCTGTCCCATATCCCCTCATTCCTTCACATCTCTCAAATCACCTCTCACAACTTCTTTAGCTGTCACCTCTAACACAGCTCTATTTCAGTCCCAAGAAGCAGCGTCAGTCCTTGGCTGTGATATATCAGAGGACGACAGGTTCATTATTACCGGATCTGGGGACAAGAAGGCAACTCTATACGAGGTGGTATACTGAACAATCCCACAGAAAGCAGATGAGGTCTAAAGAAACAGATGGTGTAGATAGAGAGAGAGAGGATTGGAGCCAGTACCTTCCAGAGATGGAAGAAGAAGATGATATATGAATGATATTGAGAAAGACTGATATAGCGATGGATTCGTTAAAGTGTGTGTATTGTGCGGTAAAGTGCGGCGGTTTAGTTTTATAAAGGCACACGCCACACTTAACTTAAACTATTTTTAATCTTCTTTACTATACCACTTGGTTATCGAAGTGTGTTGAACGTAATCCAGGAGAGGGAGAGAGAAAGTGAAAGACTGTATCTGTAAAAGATGGTTCGAGGGAGTGATTGAGGAGAGAACGAACGAAAGTAGGGAGATGGGATGGTGTGTTCAACCATTATATATCAGACGATTTTCCGTCAGTTTATCTACTTTGTATATCTGGTAGTTAGAACCCTGTTTTCCCCCGTAACAGTTGCATTGTTCGTACTGTCTTAGTCTAACCTATCATCACAGTACAACGTAGTAATTAGCCCTATAGCGGTAAAATTGCTCTGAAAATTGTTTCCCCTCGAATATTGGTTCATCACATTTTACTTTTTATGTTTAAGTTATGTGTTTTTAGTTAAAGAAGTTACTATCGATATCTATAGTTTATCTTATCAAGGATCCCCAGATTCCTTTATTTTTTTGTGGCGATTGGACTTGGAGTCTAGATAAGGTGACTTGTGTCTTTGACGGCAGTCCAAATTGTAGTTTCTGCCCCTCTCTGTGCGATCAGATCTGTCTGGCGGTACCAACCGGATCTCAGCACACTGAGAATCAAAACGAGGTATGGCGCCGCCAGACAGCTTATGCCCTAAACTTATGGAACGAATGCCCTCATCCATGCCTTTACACTACTACTACTACCCCGTCTTCTTATTAGAGGTCTAATATATTATTATATCTAATGTGTGATGAGAACTGTATTCAGCTCGGAGATATGTGACATTTTGATTAAATTTTTATCAAATGAAAGTCTTTGTGCTTAATGAATCCCTCCCCCAATATCTATCTGGTGGTCCAGATATAATACCCACTATAATATTCCGATATCTTCGTGTCACTCCACCTTGCTAATCGACACTTCCCAGTTTCGTCACGATATCACGTGATACTACTCTGATATTATCACGTGCCCATCTTTCCACGTGGTGGGTGGCAACTTCATTTTCACAATTCCACGTCAGCATTACAATGCATTGGTACTATACGGATATTGGATAACGTTGCGTTCATCAACGGCAGTTGAACTTGATGATCAAGTTCAACTACCGTAATGTAATATCAATGAATATGATCATGCCTTGTTGTTGCCATACATCATACTCAACAAATGCAAATCATGCCGGAATCGGGCTTACTCAACAAGGGCTGACCCTTTCTTGCGGTGAGATTGAGAGTGGTCACACATATTGATATAGATATTAGATATTATGGCATGGCGGGGGGGGGGGGGGGGGCAACGAATTTTTTATATATTTCCTTAATTTTGGAATTTTTTATATATATATAAAAATATATAAAAATATATAAAAATATATAAAAATATATAAAAATATATAAAAATATATAAAGTTATATAAATAATATATAAAAATATATAAAAATATATAAAATAAACCCTTTTTTCACCCCTTTTACTTTCAAAAAAGGGGATTATTTCCATCTATTGTTCACTTGAATATGTTTCATAGAGTGTTTGAGAGGGTGATAGCTGTTTTACATAATTGAGAATGTGTTCAAAAGTGAATTATGCACTGTCAAAAGTAGAACTGGTGAAGAGTTGTTCCGGCCTAATAATATCTACCAGTTTTGGTGTGATTTCAATCATTTTTTGTATGTTGATCCGTGCAGATGTACTAGAACTGGTGAAGAGAGGTTGGGATCGCGAAACTAAAAAAACAAATCATTTTTGACGTCATGACGTTATTGACGCGACGTCACGATGTTACAAACGTCACATTGATGACGGAAAATCATCAGGATTATCTAGATGAAGATGCTGACCAAGTTTGAGATCAATTGAATGATATTTGATCCCGCTATGGCGAAAAACAGCTTTCTGTTTTCACACTTTCGGCACAATTTTTTATATATTTTTATACTAGCCTTCTATCTAGATTTCAGGGCCCCTTAGCTGCAGCAGACGCTGTGTGGGGTCCTTAGTGTGTACGGTTCTGATGTGTGTATTGATTTCTTTGCCTTTGTAAGTATACCTAAAATAGTTCTTCCCAGTAAAATATATTTTTTATATATTTTTATATATTTTTATATATTCATATGTATTTTTATATATTTTTATATATTTTATATATATATAAAAAATTATGTTTTTTTTTTTCAAAAAAAAGGTATATAAAATATATAAAAATATATAAAAAATGAGCGTTGCCCCCCCCCCCCCCCCCCCCCCCGGCATGGCGGTATCTCACAGTCACATTGAACCCACACATAACATTTAACAAGGCGGCCTCGTTTTAATTCTGAATCAGTGTGCACACCCCGCTTTGATTCTCAAGCGCACTATCCTTTAGGATCGAAACGAGATCTGGCTCAACACTCAACTCTCAATGTCTTGCACCGCCAGATAGTCTGGACAGAATGGACCATGTTTCCTATTTCGACTTGTTGAGTAAGCTACTCAACAAATTTGGGCCAATTTCTATCTGTCCATCTTGGTATGAAGGTGACAACTACATCGTTTTGCGGGGATAAGAATAAAAATAAATTCAAGACATTGTCAATCTCTAAAAAGAATAAAACTCCCACAGTCGAATATTTCTGCCAACAATTAGAAGGCAATAACTGTCAAAATGACAGCTGTCAGTTGTCACTCACTGGTCGAGAAATCTTTAATCAGTCACAATAAAATAAGTTATTTGAGTCCCTCAATCAAAATTAAATGTATATCAAATTAAAGCAATACCCCTCCAAGTTTGTTGAATCAATAACTCATAGTAAGGTCAACCACAGATCACACAGCTACAGTAGTAGTACTGTACTACTAGTACAGTGTCAATTAAAAGTCCCCCATATCCAGAACAGTACATTGTACCACAACAGGTGGTTCAGTGGAAACCGTAACGTAACTATAATCCACATCAGATATCCACCGATCAGTGAACAGTCCCCGGATATCCGCTAATGTACACGTGGGAGGTGGATCACAGGAGATGGACCGGAGAGAGGGGGTTTCTTGGAGGAGTGCCAGTAGGTACATGTGGTCCACATTCCTTAATAGACACCCTGATGATGGGATAGTTGGGTTAGAGGGAGAGAGAGAGAGGCTCGTGCCACTGCCTAGGGGAGGCAGGTGGCAACCCTATAGCTTTTAGGTCAAATAGGACCTTGGCAGCGTTACATACAGGGGATAGCGCGACGTGCCCAAAATAGGACCATATTCGTCACAAAGGAAACCTACCCATAATATTGAGGTGTGTCAGCTTTGAGAACCTGATACCAAGAGAAGCTGCTATGTTGGCCTTCAGTGGCAATCTGAGGGAGAGAAAAGAAGGTTCAGATACACAATATACAATACAAAAGATAGTGACTCCCGTACTCATTCAATTCAAAATGTACTTGTTCATGTTCTTTCTGGCGGCGCTCAGATGGCGTCTGCAGCGCCAGACAGTTCATGTTGGGTAACTCAACAATAAGTTACACCTTACCCCTTGAGATCAAGTTTTGTAATAGAAGTACAGGAGACAGTGAGGCCAAGGAACCAGTGGGTATCAGGAACTGCAGTACCCCTCAGACTCAGCTCAGTAACTGTATTGGGTAGGACACATTCAGGTAGAGTGCCTGTCAGACTAAGGCATACCCTCTCTAACGACCTGTTTAGGGTTTGTGGTTCAGAAAAGTATACCCATGATAATTGTGATTTGTGCCCTAAATTGAGGGCTTGTCTCAATTCATGAATGTCATTCAGAAACTCAACTCTCATACCGTATTTTGTCGAGGTTAAGTTTGCCGGTTACACGCCCCTGAATCCTGAGATCAGTTATCAGCGAAATAGGGAAGTCCACAGGTCCAGTGAGGTGACAGTGGAGCAGGACACATGTTTTGAGGTTGTGGAGATGGTTAGAAAGGACAGCAAACCTATCATTGTTGACCCCTGATACCTGTGGGAAATAATAACGATGAGGAGCCGCATGCAGTGTAGTTAGGGGCAAAAATGTAGTAGGTAAGGGACTGTCTCGCGGCCCGATCGAGCACTGATTTGAGAACCGAACGGGGTCTGGCACCGCCAGAAAGGTTAAGGCACAAACCTCTAGACAGGTGAGGTAGGTAAATATTCCACCCATGTTACTCGGTAGGGAGGAAGGGTAGTTAATGGTGAGGTGGGTCAGTGTGGAGGGTAACCGGTCATCAGTTATACAGCCTATCTCTGTTACGGTTAACTTGCGTAGCCCTCTATAATGGTTAACCCACTGAACGCTGTAGTCATCCATCTGATAGAGAGGTGGTTCTTGTTAGAGAGGAAATGAAGGGTATTATAGGGGATCAATGACAATCGGAACTGTTCAGATGGGTTGAGGGAATGAAATTAAATTTATTGCCACAAAAGAACTCACGGGCCACAAACCCACTCACGGGCCATAACCCACGTGCCACAACTCACCAGTGAGCCCCCGTGGACATGAAGAGCGAGTTGAGTTAGATCTCGAAAGAGGCACAGACTCCGTACCACCTTTAGCAGGTACTTGGTGGTGCAGGAAACAGAGAGGGAGGATACAGCAGGGTGGTGTTTGTGTAGAAGTTGGACACACACTGGATCTGTGAAGGGAGGGAGAGGGTTATATATTGGGTCTTTGGAAGAGAGAGAGAGAGTAACTGGGGCGTTTATAGATCGCATTCCCCCCCCATTCATTTGGAACTCAATGATTGATTTCACACATACACAGGAGCATACCTGTATTACGAAGAAGAACTGAGACAGGTTTTCGTGTTGCAATCATTCTCCACAGGTGTTTAGCCTTTGCTGTCTTACTGGTGCACTTTAGTACACACACCTTGCCAGCAAGCAGGGAATCTTCCCCTGATAGCAGACCATGCCATCTCCTGCAAACCTGGGTGAAATTGATTGTTAATTGTTATTGTGAGGTTTTAGTTTGTTGAGGGTGGGTAGTTTTAGAGAACTCCTAATCAAGATCCGGCAACTTCATAATCATAAAGGCTGAATGGAGGATTAAAAGAACTTTAAAATAATATTGCATGTACTCTTTGAAGGCAGGTGTTTGCCGCTATAAAGTACCTTTGCACAATTTATGACATCTCGAGTGTTGAGGTAGCCGAATATAGAGAGCAGGACCTCATTAGCTAGGTAGTCCATTCAACATTTCATCAATCCATCCCTGAGTGGAAGATTGGTCAAGGGAAATAATAAATGGGAGATGTTTCAGGGACAGAAATTATGGCACCAGGATCGCTTGTTAGCGCCGCGCTGCGCGGCTCGATAACTGCGCTGCTGACACTGTACATGGGGCAACTTTTCACGCTGCAAAAGAGCTAGCGATATGCAAAAGTTTCCAAGGTAACAGTCGTCAGCAGAGAGACGAGTCTTATTTCAATCAAGGCTGAGTCCGAATTGGCAAAGTTGAAATTTAAATTTAGTAAACTGGTCAATATTACAACAAAAGATAAACCCTTTCAAAACACACGCACACAACGTTAAACTGCAAAATGTAAAAGAACGACAAACAACAAAAGCTAGAACAATGGGAGGTCAATATCTATCAAGTTTCAATAGTCTTTCTGGCTCTTCCACCAGAGATCTCGGGCAGATATAAGCGAAGATACCGTGCCACAGAGTCCCACTACTCCTGGTGAAACATTGATAACACCACACGAATTGAGGGGGAGCCAGACATCAGCTGCCGCACCGACAAAAGATGAAACAAGTTCTGGTCTCCTTTTGGTCACCTCCCTGCACGTTGAGACAAGCCCAACCTCTCTAGTGTCCATCTCATGTCTCTCCCGTATAGCTCGATATTCCTTCCTCATTTCATAGCACACCCTCAGTAGGGTGAGAATGTCACAGTAGAGCCACAGTTTAGAAGAGGTAGAGGAGAGAGTGGAGGGGCTACAAAACTTGATGAGGCCAACTTTACTGAACAGATACAGGTTGTCACATAGCAGCTGGAGAGATTGGCTGATGCGGGCCAGAGTTAGGGTGTATCTTAGTACTGGATCGTTCAGGTGGATAGAGGAGGCAGCCGCCCGTAGTTGTACAAAACTCCGACCAAGGGCAAAATCTGGGGAGGGGATAGGAGGTAAGGCATCTGGATAGCGGATATTGGGAGAACGGAAACACTTGAGTGGCGAGTGTATTGGTATAACACAGAATCCAGTGAGCTCAGAGCTACAAAACAAGAAAAAGAAGACAATTTAGTGACATGATATGCCAAGAGCGGAGAGAAAGCTGAGTGAGAATGAGAGGAAGAGCTCCAAACAACACAACCACATGAAAACACAATGAGAAAATGGATCTGTGAGTGTACATAGTTTGGTAAGGAGAATTGTGGCTGCCGCAATTTAAAGAAATGATATGATGACTGATCGTGTGTGATAGAGAGAGAAAAAAAGAGAGAGAGAGAGAGAGAGAGAGAGAGAGAGAGAGAGAGAGAGAGAGAGAGAGAGAGAGAGAGAGAGAGGGTGAGAGAGAGAGAGAGAGAGAGAGAGAGAGAGAGAGATAGAGAGAGAGTGTGTGAGAAACAGGGGGAAAGAAAGAGAAATATAGAACGAGACAAAAACAAACTTACATTTTCTAGCAAGTGAAAGGTTAGCTTGTAAGTCCTGTAAGTTCCTAATATTATCTCTACCTCCTCCTCCCCTCCTATCCATATACCACCAGAGTAGTTGGACACTGTACTGGAGAACTCTGGAAGTGGAAAACAATTATTCAGAATCTCTAACACAGCTAAATTGTCTAAATTTTTAGTCCCCCTCAATTTTGAGTGAAAGTATAGAAGATACATAATATGTACCCTCCATTTACTTGTCAGGGCATACAACCGTTTACCTGCATATCTTGTCTTGTCCTGAAGTATGATCTGCAAATCTTGAGTAACGTTCTACCAATGACATGCTAAAAAGAGAGGGAGGGAGATACAAGTTATAATGAGTGGATAGGATCAAGGAGAGGGGGACACGAGGAAGGTAAAACGGAAACAACAGAATTCAAAAGGCAAATTGAAACTTTTCAGAGCGGTAAAAAGATGAAAATAATTTAAATTTAGACATGTCAGACACAATTCCCAGTCACGCACACAGATTAAAATCAGGATAAATTTAAAAGTTGACAACCTTTGGTTTCGGTTTATCAGGTTTTGTTTCAGGTTTCTTTTTCACAAACTCTCCAAAATCTAACATTCCATCGTCATCAAGACTTCCCCCATCACCCATTGTCCTCAATTTGATGGTGTTATTCGTCCTTCGCTTCTGTTTAGTCGGACAATCCTTTGCAAAGTGCTCCACATCACCACACTCCTTACAACAACCCCCGTTAGGATAAAGACCCCTGGGGTTATCAGGACAAGATCTTGACAGGTGACCTGTTTCATTGCAAACAAAACATTTGGCGTGAGGAAAACCGTTTATATCGTGTCTCCTACAGGCCGCTGAGGTGTGCTCAGTTGACCCACATTTGAAACACATTCCAAGACCTTTTTCAGATCCTTGGGGACATTTTGATGCCTTGTGGTTTGTACTCCTACACACAAAACAAGGGTTGTCCTTGCCACGGCGTCTCTTGTGAACATCAGCCCGACTTGCCTTCCGTGCCTCTGGATCCATCTTAGAGAACTTCATTGAGCCTTTGCCCTGTTTTCTTCTGAACTCCCCACCGTTATCTGACTGGCCACCCTGCTTCCTCCTAAATTCACCATCTGACTGGCCTCCTTTACCTGATTTCTTGTTGAATGAAGGAGCACTACTACCTGCTGCTGCAGTGGAAGCAGCCTCTGCAGCTATCGCTTCATTCACAACCTGCTGTTTTGGTTTCTTCTTCTTCTTCAACTTCTTAACAACCCCATCCTGTTTGGCAGGTATGGACTGTTTCAGGGAGGACCAAGCTGACCCGTCCTCAGCTTCTTTCTTACCAGCTTGGGGTCTTGCGTACCGTGTCATTACACTAATAGTAAAGGGAGTGGTGGTGATTTGTAAAGTAGCACGGAATGAATTGGCAGTTACACTGCTTCTAGAGAAAGGGGGGGGGGGTGATTGACGGAATGAATTGGCATAGCAGCGAATCGAACATCGCTGGAGAGGACATGATTAATCAAAACCAAGTTGTTCTGTGCAATTTTCACATCGATTACATATTTACACTCTATACAGCATAGAAAACACTTTACACACGTAAATAAAAATGTCTCTGTTGTATATAATATCTGGAATGGGTTTATGAAAGTTTCACGAAGTTCGCTGACGCTACAGATAGTCCTGCTTTCCTGAAAATAGGGAAGTTTTTGTGAGCATTGAATGAAGGGAAGGGGGAATAGGAAGGATGTTTCATACCAAGATTCATTGCTTTTAGAAAGAAAAACAGGTCATTCAGAGATTCAGAAACAGTTGGAAAAGTTGTGCAATAAGTGATAGAGCTGAACAGATAAAGAAAAGAAATCCCAATTCCATGCAACGTTATTTTATGATTTGTGGGAGCCGTGCTTGGGTTATATAATTTGTGTAGTACACAGTGCAGGGGTCACCTATTATCTCATGTTTCTCTCTTTAATTGTGATCAGAAATCTGATGGTGCTTTAGAAAACGGTTGGGACGTCATAATGGATGTCAAAGGTGCCGTGTCCCTAAAACGTGATAAACACTGAACAGATAAAGAAAAGAAATCCCAATTCCATGCAACGTTATTTTATGATTTGTGGGAGCCGTGCTTGGGTTATATAATTTGTGTAGTACACAGTGCAGGGGTCACCTATTATCTCATGTTTCTCTCTTTAATTGTGATCAGAAATCTGATGGTGCTTTAGAAAACGGTTGGGACGTCATAATGGATGTCAAAGGTGCCGTGTCCCTAAAACGTGATAAACACTGAACAAACGGCTAATATATTTGTTGGAGAAAAAAGGAGGAAACTATGATAACTACCACTGTACCTGAGCTACGCAGACAGCAAAATACAGTCGGCCCCGATTTACCGGGCGAAACCCGGCCCTTTTCCCGGAGCATCCCGGTAAATCGGGACTGTTATAGAAGGAGAGAGATTTAGAAGTACTGTACAAGAGACTTACGCTTCAGTCAGGAATGTACTGAGAGATATCTGATCTTTTTCACACCCATCTGGTCGAGCGTTATACTTCTTTATTCCCAGAGTTTTCAGAGCTGAAAAGGAAACACATTTATGGTATGAAAAATATTAAAAATAGTCCACCATTTTTATTGATGGTAACCGTGATAACTGTGAGGGGGGGGGGAGGGTCAACAAAACCTACCACTCCTGTACTGTTCCATGCTGATGAATCCCTTGCTAGTGACATCCAACATTCCAAAGACAGCAGTGATATTAGCATCTGTGAACATGGAGGGATAATCTCCCTTCTCGTCCCTGAACTGCTTCAATGTTTCCAGGTACTTTATCATGAACTTCTTGGCGTTCTCTGTAATGATGGTGAGAGTTAGCGACCTTATTATATTTTGGTAGTGCAGTTATTTTGTAGTAAATTTGACGCCAATTGTACATCTAAATTTCCAGAAATGTTGTGGGTGGAAATAAAGCTCCCCTTGCATGAGCGCAAATAATATTTTATGAAGGAGCAACTAGCAACGGCGACGATGCCAAGATAGAGATTCAATGTTTTCTTCTTTGAAGTTTTGTTCTGTGAGTCTCTCAAGCAGATATAGATTCAATGTTTTCTTCTTTTAAGTATCGTTCTACGAGTCTCTCAAGCAAGGATCGTCAACGGAGATGGCGTTCTCAAAGAACGGAGGAAAAGGTCCAAGCTGACCGTGAAAGGGAGAAAAAACGCAAGCGATTAGCGAGATGGCGTTCTCAAGGAATGGTGGAATTGAATTGTTCATACACGGAAACAGTGTCAAGCGAGTCAACTGAGGTACAGAAACAAGCTGACCGTGAAAAGGAGGCGAAACGCATGAGATTAGCACGTGCCTCTTCCACTGCTACAGATAACAGTATTTACAGTAAGCATGAAAATACCATGATACGAAGAAGATTGGCAAACTCTTCCTCTACTGCTAATATCACTCCCTGTGAACACTCTCCAGAATTAATTGACTTGACTATCATGGACACCACCTCTTCTACTCCATCCAATGATTTGATCATCATCCCAACTGAATCTCATCCAGACCCTGCATCATATACAGGAGGTATTATAATGGAAGGGTCAAATACCGAACCGACCCTCTGTACATCCACAGCTGCTGGGGAATCATACAAAGAGGCGAGAAGAATGAGAAGAAAAAGAGATGCCGAGATATGGGAGCATATAAAAAGGGAAATGGATGAAACTGGTGAGGGACTGATGGAGGGTGTCAGTATTGATCCTCTGGCCAATAGGAGACGGGAATGGAAACGATTGTATCGTGCACGAAAGAGGGCCAAAATTCGAGCATATAAGAAGAAAGAGGGAACATATGTTGCACCGAACCGGAAAATGGGTGAATTAGGTGACTTACTCGATACCGTAGAGGAGAAAAGGGAAAATAATACCAAATTTAGGTTGCCTTATGAATATTGGAGGAAAATGAGGAACATTACTTTACTCCAAAGACTGAAAGATCGAAACAGACAATTGGAGAAGGAGTTGGCTGAAGAACGCGGGAGAGCTGATAAAGCTGTGAGCTTTCTGGAAGAGATTGAATCTCAGTTAAGGGTACGCTAACCAAAATTTTTTTTCGAGTGCAGGGAAATCTCTCACCGTAGGGTTGTAGGCCATACCAAGGAGACCTCAAATATGCAATTTTAGCCCTTAAGTCGAATTCATATTTTTGCTACAGCTGTTTAAAAAATGTCCTGAAAATACGTTTTTGGCATCTCAAAATTTTTTTTTCAAAGATAGGAGCATGAAAATTTGGGGATTTGAAAAGGACATGAAGGTGAATAACCACAAAAAATTTTTTTGCAATCCGAGCTGATTTCCGGTCCTGAGATGGATTTCTTTTTTTCCACTTTAACGCCCTATTTGGCAAAGTTCCGAAAACATGTGAAAGCTGTAAATTGGTGAAAAGTTGCGTCTAACGATTATCTAAGTGGCCATAAATTTTGGGCGTGTCCTTATTTGAGATAAGCTGTACGGAGTTTTTTTTTGTGAAAGCCGTCATTTCAGAAATAAATAAATTCCCTGTATCTCAAAAACGGCTGATCGTAGAGACCTGAGACTATGCTTAAACGATTCAGAAGGTCCGATTTTGGGGGGGTCTTCTGAGAGACATTTTGCTCCTACTTCAACCGTTTTTGCTGTAATTGCGAAAAACAAATTCTATGAAAAGGGCAAAAGCTAAACTCCAATATCCTGTAATTAGGGAATTTTAGCTAAGAAAGGACCGAAACTATGGAAAAATGTTTAACAAGCTAATTCCTTCACTATTTGGTCCATATGGGTCCCTATAATCATCAAAAACAAAATCACAAAAAATCCACGATGGCGAAGATGGGTTATTGTTTTTCGCAATTACAGCAAAAACGGTTGAAGTAGGAGCAAAATGTCTCTCAGAAGACCCCCCCAAAATCGGACCTTCTGAATCGTTTAAGCATAGTCTCAGGTCTCTACGATCAGCCGTTTTTGAGATACAGGGAATTTATTTATTTCTGAAATGACGGCTTTCACAAAAAAAACTCCGTACAGCTTATCTCAAATAAGGACACGCCCAAAATTTATGGCCACTTAGATAATCGTTAGACGCAACTTTTCACCAATTTACAGCTTTCACATGTTTTCGGAACTTTGCCAAATAGGGCGTTAAAGTGGAAAAAAAGAAATCCATCTCAGGACCGGAAATCAGCTCGGATTGCAAAAAAATTTTTTGTGGTTATTCACCTTCATGTCCTCTTCAAATCCCCAAATTTTCATGCTCCTATCTTTGAAAAAAAATTTTTGAGATGCCAAAAACGTATTTTCAGGACATTTTTTAAACAGCTGTAGCAAAAATATGAATTCGACTTAAGGGCTAAAATTGCATATTTGAGGTCTCCTTGGTATGGCCTACAACCCTACGGTGAGAGATTTCCCTGCACTCGAAAAAAAATTTTGGTTAGCGTACCCTTAAGGGCCGCACTTTGAAAGGACTGATGTAATATACGGTTTTTTTTTCTTTTTCAAGCCATGCCATAATTTATATTATTCTTAAATTTAAAAACGTGTTTAATACTCTACCAAAATACTATCAGCTAGCCTCCAAGTAGCTCATTAACCTGGTTGTGTGTGGATAAGAGCAGCAGTCATGTTTTCAAACAGCTCTGGGATTCGGTGCTTCTGAACATAGGCCTCAGCCATCTGCTTCTTTGGGTTAGCTGCAGACATCTTTCTGGTGCTATAAAATTAGGATTTAAGTGATTGTTTTTTGATTCAGTCAGTAAGTCGCTAAAACAAGTAACAACTAAAAAAGAAGAGACACCAGTTCGCCAAACAAGTCCAAAAAACGAAGAAAACGGCCATCTTGGAAAACGAGGCTCAAAACAGATTCATGAGAAATTTCAAACTGAAAACTACACGCGCGGCACGAAGAAGCATTCTATTGACTTGAATTTCGCGCCGTACGTTACAGTCTTCTCTCATTTATTGTGGAGTTCTAGGTGAAAATGAAACTCATCTCATCAGTGTCTACGAATAAAATACTCCAATAATAACATTAATAAAAAGGCATAAAAATCACTCTTTCGTGTTTTTTCGCGTCCAGCTGACCAACTCTCCGAGGAGGGTCAACTTGAAATGTTCTGCTATGTTCTCCAAAATGTCCAACAACTGTTGATAGTCAGCACTGTGTTCCAGAGTGGCAAAACTTCCCGCACAACTACAATAGTCCGCCATATTGCTACTCTTTACCCCATTACACTTGGTACACACCAAATCCTGGAGGGCAAACCCAAGGTTCCGCTCCTGGAGTTTGGAGATCAGACGACCCTCAATAGTGCTCCGATCGTAGGGCGTCTGACAATGGGCACACAGCCAACATGGGGGTGGCCCCTGATCTAGATAGGGGTCCCTACACAAATCCAGATCCCTACAACTACTGCACTTGCTGCAAATCACCTCCGGTAGTACAAACGAGAGGCAAGGATCCTTGAAAATAGCTGCCTCGGAGAACTCTCCTACAGACACCAACTTGAGCAGGTCTCTCTTCAGTTTATGGACCTGGGCAGCTATGGTGGGATCCAAGCTGAGAACCTTGCAGACAGACTTGATGAATTCGAGAGAGGGACACTTTAGTTCAAGATGGGAACCTGAAGAGAAAAAGGAGTAGTTAGGAAAAGTGAAAACCAGCTTATCAATGTAATGGGTATGTTATGTGTTCAACTGAACAGAAACAATTAGAGGAATATGAAAGCTGTACAAATCACGTACCAGGTAGATCCGGGAACACGTTCCTATCGCCCAGTACTCCACTAGGCATGGAGCTATGTACCCTCTGGACTATACCAAACAGTTGCCCCTGTAGCTTTTCATGAACAAACTCTTTTAGGGTACTGTGATCGTGTAGTTCTGTCTTCTGGGAGGCTCTTCTGATAGGGGTCTCACCCGGGACATGCTCCTCTAGAGACACAGTTAGACTCTTGTTAACTGCCTGGGAAGTGGGGATACAGTTAGACTCTTGTTGACTGCCTGGGAAGTGGGGATACAGTTAGACTCTTGTTAACCGCCTGGGGATTGAGCTAGACTCAGTTTGTAGAGAAAAGAGATATTTCGACATTTCTAAACCAATCAAATCATCACACAATATGAAACTCTACAGATTCTACTACCTGTATGTAGCCAGCGATTATCAACTGAAAGAACTTCTGTAAACTACCATCCTCAGGGAGGAACTTCTTTATGTTCCAGTTCATTTGGATTGTGGGAGCGAGGCTGCCCTGTTCTCTGAGGGCTCCTCCATAGTTCACCACATCCATCCAGAGTAGGTTCTCCCAACTCTTTGTTACCTGGTGGAAAGATGGAGGGGTGATTGATCAGTTACCTGCAGTAGAGGGGCAGACCTGGGTAAGTAATTTTATCTGAGGAGCAGAGTTGGGGTATATCATGGAATGGACAATACCCTACTCTACCATATTTCATGCAATAAGGTGGGCGTGAGTGACACAGTTGTAAACAGAGTGAATGTTTATCGCGTGGGTTGTACTTTCATTGATATTTCTTTGTGTTTAAATTAGAGCCCTCCCGATGGGAAGGCAAACCAAAAGGAAGTGTTACCGGCCTCCGAAGAGAGCCAGTTGAACACTAAACTCAGCTTACCTCAAATTAATTTGTTTAAAGTAGTGTTGAAAAGTTTGAAACTGCTGATGGCGTGCTGGACCGGCCTCCCAACTCACACTACGCTACAAACTCGGTGCAGGTGACTTCTCCCAATATGGTATAATGCGGTTGATAGCTGTCACGTGTCGGGCACGTGCTTGCTTCTTGGCAAGTCTGGACATGCCAGAAGTTGCACGTGATCAGAGGCTTGCACAATCACATTATCCCATTGTGTCACGTGCAATTGAGACGTCCCAAGAGAGGGTTCCCAGAAGGCACGTGATTATCATGTGATAGCACAGTAGGAAACTGGCAATCTCATTATCCCTTTCTGGGAAAGGTCACATGCTTTCTACAGAGCCTATCTACGTGTGTTCGTAGTTACATGTGACCCCACGTGACATAATGGTATAATGTGATTGTGCGAGCCTCCTATCACGTGCAACATCTGGCATGCCCAGACTTGCCAAGGAGCAAGCACGTGGCTGACACGTGACAGCTATCAACCGCATTATTCCATATTGGGAGAAATCACCTGCACTGAGTTTGTAGCGTAGTGTGAGTTGGGAGGCCGGTCCAGTACTCCATCAGCAGTTTCAAACTTTTCAACACTACTTTAAACAAATTAATTTGAGGTAAGCTGAGTTCTAGTGTTCAACTGGCTCTCTTCGGAGGCCGGTAACACTTCCTTTTGGTTTGCCTTCCCATCGGGAGGGCTCTAATAAACACAAAGAAAATAGAAAAACAACCCATGCTTATTCCAGCATCCCGCTACCCACAAGAAGAGCAGTTCGAACACATACCTGCAGATCTAGACACCGGAACAGTTCCTGACTGGTGATACTGTTGACAATGTAAGTGACATAGTTATCAGCGTCCTCTGTTGTCCTTTTCTTGGTAGCCAGAATGACTCTGTTCATGTCGCAGTACACAATGGAGGAACCAAGCTTACGGAACTGCGGGGGAAGGTGAGATTTAGAGGGCGAGAGGGATTCTGGGGTGGGGGATTCAGGAGGGGAGAGGTTTAGAGAACTGGGGTGAACGCCAGGATAGGAGGGGTACAGAGAAATCAAGATAGATTTTAGAAATGATGGGAATCTGGAATCTGGAGTTAGGGATTCAGAGAACAATTAAATTTCGACAACGCGTTACCTCCATTATGAGTTGCATGAATAGTTTCTTGATGGCACTGTTGACGACCCTTGCCAGGGCAGGGTCGAACATCAAGGAGGCAGGACTGGTTAACCACCGGTAGAAGTGAACTAGCTGGCCATCAGCCAGGGTGTTCCCCGAGGAGGAGACCTAGAAGAGAGAGAGAGAGAGAGAGAGAAAGTTGTAATACAGTTATATGAGATCTGTCTTCGAAGTTTGTAATTTGTTCCAATTTCAAAAGTTTCAAATAATATGTAAAGGTTGTATCACGTCCCATACTAAAGTATGCGAGACACGTGAGATCTGACAGATACCTGATGAAGCCATCCCATGACCATAGTTTTGAGAACTTTGAAGGCGGGATTAACCTGTGCAGCCTCATCATAAGCAGTCACCATGGCATGACTTCCCTCACCATCCAACCCGACCTGCAGGGAGAGAGAGGGCATTAGCTAGATGGACTTTTGTAAGTTTCTGAATAATGATCTCCTATGATTTAGATACATGGGGTACATACCATGACCTTCGTATGACATGTACGAGGGTTATTGACAGAATTCTAACACGAAATATTATAACTTTCTCATGATCTCTATCAATTTATTGTTCTCGCTTACCTTTTGATGGACTGAATCCAGTGCTACAGTTGTTACACCCTCCAGATCGTTTATGTGGTGACTATGTAGGATTGTATTTACCGCTAGACCCTCCAGATTTACCTGGAATGAGACATTGAGAAACTTGTTAGCAGATATTCCTGGCCCTTTCACACAAGACATAAATATGTGACAAAGAGATTCAGAATGATTAAACAGGGGGGGGGGAACACTTACCTCGACACAAACAGTGTTATAGGCAGCAGGGAAGTTGAGAGACAGAACATGATCAGCGGACCCAGTCAACCTCTGATCATCTTCCTCCTTGCCCCCTAGATCGGGCAGGGGAGAGGTACTGGCCCATAACACGTGGTTACTCCTATACAGGTGACGAGCATAGAACACGTCAGCTGCCAGGATTGTGACGTCACTTGGAATGTTGCCAATTGGAATGTGGGCGTAACGGGCGTAGAGGAGGTGTTGTTCCAGCCACTTTAGTGAACTGAGGGGATGGAGACTGGAGTTAGTAAGTTAATCCATTCATATACCTACCCTACCATGTATCACAACACCCTTCAACTAATATCTACCCCAAACCATCTAGGTCTCAGCTAACATCAAATCCTAGCCCACTTGAAGGTTCTAACTGGTTTAGGTACCTAAAGTAGTGAGAGAGCATCTTGCGGGCCCCGTGTCTTTGCCAATCCAACATGGCTATTGAGTCAGTGTGATCAAATGGTACTCGGACCACGGGGAAGGTTGTTACTGCCGCAACCTGAGGGGGGAAGAGACATGTTAGTAACCACTAACCATGTCGACTTTAAAAAAGGGGTGATCTGTTGAAAAGGGGTGATTGCGGTATTTTTTGCTCGATTCATATCCGGGTAAAATATAGAGAGAGAAAAAAGAAAGAGAGAGAGAGAGAGAGAGAGAGAGAGAGAGAGAGAGAGAGAGTGAGAGAGAGAGAGAGAGTGAGAGAGAGAGAGAGAGTGAGAGAGAGAGATAGATACAAGAAGCATGAAAGATAGAAGCTCGAAATATATAAGGTGCCGTTAGATATTGATCACCTAAGAAAAAGTGTAAACATATCAAGACCCACAATGACAATGAGGGTAGGAATCACAACCCACAAATCTCCCTCAGTTCCCATGTGTAAACACTAATTGGGACCAGTTATTATTGTGTTATTGTGATCATGGGGTTTGTTTTGGTGCTCCTGACCGTGCTCGTCAGCGCTGTCAGCACTGCCACCGTTTCTGAGTGCAAGCTTCAGGATAAACAGCTTCTCAAAGCACGTGAGTTAATTGTGTTTGTACAGTTGTTGAGAGTCTGTTGTTTACTGTTGTTTAGAGAGAAAGTGTCAAACTATAACTGGACCAACTGAACACCATTCTACCACTATCAAACATTGAGTCGCTGTGTAGTAATTCTACTAAACCCATCTATTCGTGCAGTTATCACAGAGGTGAGTAATATAGCCTCGTTTGAGGCGTGTGTCGAGTATTGTCAGAACTATGAGGGGGACGATGAATGTGTGGCAGTTGTCTACAAACCTAAGAAGAAACAGTACGTGACTAGATCAGTATAACGTGTTTATTATCCGTACCATTCTAAAGATTCCAATTGATTAGTTTTGACTAAATAATCACTTGTTTTGTTCAAACCCATTTTAATTACACAGGTGTAATCTGAAGAAATGTGGTCACAATGCCCCATCTACAAAGGCCACAAACCAAGCCCTGAAACTCTGCTGTCTGACTGGTACATGTGATACCTGCCAAGACTCCTGTTCTGATACCACGTGTGCTGAGGACGTGGGAAGTGCTGTGGGTAGTGCGGTCAGTGAGTGTCTAACTACTGGAACCTGCGGACTGGACGCAACCTCAAATATTGCAAACTGCAAACTAGAGGATCAGCAGATGTTAGGAGGACGTAAGTTTATACCATCCGAGTCAACGATGGTTGCATTGATCACTTGTGTAACCATGGTAACTAACTCCATTGTTTCAGTGATAAAGACTGTGAAGCAGGTTACAACTTTTGAGAACTGTGTCCAGGAATGTAAAAACTACGAGGGGGACGATGTGTGTGTTGGTGTAGTTTACAAGACTAAGAAAAAATTGTGAGTTATCATCAATGATCATGCAAAGTTTATTCACTCATATCAAACATAAGCACCAAGAAGATTTTATGAGTAACGGAGCAATTCTCATCGTATGCCAGTCTAACCCATTCTTGTTTCATAGCTGTAACATAAAGAAGGATGGTCACGCTGAACCGACAGCTAAAGTAGACTCTAACTCGCTGAAACTGTGTTGTATCACTGGATCATGCAATCTGGGAGCGGATCCAGAACTTGCAAAATGCAAAACAGTGGATACCCAACTTTTGGGAGGACGTGAGTTGAAACAAATCATAGCAATCTGCTGATTTAGTAGGAAAATGCAGCAACTAAATCGATATTGTTTCAAAGTGGTTGACATGTACCTTCTTCTTCTTCGCAAATGAACCCCATGTTTTGTTACAGTGATCAAGACAGTGAAGGGTGTGACATCTTTTGACGACTGTGTAAAACTTTGCCAAAACTACGAAGGGGATGATAAATGTGTGGCATCTGTCTTCAAAACCGCCAAAAACTGGTACGTTTCGTTGTTTCTTGCTTGAGTTTCTTCAAAGGATATCATCCTGGATTTCTCAAACAAAGAACCCGACTTCCTTCACACCCTACTATTTACTTTAGGTGTAACCTTAAAAAGTGTGGTCACGCTGCTGGAACCTACATCGCCAGCTCAGAGGCCCTGAGACAGTGCTGCCTGACTGGTACCTGTGACACTTGCCAAGATTCCTGTGCGGATAAGGATGATTGTCTGGGACCTGTAGTAGACGCAGTGGAGACAGCCATAAGCGATTGTTATGAGACTGGAACGTGTGATGTAGAGGATGCCACTTCGGATATCTCCAAGTGTAAACTAGAGGATCAGCAGATGTTGGGAGGATGTAAGTGGTGGTATCAAGATAAATTTTGGTAGATATAGTTTTGTGGTTACCATGGTAACTAACGATGTTTAATCAAGTCACATGTGTAACCATGGTAACTAACCCCGTTGTTTCAGTGATCAAGACTGTGAAGCAGATCACAACTTTTGAGAACTGTGTCCAGGAATGTAAAAACTACGAGG
Organism: Hormiphora californensis; assembly: GCA_020137815.1. Classification (NCBI taxonomy): domain Eukaryota; kingdom Metazoa; phylum Ctenophora; class Tentaculata; order Cydippida; family Pleurobrachiidae; genus Hormiphora; species Hormiphora californensis. The sequence goes on from CM035354.1 coordinate 6,436,284, forward strand.
GTGACGATGTGTGTATTGGTGTAACTTACAAGACTAAGAAGAAATTGTGAGTTGAAATTCTTTTAGCAACCTTTTAACTCTTGGAGAATTTGGTTTTTTTTGTGAAACATGCCAGTGTAAATCTAAAATCCCTGACACCCCCTACCCAACTCCCCCGTCACTAGTTGCAACCTAAAGAAGGCTGGCCACGCAGACCCCAAAGCTAAGGTGGACTCCCACTCTCTCAAGATCTGTTGTCTCACAGATACCTGCAGTACCACAGCCCTGTGTTCTGGTGACAGCTGTGACGTCTCCCCCATAACCACCTGTCTGGCAGACTCATCCTGTGATTGTTCAGGAGCGTGTTGTGCCTGTACTAAGGATACCTGCGGTTGTATTGGAGCAGATTGTACCTGTAGTGGCTCTGATTGTACCTGTGGACCTCTTGGGTGTGGGTGTTCTGCCCTTGGGTGTGGGTGTATTGGTCCAGGTTGTGGCTGCACCGGTTCCGACTGTGGATGCAATGGTGCGGGATGTGTCAAGATAGCCGCGGAGGAGGGAAAATGTTCAGCTCTAGGGTCCGTCACTATTAACTGTCTCGCCACAGGGACCTGTGTCTGTACTGGATCAGGGTGTGGATGTACAGCTGCCACCTGTGGGTGTGTCGGTGCGGCGTGTGGCTGTTCTGGATCATCTTGTGCTTGTGGATCTGCTGGGTGTGGGTGTACTGGTGCTAATTGTGGCTGCACAGGATCTGGGTGCACGTGTAGTGGAGCAGCATGTGGGTGTACCGGTCTTGGTTGTGCTTGCTCGGGATCCTCTTGTACAACAGCTGTAGCAGTTGCTAATTGTGTTACCGCGGGAACCTGTGCTTGTACTGGGGCTGGGTGTTCCTGTGGTGCTGCTACTTGCGGCTGCGTGGGTACCGGCTGTGCCTGCAGTGGATCTAGTTGTAGCTGTGGCTCTGCTGGTTGTGCGTGTAGTGGCGCTAACTGTGGGTGTACCGGTTCTGGTTGCGCCTGTTCCGGTGCAGGATGTGGTTGTGTTGGGGCTGGTTGCGCCTGCTCAGGAGGATCTTGTACAACAGCCGTGGCTGTTTACAACTGTGTCACGGCCGGTACATGCTCCTGTACTGGCTCAAGTTGCTCCTGCGGGGCTGCTACTTGCGGCTGCGTGGGTACCGGTTGTGCCTGTAGTGGTTCTAGCTGCAGTTGTGGCTCTGCTGGATGTGGTTGTTCTGAAGCTAATTGTGGTTGTACCGGTTCAGGATGTGCGTGTAGTGCAGCCACGTGTGGCTGTGTTGGAACTGGTTGCGCCTGTTCAGGGGGGTCTTGTACAACAGCTGTAGCAGTTGCTAACTGTGTTACTGCGGGAACCTGTGCTTGTACTGGGGCAGGATGCTCCTGTGGTGCTGCTACTTGCGGCTGCGTGGGTACCGGATGTGCCTGCAGTGGATCTAGTTGCAGTTGTGGCTCTGCTGGATGTGGATGTAGCGGCGCCAACTGCGGCTGTGTGGGTAGTGGTTGTGGTTGTAGCGGTGCAAGTTGCGGCTGCACAGGTTCAGGGTGTGCATGTACCGGGGCAAGTTGTACCATGGCAGTAGCTGTGGCCGGTGGGTGCTCTGGAGCTGGCTGCTCGTGTGCCGGCAGCTCCTGTGGGTGTACCGGCGCGGCATGTGGTTGTACCGCTGCCACATGTGGATGCAGTGGTTCCAACTGTGCATGTAGCGGATCTGGGTGTGCCTGTGGGTCTGCTGGTTGCGGGTGTACTGGCGCTAACTGCGGGTGTACCGGGTCTGGCTGTGGTTGCAGTGGGACAGGTTGTACTTGTGCAGGAGCAGGATGTGCGTGTACGGGAGCTGATTGTTCCTGTTCCGGTGGTGGCTGTGTTTGTATTGGACCGGCTTGCACTATTGGAGCAACCTCTCTTGGCTTCAACTGGTGGTACTTGTTAGCAATTGCTGCCGGCCTGGCGCTCCTCTCTGCTCTCACCATTCTTATTCTGGTTCTGTGCGGATGTTGCAAGATCCATTCTGTTCCCTGTCCTATTGGTGGAGGTAAGAAAGGAGGTGGTAAACCTGGTAAAAGGGCTGCGAAGAAGGGTAAAAAACCAGGAAGGAGGAACAGGAAGAAGTACTCTGAAGTGGATTCTAATGGTTCTGGTTCTGATTCCAACTCGTCCTCTTCCTCTTCATCATCTTCGTCGAGTAGCTCATCTTCTTCTTCTTCGTCGAGTAGCTCATCATCAAAATCAACAACTTATGTTTAAACTCAGATTGTATTGATGAGAGCCCTGATCTCAGAGTTGATTGAACTTAAATCTAACATATAAAGCCAATTGGCAAAATTACGTTTTGATCCGTGATGGAAGATAAAGTACATGTACGATTTGAAAGGTACAAAGTATTAATAAACTAATATTATGTTTGGTAGACTAATCTATTATTATTCATTTTTAGAAGCTTTGTAATCTATTACTATTCATTTTTAGAAGCTTTGTTTTATTCGTGTAAGTCATTGCCAAATGTTTGAACCTCTGTCTCTATGTCCCCCTATCCCACCAACACCCCACCATCTATATGCAACCCACCAATGTCTATAACTTACCCCAATGGCAGTTGGGTCAACACTTTGAACCAGTAACACCACACACTTGTGCCTTTCCTTATAATCCGTCATGTACCTCTGGATGGCCCTGGCAGTTGCCTTCGTGCTTCCTTCAACCCTGACCTGATGGAAAATGGAGTAAAATATTGCTCTTCCGCGTTAGAAAAAGCCCTGATTTTGGTTGTGCTGCGGGAGAGGATTAGAGCCTAGAAGATCCAAAAAAATAAATGAGGACAGTGATAGATAATATTAGAGAACGACTAAAAATCGGGTTGATGCTCAACCAACCGAACTCCGGAACTCTCCACGATTGTAAACATGACCTAAACTCCTCTCATTAACACATTACACATGTCACATACCTCAAATCTCATGTCCTCAGGGGGAGGGTAGTTAGCGATATCTGATGATAGTTCCCCGTACACCTGTTTGTAATGATTTCCCAGACTACCCACGCTGTTAGTTTTGGAGGTGTCTGTTACGAAGAGGGTTCCCTTGTGTTCCGCTCCACTCATTATTGCCACCATACCCCGTCCACCTGACATGCCTATCTCGTACACATACAGGTACTGCGGAAATGGGGGGTCAGGGTGAATAATACTGTAGTCAATATTATGTTGGAGTGACAAACTATACAAACCTGAACGGTGGACAGATAGTTGACTTCGGCTTCCGATTTGAATTGTAGTGTCTCAAGTTCGAAGACATCGCTAGTGTCGCCAGTTAAACTTCTCTCCCGGGCGTGGGATCGGTCCACCCCGCACACACAACCCAGTTGAACAAGCAGTCTGAAGAGTGGTGTCATGCCCGTCTCGTAGACTCCCTCAATGTCCGGGCCAGCCAACTCTGTCGATATTTCACCTGCAGCGAAGAATTGTAATGTCCTTGATTTCGGCCTTATCAATCACACAGTATCAGATGCAGTAGCTCCTACACATTTCTGTCTAGCTTGTGCAATACTTAACAACAAAGGACTGCACGAGCGCAGGTTATATATCCCTACCTGCCTTGCTCGACCCTGTTGTTTGAAAAATAAAAAGTGTTTGAACCAAACAAATCCCTACCGGCATGCTCCTGGAAAATCTCCTCAGGTACTGTATACTCGTAGAGGTAGATCACGGGCACGGACCGGGGTAACAACCGGCTACACTTTCGCCAGAGAACACCCGAGTCTGTGTCTTTGGGCTCGCGGCAGTTCACGTAAAATGTTCGGGGAACAGTCACCTTGGGAAACAGAAGTTAATATCTTTCAAACAAAACTTCTCAAATGAACGTCGAAGTGGTGGTCATTTAATTGGTCATTTAATTCGTTCAGCGTGTTAAGCAAAAGTGCTGTTTCTGACATAAAATGATCTGTTTCTTATAACACACTATGCTGTCTTATAATAAGGGAAAACCACGTGTAAACACCGCTTCTCTTCCCTCTCTCATCTAACTCATACAACTTTCCTCTCTCAACTAACTCACACTCCACCATTGGCATCCGCATTTTGCACGTGTACCACTTGAATTATAATGACACTGACAGACGAACAGAGATGTGATAGCTGACAGCAATAAAAATGTCTATCTCTCTTTCTAATTTTCCTCACCTTGACCTGTTGTATGCTCCCTCCAATAGAGACCCACAGCCGAAACAACCCTGGTGTATCCAACTGGACCACCTCGATGACCTCCCACACCCCACTGAGGAGACTCTTGAGGCCCTGCCTAACAAAACCATCCATGGTGGTACCGGTCCTCGCTGGTTTCTCTCCCCCGCCCCGGGCCACCACCTTCCCTGAGTTTGCCCTGATCTGCTTTTGTAACTTCCACTTCTTCTTGTGGAAGGACAGCCAGGATTTGAACTGGGCTGCACCTTCTTTGAATATTGGCGGGTCACCCAATTTGTCTCTCCAGTGGCTAGGAACCTCGTCAGTAGATCGCTGTCTTTTTGTCTGTTGCCGTTTGTCTGCTGCAGCAGTGGTAGGGGTTGTGGTTGAAGCGGTTTTGGGTTGGTTGTTGGTCAGTGATTTGAGGGGAGCCCTTTTGAAGACCTCTGTGAGTTTTCTCTGTTGATGGCTATCGTTCTTCTCCCGTACCATCTTGTACAGCCAGTCAGGGTGTTGGACCCGTGGTACTGGATTACTGACACCTGAAAATGGAATGCTTCGTTAGCATGGATTCTGAAATGATGTTATCGTATAACACCACCACCATAACAGTCGGAAGTACTTCTACTGGTGTACTATTTCTAGTGCGTGATAGTGAACATTTCTCTTGGAGCTAAACACTCTGATCTGACAGGTGTTTTTGTTGTTGAGTAAACACGATTTCAAATAGACTAAATTTAAACCAAAAGTATGACATTATGAATTTTAAAATTACAGTTCCAATCTCTTCTTGTCACAGGGACACATCTCTTCCTGTTACAGTTCCAATCTCTTCTTGTCACAGGGACACAGCTCTTCCTCTACAGTTCCAATCTCTTCTTGTCACAGGGACACAGCTCTTCCTTTACAGTTCCATTCTCTTCTTGTCACAGGGGCAGAGCTCTTCCTCATCATCCTGCTTGCCATAATCCGTAGCCGGATCAGCCTTCCTCCACTCGCTCTCTCCTGTTGATACCAGTATAGGGTACCTAGAGTTGTAGAACAATCGACACCTGCTGTCGTATCCACGGGCGAGTTTAGCAAATCCCTTGTCTCCCCAATCAGCTCCCCACGAGTTCTTTATCAGGTAGTAGTCAGGAGTGTATCCTACCCCGGTGACAGCGTGGTTATCTATGTAATTACACGTTTTGTCTGTCAAAATACCCCAGGCGTAGTTGGTGAAGCGGTCAGTCGCTACGATCGTCATGGCGATGGCACCCTGACCTAAGGCAGCAAGATTATAGCTCTCAAATCCTCTGATAACCTTATAATCATCAATCCGAGCTGCGACGAGAGAGTTCTCTGTGTTTCGTTGCAGACAGGAGCCTCGTGCACCTCGGTAAGGGTAATCGGAGGTGCCAGCCAAGTGTTTCTTCCGCCTGGCATGGTCGAAGCAGTGGTAGATCCGGCCGTGGTTGCATCCCTTGTAAGGATAAGTGGAGGCACAATCAATACATTCCTGCTCTGCAAAGTTCCTCAACACGCCCGTCTCCATGGCATACCGAGTTTCCAGACTTCCAACTGCGGCAAAAGCCCACCCCGATCCACACGATCCTTGATCTTTGACGGGGGTGACCTTGTCTAGCCAGAATAACCGACTGGGGGCCTTCAGGTTCATCATTTTAGGGGGTTCTTCCTCATCCGAACCGGCTGGTTGCTCACTTCCAGTCCTGTTTAATCCAATGCGACTTTCCTTCTCCGCACTAGTCATGGCGGAGAATTTGTTGAGTTCAAAGTGAGCTTTCTCTCCCTTGACATCATTCAGCTCGGCGACATAGTGAGCGTTCTGTTTAAACAACCTAAACCTCAATCCGTCCTCTTCTGCCGAGTTATATTGGAGATGTTGATCTCCCTTGAACTTCCGGTACAGCTGCAGAGTCTTCATAGGGCTGCGGAGGATGGTCTTGAGTCCATCGTCTGTAGCCTGGGTCAGAGCGAGCTGGGAGAGTAGTATTAACAGGAGCTTCATATCTTCTCGGGTGGAATTGTTGAAGAGAATACCGCTCAGTATTTTTATATACACGAGTTTCAATTGTGAAGATCTGGACGAGAAGTGTGAATCATATTTGTTTTTTGCTAATTGATTTTCCTGGAAACTCCATCTTTGTTTCTGTTCACCCTGTTGAACTCTTCAAGACAAGGCTTAAGACCCGGCTATTTAAGGAAGCTTTCGTTGATCCAGAGAGCAGTAGCACCTGAGTCATCTCGTCTTTGGGTCACTGGTTCTGTTCTGGTCTGGGTTTAGTGTTCCCCTTAGGCAGACGTTTATTTAGACAGTGTTATTCCTCATTACATTTACCGGGCTTGCAGTAATAGCTGCTGACTTTGTAATAGCTTTGAGAGCTGCTGTCTTTGAGTAACATGAGAGCTGCTGACTTTGTAATTTAGCTTATTCAGTGTGAGAGCATTTTTATGCCTATCTAAGTTGGTTCGTATTTTATGAGGCCCGTATTTTCATCAATAAAAGTCTATCTATGGTGTGTTTAAATCCAGATTTTAATAGTGTGTGTCATAAGTAAGGAAGGTGTTATAATTTAGGTATACCGCTCTGACGCTGAGCAGTGTCAGTCAAAATTCAGTTTGCTGGCCCTGTTTTGCCTGGGCGGTATACAAAAACTTATATTATTATTATTATTATTATTATTTGTTTCTGGGGACATAGGTGCAAGATACTCAATTAATTCTTCTTGGTAACGAAGTAATTTCATTACTAAGAATTTTTCCAGGTACAGATACAACTTGTTACTTTAGAGTCTACTCTAGCTCTAGGAATGGAAACTTTTCTAGCACTTCATTCGTCAACTCTTATTGTTATCTAGCAACCCTCACACGTTAGATTTAATTGTTGAAATTAACACACATCAACCATCTGGTGATAACTATGATCGAGGAGGACACGTACTGAACTTTTCAATTGTGGAAGGTCTGGAAACGACATTGGTTCTGATTTGAGTGATTCGCCCGATGGGGAACCTGTTTGAAACAGAACCATACACAGCTACTCAAATATAACATGTACCTTGTAGAGCGGCGGGAATGGTGATGATCTTCATGATGGCGCTACCAAATCTCTCTATGTAGTAATCCCAATCCAGGATATCCCGGATATCAAGGCTCACCTCCCCAGGTGCCTTCATCCACCTTCTCAGGTAGTACTTCTTAACCGCTGGTTCAGCCTGGAATATTAGGTGTTGGGAATTCACTTGCAATAGAGTTCTCGCTCTTGTGTACCTATAACTTCAGCTTCAGTTACTCACACTGTATCATACCTGAACCCATCACACGGAAGACAGTTTGTTGAAAAGTATGTTTTCACAATTCAAGTATTCACCTGGAAAATAGCAACAGGAATGGCTCTCTCTGTCACGGGACTTCCCTCCGGTTTTCTCGCAATAATAAATTTGCAGTTCAGTCCCTTATCCTTTGTCATTTGGTCCCCGAGGAACTCTGCAATCCTCTTGGCGGTACTGATCGATGTGCTCTTTTGGTCTCCGTACTCCTCCAGTTTCCGTGACATTGATCGCTGGGAGCTGACCAGGTCGAATAACTCTTCATCAGGGAGGTTGGCTGCCCGAGAGTACAGGATGTCTAGCCAGTAGTCAGCTACCTGGATGAGGGTTGCCGGTTGGGTTGTTAACTTGATCAGGGATCAAGGATCATTGGTACAACCACTGCAGGCACCATGGTGCTTCAGTGGTGCAGCAGGGGTTGTTGTTATGGTGATGTCATCGTGTTACCTTAGCAACCGAACCGTAGCAGGTTTCCAAGTTGTTTCCATCAAGGAAAGCGCTAAAAACTGAACTTTGGAAGTTTTTGATCAACCCTAGCTCTCCCCTTCGTTTCAGCTCAAAACCCTTCAACTCGGCTAAACTGCCATCAAAGTTAAACACAGCGTATCTCTTTTTCAGTTTCTTTCCCTCCTCTTTTGCAGCTGGCAGGATCATAGCCTGGTAGGGTCCGTCCACCTCAAAGAAGATACTGTTCTCCGACTTGATGCTGAAGGGGAAGGTTAATTAGTGACGTCACTATCATGGTGGTTACCATCGTTACCATCGTTACTAACGGGTTGTTACCTGTAACTAAGGGTCGCTGGATCCTCAAGGTCGTGATATTGATCGTTAGTAAAGTGTTTGAAGACCATGACGTTGAGCATTGCACCAGGATACGATATGGTGAGCTTCTGCTTCCTTGGATCTGTATAGAAGGTTACGAGTAAGTTAACTCAAGTTTTAATTGATTAATTAAAGCAGAAATTACGAATAAAATATGTCCATCTAACTAATATTCTCACCCGGGTGGTTGGTTTTAATTTCGTAGTTCTCAGGAAATGACCCGGGAAGGCAACACCAAATCCCATCCGTATCGAGTTCGAGAGGTCGACCAATCTCGTCAATGATTTCCCTCGCTTTCTTGATGATGTTAGCTCCTGAGAAATTGATAGATAGATATGTATATAGATAGTTAGATAGATAGACAGAAAGATAGACAGAAAGATAGATGGAAAGATAGATGGAAACTCATCCTACCTGTGTAACAAACTATACCCGCCATTTCCATCGAATACCACCGGGCGCCCTTCCTCATCACATAACCGTAGAATGAATTCAGGATGCACTTATGGGCCAGCTGTAGAGAATCGTAAAGTACCACCTGCCCTGCTAGTCTCTTTATCTCCACAGGATCGCCTTTCTTTACTGCTTCACCGTGCTTCTTTCCAGCCTGCATGAATTCAACATGTGAAACAGGGTTATCTTTATTCCGAAACATGACTTCTAAATGTTGTTGTTGGAAGGGTAACTTATTTTCTACAAAACAAGAATTATTGCATTATGTATTCATAATGCTGTGTTTCCCTGCCCTACCGTTTCACATGTCAGTGACATTGTCACTGCCAACAGGATCAAGGCTTGGTCATAATGTAATGTGAGATGCATACGATCTAGCTGTCAGTGTCAGTATACTTCTCACATAGCTTAGAGTTAGCTAACTCCCAATCACATGACACTTGCTAACCAGCTTTTGACATTCCAACTTAACTACTTATCTAACATCTCACACTCGACTCGCAAGATGAAAATGTGTATGTAACACGCGAAACGCGCGGCAGAGCATTTCATGTTTTGTTGAGTGGCGCGCGCACACACGTCCATCAAACTGTGTCAATGAGGTGTTTGATGAAGGAGTAGCTCGTCACTGTGCGCGCGGCTCTAGTTGCTACACCGTTGCCCTCGCAACGAAAGTGTGACCAAAAAATGTCCCTCTACCGATTAGTTAGTATACCAAAATGTCGTTTTCGAATTCTAACCCTGCTATGCCTTTTTACAAAGTAAAAAGGCATCCGGGTGAATGCCTCCGGCATTCACCCGGGCAGGGAAAAAATGATCACATTGTTTTATAGCCTGATAAAATCATCTGTTCATTTTTCGCTCCTACTGATGCGAGATATGGATTGGTATGAATCACTCTTCCGCCGGTCCGATAGAGAATTATGTACAGACCTGTTTATTGAGTGCTTTGTACTCGTAACGCCTATCCCTGAAGGACCGGACCGTGTTGATATAGAATGGGTGCTCCCTTTGGCATATCGTACTTGCTCTGTCTTCCGTTTTAGTTATCTTAACCTGCAGGTGAGCGGGTGAGAGGAAGAATGAGACCATGGGGGAGGAGGAGGGTTGTAGGAGAGATGGAGAGGGAGTGACTCAACCTTCCACTATCACAGTATTCTAGCAAACTAAATTCTAACCACCGTTAGATCTAGCAATATGTTGACAACATATCTCTTCCTACTTCTTCCCACCGCTTCAACCGGGGCTGATATCGCTCTCAGTATCAGTGAGGCTACTGCTAGAACAGTCTACAGAGACGACGGTCGAGAGGGCCCGAACTGGGCCTTGGATGGCGATACTAGCACGTTCTATCACTCTGGAAATGACAGCCGACCAGAATGGCTGAAACTTACTCTTGCTAGAGGAGGCAATGTTCAAAAAGTTGAAATAATCAGCAGGTAAACGGGGAGGGGTACAGGTAAGCGGGGAGGGGGTACAGGTAAACTGCCCACTCCATACTGTCTTTCTGTGAACCATTTCGCCCACCATTTCAATAAAATTTATCGCAACAAATGATTTTGTTTTACTCTTAGGTTGGATAGACCTAAGCGACTTCTTGGTACGACAGTTAACCTCATTGGACCTTTCACCACAACAATCTGTGGGACTATCAACTCAGTTAATAAACTCGATTTCGTGGAAGCCCAGACCTACACAGTTCCCTGTCCTACTACCAAGGAACTGACTCTCGCCGTTTTTCTTTACGATGATATGATGAGCCCGGGCTCTGACACGAAATTAAATTTTCTTGTCATGAACATAGCAGAGGTCACGGTCTATGGATCGACCGCGGTGCTGTCAGGTATTTTGTTTTCTTCGAATATTCCTGCCTCACTTCTTTCAACTTTCTTGGCTTTCTAGTATAACTCCAACTACTCCTTCTTTTAACGGATGTACTGTACATCATGTACAGCTATTCAGGCGACTCAAGTGTAGAACAATTCAATTTAAATATGTAACCAAGATATCCAACAAGCTACAGTCGGACCCCGATTTAACGGCCCCCGATTTAGCGGCACCCCGATTTAACGGCAGGATAAATTTCCCACAAAAATTTTTTGAAATTTTTTTATGAATTTTTTTTTTTAAATTTTTCAAAGGTGTATCAACCACGTCCGAATCGTGTTTCGAATCGATGCATCTTATTGCATGTCTTGGTAATGAAATTCCCCCTCTGCGCTAGCTCACGGAGGGGTAATAATATCGCTTGTACGGCGGGAAAAAAATTCCTGTGTCCAAACTACAAAACAGAAAGTTCTAATTTTTTGAACATACCGAGGAAATTGTCTGAGCTACCATTACATACCGGAATTTTTCGATATTTTGGCCATTAACACTGTTTTTGTTTTTGGAAAACTATGAAGATGCTGGAATTTGGCTACAAAAACCTTCAGAAATGTGCAAAATGCCATTCCAAAGGTATTAGAGGTGGATTCATTGATAACTAAGCTATAGTCGAGTCAGAAAAAATTCCACAAGATTGGAATTTTATGCCCATATAAGGAGTTATGCGACACACCTCTGTTGTTAAACATGTGGTGTAATCGCTACCGGTCGTTACTTTCTGTAGAATTCAGGTCCTGGTTACTATACAAACTAGTACCATACGTTTTAGATAGGTTTTAGACAAGTTTTCGATAACTTTTTATGAGAAGGTCCCGTAAATTTTCATTTTTAGGTAGGCGGTATTGTCACCCCTATATGCAATAATAGGGGTGACTTCGTAACCAATTGCATGTCTTGCCGGTAATTAGACAGTTCGAAGCGAACAGATATGTGATCCCCATGGGGCCCATCGAATCGCAAGTTATCCGAGCGTCAAAATTGCGATTCAATGGGGATCACGTGTCGGTTCGTTTCGAACCGTCTAATTAGCGACAGGGCGTGCGATAAGATGCACTGATTCGAAACACGATTCGAACGTGGTTGATAAACCTTTGAAAAATTTTCAAAACTTTTTTTGCAAAATTTTACAGAATGATTGTCAATGCTTTGATCGGTGCTCCCTATGAATTTTCAGAGAAAAAGATATTTTGAAATTCGAATTCTTCCTCACCCCGCTGAAAGTGCCCTGATTCGGTATGGTATCACGTATCGGTTCGTTTCGAACCGTCTAATTAGCGACAGGACATGCGATAAGATGCACTGATTCGAAAAACGATTCGGTCGTGGTTGGTAGTAGTGTACCTTAGAAAATTTTTCATAAATTTTTTCGAAATTTTTTTAAATTATTTTCCTTTTCTAATCAGAAATGATTATATAATGGACATTGCATTTTGATTTAACACTTAGAAGTGTTTTAGTATAGCATTTTGGACAAAAATAGGGTTTTATGGACCAAATAGGCTCTACCCCGATTTAACGGACACCCCGATTTAACGGACAAAACCCTTTCCCCCGAGGGTGCCGTTAAATCGGGGTCCGACTGTATTTGTTGTTTTGTTGCCGCGGGGGGAAGTTTGTATGTATGTATAGATCGTGTATCTTACCCTTCCATAGGCACGTTTGCAGTACTCATTAAGCCTCTTCTTGGCAACCTCGGCCCGCTCAAGGGGAGGCAACTCATGGAATGTTTTGGGAACCCCCTCTGAGCTCTTCGTAACCACTCTCTCGCTCTCCAGCTGCTGCACGATACTTTGATACTCGGCCCTGGAGGCGGGAGAGAAGTCACCCCTCCACTTCCAGTCCATAGTTCTCTGGCACCTGCACAAGGAATTGGGTTGTGTGGTGCGGGATGTGAAACAGCTGTATAGACTTGTCTCAATCAGACAGGTCGTTTCCCTCACTTTATCTCTCTCAACCTATTTTTCTCCTTCACTCAAAAACACGGTAGGAATTACGAAAAGTGCAGCACTGCCGGTACCTTGATGAGGGTTTGTTGAAATCACATGCAGCACAAGTGATCTGATCTACGAGGGCGGTTGGCTGGAGTCGATTAGTTAGGATAATATTGGGATACATAGCACCCACATCTAAATGGTATATCATCGGCTTCTCCACTCGATTAGGAGTATCACGGAGAGATGTCAGGATCTCTGTTATCTCGGATATCACCTAGCAAGATCATAACAATTAGCCATTAATTAGCGGATAGCTACCGTAGAGAAAGAAGTGTTGTGTGCTGCAGTAGCGACCAAGATATCTATATTGAAGATATCATGACCCCTGGTTGATATAGTTTTTACCTCCTCGAAGTTGGTCACATACTCCATTGGTACTTTCTCCTCCTTTTCGATGGCAAACTTCATCGTCTCCTCCAGCTCATCCAGCAACGTCTGGAAGGCAGAGGGGGTAACCCGGAATTTGATGGGAATATCCGCCCGGAAAACTCCTGACTCCAAGGCTTCAACGTGACCACCCACGTAGGTTTCTGCTTCCAAAAGGTGGCCATCAGTGGTCATTTTACCGAGTTCTGCCCTTTGCTTGTTTGGAAACACAATGTTCTCCCTGCAGAGAGATATAATGTTTTATGAAGGAGCACCAAGACAATGCATTTCAAAACATTGAGATCTGAAACAACCTACTTGTAAGCTTGGACCATGAGGAGCGCCTCACACAGGGTTCCAGATCCCTTTCGAAGGACCTCATCAGGAGGCATTGGCAGGATGGTACACAGGGCAAAGGTGAAGGGGTGGACATACTTCATGTAGAGGTAATAGGTTGCTACTGCATCTGATACACTGTACGTAGACATCACCTGGCAATGAAGTATAGTTAATCAAACACCTGTCAAATTAAGTGGTTTGTTAGGAAAGGAGTGGTAGTTGGAAATGGGGCAGCCTTTCCTTTTCATATAATTTATACAGGCCCTCGAGGGGGTGTAATCCCCATCGAAGGAAGTGCATGATATAGTCACATATATACCTGAGGTTGTTCAGCTGCCATTCTGCACATCTCCTCAGGATCCAACTCTACCGGATCATATCTCAACTTGGCCTTGGCCACCGCTTTGAGGTTCTGAGACCCGATGGGCAGGTAGGAGTCTCGCTGGACCCAGTTGAATGCATCCATGTGGGAACAATATCTGGATAACCATGCCCCGTTATCTTCTTTGAATCCTATCTCCTCGTACATGTTGAGACCTGGAATACAACTTACTCGAGTTTCAGTTCAATTACCAATCAACTATGTACTGATCAATTACTAATATGTAACTAACTAATTACTAATCAATTAGTTACCATGAAATTCTGCCCGGGCAGCAACATACGGGAAATCAAAGAAATCTCCGTTATAGGTGACAATCACATTAGGAGACAACTCCTGGATGTGCTCAAAGAAACGGACTATCAAGGCTTTCTCATCTGCTTCATTCATAATGATAAAGGGCCCTTCAAACTCTGGCCGGGGAGTGTACTCAAAGTCAGCAATGTCCTCAGAAACAACCTGGAAGAGGTTATTATCATTCTTGAAACAATTGAACACTACATGGAAGAAGTTTTAAAATGTTTATTTGTGAACACTATCTAGTATCTATCCTAGCTATAATGATCTATGACCCTGAAATTACCTCTCGATTAGTAATGAGATGTCCCTAGTTACCTCTCGATTAGTGATGAGATATCCCTGCCCATCCACCATGTAACTAATCATCATGATGGAATCAATGGCTGGATCAGGGAACTTTAGAGGCAGCTTCGTCGTCTCAATATCATACGCAAAGACAACCGGGTCTGGGGTATCGATAAGATCTGGTCGGCGCACTATTATTGGCTCGTCCGTTCCCTGGCCTGTCACTGAATACCTGGGGAGATGAGGACATGTGTATACCAAGACAGTGCAGTTGTCCTAAAAAGGATCCAGAAAAACATTCGGCACTCTATAAATTAATTAAACGTGTCTAAAATTAATCCAAATGTATTGTTCGTACAGCCTGAATTTGACAAGTATCCCATGGCTATAGACTCACCAGTGTGCTACAAAAAGGTCCCGGTCGATGTTTGCTCGGACATTGTAAGGTACATCATATTCCCTCATATCCAGTATGTGTACTGTATGGTCTGTTAGCACCTTGGAGGCACCTGCACCTGCTGAAAAGAGATATCGTGTTTCAGGAAATATTGGTCGTGCTACCCAACCGGTGCGTGAGGTTAGGGTCACAAAATATACATAATAAAATGAGAGCTAAGTCTAAGAATATTACAAGAGTACAATGATACATTACGCGGTGTATTATACTCGTCATGTTCTAACCCGTATTTACGGGCGCGAATTGCGATGGAAGAGGGTTGTGCAAGACAATTACCTTGTTTTGTAGTGTGAGGAGCCATCATCTCCCTGTATATCTCCTGATGTTCATCTTTACTCTTATTCTTATTCACCACCGTAGTTATGAACTTACGGACCTAATGGTGAAATGTTAGAAATAAACCCTGAAACCCTGAAACAATACAAGGCCCAGAAACTTCACTAGCATTTCTCCAAAGAATCATAGAAGAAGAGAAAACAACAAGAGTGGGAAAGAGTTTTGGGTCGTAGGGGCGGTTACCTTTTGTAGGTCGCTGGTAGTGAGGAAGGATAACTTGATGTAGGGTTGCTGTAGACCTATCAGATGGTTCTTCAAGTCCAAGTCTTCCTTCTTGACTTGCTCAACAGTCATTGACACACCACTGAACTTCTTACTGGAAACCAAGTAATAGTTATAAGACCAAATATAGGCACATTGCTATTGGTCATGATAGGAAATAATGGTATGGTCATCACGTGGTGCTCTAACCTGAGATAGGAGCACACCTCCTGTTCGTGGCCCTGGGCAGCCCGTACAAAAAAGTACGGTTTGTGTGGAATTGACACTTTGAACCGGGCTCCATCCTCCTGTAGAAAGTAGTAGTCCATGCAGCTCACCAGCCTCTTCTCTTCATCTATCATCTCTGTGGGCTGCATGTTGACCATCCACCCAATACGCTCTGTGGGCTCCGTGTGCCGGCCATAACCAAACCTGGGAGAGGGAGTGAAGTGGGAGGTGAGTAGGGAAGGAGTGAGGGTGGTAACTGACACTGTCAACCAATCATGGTCTGGTATTCCTAAGTAAAACTGATGGGTAATTGTGGTTACTGGGTTTAACGGATGGATAGTGGATACTGGGGCGGTAACTGTGGTAACTGGTAACCATGGTTACAGAAGCAGTGGTTTCTATAGTTACCTGATATCAAGTGTATCACTAAACCGGGCATTCCTAACTCTCTGTTCATAGTTTTCATTCGCCGCTCCCTCCTCTTTGTCTGCATTCTGTTGAGCCTGCTGCCATCCGCCCATTAGCTATTAGAAGAAAGAGGGACTGAGATATGAACATCAGAAAGAATGTTTGGAAATGAACCTGATTTGTGTAAAATACGTGACATACAAAGAGAAAATGAAAGTTTGCAAATGGTTGAAAAATTTGAGATGTAAAGGAAATAAATTATGTAATTTTAAAACAATTATTTTTCTGTCTAGTTCTGTTTCAGGTCTCTATTACCCCCATCATCGCTAAGGGTTAGCTCCTCTAAAATCTCCAATATCTCGCTACAATCCTTACCACCAGTGGGCAAGGCTCGCCCCCAAGAGCCCCTCTACATTGATATGATCAAAGTCCTGTGGACACCTCTCGAGTGTCTCCGCCACTGTCCTGACCGCACACAACCACAGATCGGAGGACGACTGACATTCCAGGAGATAGTCAACCGTGGCACCCAGCCAACTTCTGGGCAGGAGAGGGAGGGCGGGGTGGTGGAGTATTTCTCGTGACATAGGAGGAGGAAGCAGCAGTACCTGATAGTAGCCAGATTAGGAGCATCTGAGAAGAGTTTAACGGTATCAACCTCAGACGGGATGATGCAGTACAGTTGAAGAGAGACTAGTTCATCAAACACGGGTAGGAGAGAGATGGGGATACCAGCTTCGTACTCACAGAACGCCATCCTGAGTAGAACCCCACCAAAAGAGTCCATGATGAAACATCTGAACTCGGGTTTAGCCAGCTGGTTAACAAGTCCCCGAGATATGGAGTAGGAGAGGCAGAAGTAATGAAACTCCTTGTGGGCGGCTCCCTCCCACACCGCCAGGAGGTAATCAGAGAGGGAGATGAGAGTTGGAATTGTGTGTTCTGCCTCATCATCAGCCAGCCATGATAGGTAGATACTAAACAGATGAACGGTGAGTGGGGTCCGTGTTTTTATTGTCTGGAGGTAGAGTGCCACCGCTTCCATGGTCGTACGAAGATCTGAGATCTGTCTCCAAACTGCCTCCCCGGCCTCCTCCAGCTTCGCCAGGTGACTGATACAGTTGCCAACCGTTAGTGCCAGCGCTACCAACTGCACCTCAGTACACCCCTCCGTTGTCTCGTGTGACCCTTGCTCCACCATCACGTCCAACTGAATCTTCAGCTCAATACCACTTAGATAAAACAAAAGGGGTGTAACAGTGGACTTAGGAAACTTGTCCGTCAGGTACTGCCCCTTGGATAACACCTTGTACCTCTCTCGACTTGGTATCCGTGATTTTAACAGCCCTTCCACGGCATTAAGAAGCCTGTCACTGCACTTCTTCCGGAGGGATAGGGTGGGAAATGTTTCCAGCACATGAATTACATCGTGAACAAGTGACACGTTCTCCTCCACCGAGAGAGGTTTGACCAGTTCAATCCTGTTCACTAGGGCCTCAAGGTGGTCCCGCAGCTTGTTGACAGGTGGATCCAGGGTACAGAGGGTGGCTGACTTCCACAGGTAGGGACTGTATCGGCCCAGGTTTACCACCTCTAGGAGCAGTTTATCGGGAATGGTGGCAGTGAGATAGTCCAGAATCTGCTGAAGGGACTCCGCCCCTTCCTCCTCTATATCGTCTATCATCTAACAAGTGGGTTGTTTAATTCAGAGGTAGCAAGGTATAGGGGTCTAACAGCAGAATGGGTAATAACTTTGATTATACTCGCTAATGCTCAGATAAAAATGAAATCTGTCAGAGTATTGGTATTTGGTATGGCCCGACAGTGTGAAACGTACCTCAAGAAAAGTAGGAAGATATTTCTCCAGATGGGAGATAAACCTGTCCTGTAGGAAACACGTCGCAATGATCTGAACTCCAATTGTTTTGTATAGTGCCGCATTTTCCTTTTCGTCATCCACTGCCACTAGACGGCACACAAAGCTGATATTGACTGATTTAGCTAGCAGCTCCCTGAGGCAAATGGATTTGTTAGCAAATACTAAATAGCAGATGGGCGCAATACTAATAAAGGGTTAAAATATCAGTCAGTCCAATAATGATAATTCCATAAACGGGAGTGAGCCTAGTTACAACACGAATAGAACCCTCCCCCCAACAATACCCGAATTCCGGTGTCATGGAGTCTGGCTTGACGGCCTTGGTGAGCAGGAGCAGGTGGGCAAACTTCTCCGAGTCATTGGTGCTGTCCGATAACTTCCTTAAAATATCAGTAGGGACTTTACCGAGCATTGCTAATCATGAGAAGGGCGGGTTAATTGACGATAATTTCGCGAAACAACAGTGGGTTTGTTTTGAGTGTCCCATCTCTCTCTCGCGCACTTCACAGCTTGTTCGCGCTCTCTCGGCTGCCCATCGTTCTGCTCTACCCATAGTGGGGGCACCGCGCGTTACGGCAAATTAGCATAATGAAAGGGCCCAGTGTGTCGTGTGTGGGACAATTCTTCATTGAAGCGGTAACGGCTTGAATCAGGAATAAGGTCGCTTGAATGGGAGAATCGGTAATTAAGAAGAGCGTGTCAGATGCTCTCATGAGCTGTTTTAAAATCGTTCCAATGACTCATAAGGTGATCATGAGAGCAGCGAACACGTTTTTCTTATTTACCGGAAAACCAATGTAACAAGCTTAACTAATGCGCTAGTCCCTGATCACCCTTGCCTAATGCCTAGCTAGACCCTGTAAGGGGGGGGGGGTAGAACATACCAAGATCATCCCTGAGTTTTACAACTTGCTTAGGTACCAGTGGATAACTCACCACAAGGGCCGGGGGGGGGGGGGGCACACATTAGAATTCCTGAGGACGTCATTTGTTAATGGTGTCTCACGACATAGAGCGGTTCTATGTAGTCAATATATTAATCACTACCTTGGTGTTATACTGCTCTTGAATCTAGGCAGTACGTGTTGGCACCAGCTTTATGGACTGAGCGGTATACACTTTTATTATTTTACCAAATGTATATGGTTGTTATTTACCGAAATATTATAAAGACTAAATCTAGCAGTTATTCCACAGAAAAAAACCCCGAATGTTCATTTTCTGTTCAGTCTTTACAGTATAGCATGTATTTGTTCAATTTTAAATCGAATCAGGAAGCGCATATTATCCAGAAACCTTATTGGCCAGAATTCTCTTTAGAATATATTCCGAACTTCTCCCGAACTTCCTCGTTTTAGACAGTGACTTTCGAATTTTGACAATATTTTTCTGTTGTACTTCTTTCTGAAAAAAAAACCCCAACAATTTTAAAGTGGGAGTGGACCGACACAGAATTGGACAATGTTGTTGTAGGTAGTAGAGTACGGTGGCAGATTCCGGCCAAGAGTTTTTTCAATCAAGTGAAATATTTTTGTTTGAAGTTTTATAAAAATTTTATTTCAAAATAAAAATAAACATGTCGTTAAAATTATTGGCCGGAATCTGCCACGCGGGTGGCAGATTCCGGCCAAGATTCTCAAAAAACCTTGGCCAGAATCTGCCACACACGTGGCAGATTCTGGCCAACCAACTAAAACTTGTTTATATCAAAGCGAAAACCACTGTACCCGACTAATTTTGAATCACGTAAGATACTTTTCCAATCCCTCAGAGGTCGGGAAAGTGTCATAATTGACCATAATTGGGTCTAATTGACCCAACTTACAACTGTTCACCTTAAAACGATAGACGCTTATGTGAAGGCACTTTTCCGACTAATTTTGATACGCTGAATCACGTAAGCAACTTTTCCAAGTCCTCAGAGATCGACAAAGTGCCCTAATTGAGCAATTAAGGCTAATTAGACCCAATTATACCCAATTAAGGCATTTTCCCGACCTCGGAGGACTTGGAAAAGTTGCTTACGTGATTCAGCGTATCAAAATTAGTCGGAAAAGTGCCTTCACATAAGTGTCTATCGTTTTAAGGTAAAAAGTTGTAAGTGGCATCAATTAGACCCAATTATGGTCAATTATGACACTTTCCCGACCTCTGAGGGATTGGAAAAGTATCTTACGTGATTCAGCGTATCAAAATTAGTCGGGTACAGTGGTTTTCGCTTTGATATAAACAAGTTTTAGTTGGTTGGCCAGAATCTGCCACGTGTGTGGCAGATTCTGGCCAAGGTTTTTTGAGAATCTTGGCCGGAATCTGCCACCCGCGTGGCAGATTCCGGCCAATAATTTTAACGACATGTTTATTTTTATTTTGAAATAAAATTTTTATAAAACTTCAAACAAAAATATTTCACTTGATTGAAAAAACACTTGGCCGGAATCTGCCACCGTAGTAGAGATTATTTCTCTGAGCATTTTGCTTTTTTCCCGCTTAAAATTGGCCCCTCCATCACTGAGATACTTTTGTCTGTATCGTTTTTACCATCGTTTTTACCATCGTTTTTAGGATGTGTAGAACGTACTCTATGTACTCTATATGTTGGGAGCATGACATCACGCATCTATCTCTGTATTCTCTCTGTAGGTAGTACATCGAACATGCCCGGGCGCGCACACATACAGAATACAAGAGATAGATGCGTGACGTCATGCTCCCAACATAACAAAAGTATCTCAGTGATGGAGGGGCCAATTTTCAGCGGGAAAAAAGCAAAATGCTCAGAGAAATAATCTCTACTACCTACAATAATCTTGTCCAATTCTGTGTCGGTCCACTCTCACTTTAAATGTTAATTTCCTGTTCAGTCTTCACAGTTTAGCAATTGATTTACTGAATTTCAGATCGAATCTTATTGGCCAGAATTCTTTTATGAATCTCTTTCAAATGTATTCCTCACCAATTCCAGTTCTTGTTTAGTGTTTAGAGAGAGAGAGAGAGAGAGAGAGAGAGAGAGAGAGAGAGAGAGAGAGAGAGAGAGAGAGAGAGAGAGAGAGAGAGAGAGAGAGAAGAGAGAGAGAGAAGAGAGAGAAAGAGAGAGAAAGAGAGAGAGAGAGAGAGCGAGGGGGGATGAATCAGAAAGCACATATATGTCCAGAAATCTTATTGGCCAGAATTTTCTAATTGCAGTAGTTAGTCCGTGGTTATAATGATTGCTCTTTCACCTTACCTTCCTGTTCTTTCTGAAGAGAAGCTTCTAATATTGTAAATCTTTCCTCAGCTTCTCTTGTCGGTAAGACCTGCAATCTAAAGCAAATAAACAGAACTACAGCTGATCAACCAATTATTAAAGCTACTCGTATTATCGTCTCTAAATGGACGCCGTAAAATCCGTTTTGGGTTATTGTAGAAACTTTGCTTGAGCCATATTGTTATTGATATCTAATATCTATTCATTACTATCTAGCAAATCAAACTACTCAATTTTTCCATCTTTTAGTTCCCAGTGCCAAAATGATCCGAACCTGCCTGCTCCTCAGCATTCTCCTCGGAGTGTCTCTGTCTATCAAGTGCTATGTTGGAGCAATTACTGATCAGGGGCAAGGTGCAAAAACAAGAATGGATTGTACTAATATGTATAGTAGCTGCAGTAAGTCAACAACTGGTGCTACTACTACTTACGCGTGTGGCGAGTGTATTTTATCCAGCTGTCAGAAGTGCACCTTCAACTACTGCAATGATGATGATACGTCAAGCGGCTCAACTATCTCTGGTGGTACTCTACCCGTTGCAGTCATTATCATCGCTTCCATTGTGATTTGGATGCTCTAAACATATAGGAGAGAAGTGTTAGAAACTGTGTGAGAAAGACTGTGAAGGACAAACCACTGTGAAATCGCTGAGTTTAGTGTGAGTTAAATACTGAAATAGAAGAAAATATAATGTATTATTTATGCGAATATCTACTACAATTTATTATTTTGTATTGTACAATTTTGACCAATTCTTGAGTCACATAGTTTTGAATACATACAATGAATAGTGTTTATTTAGGACTGTAGAGGAGCGAGGTCTTTCTCTCTAGGTCTCACAAAAATGGACTTTATGTGTGTGTACCCTGGCATGCCAGATGTATTGCCTACAGGGGGAATACAGAGAAATATCTCAGTAATGGAGGGGAAATTTAAGTGGGAAAAAGCAAAATGGTCATTGGTCAGAGAACTATTATCTACTACCTACAACTTGTCCAATTCTGTGTGGGTCCACTCTCATTTTAAAGAAAAAACAGCGATTTAGCAGTAGGGAGTAGGACGGGATACCGATCCGTGATCACGATCACATCAGACGACTGTCTGAGTTGACAGACACGGATGTGAAGGAAGCACGTGGAGTGAAAATGATATATTGTGGTGCACAATTTAGTGCTACTAAAACAAAAGGATTTGTTCTGTACTGTTTGTGTGATATATAAAACTCATAATACTCACTGCACAATTTCATTGAATTTTTCTTCTCATTTTACAACTTCGTAATTTCGGCTAGAATGACAGTGAAGTCATACGATAAGACTCCTACTGCACACACAAACATTATCTCTCTACCTCTCATTGTACCGTCCATGCTTTCTTTTCCTCTCGCTGTACGTCATTCTTTGTGGATTTTGCTTCCCTCAAAGATTTGCTATGTTTTCTTTACCCCTGTATGTGTGTTATTGCAGCACACTTTCTATATCTATGTTGTTTCTGATAGTATACTGTGATACTTGTAGGCTAGAAATCTCATATCATTAATATTTACTGCCAAATACATTTCCCACAGTTCCTAGTGGTAAAATGATCCGAACCTGCCTGCTCCTCACCATTCTCCTTGGAGTGTGTCTGTCTATCAAGTGCTATACTGGAGTCACTAATAATGGTGATGGTGCAATGGTGAAGACAGACTGTACCAACCTTTTTAGTAGCTGCAGTGAGTCAACAGTCAGCGGAATTACTACTCACTCGTGCGGTGGTTGCAGCGGCCTCGTATCCAACTGTAAGGATTGCTCCTCCGATCTCTGCAATGGTGGCACCTCTGCTCTCCCAGCACTGGCGGTCATCATTTCTTCCATTTTGTTGTGTATGTTCTAAATAGAGCAGAGAAGAAAGTGTAAACTGCATGATAGAGACAGAAGACTGTGAAATTGCTGAGTTAATTGTGTTACAATCGGAAAATAGAGAAAGAAAGCGTCGTGTGCTTTTTACAAAACCCGTCATTATACTGATTTTGAATGTTTAATTCTTGAACTGTAGTTCAATCTGTTCTGTACACGTGGTCAAGATTTAGCTTGCATTAAATATGTTTTGTGTGTCAAATATTCCTACTGCTGACTATTTTATTGAGTTTGATTTTTCCTTTCTTTATCACATGTGTTTTGCAGTACCATTACCAATCAAAAGAAGTCATTCTGATTTTTCATGAATGAGATCTCATCAGGATCAGGGAGGAAAGTTTAACCAAACCACTTCCACAACCGTGATCTGCCCGTATTTATGTTTCCCCTTTCAACCATTGATCAGTAGGGCGTGTAGGGCAGGATTCCGGCAGGATATTGTCGATTTTGGGGACCGTTTTTAAAATTTCAAGGATAGAAATTATCCTTATGTTTCACAATCGCAGGGAGTGTGGGGGACACAGACCTGCCCGTTGAATCCCTTTTGAAATATCATTGTTGATAAAATGACCAGATAACAAATCTTATTTCATTGAAACTGTATCTGCATAATTCGACAAAAAATTGACAGAAAACCGGTAATCGAGGATTGAGGAATGCCTTGTATGTATGGTATGGCTCACACCATCATTTTATTTCATAAAATGAGCACACTCGGTAGTTCAAGGAATGCAATTCCTTGGAATGAGGAAGGAATCTGCCGGATTTCTTGAGAAAATCCGAAGATTTAAATTGTGAGATACACAACTTGCTAGGGTACCTTATTACTGACAACATGCCTGTTAAGGGACATGTACTGTTTATCATTCAACAACCTCTTCTCCTCATTCCTTCGTCCCTGGAGTGAAGGAGCGTGTTCTATGGAAGAGATAGAGCTAGATAGAGATGTTACTGTCAGAAATAAAGGATATCGAGAGGAATGAAGGCAATTTAGCAAAAGAGGCGGAGATAGAGAGGTAGGTAGATAGAAAGATAGGGATAGAGAGAGAGGGAAAGAGAGATAGAGATAGAGAGAGAAATAGAGAGAAAGAGAGTGAGAGAGAGGGTGATAGAGAGAAGGAGTGAGAGAGGAAGAGAGATATGTAAAGAGATAGAAAAGTTTTCTAAGAAAACTTAGTTAACTATCGACAGATTAGCACCAGTACTCATATATCAACACGAAAAAAAAGCAAAATAATAATTTCCATGGAAAGATATATCCCTCTCAGACTATATATCCCTGTTCTTTGTCTAATAAATATATCAGCTATTTGCCTAATATCCTCGGTGCTTGTAGAGTTCCACGGATATTACTGATACGGGCCACAGTATTACCAGTCGAGAATGCCATTATTGTTCCTTGTACTAGTCGCATTGGCCTTGATAGCATCCATATCCCTCTTATTAAAACTAAACGGATGATAGGATTTGCATTTGACATCAAAGCAACTGGTATCGGGCTGGATGAAAGGACAGGGTTTTGGGTGGAATAACTGACAGTCCGTGACAGTGCAACCATTCTCAGTGGTACAGAGAAAGAGAGAGAGAAGAGAGAGAAGATAGAGAAGATGAGAGAGAGAGAGAGAGAGAGAAGATAGAGAGGATAGAGAGAGAGAGAGCGAGAGATACGCTTATACTCTTGCTGAGCTCCCTGCGCTCTCTCTTTCTCTTCGTCTCTCTGTATCTCTCTCCTCTCTCTCTAGGCTCGCTCGCGCTATCTCTCTCTATCTATTCTCGCCGCCTCCTGCTCCTAGATTTGCGATCGGTACGAACGCCCCAGTTCTACATAATATATATAATATAAAATATTTCTTCGGCAGAAATTTCTAACTAATTCTAATTCTCTTTGCAGCAGCATGCTTACTTTTCCTCTAACCATCTTTCATTCTTAATTGTTTATACTACCCCAAAGATTTGCCACGTTTCCAGTACCCCTGTTATATATAATATGTGTGTCATTGTAGGACCCTTTCTATATCTATCTTGTTTCTGCTGTATGCAGTAATACTTGTAAGCTAGAAATTTCACTATATCATTAATATTTACTGCCAAATACATTTAATATTTCCCACAGTTCCTAGTTGTTGTTGTTGTTGTATGCGCCTCCGCTTCCGGTCCTCCACTTGAGTTTTTATCCCGTCAGGCAGCCAGTTCCTCACGCCCGAGATGGACGGAGCTCAGGTTCCAGAGTTTCCTCTTTCCTCCGGGAGAGTATTCTTCCTCCGACTTATGTCCATGGATTTAGAGATAAGGGTGGAATCGTCTCCCATAACTGTCTTGACAGGTCTCATGAAACAGGACCGCACCAGCACTGTTTTCACATTGTGCCAGTCTCGGATATCTCCAGCGATCCCTGGTGAGTGGTGTCTCAGCATTGATCGCTTTCGATGTGGCCTTGGCTAGGACAATTCGGACGCTCCATTGACTATGGCACCTTTGTAGATTTTGCGCTGCCAACCTCTGATTTGTAATCAGTACTCCATGTGGGTTCATGGAACATCACTTTTTGTTCATGATGCAGATGCAGCGTCCGGCCGTTCATGGGGTAGTTAGGGCAGGTTCCTTCCCAAAACGGAACTCTGGCTTGTGGAAAGTTTAGTGGGTTCGGTATCTATGTGCGTCACTCATAGAAATTTGTTTTATTGTGTGAGATAGTGGTTTGAGTTGTGGAGGGTTATCTGAAGAGTTTGCTTTTATGTATTAATTGGGTGAATTTGTTCCAGTCAAGGTTCTCGTCTCCATAGATTTCCTCGACCACATTTTGGTAGTTTAGTCTGTATCTAACCTCATCAAGTCTGGGGCAGTATATGATGACATGTTCTGAGTTCTCTTTCGCGTTGCAGAGGTCGCATTTTGGGCTAATTTTTGTATCTTGGTGGTGTTGGGAGGCCGCGAGGTTGTTTTGGCCCGAGATTGCTAGTGTTAATTCTCTGAGCAGAATTTTATCAGTGACTTTGATGGGATTTTGTATTAGCTCTTTTACTATGGCGGTTGTGAATCTGTTGTATTTCTTGTTTATCAGGTTCGTCGTGTTTCTTGTTTTTAGATATTCTTTGATCTTGTTTTTGATCTGGGAGGTATTTAATCCTATGCCATTTTGAGTGCTTGGGCTCGCTGCCGCTGCTTCTTTTGCCAGCTTGTCTGCTTTTTCATTTCCTGCGATGTTGGCGTGAGCTTTGACTTTTTCTATTGTTAATGTGTTTGATTTTTGAAGCTCGTGTAATTTTGATATCGTTCTGGTTAATTGTTTGGAACAACTTAGCTTCCCAAAAATTCTGTTTATCGTGGTTTGTGAGTCTGACTTGATTATTATGTTATGGTTGGTAATTTTTTTGTTGAGGAGGTGGTCGGCTACTATTTCGATAGCCTTGAGTTCGGCTTGGTTAATAGTGTTTTCTGGTGCAAGGGGATATTTGAGTTCGCATACCTCTTCGGGGAAGTATATTGCTGCGCCTGCTCCCGTAATTTGCTTGAAAGGCTTTTTGGTTTTGATTACCGATCCATCGGTGTATGCCACTATTTCTTTCCATTGGGGGTAAGGTATTCCTTGGATCATGTTAATCGGAACTGGAGCTGAGTTGTCTATATTTTCTGTGGTTATTCCTATCTCTTGTAGCAGTTTTGTCATCTCTTTCGCGTGGGTGGGGAAGGCTCTCTTTCCATGGTTCTGATCGGGGAGCCATCTGTTGTTTGTTAAAAGGTGGAGAAATTCTGCTACCAAGGTCTTTATGATGTGGTTATCTGCTGGGGCTGTCCCTGCCAGGGTGTGCATTACTATGGGTTGGGTTTTGCTGTGTGCACCTGTGATGATTCTTAGCGCGTGGTTTTGGGCAGCTTGGACTTTTTCGTATAATGCTTTATTGTTTAGTAATCGGTGACCCCATAATGTTGCCGCATAGGTGAGTTGGGGCATGATTAGCTGATTGTGTATGAATCGTGCTTTAGCAATGTTCATTCCCCAGTGTTGGGCGAAGTTTCTTCTTAGTGGTCCTGCTATAGCTTTCATTGCTGCTATTTTTGTGCTGACGTGTTTTTTGTAGCTTAGATGTGAGTCTAATATGACTCCTAGGTAAGTAGCTTCTGTTTTGATAGGATAGTCTGTTCCTTGAACTGTTATTTTTTGGAGTTTGTGTCTTTGGGTGGGGTTGTGGAATACTACTATGTTGGTTTTGGTTTCGCTAAGGTTTAGGCCTTGTCCTATTGCCCATTTCTTTATGATGTCGATTTGATTTTCTATGAAATTTTTCATTGTGTATTTTAGGTCTAGTCCTGTGATGATAATTGCTATGTCATCTGCGTATATGATGATTGCGTTTTTCCTTATCTTGGGTATTTTTAGGAGTGATTCTATGCAAAGGTTCCATAGGAGAGGAGATAGTATGCCCCCTTGAGGAATGCCTCTCTCTATTTTCCATGTAATCCTTTCACCACCATGAGAGAGAATTATGTGTCTGTTCCTGAGACATGTTGAAATCCAGTTGCAAATTATTTCCGGTATATCTGAGCCGTCTAGTCCTTTTTCTAACGCATGGAAATGTACCCGGTCGAAAGCTCCTTCGATGTCGAGAAAGGCTCCTAGAGCATACTGACTGTTTGCCATTGAGTCTTCTATTTTGTTTGATAGTTCGTTTGCTGCCGTAATTGTGGATTTCCCACTTATAAATCCATGTTGGTTTTTGAAGAGTTTAGCGTTTATGTTCCTTTCTTCCTGGAGATAGATGAGGATTGTCCGTTCCATAAGTTTTAGTACGTGGGATGTTAGGCTTATGATGCGGTAGCTCTTCGCTTGTGTGTAATCTTTTTTTCCGGGTTTTGCGATGATGATCCCCTTGCACATGGACCATGCCTCCGGGATATGGTTGTATTGTAGTGATTGTTGCATAATGTCTTTAAGTGGCTGTTTTAGAAGGTTCCATCCCATTGTGATCATTTCATTTCTTATATCGTCTGGTCCTGGGCTTTTCGCCTTTTTGAGAGCTTTCATTGCTTTTTCTAGGAATTTATCGGTGATAATCTCTTCTGCTTTGACTTTTGTGGTTTTGGTTTGGGGGTGGTTCTTTTTCCTTTCTTCCCTCGGGACATGTGTCCTTCCCATTGTTTTGAGTTCCTAGTGATAAAATGATCCGAACCTGCCTGCTCCTCACCATTCTCCTTGGAGTGTGTCTGTCTATCCAATGCTATAGTGGAGCCACAAATGATGGTGTTGGTGATGCGATGAAGGAAGACTGTACCAGCTTATTTAGTAGCTGCAGTAGAGGAACCGTGAACGGGATTACTACTTACTCGTGTGGTAAATGCAGCGACCTCATGCTCCTAGAAGACTGTAAGGATTGCTCCTCCGACCTCTGCAATGCAAATGGTGGCACCTCTGCTCTCCCAGCACTGGCGGTCATTATTTCTTCCATTTTGTTGTGTATGTTCTAAATAGAGCAGAGAAGAAAGTGTAAACTGCATGATAGAGACAGAAGACTGTGAAGTTAGTTAGTTCATCGAGTTATAATGAAAATATAATAGGAAAAGATAGCATGCTTTCTGTAAAAAACCCCATATACAATGTAATAGTGATTTAATTGAATCTTAAATTCTTGATCTGTAGTTTATATTAATCTTTAAACGAAAATCCTAGCCTTGTATTTTACTATTACAGTCAAACCTCGATTTAATGGACCTCGCTTTACCGGAAATTGCGAGTACTGCATGTTTTTAAGTGACTGAAAGTGCTGAAATTGACAAACTTTTTGATATCTTGACTTGAAATTGTAGGACAAAGTAAAAGGGCTTCCATTTGTTTTACTAAAATTTCAGCAGATTGCAAAATTAGATGTTCCTGAATGACCCATGAGCCAAAAATTCCCCCTAACTTTTAAGCCATTTTAACGTATCCATGATTTGCATGAGTTGCCTGACACTGTGTTCGTGCTCCCGGCTCCGCACGGATTTTTAGAATAAAAAGAAAGTATGAACGGGGGGGGATCACCCCCTAAATGCGAGGATAAGAGCGGCTGTGTAAAGTCTGTGTAACAGTAAAGTCTGTGTAAACGCTGTGTAAATACTGGATTTTTTTAGGGATCCCTATGAGTGGTTGTTTTGTTTGGCAAACGCTGCTGGCCCCGATAGGTTCTGCGCCATGCGCAGCGCGGGATAAGGCTGAATCGTTTCTTTTGATTTTGGTGCTGCTTATACAGGTTCGTGATGGGCACCTTCAGGTAGGGGCGTTTGGATGGAAAACCCGTACATCCATGAAACTGGCCTGCATGTCAGACCACAGGCCACGACAGACTATGTCCATTCGTGCTTCAGCTTTGATATTTGCACTGATTGGCAAGTTGAATCCATCACAGGGCAACATTGGTTGTTCAGTGTTAACGGGTTCAAATGATAAATCCCGCGTACTGGAGGATGTCGGCTAGGGTATCCCGAAGGTGGTCGTGTCTCCACATGTCAAAGCCTCCAACCTTGCAGATCAAGGCGTGGTCACTGCTGTTTTGTGCCCCACAACCGCATTTCCCGATCAGGTCTGGGAAGTAGAAGCCGTATCTGAGCCGAATGGCATCGACAAACTCAAGATGGTTGAGCTCATGACCGAGCGCTTTTCATTTTTCAATTTGGCAAACGTTGCTGGCGCGGGATAAGGCAGCGCTTTTCAACTTTTCAATTGTTTTGTTTGCCGTTTGGTAAAAACCAGAAAACTTAAGCAAAGTGGCGAAACGAAACCTGGAAAACTGAAATCGTCACAAAACTCGTCAAAAAAAGAACAATAAATTATAATAAATTACCCACACACCGTCATACTCTCATACTCCCTCTCTCTGCTCACTTGTCTCGAAAATCTACATCTTCCACACTGACTGGGACAACCCTTCTATTCTCTTGGTGCCCCGAACCAGAAAACTTGGCATACGTTGCAGGCCCCTTATAATATAATATAAGGGGCCTGGAGGGAATACCGCGCTGGGGGGGAATACATAATCAATCATATCTCCGGTTTCAGATAAGGTACAGAAATCGTTTTGGTAGCGTTGGAAAGAGGAAGATAACAGCTTTCAAATGCAACCGGTTTCAGGTCTCTATCTTATCAGGAACAGGAGATATGAACCAAACTCCGCAAAATCGAGTGCGGTAAAATAAAAAATTCGAGATTTTAAACAAAGTTTTGAAACAAAGTGTCCCTGCAGGGATCTGTGACGTCACTTTTTGAAAACAACCCATCTTTGAACGGTTATTGCTCAGCCTCCTGAAGTCCAATTAACTCCTCTCAAAAACAGCAAGGTAGATAATTGTCAGATCTAACAGCTAGTGAAAAAATCAAGTCAAACGGACTTCAGGGGCCAAAGTTATAAGCACCGCCGTTTTTTCGCTCGCAAAGTTATCTTCGACCCAGCCGAGCCCGTCCTGAGCTCAGGCCAAACGCGCGCGCGGCATTCCCTTCAGTCCCCTCGTTGCGGGGGTGCGCGCATGAGGGGGCTGCAGCGCATTCCAACCAGAAAACGCGATGATGCGCGATGAAAACTTATTTTGATAATTTTTTGAAAACTTAACCGCGCTGCAATGTTTTTTACGCATGTTAACTTTTACAAATTCGCGCGTTACGTTTAAAACGAATCGCGGCCGCGCGACAGCGTGTGATGAAGCTGAATTGAATAGAAGGCTCTGTTCGTGCGTGTGGGGAAAACGTTTGGAATGCGCTGCAGCCCCCTCATGCGCGCACCCCCGCAACGAGGGGACTGGAGGGAATGCCGCGCGCGCGTTTGGCCTGATCCCGGCTGGGTCGAAGATAACTTTGCGGTCGAAAAAACGGCGGTGCTTATAACTTTGGCTCCTGAAGTCCGTTTGACTTGATTCTTTCACCAGTTGTTAGATCTGACGATTATCTACCTTGCTGTTTTTGAGAGAAGTTAATTGGACTTAAGGAGGCTGAGCAATAGCCGTTGGAAGATGGGTTGTTTTCAAAAAGTGACGTCACAGATTCTTGCAGGGACACCTTTTTTAAAATTTCATTCAAATTTTGATTTTACCGCACTCGATTTTGCGGAGTTTGGTTCATATCTCCTGTTCCTGATAAGATAGAGACCTGAAACCGGTTGCATTTGAAAGCTGCTATCTTCCTCTTTCCAACGCTACCAAAACGATTTCTGTACCTTATCTGGAACCGGAGATATGATTGATTATGTATTCCCCCCCAGCGCGGTATTCCCTCCAGGCCCCTTATACAGGGTGTCCCACTGTCTTTGCGTGACCTGTGATTTTGGGTGATGAGTGGGTTCCATTCAAATGCTCATAACTCATCGAAAAATAGGTCAAAACGGCCCATCCAAAAACAGTGTTGTAGAGAATTGTCAGGCAAACATTTTGGTACAAGATTAATGTTCCAAGTCTTACCGATCGTCAGATATATCGTCTTAAAGTCAAAAATACGTGTTCATGAAATCCGATCGGGGTTCACGTTTTGAAAAATTCACAAATGCAAAGTTGCTCGGATCACATTGCATCCCTCATAAGAGATGTAGGAAATTGTCTGGCGGTCATTTTGGTACCCGAGTTTTTGTCCTAGTTCAATGTTTAGGGTGTCTTATGACTGTCTAAAGACGAAATTCAACCAAAATTTTTGTGGGGATCAGGTGTCATCAACAAGTGGGTAAAATGAGTTGAAAATTATATGAGCTTGATTGGAATCGTTCAAGGTTCATTTTGATACCATGATTTTTTCCTTAGCTCTACGTTTTAGTTGCGTTATGACTGTAGGAACATGAAGATTTTTCTATGCTGAGTCTTAGTTGGTATCGGCTCACAACCCCTAATTAGGTGGTTTGGTGTCGTGTGTAATCCCATGATAATCAGCACATATCGTCTCAATATCATCTAGACACTTGACAGGGTTGTTATGACGATTTGGCAAGGCCCCTGTTAATGTGTAGGATACACAAGTGGCCTATCTCAACCCTATCATGCACTAAGATGTTATTCAGACAGCAATGAGCTTCATAACAGGGCAAAATGCAATGCGATACCTGAGACCACTTTTGAGAAAATTCCAGTTCTGACAGTCATAAGACATTCTAAACATTGAGCTAAGACAAAAACTCGGGTACCAAAATGACCGCCAGACAATTTCTTACAACTCTTATGAGGGATGCAATGTGATCCGAGCAACTTTGCATTTGTGAATTTTTCAAAACGTGAACCCCGGTCGGATTTCATGAACACGTATTTTTGACTTTAAGACGATATATCTGACGATTGGTAAGACTTGGAACATTAATCTTGTACCAAAATGTTTGCCTGACAATTCTCTACAACACTGTTTTTGGATGGGCCGTTTTGACCTATTTTTCGATGAGTTATGAGCATTTGAATGGAACCCACTCATCACCCAAAATCACAGGTCACGCAAAGACAGTGGGACACCCTGTATTATATTATAAGGGGCCTGCAACGTATGCCAAGGAAAACGTTAAAATCTGGGTGCCTTTCATTGCTAACAATTCGTAGTTTTGGCGCGCGCGACGGGTTAGGGCTATCCGTTAGGGTCTGGTTAGGGTTTGGTTTGGGGTTATCGGTTAGGGCTATCGATTCTCTGACTGATACCGTTTAGTTTACTCAAATCGGCCGTGTGGTTCCATGGCTATAGCCGTTTGAAAAAAGTCGGTCTAAGTATACTCTTTTGGTAGCGCGCACCTGTAAACAGGCTGCAAGGCACCCAGATTATAATCGCGCCCTGCGTGTGGCCGGATTTTTTTTGCTTTTTCTGTTCGTGGTTGAAAAGCGCTCCCTTATCCCGCGCTACGCCAGCAACGTTTGCCAAGTGGCCATGGTAATTTTTTGCAAAAGAAGGTGAAAAGCAGGAAGAAATCGTCCGTTTGTCTCATGAGGGCCGAGGCCTCATGAGTTAATCATGAGCCATGAGGTGTCCGAAAAGTGATGCCTATCGGTGTTGGGGTACTATATTTTTCCCTGCCCTGATTCATTTTTGCTTTGCAAAAAGGCATAGCAGGGTTAGAATTCGAAAATGAGGGGCCCGCTGAAAACTTGATTTGATACTAGCGGTGCTCCGTGCTCCGTGCTACGTGCTACGTGCGGATACCTGCACGCTTTTATGCCGAAAATGTTCATAGATTTGTCATCGCACAGCGCACCCTACGTCATTGTATGGTGTACAATTATGCACTCGTGACAGAATGAGTGGTGACACGAACGAACACGACACAAACGACCAGGGGTGTAGGAACGGGGGGGGGGGGGGGCGAGGGCCCCCCCCCCCCCCCCCACTTTTGGCCAGGTTCGCCCCCCTCACTTCTGTCACCAACAGTCAAAACTCACTCCCAAATGACGAAATCATGACTTTTTGGCTCAAAACCCTAAAAATTTTCTCGGGCTCCGCCCGATGCATGGTAAATGCAATGGAATATGTGACTAAATCTTCCTCACAAAAAGTTTTCTTGGGCGCTGGCCAGCGCTGTAATTGGTCATGTGACTTCGCCCCCCCCCCTCACTTGAAAAATCATTCCTACACCCCTGCAAACGACTAATACTATTGCTAGGAATCTCATGGCTTTGCAAATGGAGGCCAATTAGATCAGCTTTGTCAGCTCACGTATCAGTGCACAATTAGAAGCAGGCGTGGCACATTCCAGATCACATGTCTGCTAGTATTGAACAAATGCTATTAAATTTTTTAATCCTTGAAGTTGTGCAGGGAAATACAACTCTATGGATACATAGTGCAAATATTCTTGTCGGATTTTCAATTTTGTGTACAGCAGAAAATCACTGCCTTATCCCTCACATTATTCCAAATTTTGGGGTGTCAGGTTTACGGCTGATGAGTTCGATCTGAGTCTTGGTTTATGGTGAGTGTCCACGTTTACCATCTTAGTGGACGGAGGGTCTCGGTCTTTCCGGGTCTCGGTCTCGGTCTTTCCGGATCTCTTGGTGTTAGGCGGTTTTTGTTGTGGTTGCGTTTAGGTTTGGAGGGACGTTGTTGGTTGATGTTGAGTTTGGTTGGTGTTGCAGGGTTTGTCTCGGTTCTTTGGGTTTGGTCTGGCAGCATGTTTCATGTTCTCAACTATGCCAAACGACTGTGGCACCCTGAGATCGTGCTGGCAACCCTTTGCAATGCATTGAGCGTTTCGTTTTTTCCTCTTTGATCGGGCCATTTACTCAAACTCATAGCCCTGGCTTCGGACGCATTTGGTCGGCAGTTGAAGTTAAAATTTGGGTGAAAAGAGTGGCAAAACTGAGTGGCACTGAGACCTGAACATTTAAACCAAATAGAGACACTCATTCAAATACCATTACTAACATAAATTATACAGGAAAAAGAATGATTTTACGAAAGGTTTAACTATGACATAAATGGAAAAGTATGAAAACCTGGGTTTGGTCGGGGAAGGATCCTATGGCATGGTTATGAAATGCCGTCACAAAGAGTCCGGGCAGTTGGTAGCGATCAAGAAGTTTCTTGAGAGCGAGGAGGATAAAACAGTGAAAAAGATTGCCACCCGGGAAATAAAAATGCTCAAGGTATGCTCAAGAGAAACAACGATTGTACTAAAATTCAGGTATTGTGTATCAATTAACCATTTCTTCCCCAGGCGTTACGGCATGAAAACTTAGTAAACCTAATCGAGTATTTTCGCCGTAAACGGAAGCTGTATCTGGTGTTCGAGTTTGTCGACCACACCGTTCTTGATGATCTAGAGAGGTATCCCAATGGGCTAGAGGAGCAACTTGTCCGGAAGATCACGTATCAAGTGTTACGAGCTATCGAGTTTTGTCACCACCATAATGTAGGTCCAGCGAACTTTAGCTTACATTTTACTTGGCGTCTAGCCAAACCACCTAGGCCAACTTTGTTTCATGTTATTTATGAAGACTTGTTATTCCACCACAGATAATCCACCGAGACATCAAGCCTGAAAATATTCTTGTATCGAAGATGGGAATTGTTAAACTTTGCGACTTTGGATTTGCCCGTACTTTAGGTAAGAATTTTGCATTGAAGCGGTTTGATTTCCCAACATCGTATCATGCCAATGGTTTTTTAGCTGTTGGGAGACATTTGTCACCCACTAACTAAAAATACCTTCAGAATCTAAAGGTTTCCCGACCTAACAACATTATTGTGGCTCACTCTCAGAGACAGCATTCCTCAATCTGGCTCGACCACTGTTTTGCATGTCAGATTGAGCTGAATTAGAATGCTGGGATGATGACATCATATATATGCTGTGCGATAAAAAGCAGACTGCCATTGTCAGCATAATTGCCACTATGTTTCACAAATTTTGCAGTAGATTTACTTCCGTTAAATCATTCTTATCTTTGTGGTCCCATCTCTCCAAATAGTGGGAGATCTCGGTCATATGCAGTTCTAGACACCTGGACAGTCTCCGAGTCTTTCGGTGTCCAGTGCGTTTAAAATATTGAATGAGCGTATTATTCCAGTACACTAGAGCGCCTTGCAAAGACTCTCCATGATCTCCGTGTGTGTGTGTGTGCTTGAAATTTTGTCAATTGTTGCTTGATGTCCTACATTTAAAAATTCTCTCACTCTCTCTCCCTCTCCCCGTCTTTCTCTCTCTTTAGCTCTCTCCCTCTCTTCTCCTTCTCGCTCTCTCTCAGTACTATCTCCACGTGAGCTAGGAAACACCGCGAAAATTTATGCGGATCATGATATGCGGTTAGGTATATAATTATTAGTTGTAGTACAAAAGAAAGGGAATGAAAAAGAAAGAACGATCTGGCAACAATCTAACATGTTGTTACAGTCACAGACAGACAGAGTGAGATGGTAAATCATATTAACTTTCGGTTATAAATTATGTGTAATACGACTCTGTAAGACTCTCTGTCAAGTGTCATGGTGTTATTATGTATGTGATATGTCCAGTGTCCACACCCGGGTTATTAGTAAGCCCCGGTAGCGGTGCACTCTCTCTCTCTCTCTCTCTTTTTCTCTCTCTCTCTCTCTCTCTCTCTCTCTGTCTCTCTCCCCATCTCTCTAGTTTAGTAACCCTGGGTTACCCATAAATTCCATTGATATATCCTATTTCTTCCTTTCAGCGGGTCCAGGCGAGATTTACACGGACTACGTAGCAACCAGGTGGTACCGTGCACCCGAACTTCTGGTGGGGGATGCCAACTATGGAAAGTAAGTGTAGAAGTTACCTCATTTCCATCTGTGGTTGCCATGTTTATCTTTGTTTTTCGTGACAAAAGCAAAGAGGACCACGAGTGCAAGAAAAACTTGTTGATCTATTCTTTGAAATATTTGGACCAAATCTCAGCATTTCACACACGATGCCCCGTGGTTGAATAAAGCTATTGTGTAATCGGATCTGGGAGTAACTATATTGCCTACCCAGGGTAATCCTGTTTGTGTTAGTAGTGGGTGGCTGATGTATGCTACCTTACCATACATGTCACATGTGATAGTGGATGAGTAAAAGTATAATCGATGTTCTGAACATATCCAACAAAAAATACAACTGCATCTTTCCGAAGCTTTTATAAATTGTATTGTTCACACTACGTAAAGACTAGGGTTGGAGCGCATCAATTTTTTAAATGAAGATGTTATAATCTTACCAAATCAATAACCCCCCCCCCCCCCCCCCGGTACTGTGTCTTTATGGCAGTTTTTAGGATCTTACAGATTCAACCGGCTTGTTTATTAGGTACATTCGATCTTTAGTGATAAGGTTCGTCTCTATGACAACCGTACATCCAGTAACCTGTGCATTCAAATGAGCGCAGCTGTTCGCCGCTTGACGAAGAGAGAGGGAAGAATGAGAGAGAGAGAGAGAGAGAGATAGTGAGAGAGCGAAAGAGAGAAGTGGGAGAGAGAAGGTCCGCTGTGGGAGAGGCATGTAAAGAGAGTTTGGGAGAGAGTAAGATCTAGTGAGATGGAGAGCGAGAGGGAAAACTGAAAAGGCCTAGGAGAGTAATTTAGAATGACTAGACAGTATGATACACAGTCATAGTATGCAAAAATGCACTAAGCTGGTCCCATAGATATATTGGCCCTTGCACCTCCTACTAGGGATTCTATTATAATACTCTCAATAATAGAGGTAGTTGTATTGATGGATAGCATGAGTGCTGGAAGAGGAGATGCCTTCAGGGGGAGTGCTTGTGAAGGAGTGTAGTATACGTGTGAGTGAGTGAGTGAGTGTGTGTGAGTGTGTGAGTGTGTGTGAGTGAGTGAGTGCACTATTGCCCCACTGCCTTCTGTAACGTAGCTGTCAGGCCAATGCTCTGACCACGGTTGTCGTGCGCTCCTTATTTGAAAGAAATGAGAATAGGATCAGGTCAATGCTCTGACCTCTGACAGTAACGTTGTGGATTCAGAACAATCGGTAACATGACAGACACACGAAATTGGATCCAATCCAGTGAATTTGTCACTGAATCTCAAATTCAGTTATTTGGCCAGCGATTCACAATAGGAGTTGTCTTGAAAGGCGGGTTGGTAAAGAGAGCGTGTGACCTCTTTCTGTGAGATAAACCTTTCTCTAGAAGGTTCTCTCTTTCTCACTCCTGACCAAGTTACCATAGCAACCCTATTCAGCTCTAAATGCACATCAATATTACACTGACTCACCCCTCACTTCGATAAGTAATATATAGTGTTTGAAAATGTGGACCATTAAAAGTTGTAGAACATACTTTGCTGCTCATTGGACATCCAAATGAGCAAATAGAGGGCTCTCAATATATCTGTGCTAATGCGAGATGAGACTTCAATTCTTCAACTCGGTATGACGTGATGCGTCACTGAGATGCTTGTTATTGGTGACATCCATTACAAGCATTACTTTCTAAATCGGTAACTTTCTCTTTCTATTCTTTATCGTCACTTCCGTTCTGTCTCTGTACCTCGTTATCTGTATATCTCTTTCTCCCTATTCTCTATTCTTCTAGAATTTCTTAATTTATGTATGATGATCTATCATTTACTTCCCTGCGCCCAATATATATTATCCGGACCCTTACTAGGTCGCTACATACCATATATTTTATCTGGACCTTTACCTAGGTCGCTACATACCACTAAAATGGGCTCACCCAACTAAGTAGCAAGCATGCTAAACACGCTTCTCCCAACCTCTCCCCACCCCTCTCCCGTATACCTATCCCCTCTCGACTCCCCACCCCTCTCCCAACCCTTCTCCCAACCTCTCCCCACCCCTCTCTCCCTTATATCCCTTCTCCCACTCCACTCACAAAACACTCACTTCCCGAATTCTTGAACAGACCCAACCAACACCCTCTCCCTCAGGGCGGTCGATGTGTGGGCTATTGGGTGTTTAGTGGTCGAGATGCTAACCGGAAATCCTCTCTTTCCCGGGGACTCAGACATTGACCAACTATACCACATAACAAGTTGGCTGGGGAACCTCAGTCAGCGGTACAAGGAGATATTTATGAGGAACCCCATATTTGTGGGTATGAAACTACCCGAGGTGCACCATGTTGATCCATTAGAGAAGAGGCTACCCCAGCTTCCCTCTCACTCAATCAATCTTGTAAAGGTACTTACAGCGATAATTCTCTGTTTTATCCAGACGATTTAAAGCAGAGTTTGCTTTCTTTGATACTGCAGCTAATATTTTATAGTCCTTTATGACTTTGTCAGTTTTATAAATGTATGCTCTTGTGCTCTACACGATTATAATTCATAGAAAACGATGAAACTTTTATCTCCCAGGTTTGCCTGAAATTGGATGCGAATGATAGGCCGACATGTTCCGAACTTCTCTCTCACGGCTACTTCAACCACGACAATTTTGCCCACCGCTTCGTCCTGGAGCTACGAACGAAAATCGGGAAGGAGTTCGGTGGAAATGCGCTGCTTCAGAACAAAAAACCACGGGTGAGTCGTCTGCATGATCATTTTCAGCGCATTTCCAAAGCAAATTTAGAGCTGTGTCAGCTTGTCTGAAGCTTGCTTGCTTGTCCTTCGTGATCCAAACACTACATGACACATGGGACACATGGCGTACAATCGACATTTTGAGTATTAGGGATTATTATCTTATGATGACAAATGGGCAGAGAATATTTTTTACAATTAAATATCAACAATAGCCAATTATAGGACTCAACCCCATATATTGTCCCAGTAAGTTGACCTTATTTTGAAGATCACTATATGTTTCTCTCTCCCTTTCACAACTAGGTCACAAATCATAAGGTGGTAAGGAGCCAAAAAGAAAACGTAAACTCAAAGGTATTAAATTATGTATTATTGTGTACTTGTAATAATTGTGAAGATATTGTGATTGGTTGGCGCTGTTTTGATTGTCAGGGTGTCCCCTGTAGTAGATTTGTTACATTTTCAAGCTTCCACCAAATCATTTTCGCTCTAAATTTCTTTTACCCTTTTCCCCGGGCTTGCATAGAAATAATGGTCCGAGCGAGTGAAGGGTAGTTGATGCGAGCTAGACAAATACTGTCACGTGTGTGTCACTGTTCTTGTCACGTGATACATATTTGAGCGTGTTGTATCTCTTTTGTGTATGGGGGAGTATCAGCACTCTTCGCGGTAAAGAACTAACACACACGTGATGTGCTACAACTGACTAGCCGGACAATGACATGTTGCATGCTATAATTTCAGGAGCAGAAACAGCCTACCATCATCAACAAAAAACAAGGCCATGCTTTTGGCAGGTCGTTCTCAAATTCGGAGGTAACAAATTGATACAGCCTCGAGACAGCGATCATATATCTTCATTAAATCGGCCCTGCGTGAAGCTACAGAATTTGATAATTTTTCGCCAATTTATATTGTTTGATGACCGTGCATAAATGCAACCCGAATCTTGATTTGATCGCCCAATTAATATAAATGTACTGATTTTGTTGTGTTAACCCTGTACTAGTGTATGTGATATTGATAATGTGGAATAAGTTGATTCTTCTCTCTTTGTGGAAAGTGAAAAGGTGTTCTTCAGTGCTGTGTATGTGTGCAGTTGACAAGCAAAAGTTAAAACTTGAACTCTCTCGCATACACCTTACACACACCATCACCACCACTTCTCTCACTCTCTCTCTCTCTCTCTCTCTCTCTCTCTCTCATCTCTACCTTCTTTTTTCTGTCGTCGCAACCACAATCACACAAACTATCTTTATCTCTCCCCCACAGGAGGCTCAGCGGGACAAACGAAGGAGCATGGTACAAGCATCGGAGCAGTCAAAGAGCCAAATGAAACTGCCAAAACAGGGAGGGAACAAGAAATCCACTGCTGCACTGGAGGACCAGAAAGAGATGAAGATCGAGGAGGAATTTGAGAAGGAAAGGGCTGAGCAGATTCATGAGTATAGCGAGTTTAGCCGGACACTGGTCCTACCCCCGGCCCCCAAGAGTAAGACAAGTGTTGTATCAGGGGATGATACTGTCCGGGTTTCACCTCTGTCAGAGGAGGCCAGTGCCACAAGGAACTCGGAGGATCATTCTTGTACCCCTACCAAGTGAGTCCAATATATCCAATGACCCACGGCCCTCCAATGTCGGAATTTCCAATGATCCCCCACCTCTCCAATGATTCCCTCAACCAATATAATGTCCATTTACCGGAATATCGTTACGTACGGGGTGTTGAGAAAAACAGTGAATCCGGCTTTCGTATTATCATTTTAATGCGCTTTTAATGCTTAACCATTTCTTAAGAATTCTCGAATGTTCGATATTCTAAGGAATTCCGTCTAAACGGTGTCTAAGTGTTGTGTTTAGTTTCCTGGATCCTGTCCAGCACGGTTTCCAGTATTGAGTTTTACCTAACTCTCCAGTCTCGACCATGTCTTCCCTCTCTCTCTCTCTCTCTCTCTCTCTCTCTCTCTCTCTCTCTCTCTCTCCACTCTGTACTAATATATAGCTGTGTGTGTGACCTACATTCGCTCTTTTCAGTCTGCATTTACCGGGCAAGGGAGCGAAGTCTGTGAACAAGGGTTTCCATGGCAGCAAGAAGCAGCACAAGAAGGAGGAATTCGCAGTGATACCACGACAACAACTCATACTTCCACAGCTCTCCAAAGCGGACGGTAAATCTACACAGAATCTAATGTTTCTAGTGTATCCAAATGGTTCATCCTATTATAGACTACAAAACCAATCTTGCTTTTCAACCCAAACCCATTATTTTCAGCCTCAGACGGGAGACAGAAATCTCGGGGAGGAAAACTTCACCAAATCGCCATTGATCCGTTCGCTAATCAAGTAGGAATTAATGCAGAGATGAGAGATCTCTTGATTTTCAGCTCCCTTGATTTTTCAATATTCTGTTATTGAATTCTATAGCAGAGTCAAGACTAGAAACATGAACGGGACTGGAAAAACCGACCTGTCCCAATTCCCATTTCCTAATGTTACACCCAAGTATTTTCAGAACATAAATCCAAGAAAGTTTAGTTGATAGAAAGTTCCGTAAAAACCTATTGATCCTATTCATCATACACCCCTACTTACTCTGTACAGTGGTCACAGCTTTGTGGAAAGGAAGAGAGAGAGTGAGAGAAACTTAAGAATATATGGGACTTTAATATTGTTGTTGTAGCCGTGATAAAACAGTGTTGTAAGAGATATAGAGGCCAAGGACACTTGACCTGCGCT
Source organism: Hormiphora californensis (assembly GCA_020137815.1). Taxonomy (NCBI): domain Eukaryota; kingdom Metazoa; phylum Ctenophora; class Tentaculata; order Cydippida; family Pleurobrachiidae; genus Hormiphora; species Hormiphora californensis. The sequence continues at coordinate 6,477,922 of CM035354.1, forward strand.
TATGTACGACCTATATCATGTTATACATAGAGATCTGATTCTCCATATATTATGATCATGTGTGTGCTGATCTATGAGTTGTATATTGTTTTGAAGATGATGCATCTCATTTCGTTGGAACGCGCGGGGCAAGATTTTGTATTGCGTGAAAAAGTGTCAGCAGTCACTATGATTCTCGGTCCCAAACTTGAGCCTCGCCCAGTCTCATTTTCGAAGGAAAACAGGGCTCCCAGACTAAACGATAGTGAAACATTGCACTAGTTAAGTGTGATACAAACCGTATCAGGTGGCAAACAGGAAGCCGAGGGTAAACGGTATCGAGTTTCAGTTTTCTACACTGAACTGCGCACGGACTGCTGTGCATTTTGGCGCGTCCTCGCAAATCTTGCTCCGCGCCCTCCGTAAACGGTGCGGCTGATAATAGTGCTCTGTGCAAAATTACCGAAAAAGCTTCAGACAGACGGAAGACACATTCATTTTCTCATAATAAACTCTGTCAAATTGTATTAAAAAGATAATGTTAGCACGAAAAAAAATAAGACAGTTTATTCGGTAAATGAGGACTGCAAAATGGTATGGACCGTCCTCCAGCTTCCCTCAAGGGTTGGTGCCGTGCTCAGTTGGACAAGTAGTGTCTCCCATAAGGCACAATCTGCCTGTTCTATTTCCCTTACACGATCACCCTGAACGAGGGGTTAGTTAGTTGGGGGGGGGGGGGGCAAACAGGGAACCAATCAAATTGTAACTCGCTCGTAGTTCAACACTTTTTCTTTCCGTCTCTCTATCCATATCCATTATCTGCTATCTCTTCCCCCTTTTCTCACCTCGGCACTGGCTGACTTGTTGACATGGTAAAACGGTAGATTGCAAACCCAGGGGCACCAATAGTGATGTGATTTGATAACGTTTAGCCTACTTTTCCGGCCCGATCCCAAGTTAACTGTTGGCAGACTTGTCTTCATTAGATCAGCAATCATGTCTGGTGAGGAGAGAGGGGTTTTAGTTCAACTCATGATGATAGGTGGTAATGATAGGTGTCACGATTCACAATGTTATTTTCGTCAAAAACATACTTTCTGTTGCCTCCTGTTGTTTGCTTTTCCGTCGCTTTCTTCCCGGTGAGGGGGTCACTGAAGTTGACCTGTTTCCACTTTTGGACTCTCCTGAGGCTTTTGATTTCCGCTTACGCCGTGGTCTGGTAGGGAGGGTTACAACATGTTCAAATCATGGCAAGTCTGACACCAAAAAGGGATTTATTTGCAGTATCCACTTACGGTGTAGCATCAGTGGATGCGATAGATCGGGAACGGAGAACCCGGACAGAAGGCCGAGCTGGGAAATCATCGCTCTCCTCAGGTTGCTGTTCGGGTAATTCACAGGAATTCTCCTCCGAAGGAGTACTAGGACAGGTCTCAGTTGTAGGAGTCGAAGGAGGAGAGGAAAGAGCAGGTGTGACTGGTGTAGTAGGAGTTTTTGGGGCAAACAAACTCGAGCTAGCGATGGGTAGGAATATGTCAGGATTACCAAAGGCAACGGTTCCCTGCTGCAGAGGCTGGATTACTGTCTCTATTTTCTTCTCTTCTTTGTCTGCTACAGTCTCCTGTACCTCATTAGAGTGCTCCACTATTTTTAGTTCTTCTGGTTCTGCAGTGAAACACGCATCTTCCAAAAATATCGGCTGGTTCCTATCATCTGACCAACCTTCTAGCGTCTCGGGTAGCTCCTTCTCTCCTTGAACTTCAAAGAAATTCCAGAGACCCAATGTTCTCAAGCATAACTTGCAGGAAAGTGTCTTGAGGTCGGTACAGTTTGTCTTCCACCCTGTTAGAGCCAGTATAAGGGCCGTTACTGTGGTTACCGTGGGTACCTCCCCTCCTGGAGCTGACAGAACGGGAAGGAGAGGCCAGATTTTCTTGAGCGACATACCGGGTATCTCAATTACTGGTAACGTCTTGTGTTTACCTGTAGAAAGTGACGGGTGTTTAAAATAAGGAGATGAGAAAACTACTACATACATGATACATCTGATTAATTGTGAGACTCGTATCTAATGTGGCAACACATAAACTTGTATACCGGAGGAAAATAGAAGCTTGATAAGAAAGATTTCATAATTCCAATCTTACCAAACAGTGCGATAAGATCCTTGACAGAAGTTTCAAACTCGTTGATAGAAAGGGGCCCTCCCATAACAATTTCATCTGGTAAAGGTGTCCCGGCCCAGGGGCACACTGTTTTGTGACCAAGCTGAACCTGCTCACCGAATTCCTGACATACCTATCAGAGAGGGAGGGTGACATATGAAGGGGTCAGATTGGAAACGAGATCTTCCCATATCTACTTTCCTACTGAATTGATCACAGAAACCTAACCAAATCTAATGCATGCAGCTCACCATGAGAAGCTGTAACATCATGTTATAGGTTCACATGTTACTAACATACCTTGTTGTACTGATCAGTCTGCCAAGGTTGGAAGGTGCAGACAAAGTTTAACCGGGTCTTGCAACTACCACACTGAATCAGCTCCTTCCCGACCAACTTCCAGCCCCACTTGGCGCATTGGAGGGGTGACAGGGGTAACGGCTTACTACACCAATCATAACTGCAGAAGGAAAGGAGGTAATAAAAATTGTGTTGCTCTCATTGCATTTTATTTCATACTTGTGAGGGTTTGGCAGATCAAATAAAAACTAAACACACTCTGACACTCAGGATAGGGGTTTGAATAAAAGTGTTTACCTGTTGTAGGATTCAAGTAGAGTCCTGTAGGCTGTATCTCGGGATCTGGGCCCAGCGGAGGGGCGGACCTTGGGTGAGACAAGGGGAGAGAATAGCGCTGATACCTGCTGAGGTGTCACGCAGGCCATTCTGGGGATTAGAAATTAATCGAGTTATATATTAGAAATATATAATAATTCACAGTTGAGGTATATTACGAGTAAAACGAGGAAATTTGTTGATAAGAACTATGAATGTTGATCATATCATACAGGTGAAAGCATATAAACATTCCTAAATTATTAGCAAAATAAAGCCATGTACATCATATTGTAACATGTATATTACAGCCGCGGTATTTCTCTCCTTTTTCCATCTTTTCACAGTCATTTCATATTTTGACAGATCACAAAATCTCCAGACCGATCTCTTGCAAATCCACTTAGTCACTGGAGCTGCTACTGCTACTACTGCTTCCACTACCATGCCTGTGTCTGAACCCTCCATGCTTGTGCTTATTCTTCATCTTGTTCTTCTCTGGAGGATGACGATTGCATGATTAGACTTACAAAATTTAGATGATAGAACACAAAGGGTTCTACTCCCCTTTTACTTTTCATTATTATGAACTTACTCATTTTGCCCTGCTTCATGTGTCCCCCATGTCCCCCACCATAACCCATGTATCCAGCTGGCATGCCAGGTCTGTAGTTGGGGGCCACCCTAGGTCCAGCTTGGTACGCCCCAGGAGGGGCCGCGTATCCCGGGGCACCATACCCCGCGGCTTGAGGGTAACCGGGTGCTACAGGGGCACGGTATGCTCCAGGTGCTGGCTGATTGGGTACTGTTGGTCCTGCTCTGGCGTAGGGGTTTGCAGCTGAAAGAGGTTGTAGATAGGTTAAACCTAATGCATTGGGCCAGGATTGGGAAATTTATCAACAATAAGAGACATTCTGGTCTATTATTAACTAACTAACTATTATTTTGCTGCCTAAACGACATCACAGGATAACTTACCGCCTGCGGGTGCTGCTGGATAGCCGGGTGCTGCTGCTGGATACCCAGGCTGTGCTGGATAACCAGGCTGGCCAGGAGGATATCCCGGCTGGCCAGGGGGATATCCAGGTTGGCCAGGGGGATATCCCGGCTGTGCAGGATACCCTGGTTGTGGTGGGTAACCGGGTTGTTGCGGAGGGTAGCCGGGTTGCTGCGGTGGATATCCAGGCTGGGCAGGATAGGCTCCACCAGGAGGTCGGGGCGGATATCCAGCTTGAGGTGGATACTGTCCAGCTGGCGGATATCCAGCCTGAGGTGGATAGGCACCACCCGGTGGTGGAGCTCCAGGATAACCGGGAGGATATCCAGGTGGCTGAGGAAAAGTTATAAATTATTTTGAGTTACTTGAATGACCGAAATGCTCACTTGTGACATCAAAAGTTTAGTTGTAAGGTCTCTTGAAGGGTCTTAAAAGTTGAAAAGTACAAAAGAAAAGCCAAAAATGTCAGGTTTTTTTGAAAAATTTTCGGAACGCGAACGGACTTGTGAATTTTGGTTTCAATTCCATCTGCGCGCCGCATTTGTTGAGCGAAAATGCGCGGCTTTTATTTGCGCGTTCAGTTTTCCAGACATAAACTCACGTGCGCGTTGCGTATGATGTGGCTTGCAAGATGGTGTGCTTTCAATTGATAGGAGCGCGGTTGCTGCTAGTTTTTAGCAAAACATGCTCCCTTGTCCCATGCCAATGCAAACAACTCGATGAATTGATCCCGATACCGTTCCATTGACCCTCAAGACACATGACACACGGATATGTTACTGTAACAAGAAGAGCTTAATTTACAAATGGATCTCTCTCGTGCAGCAAATATGTTTATCTTGAAAGACAGTCCAACATTTCACTCTCTCTCTCTCTCTCTCATAAACCATTTGCATTCGACTACAAAACTAAATAGATCAGAGGCTGTGCATGCACCAAAAGAAAATTAATCATTTTAACAGTAAAATATCATTTATATGTGTACCTCATCATGTCGAAAAGATACCCCGAAAAAACGATAACCCTGCAATATATATATTTCACAAACACACTATTTAAAGAAACTAGCGACAACCCCCCAGAATACTTCATCTGCACCCTCTTTACTGGCTTCTACGTCAGGGTCCAAATCTAGTAACTCTCTAACTCGCTTCATAGCCAAATCATAGTCATCGTCACTCAGACACGAGAAATGCCTGCTCCAGGACCTCACTAGGCGTGGGCTAGATAAACCAGACCAAGAGCCCGTTTATCGATCCGTTGGGGGTCGTTAACCCATCGTGTCAACAGGGTATCTTGAATCTTCCTGATGATCTGCTGTTTCTGTGCCTGGTCCATGAGCGGATGTGTCGTCATGTCAAACACGACAAAGTTCTGTTTTTCTGTTGTTAGAATTCCCTTTTCTACCAGGTTCTTGGCTATCCTCTCTCGGACATTTCGGATCTGGTATCGCAGCTTTAGGGGATTCCATGTTTCACCTGATAGGGGATTTTAAAAAAAGTGAACAAAAGAAGGATAAGAAGAGACAATGAGGATATTTGCGTGTAGCGGTGCATGACAAAGAGTGTGAATTCCATTTGACAAGTATCGAGAAATATGAAGTCAAGAAAAATAATTTGTTTGATTCAGTGACAACAATATCCAGAAGGAGGCATTGTGCAATACAACATTGAACGCAATGACATCACTCTGACATTGCCCTGAAATTACGCCTATTTCTCTATTTCTGTCTCTTCATCATATTTTTCATTCACACTCTAGCTCTACCTCCCCGTCGCCCAGACATGAGTCATGACACGCCTACATATATTTCTTTCTATTTTAATATTAACAGTAGTAATGGTAATGAATTTTCACAGGTTCATGTGCTTTTTGAATGTCAAATTTAGCTGGACGATTGCACAATACAGATACAGATAGATAAAGTAAAAGAAGGGGAGAGAGAGAGAGAGAGAGAAAATTGTAGTGTTGCACAATCCCTTTGATGTGTGTGCTAATGGAAGGCAGTAAGAGACGTGTATACGCCGCACAGACCAACTATGTGTGTACCATCATGCCTTTATTGTTATTCAACATATTCTGGCATACACGTATTATGCGTGGTTAACACGCACACACACACCCACCCACCCACAGACACTGCTGTATATTGCCGTTACTTCATGAGGTACACAGTGGAGGAATACACGTTCTATAATTATAATAATTTTAAAATAAGAAAGATTCCCATTGTACGTGTCTTTGATCGAGGGGATGGTAAGATTGAGATATTTAGAATGAGCGATATAAAGAAAGATTGATAGAGATTTATTCAGAGCAATATAAAGTAAGATTGAGTAAGGTAAGATTGAGATATAAGATGAGAGATGAGAGTCTGTAATGAGATGAGTGGAGTACACGTGTTACATTCACCACGCATGTTTCATTACATACATTGAGCTCTATGTTTTAATAAACCTTACAACATATGTACAAACAAACACACGGAAGAGACACTAATTTTAGAGTTCAGAACTGTTATAGTCTGGTTCACAAAATAGTGACAAGGAATGCATGACATTGTTTCCCACAGTGTGGGACCCACACTGTATGTGTTAAGTGTTTGTGTACATGTAATGTGTGTTACTATAGAATGCATGCGTGTCCCACACAGTATGGAATACATGTCCCACACAGTATGGAATGCGTACGTCTCAACATACCACTGAGAAGCTCGATCCAGCTCTGGCAAGTTTCCTGGGGCTCTGTCTCCTTTATGTGACGTAGTGCCTCGTCCAGTAGGATATCACCACAGGGCGCGTCATTACTTAACATCACCTTTAGAAAGGGAGAAGGGTGTTAGAGAGAGAGAGAGGGTGTTAGAGAGATGGAAGGTACATGTTAGAGAGAGAAAGAGAGAGGGTGTGAGTTATAATAGCCTGTCAGGCAGTTAAATTAAATATTCCAGGATTTACTCATCCACCCAGGATTAATATTATCAGCTGTAATAAAACAGATGGTAGTGAAAGCAGGTGCTTAGTAAATGGTGCAGCAGCAGCTGGTGGAAACAAACAAAAGATCCGTGCTGCAGTAATGATGATGATCAAATTTCATTTTGTTTGAAAAATAGTGCACTTGGACGAGAGTCCCGGCCCTCTTTTTCACGAGACAGAGAGAGGGTAGGAAGGGAGTAGTAGTAGGGAGGAAAGAGTAGGGAGGCCGCGGAAAGGGTAGGAAGGAAAGAGAAATCAGGAGGGGAGGTCGGAGAGGAAGAAATCTGTAGTTTCACATACCCGTCTGTTTAGGAGGCTGCGTTTCCTCATTCCAAGGTTATCTAACGTAATACGACCCCTGAAGCCTAGCTCCATGAGGATAGCTCCTCTCAAACCACTTGAAATGTTATCGTTCCAAAAGGAAGTGTATCCCTAGAAAATAAAAACGTCATTGGGGCTCAGATAACAAGTTATATGCAGATAAAATATACCCAATATAAGGCTGATGAGTAATTGAAATTGAATATAAAATATATATACGGCTGATGGGTGATTGTATTTTGAATATAAAATATATACGGCTAATGAGTACCTCCTTGTCTTTTAATCCGATAAGGATGACCTCCTCCAGAAGGGTGAGTTTAGGGGCCTTCTCTCGTTTAGAATCATCCTCTTCATCTGATAGCTTATTGTTCTGAACTGCACTCTGAGTAGGGGGGTAACTGTGTGTTTAACGGTTATAGAACACGATACAGTGCCACAGTTCATTTAGAAAATTAATGAAATACATGTAAATTGAAACATAAGTCCAGAACAACAATAAACAAGTACATGTAAATTGTACTTAAAATTTAAAGATTGAAATATTTACCGGTGTGTCTGAGGAGTTACCAACGGCTCTGCGTTGGACAAGACCCTCCCTGTTAGCCATTATCCTCAACGATCCTCTACATTTTCATCTGTCTATCAAAATGTTAATATGGTGATAACAAGCGGTTTTGTATTGATTTTATCTCTTTTAATTTCAGAGATGGCGCTTTTCATGTTGAGACTTGGGGTTACCAAGCTTTCAAATCCTGCCTCTTTTTGAAGAATTAAAAACACAAGGATTCCTTTAATTCTCACAGCATGGTGTCTCCTGGAGGCTAGTGCCTAAACAATAACTCAATAGCGAACTGTAGAAAAGGCATCCAGGAGACAGAAGGCTCACAGAAGGCTCACAGCCGGGTCTACAGGTGACCCACAGTACATCATGAAACGGTAGAACCCAAAACTGAACCATAGCAGGACCTTCTTGCGAGTACTGCATGGGGTGTCCCTGCTCTGCATGGGTGATGGGTACCTCACGACTCACGTGGCTCATGGCTGTCGGGACTCGGGCCGACAGTGTCGGCCCATGAGTGACACCGGGAGGCCTTTCAAGTTGTTTACGGATAGCGTTTGGCCAACGCTTCGGTTTTTCGTATCAGTGACCATCAAAAACAAGCACACTGGGCCCTGGGGGCGTGAGACGTGAGTCCTGCCGTGTGAGTCCTTTAGCTTTGAAAGTTTGGACTTTTTCGCGTTCGTGCCGGCGATTTTGGACGAATTAAATCGTTCAATATTTTAATGCGCGGCACTCAAACGCAGAGTAAAAACATATAAATCTGCGCGTAACATATAATATTTTTCGGGTGCGGCCGCGGGTCCCGCGCGATCGATCGCGATCGGACCCAAATAAAAATTTTCGGCACTTTTTTCATTTTGGCTGCAAGGGTCAAGGCGTCGTTTTGATCTTATTTTAAAGCCCCCTATCTCCGGTTTCTGATAAGATGGATACTTTAAATTTTGAATTTAGGAAGAACTTGGCATGATCTTCCTAACTCCAGAATTTCAAGTCTCTATCATATCAGGAACCGGAGAAATGGGCGTTTGAAATCAGGTCAAAAAGACCCCCTGTCCCTTAGTTAAAAAGTCGACTTTATGGGCCGATCCAACGCCTTATGCAATGGTAAGTAGTACCACCTGTACACCTGAAATCAACTCTTGAATGCACAGAATTACAGAAAATCCATCCTGCAGACAGCCAGACCCCAAAGTCATTTACATGCTGCTCATGCTCTGTCTCCACCACGGTTCCTTCCCATAATTAACCATGATAAATAGTAGGAGCGCTTAGACCGATTCGGGCTAGGCTTCTATACCAATATAGTACCACGGTCCACGTACCAAGTTACACTCGGGCAGTGTAAACCTATGAAAACCATATAAATCTATGATAAGCCGACTGATCTAATAGCGCTCCTACTAAAAGTTCAAGAGCGCACCACATCCAAGAGTGTGTCCCATCCAGAAGAGACCACTCCAAGAGAGCTCGGTCCCCATTCAAAAGATACCGCTCTTGGAGTGGTCTCTTCTGGATGTGGTGCACTCTTGGATGTGGACTCTTCTGGATGGGGTGCGCTGATGGGGTGTCTGACAGTGTATAAGGTCCAAATGAGGCATGGAGCTTTTCTGAATCAGCTTTTCAAGACGAATCCAACGCAACCTGTCAGAGCATTGGCCTGACCCATTCTCGTTTCTCTCAAATTTGGAGCCCGCGAGAACTGTGGTCAGAGCATTGGCCTGACAGAACGCAACCGGAATTAACTTTCTATCTTATCGGGAAGGTTCGGTTCACACACACTCATTTTTAGTCATTTTTGCCGTGCGATCCAATCAATTTCGAAATCCAGCCCTCTGATTGGCTCACACGGCTAAAAATGAAAAAAGTGAACCACAACTTCCCGATAAGATAGAAAGCTAATTCTGGTTGCGTTGGATTCGTCTTGAAAAGCTGATTCAGAAAAACGCCTCATTTGGACCTTATACACCGTCAGACAGTGGCGTAGCCAGGGTTTTGAGCATGGTAGTGCATTAAGAATTTGAAGTAGTGCACCTTTAATGAAGGAAAATTTTACCGATTTTTGTCGATTTTTGACAATCTGAGAGCAATTTGAAACAATATAAAGGAGGCACCTGGAGTCCCCCACGAGCAGGGACCAGGGTCCAGGGATTGCAAGCCCTGGTGGGGTCGTGGGGCGAAGCCCCCGGAAATTTTTCCTTCTTTCTGTCAATTTTGACAATCTGAGAGCAATTTGAAAACAATAATTCAAGCCATATGTCGGGTATAAAGCCCCCACCAGCAGGGTCCAAGGACTGCAAGCGCCAAGCCCTGTGGTGGGAGCGTGGGGCGAAGCCCCCAGAATTTTTTCCCGATTTTTGCCAATTTTGACAATCTGAGAGCACTTTGAAAACAATAATTCAAACATTATGAAGGAGGCAAAGCAGGATCCAGGGACTGTAAGTCCTGGTGGGAGCATGGGGCGAAGGCCCCCGGAAATTTTTTCCCGATTTTTGTCAATTTTGACAATCTGAGAACAATTTGAACACAATTACGCAAACCAAGAAGGGTAATACACCATGGATAGCACAATCCTAGCAAGTGGGTGTTGTGCTGTTATCCCATCGAGGTATGGAACGCATGGTACTGGCGATTGCTCTCTATAAACTTGTCACCTGAACCCCTCTCTTTTTCTCGTTCTTTGTGCTTTATCTCTATTTGTTTGGGATTCAGTGTCGTACATTACATCTCAAACGCTAATTTCAAGTTTATATCCTACCGAACTCCGAAGTAGTGCAATTTCGATAAAAATTTAGGCGTGGTAGTGCACATCAGGAAAATTTGAGGTAGTGCAGTTGGGAGCGCTCAGGTAGTGCAATGCACGTTTGCACATACCCTGGCTACGCCACTGCCGTCAGACGCTATAACACATAGATATTGCGATACACCGATCAAATTATAGTTTGTACTGTTACATTATAGCACAGTGGTGTCATAGCATATTGCCATCGGTGGTAATGGTATGTTATTTATTTAGTCAGTAGCCAGGGATTTCTAAGAAAGTAAATTTCCTAGCCAGTTTCCTAGAAACAAGGTTTTTGCAACAATAATAATGCCACACAATGTCGATATATATGATTGGTTTTGGTCATTAGCTTTAATTCTTCACAATTGGCGGTAGGCCGGTAGGCCTCAAAAATTGCGATGTTATCTTTCGTTAGTTCAATGAGCAAATGTTATTTTTGGTACGAGACTCAAACTTCTAATTCTTGTCTTTTCTTTAATCTTTGGTATTTTTGTCTGACTGTGGTCCAGAAACCCCTTGCTCAACGAAGCTTTTCTTAATCAGATTTTGCAGACAAAACCAACGCAACCTAATTTTGTTCGTAGATGATGGCGTGACAACACAATCAAGCAGTAAAATTCAGGAAACGGGCTTTGTCTTGGCCTTTGATATATTCCCGACTTTGATATTCCCGACTGGTATTGATACAGTCGGACCCCGATTTAACGGCACCCTCGGGGGAAAGGGTTTTGTCCGTTAAATCGGGGTGTCCGTTAAATCGGGGTGGAGCATATTTGGCCCATACAACCCTATTTTTGTCCAAAATGCTATACTAAAACACCTCTAAGTGTTAAATGCAATGTCCATGTATTGATTACATGATCATTTCTGATTAGAAAAAGAAAATAATTTTTTTTAAATTCAAAAAAAGTTTCCAAGGTACTATCAACCACGTCCGAATCGTTTATCGAATCGTCTTTCGAATCGGTGCATCTTATCGCATGTCTTGCTGCTAATTAGACGGTTCGAAACGAACCGACACGTGATACCATGCCGAATCGGGGCACTTTAAGCGGGGTGAGGACGAATTCGAATTTCAAAATACCTTTTTCTCTGAAAATTCATGGGGAGCACCGATCAAAGCATTGACAATCATTCTGTAAAATTTTTCAAAAAAAGTTATGAAAATTTTTCAAAGGTATATCAACCACGTCCGAATCGTGTTTCGAATCAGTGCATATTATCGCACGTCCTGTCGCTAATTAGACGGTTCGAAGCGAAACGATACGTGATCCCCATGAGGCCAGTTTAACAAGCGTCAAAATTGCGATTCGATGGGTCTCATGGGGATCACATATCTATTCGTTTCGAACCGTCTAATTACCGGCAAGACATGCAATAAGATGCACCGATTCGAAAGACGATTCGGACTTGGTATCGAAGACACCTCACACTCTGTTTAGAGGTATCAGAAGGGCTTGCCCTATTTTTATAGCGCGCCCAAAACGTTATACTGAGCACTGAAAAGTTGTAGTCTACACTACATAGTTCTAGCTAAGGGGTTTGAGCCGCGCACAGGGCCACACCGAGACCAAATCTCGTTACTTTCCTGATTTCTTTGACACAAACAAGTATTGCAGAGCGGCCAATAGAGCTGGCGGTTTCAAACTTCGTCCGTATTCGGAGGGATAGATTAGCAGTTCAGTGTTTCAAACCAGGTTTAATTTGGCAAAGTAGAAGCTGAGTTACAACATGTTTTGTACAAATGGTTCAACTTCAAGACCTTTTTAATTTTGATGGCCAGACCTTTCAAGATAGAAACTTCAAACTTTGCCACGATCTTTGATATGATGTTAAGCATACCTGACCTACTTTTTCAAACATTTTTTTCATCATTAACACCTAAAACTGATTTCAAAACCAAGGTTCCGGGGATAATTTTTTAAATATGAGTACAGAATTATAATTTTCAGACAATTTGGTGGGGAATACCAAAATTTGGTGCATTTTCATTGAGTGGTTGAGGAGCTATTAATTTTTGAAGTGAATCAAAGCGGGTTTGTTACCCCTACTCAGGCCGCTTCGCGGCCTTCGTTTGGCGTGCTTCGCACGCCGCGCCGGCAAGGGAGGGGTAACTTCGTTACCAAGATTCGGACGTGGTTGAAACACCTTTGAAAAATTTTTCAAAAAAAACTTCAAAATTTTTTTGGGGGAAATTTATCCTGCCGTTAAATCGGGGTGCCGCTAAATCGGGGGCCGTTAAATCGGGGTCCGACTGTATGTATCTTTTTGTACGTGGGATATTGAGACTTGAATCAATCAGGCGATATTTTCTGAGGGACCCGCAGCAAATGTTTCTATGTCTGCTTTTAATTTGATTCATGGTCATAGGTCACATACCATCTTGAAGCCATTCCCGTACTGATTATTCTTGTCCGACTTTGTGCTATTTGATTGTCAGACAGCCTAGCTGTTAGGCCAATGCTCTGATAGCGGGTCCTGGGTCTGGATTCAGTTGGACTTATATGATCCAATCGGATGTCTTTGTTTCAACCTATGAGTACCAGTACAGATCTGAACGCTGGCAAAACGGTAAATGTAAGTGTTATAGTCGGAGAAGTGTTTCAGCCAGTTTATGGTTACCCAATGTAATGAACTGTCCTAATAAAATTAACTTTTGTTACGAATAATTCTGTACCTGATTTAGGATAATAAGCGTACGGCAATATGTCTTAATCACATGATACCATGGACTTCTGCATGCATATATTATGTTAGTTTCTCAGAATCCCTAAATTCAAGGTGACCTATCCCACTCTCTCTGCTGACGCCACTGTAGATCGAATAATGAATATATAGCCCTGGGATAGGTCACCTTGGATTTAGGGATTCTGAGAAACTAACATAATATGCAGAAGTCCCTGGTATCATGTGATTAAGACATATTGCCTTAGGTTTATTATCCTAAATCAGGTACAGAATTATAAAAAAAAGTTTGTTTCAATAGTGCGTTGTGTTAAGTTGGGTACCCAGGTACATGGTATCCCAGTCTCCCATTCGTCTCTTCGCGGACTGCATTTGATCGAATAATGAATACAAAGCCTGTAAATGACGCTTTCCAAGAAACGACCGTCGAGCTATTTCTAAGAAATGAACACATAGCTATAGTAGTTCCTCCCCAAGCATGGCGTGGGCAGTTCCTCTACCATTCTAAGAATTACTATATAGCTCTTCTCAGTAGTTGTTTTTCCTCCCCTGGACTCTGCAGCTCTCTGAATCTCGCTCCATGTCATTTCCAGTTTGAGAGGCCGCTGTTTTGTTGTTTGTAAAAACTGTCTATCACGATGTTTTCTTTGAGATAACTTTGAGATAACTTCCTTCTTCCGGTATAACTGCTGCTCTACTCCATTCACATAGTAGCACTAAAATGAGCTACTCAAACGACAGTTTTGTCCAATCATGAAAAGTTTTTCAATTACTTATTAGTTTCTGACCATTGTTCCGATCATTTCTAGCAATATGTCGTTACGTTACGGGTTCCTAATGGTCCTGATGATCAGTGCTGGATACAGCCTTATCCACATTTCAACATTTCTACTCCACAACCTGAATTCTATAAACCTGTTGGACTCTCCACACAAGGTATGGTAATATTCATTTGATATTAATTAGCCGTGATGCCATATTTGCTGGGGGTAATGTTTCCTTCCCCTTATTTTCTTTTGTTAACCAATTGGTAAAGTTTATTAACCTAACTAACACATCACTCATTTTAGAAAAATCGGTATGATTTGTCTGGGTCTGAAACCTTTAAAAAGGAATCATACATCATTTCCTTCATTATTCAGATTGGTAAGTTTTAAAAACATGAGTCGTTCCTTACTTAGTGTCTTACTAGTATTTTCTTTGTGATGGTTAATTTTAAATGGCTGTTGAAAATGATACAGTATTCACATAAAACACCAACTAATACCTACCCTATCTCAGTTATTGCCCCCGTTGTGCCCATGATGTGGCGGATAATACCCAAGTTGGCTGTCCTTATTGTCGGGGTCTTCCTTTCTGGGCTGTGGTTCCTACCCCTGGCATGTGACGTGGAACTTGCTGGTGCCATCGTTTGTGGTAAGTGAACAATAGTCATGCCAGGGGTGTTGGTCACTTCCGTAACGGCTAACAACCATAATCTCATCTAAATCTAATGGGTGAAAGGGCTGGGAAACAATACTACTTAGCAATCAGTGCATACTTTTGAATGCATTCTGAATGAATGCTGTCACACTTCTGTAGCGTTATGACAATATATGACACAATGTCATTTGTCTTGTTATTCTTACTGCAGACTATCATGTTTATTTGGGCAGTATGCAAATAAAGGCAAATATTAATATGACTAATGGATAAACAATTTTACAAAACTGCCTGAATGACACCATTTAATTGCACCAATAATCAATATACCTAACCCTCCCTCCCTCCCTCTCTAGCAATAGCCGTTGGAGTCGGACAGTGTATGGTTCTCCTTCCTGTCCTATCCCAGGTGACAGATTGCGTCCCCCAGAAATACACCATATCCGCCCTGTCAGTCTTCACCGCGGTACTAGGACTCAGTTACATTGGTAACGGTGCTTTGGACATGCTTTACCCAACTAAATCAGTAAGTAACAATCACAATTGATAATAGTTAACTATACTCAGCATGGCGTAGTTCGTTGATTTAGTTCGTTGATTTATGGGGTGCTTCTTATAAATGAAGACCATTACCTCTATACAAAACCATGTTGATGCAAATTATTTTAGATTATTCATAATTCAGGGCTGGGGCTTCTCTATTCTGTACGCAACTTTTCCTCCAGTACCCCCTCTCAGGCCCTAGACCACGGGTTGCTTGCCTGTACGTTACTTTTCCTCCAGCTCTGTTTTCTTTGAATCGCCTCCCTGCTAACTAGATTATATAGTCTTTCTAGGAAACCTGTGATCCTATATGAGCTCCTTGACAAAATATCTTCCCCTTACAGAAAGATTCCACTGTAACTATCTCGTACTATCTAAGGAATAGCGTCCTTTTTCTCGGTATCCGCCGGGGTATCTCTGGCCCTTTTCCATGTATTATGATACGAATATTCTCCACTAACTCCGTTATATTTTCAGTCATCCTGGGACGAGTCAACGCCATACAACCGAATCCTGTACGTGTGTTACACAGTTGGTGGAATTCTCCTTCTGGTTTACTGTTTCCGGAAGAAGAAGCACACTGACAGCAGTACGGTGGAAGAGGAGGAGGGTCTCCTTGGATCCCCAACCAAATGTTCCTTTGTCCTCAATGTTAAGGGTCACGTGTCCCTCCTGGCTATCATCATCTACTTTGGGTTCGTGACGTCACTCATCTGCCAGATATTCTCCTCCTGTCTTGAGGGACAAACCGACTACCGACCAGAGTCATTCACCTGCTATGGGTTATCATTCATCACGGCTGCCATGTTCACTGCCTACATGAACAAGACGACGATCAGTAATTCTGTCATTGCTGCCATCATGCTAATATTTGGGTTCATTATAAACGGAGTTCTCTTCCCCGTGGGATGTGGGGTGAACCCAGGTTGGAGCACTCAGAACAATTGGGCCATGGTGCCCATATCAGGCATCTTCCTGGGATCAGGTGCAGGTCTCCTAACCTGTGAGACCTTCACCTTAGTGGCACGAGCCTGGGTGGGTTCAGAGTTCCGGTACGTTCCAATAATCATCTCTCAAAGCTCATGGACAATTCTGATCGGACTATGCCCCGCTGCTACATCCTACCACAATTTCTTCATCCTGACCTCAGTGTTGACGGTCCTGTATACCCTTTTTGCTATCTACCTCCACACAACCTCACAACCAATCGATAGGGCCAGCAAGTATGCGTACGTGCCCGTGTTGCCTTCCTACACACAGGCCACTTATAGAAGAGACAGTAGTTACCTGCAATCTACTGTTACTGAATACTACCAATGAGGGGTTCCCTTGTTTACTTTTTGAAACTGTTCAGATGTATAAATTATAAGATTTTGACTTGATCTAATTCCAGCTAGATGAGACCCTCCCCCTAGCTGATAGTTATATGAAAAATCGACTTTATAGCCAAGTACATGGACTAATTATTGTTAGACCATTTTAAGCAGTCATCTAATCATATATTAGACAGGCTGCGTATTTATTTTGAAGTGTCACGTGACTGACATGATATGACGAGGGTGAAATAGTTTCACCCGCGTTACCAGATTAGGCAGCTATAATAATATACATAATCATGTATTTTATTATAGTTGTATCATGCATGATGTATAATGATATGTATCTGTAAACTGAAGTTTTAACGAGTTATGTAACATTTTATGCTTTGAATGTATTTTTGAGACATTGCGTTTATCTCGACTAAATCTGACTCTGAGTCGCAGCATGCTATCTGGAAAGTAGCGAGAGAGATTCTAGTTTTAACCCCACCCCTTCTATTGTAGCTATGTCGATGGATGTGTTTCTGATTTCAACTGTGTTCTGCCTTGTTCAACTTCCACGGTTTTCTCCTACATTTACACGGCTTACGGTAAGTTAGAGTGGGAGAGAAAAGGCAGGGATTATCTTGAAATGTCTGTACTGATACCTTTTGACTTTTGAGATGGTGGAATGAGAAGTGACTCTGAGAAAGAGAGAGAGAAAGAGAGGGAGAGAGTTACTTTAGTAAAGTAGATCGACATTTTACTTTACATGTCGATCCTCACAAGCATTTGGGCACGTCGCGCCCCCCATGTTCGCGCGCCCGTAGGGCGATCCCCTCACGGGGCTTGCCTGCTTCGCAGGCAACACAAGCATGGAATCCATTTCAAAGCAATTTCCAGTTCATGTTTGAAAATTTACCTGGAAAATGGTGGTAGTTTCTTGGAAATGAGTTCCATGCTTGCGTGAGATATCTCTAACTCTGAGAAATTAGCATGAAAATTGTGATTCCATGTTGATCTCTCAGATATAACAAGCATTACATGGAATTTTCCATAGAACTCATTTCAAAGAAACTGTCACTATTTTCCAAGGGATTCTCTCAGTCTCGTCAGTTTCTCTACCAAGCTTCTAAATTCCTCCGTCTTCGTCCAACATCCCTATTTCTATCAACCCGCCTCCATCTTTCTTGTATATCACAATTTTATTCCATCATCCACCCCACCCCACCACCCCACCAACCCTCCCATCCATCCCTCCCAGCTTGATGAGTAACTCTAAATAACTCCCACCAGATTGTGGATGCGGTTAATGAGTTGATTGAAGATGACACGGTGGAGATAGTGACAGATATCAAGATGATGGGAGAGAATTTCCATATAAACAACAAAGCTCTTCTCTACGAATCATTTGCATTCTTCTCCTTTGCAATAGGTAAGAGATCAAAATCTACATGATGAATTGGTGACGCCTTTTCAAGCCTGAGGTGACCTTGATACTGACATAGCCGCCTATGTAAACTAGCCATGCTTCGCCACTCAGTGTACCATGCATCTTTCCAATTGTTTACTTAAAGAGCCGAACAAACAATTGAACCCTTTGATCGACCGCGAAATAGCTCCTCCAGACGCCTAACAATTTGTCAGAATTCCCATGGAACCTATCCCTTTTCCTAACCTTTTATAACACAATTTCCGTAACCCAATTTCCTCTCCTTATAAGGAGCGGCAGCACTCGTTTCACTGACCCGAAGATTCTCGGCTGTCTCCCTCCTGCTTTCCTCCCTGTTCTCGCTCTCAAGACCCTTCCTGACGTGGACTCGACTTCCCTCCGCTAAAATTCTTCTGGGTAAGATGGGGGTTCTTGGAGGTAGATGGGGGTCTGCCCTTTCCACAATCTCAACTTCTTGGAGGTGATTTCGGCATATAAAAAATAGTTAAATCTATTTTTCTTTTCTTTACTCACTCTCTCTCCCCCTCCGTCTCTTAGGTATGTAAGTATACAAATTAGATATGTCGCCTGTGCGTGATCATGAATTCTCAGAATTATCCAACTCACGACTTGTTTTTTTAATGCCACCTAGTTTCTTGGAATATTTCAAGAAACCGGGGGAGAGTTCTGAGGTATTATATAGCCGGAATATATCCTCTTCTAGGGATTCTGCAGCAGAAAATTAAATTTGTGCAAGCAAGACTAAAGAGTAAAAACACATAAAAATACGTCATACGGATTTCCCTAACCTAGTGTTTTTCGTATCGATTTTCTCCCCTATCTTAATTCTGCTGAGATTCAACTAAATTTGTAAGTCACACCCGACCTATTTTCAGCGTCACTGGCAGGAATCGGTTACGGTGGAGCGTTTGTTTCAACTTGCATCCTAATAAACAAGAGATCCCGCTCACCCAACCTGTTAGCTCGGAACTTTGCCACATTGGTAGCGTGTGGGGGTGCCAGTTACGCCCTTTTTGTGGGCCTACTCAACACCCAGACTATTTGTGAGAATGAGGGTTGTTTGGGAGTGGTGGTAGCACTACAAACCATCGGGTGTGGTCTCTCCTTTGTGGTACTCCTCCGAACACTGAGGTGGAAGAACTCTAAAGACGATGATGAGGTGTTTTTGGATGCAGGAGGAACGAAACTAGTCCAAAAGATACCACTTAATATCCAAATCATGTTCATCCTAGCTCTCCTGTTTTACTCCTACAGCCACACCCTGACATCGAAAATATTCTCCGAGTGCTGGATTTTATCGAATAACTTTAAGTTCCATCTTGAGACATTAATTCCATTTGGTATTGGCATGTCTTCATGGGCCCTTCACTGCGCCTACTACCATAGCACCTGGATGTACCGGTGTCGGACAATAATCTCCACCACTACCCTCTTCCTTTGTTTCTTTATGGCGGTATTCCTGAGCCAGCAGACTTGTGAGACTGGCCGTCTGTGGGGCCACCTTGGACTACTTCCAGTTTATACCTTCCTAGTGGGCCAGGGCCTTGCCTCCCTCTCCTGTGAGGTGTACCCCCTGGCAAGCCTACTATGGAAACACCCTGCACGGTTCACCCTTGTTATCGTCATGGAGGGTGTTACCTCAATCTTGGTAACGGTCATTCCCGCCCCACTTTGGATCTGGGTGGCGATCTCTGTTCCACTTGCCATACTTTACATTGTAGTTACCCTACGGACATTTTCCTGGTTCTCCAGATACATGAGCCGAGTTGAGCGGCATTGTGCGGAGA
This sequence comes from Hormiphora californensis, assembly GCA_020137815.1. Classification (NCBI taxonomy): domain Eukaryota; kingdom Metazoa; phylum Ctenophora; class Tentaculata; order Cydippida; family Pleurobrachiidae; genus Hormiphora; species Hormiphora californensis. The sequence goes on from CM035354.1 coordinate 6,497,506, forward strand.
AACATTACGGTACCATGATGCCCTCTACATCGAGCAGCAGTTCGGATAGTGGTGGACAGGAGAAGTGGTGCGCTGGGTTGTTGGTACCTGAGAAGGAGTTGATTGTCATTGATACTGATAATGAGAGTGGACTTAGTAAGGGTCGTTGAGATTGAGTTTAAAAGTTATTTCCTATGGAAATAGTGGACTCTACTATTTTATTGAATGTTGATGTATTGTAATACCGTTATAGTTTCCCACAGCGGGGCAGGTTCTTAAAAAGAGCGGTAATATTAGTTTCTCATATAGAGCTGTTTCTCGTAAACGAGCTGTATTGCGGCGCCCATACCCCAACAGTGCGCTCAGATCGGGTCGGCGGCGCCAGACAGTAAACGAGCAGTTTGTATAAATGTCACTGGAACCACATGTCACTGATGATTTCACCTCATTAGTCATTACATATGTAGGTGTGCGGTTACCGGTACCGGTACAGGTACTGCAGGTACCGGGCGGTGGTCTAAACAAACAAATCACAGTGTGTTAGCAGTTAGAAACACTCACTGTGCTTTGTGTGGTTGTTATGTTGGTGGTGCTGTGGCTTGTTCTGTTACTGCTGCCTGCTAGCCATGTAAGTAATAGTGAAACTTTAGGGTAAACCGGGGCAATTCGAACAACTGGGGCAATTCGAACATAGTACTGCCCGTCTCTCACCTAGTTAAGCTATCATAATGACGTCATCCTATCTCCAGAAGAAAACTGCTCGTTCGAGCCTCCCGTTACCACTAAATAGGCTCTAGATCCGGTTTAAGTTGGTCAATTTCTGATTTGAAAAAACCAGCTGAAAGCTAATAATATCAGCTTTCAGATGGTATAAAAATTATTTAAATATTCGCATGTTTTCATTCCAAATTCTGGTAAATTAAGATTACCGGGGCAATTCGAACAACCGGGGCAATTCGAACATGGGCAATTTGGTTAACACACCGGGGCAATTTGGTTAACTCCCGGGCCAATGATGTGCAGTTCTTTGCACCACGTGATCACGCGTGATACCGGGGCAATTCGAGCAAGAACGACCAGCGTTTAGATTGCGTGTAGATTACATTGTTCGAATTGCCCCCACCTCTAACAACACCAGGCGGGAATCTTCTTCTGGTGTTGTGAGGACGTTCACGTGACTCCCACGTGACGAAATAAAGCACTCCTATTGGTGATGCTCGAATTGCCCCGGTACCAATTTTTCCGACCAAAATTTTTCAATTAGTTATTTAGTTAAGTAAATGATGGTCCCTATAGTTGAAATTTATCTTATTTGAAAGATAAAATAATGAACTTTAATCCTATATAATTTTTTTCATTGTATCTTTTTTTAAATGGGAGTGAGAACCGATTAAGTAAAAAGTTAACCATTTTGCCCCGGTTTACCCTATAACCTGATAGCTTAGCTCGCTATAGTATACCTTTCGGCGGTCCCTTGCTGGCATGCAAAGAACACAATGTTATTGTTTACTAAAACATTTGTTCACAAGTGTGAGTTAATTTAGACTGTCTCTCATTTCTCCAGGGTGGGAAATACAATACCTCTGCATCGGATAAGGACATAACCCAACCTGCTGACAAGATAATCCGCCCAATTGTACACGCTGAAACGGATCCTCCGTTGCAGAGCAAGGATGTCGGACCCATGTATTCTATAGGTGTCCTCCTTATCCCATTATTATATATTATTTGAAGTTGGTCAAGTATTATAATGGCCGTATGACTATGAGATATTGAGCTGTATGAGTACAATAGAGCTGTTGTTGTATAGATACTGCTGGTCCATTTGGAGACAATGGAGAACATCGACCCGTTTGGGATATTAACTGTTACCTACTGATAGCCGATCTGGGGCTTCAGGGGAATGCAGGGATTGCCTGGAATATGGATCATGGACTGTTGCCATACCAGATGAGAAGTCAGAATAAAGGCAATATAATGACTATAGAGAGTCCTTGTCTAGCTAGACAAATGATGATCGTTTTTGTAGCATACACGTGGCATATTAATCATTAGCGCACTTCTGGTCTTATGATTACATAAGTAAATAGCCCTTAAATAAACATATTGCGAAATTGCGTACGTGTGATTTAGAGGTATCATCGCGGACATCCCCCGTCCCCGGTACGTGTGACAATGTGATGAGATTGGTCATCTTGGAAAAGGTGGGCTTCTAGGAATTCGGGTGCTGGATCAATCTTGTACTCGGAATTCCTGGAAACCTATGAAACCTATTAATCTAAGCTAGTTAGAGTGGCTTACGAGGCTCTTGGATTCGATTTGTTGTTATTCCCCCAAAGTTAGTGACGCGCGCAGTTTCAATGCTATGGAAGTTTAACTTTTCAGCAATGCAATCTCTAACAGCGTGGGAAAATCATCAATACGAACCCCAGCAACCAGGGGTGTAGGTTGGTAATGAAATTCCCCCTCTGCGCTAGCTCACGGAGGGGTAATAATATCGCTTGTACGGCGGGAAAAAAATTCCTGTGTCCAAACTACAAAACAGAAAGTTCTAATTTTTTGAACATACCGAGGAAATTGTCTGAGCTACCATTACATACCGGAATTTTTCGATATTTTGGCCATTAACACTGTTTTTGTTTTTGGAAAACTATGAAGATGCTGGAATTTGGCTACAAAAAGCTTCAGAAATGTGCAAAATGCCATTCCAAAGGTATTAGAGGTGGATTCATTGATAACTAAGCTATAGTCGAGTCAGAAAAAATTCCACAAGATTGGAATTTTATGCCCATATAAGGAGTTATGCGACACACCTCTGTTGTTAAACATGTGGTGTAATCGCTACCGGTCGTTACTTTCTGTAGAATTCAGGTCCTGGTTACTATACAAACTAGTACCATACGTTTTAGATAGGTTTTAGACAAGTTTTCGATAACTTTTTATGAGAAGGTCCCGTAAATTTTCATTTTTAGGTAGGCGGTATTGTCACCCCTATATGCAATAATAGGGGTGACTTCGTAACCAAGGGTGTAGGAATGATTTTTCAAGTGAGGGGGCGAAGTCACGTGACCAATTACAGCGCTGGCCAGCGCCCAAGAAAATTTATTGTGAGCAAGATGTAGCCACCTATTTCATTGCATTTACTATACAATATACATCGGGCGGAGCGACAGCGGAGCCCGAGAAAATTTTTAGGGTTTTGAGCCAAAAAGTCATGATTTCGTCATTTGGGAGTGAGTGTTGACTGTTGGCGACAAAAGTGAGGGGGCGAACCTGGCCAAAAGTGGGGGGGGGGGGCGGCCGCCCCCCTCGCCCCCCTATTCCTACACCCCTGCCAGCAACGAATCTATTTTCCCCCGACCGGTTTTATTATTTGTTGACATGTTCCTTGTCTGTCAGCTCTCACACCGGGCCTTCGGCCCGGTGTGAGCTTACGCGAGCGTAAGCGAACAGACAGACTGCGTAGCATGGCAAATTATTTGCCGATATTGTTCACTCAAAACTGCAGTATTTTAATAAGGTTAACATAAATTAATCCTTTACAACAAACTGAAATAACAGGCCAATAGAGTACGCGACATACGGTTTAACAACAAAATCTGTCCAATCAATTTCATCGCACACCCATAATCAAAAGCAATAAAAAGGAGGTATACAAATCGCAAGGTTACCCTCATAAAGTCCAATTATTTCTTTAAGTGACAGGGGCCGCACAAAAATATTACTGCGAAACTATTCGTTTCACGGCCCCTGTCGCTTAAATAAAAATTGGACTACATATTATTCCCTACAAGGACACTGATTAGATTCGACACTGATTTATTCCAATCAATAAATTAATCACACTTTTATCTGAGATTATCGAGCCCCTCTAATCCTCTTCCTCGAGCAGACGTTCGAGTACATTCTTATCGTACGCACTCCTGTCACACAAAATCGATTATGATTCAATTCCCTTCCGATTATTTTAGATAAACAGCCCAGCACAAACATTTTCCGGAAAAAAAGAAAGCATCAGCACAGATGTTATTAGTGCATCAGAAACAAAAAATGTGCTGAAGATTAGAAAACACACAGTAGCCCACAGATTTTCCAGTCCGTACAAAAAGAACAGCAACAGCAGCATTAGGCTGCTACGACTGAGTAGCATTGAGACTGCAAGACCACAATTCAGCAACAACCAAGTTAGGCAGTTTCAATTGGGGCGTACCCGGTAGATTTCTTGTAGAGTGATACCACATATGCTATTAGGATAGTAGTTGTACATAGGAATACCAGGACCATCGTAACGAGCATTATAAATAGGGCACCTGGGGGAGGTGACTTTGATTAGGGGTAGAAAAACGGCTGATAAAGTCTGAGTATAGGTATCACATTGAACCATAGTCAAAGAATGTCAGTATCACAGTGTGATACAATTAGTACTTATCACTTACTTTTAGTAACCCCAGGTAGTATCTCAACACCATTACAGTACTTGCAAGAACTCATCCGACGAGTAATCATAGTCAGTGTTAATAGCATAAAACTCCTCCGGAGCTACATCCCTGTATCACCACACCCTGGCAACTTGTAGGTAACCTGAGGCTTCATGAGAGTGGTGCCGGTTCAGCCGCACTTCCCAGGTCCCTGATGTTGTCTTCCAGAGCTTCTAGCATGAGGACAGGTAGCGTAGGGTGGCTGGATGCCGTCATATACACCCAGACAGGTCAGGATGCCGGCTAGTGTTGTGTCGTGCTATGGGGAGGGGGTATTGTGAACACTGAACCAATCTTCTGAACAGGGAGCTCATTTCACACACTCTGAGCAGTGAGCAACTGCATGTCCTAGGGACAACAGTAATTTTAATGCGAACACTTACTGCTGAGTACATGATGAGACGAAGTTCATTCTTATCTTCGATGGCATCCTTAATTCGATGTTTCAAATCAGACATTAACACTCCACCGACCATGCGTTTCAGTTGTCTGGTTAGCAGATTGAATGATAGCCACTCCAAATCTCCAAATTGCTTGACATCCTCGAATATGTGCTGTTCTACAAATTCTTTCTTCAATGGCATACCAGCTGTAGCATTCTGAAATTATAATTCTTTCAGATTTGTAAAAGACATGTCCAGACCAGGATAATAAGAGATATCATGGCGTGAGCGAGTGGGTTAGATTGGTATTTCCTACCTCACAAAATAATGTATCGTGAATACTGGCTAGCTTGTAAAATGCATCATAAGGGTCTTCAATCTCTCCCCAGCCGGTTACTTTTAATATCTTTTTAGCGACTTCCTGAAAAGAATACAGGTGTTAAATTTCGTGGCTCGGTTCCGAAATATAACAAGTCACCACCAGTCAGTAGTGGTAGTCCCACTCCCGGTTATAATTGTCACAGAGGGGGAACCGGACTGAGAAGTGCAAGTTCCTGTGACGTTGTTTGCGCGCGGTAGTTGTCTCCCTAATGCGCCGAGATTACAGTCTCTGACACCCCGCGCGGTACTGATATGGACTTGGCTCCAACATTTTCTGACTTTTGGTTTCATGGAAACATCTCCGGGTCAACCGGACACGGAACACTTCTCTCGCACTTGCTACCGGAACAACAGCAGTGCAACAGATGAATGATGAGTTAAAGGAAAGTTCCTTTTCTTACCGATCGGTTGCTCATGTAATTCATAAAGACTGGATCAGCTTTCATGACCTCTTTTCGGTGCTCATCGTATGGATCGCAATCAGATGGACCACCCCCTAACATCTGTAAAGAGTGTTAATATTGGTGAGGAGGGATGAAAGGGGCAATCTAATTCATTTGATTTGAATGTGCGAGATCGATATCCAATACATAGGTTACACACATACAGGCCTCCAAGGCTACGATTGGAATTGGAATTCTACTCTATGATCTCTATCAACATAACAACTTACAGTCTCCTGTATGCGTGGCACCATGTGGACTGGAATGGGCTGCCAAACATCCAGTGGTGAATCCTCATCTTCCTGTTGGGGGGGGGGTAGAGGCATTGGAGCAGAGCCAACGAATAGAGAGAGCAAAATGGGACGTTTGGAGAGATTTATGATAGAGGGAGAGAATTATAGTAGAAAGGGAGAAAGAGAAAGGGAGAGTGATAGTGGAGGTAGAGAATGATAGTTAAATGGCCGCACCGGAAATGTATCTTACATCGGGGGGAGGGAAGAGACCAGCTAACATACTCTCTGCACTCATCATCGTCCTGTCCCTTTCTGTACTTTGTACCCGCACCTGATAGAATAGGGAGTTGTTTTGTTCAAACCCAGCGGAGCTCACGAAAAGAGGGTCGAGCTAGGCAAGTGGGGAGTGTAGAACTTTAAAACAAAGGTAATTCCCTAACCGCATTGTATTGTTAATACTTTTACATTTTAGTTATTTCTATAACAGGCCCCGGAGGCTGCTCGTCAGAGTCAGAATTATACAATAACCCCCAATGGTTACGACGGAAAATAAATAGTAGATATCTAACATCTTCAGTTTGAAATACCTGGACTCGTTTGTAGTCTGGATTGATTCCCAGGTAAAAAGGGCTAGTTTCGTTGATATACCGCTCCCTGAAAAACTTCCCATTTGCCAGGTGCTGCCTCATACCAACCTGAGAAACAATGCATATAATCCAGGAACCGACCGTATCAGGAAGTACTGGTCCCTCATTGGCTGATAACCAGTCACGTGACCTAAATAACAAGTTCTGATTGGTTGTTTACTTGTGTCGGTCGGTTCCTGATAGAATCATTAAACCCTTATTGTGGGTTTATAGTGCACATTTAATTAATCAACTACTGTGTGTGTAGTCATTCTATACATTGTTCTCAATATACATTAGATTATTCCCTCAATATTGAGTCACAATATAAGTCATTTCATAGTGCAAAATCACCCTCCCAACTCTACACATTACATGGGCCGCAACTCATGTGCTGCAGCAACTACTGCAAGATGTGAGTGGGCCGCAACATTCGGTACAACACAGGCTTTCTAGCAGTTCAGCATTTCCTAAACATCACCCATCATCTTATCACCAAGAAAGGAAAAGTAGCAAGAATATAATCACCTTGCTCAGTTGACCGGGTCCCTGGGGCCAGCTGGTGGCATTGTAAATGTCTGTAGGGATCACACCAATAGCTGACCTGTCACCGTGCCTGAAAATCTGCAGGAAATAGGCAGTTTAGATTCTATCTGTCAAAAACTAGCGATAATTGACTGTGCAATACGTTTGTGACAAGCATCAATTTAATGATTGGTTGTAATATTTATTGCCACTACGTAATTGTTATAGCATTGGGTTGATCATTATGTAATTGAAATGTGATTACTAACCAGAACAGATAGTCGTAGTTCATCAGCGAGGAGTGAGGTAAATAGAGAACATAACCATAACCACACCACCATCGTCTAAATTTGTAGAGGGGGTAATTAGGGGTCTAGATGTACAGGGTGGTTCAGAAACATGGAGCCACTTGGAGATAAAGATTGGAAAAATACAATCCTCTCTCTATTGTACGGATCCAAATTTCAACGTGTTACCCTGTCAGTTGACAGGCTGACAATTTTGAGGAAAGAGTGACTCTCTGTCCATCTCAATCCTCAGGGGACGCTTTTTCTAGTCAAGAGACCGTGAAAATACATTTTTAATTACACTGTACATTGGAGAGCGAACTGTAATGACACATTAGTTATCTCAAAGTGGCTCCATGTTTCTGAACCACCCTGTATAACACGAGGGGGCAGAAGGGTAGAAATGTGCAATGTTATTCAATGGGGGTACTGATGGAGGGCTTAAGAAATTGGAGTTGAACTGAGACTGGTAGACGACACTACGAGTGAAGTTGTGGGGGAGGGAGGTAAGAATATGAATCCAAAACAGCAAACAACATGGTCCAAATGTAAGTAAAAAAGCTCAACACTGAACACATGATACTATACCTCAATATACAGAGAAAAATAAAATTCAATACATATTGCGCAACCCGACCTCGCCTCGAAATTGTCATAAGTTCATACTACTACTCATTAGTCACTTTGCAATTTTGCAGCCCAAACTTCCAAACTTCTTAACAAAATCCGCTGTATACCAACACGTCAGTCTAACAGATAACTTATTAGAGGCTGCGAACTTTAAACCCACTCTCACTAAAGCCCCTGCTACACCTTTACCCCTCATGGCAGGAGGGACGAATGTGTGTAGCATGTCAAGTGTACCTCCTTCTCGGGAGTACTCCAGAAATGCGGGATTTCGGGTTAGCGAGGAGTCTTCGTAGATGAATTTATACTCGGAATGGGTTATTGCCTCGTCTACTTCTGTTGGTTCTGCCATGTGACACTTCAGAGGTTGGGAGAGACGCGGTACTAAATATCAAAGGGTTAGAATAACTGATAGGAGAGAGAGATCTAAAATATCCCTGATAGAGAGAGATCTAAAATATTAAATTGCACATTTGTTATCAAGACCGCAATATATATTTACAAATAAATTTTCAGTACAAACAATATCAGTGACAAATAAAGAGCACATAGAAACTACTAAACTACACGATAAACTCATGCTGTCGTCCTGGCCCACAAACACCAGGCTGTGCCTCCCTTCCGTGCGGGATGACTGATGAGGGAAGATAGGGGTATCACATAACTAATCTCAGACTGAAGCACAGTCGTTCACCAGTCACCACAGGGACTGGGTTGAGTCCCAGCTTTTCCTGTTATACTTCACCACAGCTCCCTTTCTCTCTAAACAACAGGTTGAGCACCCTCAATAGGGACAACCTGGGTTGCAGCAGCTCTTTTCATCTGGGCTGTCAGATCCGGATTAAGATCCCTAAACTTAGGTCCCATCTGAGTGAGCAACATGAGACAAAAGACAATGAAGGACAGAATAAACGCGAGGAGAAGTGTTATCATAATCAGTTGAACTTGCCATAGCAACCGGTAATTCTCCATAGATTTGATGTATACCTCACCCTCTTGGACATACCATCGGAGGAGAACTCCAAAATGTGCTATGGCATTCCCCGCCGCGCACACCATACTAATGATCTGTCTGTTGATGGTAACCATGGCAACCACTCTGGATAATTCACAGACTGGAGCCACACGGGTGATAAAGAGTAGGGTGGACAGGGTGAGAAGGAGGAGTTCTTTCAGTGAGTTCATGTAGCCACCCTGTATGGGCTCAGGAGGGGAGGAGTAGTAGAAGAGGGCAACAGTTGTGTAGAGGAGAGATAGGAGGAGAATGCAGAAGGATAGAATGGTACCGAGGAGTTTTCGGCCGAAATAAAACGGACATTGGATGTCGATTGTAGGTAGGCTGGGATAGTCATCGAATGGTACATCCGGGATTTTACTGAAGACTGCCCGGCGCTTCATCCTAAATAGCATGTGTGTGTGGATTAGAGGGGACTGTTTATGGGATTGGAGGCGGGGGCGGGATTGGTAATATGAAAGAATAAGGGGGGGGGGGAACAAACGACCACTCTGGATTCTCGTACAAATCAATTGTAGGTTTAAAAGGGTGAACTTCAAAAAAACAAAGTTTGATCACCGACACAACACGGTCTATTAATAAATTAGAACATTCCTTTATATTATCCACACTGATGAAATTCTCAGACTTCTCGGTTCAACAGGCAACATGAGTTAAATTTAAATAGTTTGAGGGGGCCGAGTATGCTCATGCAAAAGTTTGCAGTGGATGTGCGTGGTAGGGGAGGGTATACAAAACAACATATAAAACATGTGACACACACTCTTATCTCCTTCAAAGCTTTGATTTCATCTTTTTGAACAGAGACTCCAACTTCATGGCCTCCATCAGATTTCCCTTGATTTTCATCTGACCAGACATGAAGGCTGCGGTAGTCTGAAGTTCGCCCTTAACCACTTTCACAAAGATGTCAGGGGTCATTTGGAAGGTTACATCTGCCGCCTCGCCGTCCCCCTGGCTTATCGAACCTGTGGGGAGGGTAGAGGTAGTTACCATGGGAGGGGTTGGGTTACTGCACAGTTTCTATGCACACATGGTGGTGTTCATTTCCAAGATAAGAAACAAGTACTGCAGTTGGCAGCCGTGAAAATAAGAACTACACTGGTTATACTGGATTTCGCAGAGTCCTAAAAAAGAAAGTTATCCTTACCTGATTCCTTCAGATCGAAAACATAAGTCCTATCACCAAAGTCAATAGCGAAGATGATTCCAGTTTTAGCAATAACATCCTCGGTCATGAGTGGCTGGAATTTGGCCATCATTGTAGCAATCTTATCACCTCCCTGTAATGAAACATGTGTTAGTATCATGGGCCTGGGTACTTGAAAACTTCCACAAATCGTTAAAAATTTTCCTCATTAGTCATTACCCCGTTTTGTACAACATACACCCACAAAATTTGCGCTACCGATACTAAAAGTTACGTGGTGTTTGTGTTGTTATCAAAATACGTTGTGATTCTTGGAATAAAGTCGGATTTTTTGAAACTGTCGCCCCCCTGGGTGGCGTGCGAGTTTTTATTTGCACGTCGGAAACTTGTCTTCGCTCTCACGCCTTTGTTTCTTGACCAATTTCGTCAAACCAAAGTTTTACGGACTCACAAAATTATGCTCTTTCCGATGATATGCGGTTTTTTGCCGAAAAGTGAGAGGAAGTGGGAGCTGTCATGCGCAAATACGACGCCGCGTGTGAAAAGGGGGTGACAGTTTCAAAAAATCCGACTTTATAAGTTTCCCATCTGGTGCTTAGCACTACACAAACTATCTAGAATTTAAAGTAGTATTTAAACTCAAGACTTGAGTGTGGATAGAGCGTACACCACAAGAACACTTAGTCTTCGCTAATGTTATTGAACAACGATCCACAGCTGTCAAGAGCACACTCTTTGAACATCTTCCTTACCCTTTGTAACAGTTATAAACCAAGTTATTTGAAGTGTTATTTGTCAGATAAAACAGACCCAGAAAGGGAAATGAGGATGCTACCAGCACTGCTCGTCCTGGTATTTCTTCACGGGACACTGGTATCCAGTATATCGGTATTGAGCTCTATTAAGGAAGTGACAGCAAGATCCCAATTAAACGACAACAAAAAACCAGGAAACGTCATTGATAATGATGCTGATACGATTTATTTTTCAAAACGCGATAAACAACCTGAATGGCTAAAACTAACACTTCCTGAAGGGTCGAAAGTTGAAAAAGTTGTCATCATTAACGCGTGAGAATCTTCTAAAATTGGTATCTTTAGTGTTTTTATATCACTTCTCCCATGAACGCTTTTTAACACGCTTCCCTAACAGGTTTTCCAATGTAGACAGGGCACAAAGAATACTCGGAACGCAGGTTTCTCTTATCGGAGCAACGACCAACACTACCTGTGGGACTATCAACTCAGTCAATTCTGATCTCGATTCCGTAGAAGCCCAGACCTACACAGTTCCCTGTCCTACAACCAAGGAACTGACCCTCGCCGTTTTTCTTTACGATGATATGATGGAGGTGTCTTTTGATAGACCTCGAAACCAAAATATCATGAATTTAGCAGAAGTGAAGGTCTACCTTACTGCACCGAGTAAAATGGCCGGTAAGATAAATTATGGGTAAATTATGGATTTTGTATGTTTTCTGCCAAAAGTGATGGGCACACTTTTGGTAAGATTAAATGGGTAAAATTTGGTTTCTGGGAGAAAATAAATCATAAATTAAACTCTGGGAGAGTCACGTGTGATTACTGATCATGAAATGTTTCATGATCAGTTGACTGGGAGTAGCAATATAATAATAACCCCTGGTCGCTTGGGGAGGGCTCTGTACATGTGGGTCTGTTTGAGACGTTCGAATGACAGTCAAATGACAGTTTCGTCCGTGTCAGTCGTGCCAGCTTGTCCGGAGTGCTCCCCTTGGGATTATTTGGGGTGTCTTCCCCCTCCAGCTTCAGGTGTTTTTAGCGTTCCTGCCCCATTCCTTCACACATCTCCGATCCAGCGAGAATAATCATACGGACGTGCCAACAAACCTATTATTGATAATTTAAAGAACGGACACAGCTAATCAACTCAACCCACTCCGCTTATAAAATCTTACAATAGTACAAGCACTGCTCTCTTTTTCTGGACTCAACCTGGTAAGAACACATCTCAAGCACACATTGTCTTTCCTTCAACGATTCATTGTCTTCGGGAATGATTTAAGATTGTTCACCATGTACAACGATCCACTGCTATCTTTATCTCGAGAACACTCTGCTCTCTTTACTATTTCTTTGCTTTACTCTTTGTCCTGTAACAGTTATACCTCAAGTTTTTCCTTTTGGATCTGTTATTTGTCAGATAAAACAGGCCCAGATAAAAAATGAGGATGCTACCAGCACTGCTAGTCCTGGTATTTCTTCACGGGACACTGGTATCCAGTATATCGGTATTGAGCTCTATTAAGGAAGTGACTGCAAGATCCCAATTAAACAACAACAACAACAACAACAAACCAGGAAACGTCATTGATAATGATGCTGATACGAAGTACTTTTCAAAACGCAATAAACAACCAGAATGGCTAAAACTAACACTTTCCGAAGGATCGAAAGTTGAAAAAGTTGTCATCATTAACTGGTGAGAATCTTCTGAAATTGGTACCCTGCGTGTTTTTATATCACTTCTCCCCACTTCTATACAGTTTCACACTGGATAATGGGCACGCTCATGAACGCTTTTTAACAAGCTTCCCTAACAGGTTTACCAATGTAGCAAGGGCACAAAGACTACTTGGAACGCAGGTCTCTCTCATCGGAGCAACGACCAACACTACCTGTGGGACTATCAGCTCAGTCAGTTCTGATATCGATTCCGTAGAAGCCCAGACCTACACAGTTCCCTGTCCTACCACCAAGGAACTGACCCTCACCGTTTTTATTTACGATGATGTGATGCAGGAGCCTTATGATAGATCTCTCAACCAAAATATCATGAATTTAGCAGAAGTGATGGTCTACCTTACTGCACCGAGTAAAATGGCCGGTAAGATAAATTATGGGTAAATTTTGGATTTTGTATGTTTTTTTTCTCTGCCAAAAGTGTTGGGCACACTTTTGGTAAGATGAAATGGGTAAAATTTGATGTCTGGGAGAAAATAAATCATAAACTCTGGGAGGGTCACGTGACTACTGATCACTGATTATGAAATGTTTCATGATCAGTTGACAGGGAGTAGCAATATAATAATAACCCCTGGTCGCTCGGGGAGGGCTCTGTACATGTGGGTCTGTTTGAGACGTTCGAATGACAGTCAAATGACAGTTTCGTCCGTGTCAGGCCTGCCTGCTTGTCTGGGGTGCTCCCCTTGGGATTATTTGGGGTGCCTTTTCCCTCCAGCTTTAGGACTTTTTAGCGTTTCTGCCCCAGATTCCTTCACAAATCTCCAGCGACCAGCATCATCGGACAGATCTCTCAACGAGACTAAAGATTTCCCTGTTTTGTGTTTTTGGTGTGTTTTTGTATTTTTTGCTTGCATGGGGCTAAATTACGGACTGTTTTCGGGATTCCTTTTTTATGTGTCTTTTTTTAACTGTTTCAATCAAATCATTCAATCATTGTCGTGTCTTCCAAAACCCCAAAAAAACTATCCTCATTCAATCGCAGAAATTTTTTGCGCAGATAGGGGTTTCAAATATGATATTCAACAACAGGAAACATACCCAAGAGAGTTGTAATCAACAAGGCAAAAATTCTTTGCACCATTCCAAATCACTTAGACATCACCCAAATTCCAAATCTTAAATTATACCAACACGTCAGTCTAACAGATAACTTATTAGAGGCTGCGAACTTTAAACCCACTCTCACTAAAGCCCCTGCTACACCTTTACCCCTCATGGCAGGAGGGACGAATGTGTGGAGCATGTCAAGTGTACTTCCCTCCCGGGAGTACTCCAGAAATGCGGGGTTACGGGTCAGAGAGGAGTCTTCGTAGATGAATTTATACTCGGAATGGGTTATTGCCTCGTCAACTTCTGTTGGTTCTGCCATGTGACACTTCAGAGATGGGGAGAGACGCGGTACTAAATATCAAAGGGTTAGAATAACTGATAAGAGAGATCTAAAATATTAAATTGCACATTTGTTTTCAAGACCGCAATATATATTTACAAATAAATTTTCAGTACAAACAATATCAGTGACAAATAAAGAGCATAGAAACTACTAAACTACACAATACACTCATGCCTTCGTCCTGGCCCCCAAAACACCAGGCTGTGCCTCCCTTCCATGCGGGATGACTGATGAGGGAAGATAGGGGTATCAAATAACCAATCTCAGACTGAAGCACAGTCATTCTAAGGGACTTGGTTGATCCCCAGCCTTTTCCTGTTATATTTCACCCCAGGTAGACCAGCTCCCTCGCTCTCTAAACAACAGGTTGAGCGCCCTCAATGGGTACAACCTGGGTCGCAGCAGCTCTTTTCATCTGGGCTGTTAGATCCGGATTAAGATCTCTGAACTTGGGACCCATCTGAGTGAGCAACATGAGACAAAAGACAATGAAGGACAGAATAAACGCCAGGAGAAGTGTTATCATAATCAGTTGAACTTGCCATAGCAACCGGTAGTTCTCCATAGATTTGATGTATACCTCGCCCTCTTGGACATACCACCGGAGGAGAACTCCAAAATGTGCTATGGCGTTCCCCGCCGCGCACACCATACTAATGATCTGTCTGTTGATGGTAACCATGACAACCACCCTGGATACTTCACAGACTGGAGCAACACGGGTAATAAAGAGCAGGGTGGACAGGGTGAGAAGGAGGATTTCTTTTAACGAGTTCATGTAGCCACCCTGTATGGGCTCAGGAGGGGAGGAGTAGTAGAAGAGGGCAACGGTTGTGTAGAGGAGAGATAGGAGGAGGATGCAGAAGGATAGAATCGTACCGAGGAGTTTTCGGCCGAAATAAAACGGACATTGGATGTCGATTGTAGGTAGGCTGGGATAGTCATCGAATGGTACATCCGGGATTTTACTGAAGACTGCCCGGCGCTTCATTCTAAATAATACAGGGTGGATTAGAGGGGACTGTTTCGGGACTTGGGAGAGGGGACTGCATATGGGATTGGAGGCGGGGCGGGATTGGTAATATGAAAGAATAAGGGGGGGGGACAAACGACCACTCTGGATTCTCGTACAAATCAATTGTAGGTGTAAAAGGGTGAACTTCGAAAAAACAAAGTTTGATCACCGACACAATACGGTCTATTAATAAATTAGAACATTCCTTTACCCACAGTGATGAAATTCTCAGACTTCTCGGTCCAACAGGCAACATGAGTTAAATTTAAATAGTTTGAGGGGGCCGAGTTTGCTCATGCAAAAGTTTGCAGTGGATGTGCGTGGTAGGGGAGGGTATAGAAAACAACATATAAAACATGTGACACACACTCTCTTATCTCCTTCAAAGCTTTGATTTCATCTTTTTGAACAGAGACTCCAACTTCATGGCCTCCATCAGATTTCCCTTGATTTTCATCTGACCAGACATGAAAGCTGCGGTAGTCTGAAGTTCACCCTTCACCACTTTCACGAAGATGTCAGGGGTCATTTGGAAGGTTACATCTGCTGCCTCGCCATCCCCCTGGCTTATCGAACCTGTGGGGAGGGGTAGAGGTAGTTACCATTATGGGAGGGGTTGGGTTACTGCACAGTTTCTATACACACATGGTGGTGTTCATTTCTCAGATAAGAAACAAGTTCTGCAGTTGGCAGCAGTGAAAATAAGAAACTACACTGGGTATGACTACGGATAATGCTGGGATTTCGCAGAGCCTAAAAATGGACAGTTTGTCCTTACCGATTACTCTCAGACGCAAAACATAAGTCCTTCACGAAGTCCATAGCGAAGATGATTCCCAGTTTTAGCAATGATCTTCGGTCATGGTGGCTGAATTTGGCATTCATTGTAGCAATCTGTATCACCCTCCCTGCAAGGAAACAATGTGTTTAGTATCAGGGTACTTGAAAACTTCCACAAATCGTTAGAAAGTTTCCTCTTCAAATGCACATTACCCCGTTTTGTACAACATACACCCACAGAATTTGCGCTAGTGGTACTAAAAGTAACGTGGTGTTTTATTTGTGTTGTTATCAAAATAATTTGTGAATCTTGAGATATAAGTTTCCCATCCGGTGCTTAGCACTACACAAACTATCTAGAATGCTTGTTTGCCACTATCTCACTTTTTGAGCACTATTCCCTCTAAGTATTTAAACTCAAGTGTGGATAGAGCGTACACCACAAGAAACACTGTTGCTTCGTATGTTATTGAACACACGATCCACAGCTGTCAAGAGCACACTGCTTTGACACTCTTCCTTACCCTTTGTAACAGTTTTAATCACCAAGTTTATTTGAAGTATTATTTGTCAGATAAAACAGACCCGAACAATGAGGATGCTACCAACATGCTAGTCCTGGTTTTTTCCACGGACACTGGTATCCAGTATATACGGTATGAGCTCTATTAAGGAGATGACGTGCAAGATCCCAATTACACAATAACAAAAAAACCAGAACGGTAATTGTAATGAATTTTGCTGAGTACGATTTATTTTTCAAACGCGATAAACACACCTGAAAGCAAAACTAACACACTTCCTGAAGGTCGAAAGTTGAAAAAGTTGTCATTCAGTAACGGTAGAATAATCTCTAAAAATTGGTATCCTTTTAGTGTTTTATATACTTCTCCCGATGACGCTTTTTCAACACTCTTCCCTAAAAGGTTTTCCAATGTAGACAGGGCACAAGAACTACTCGGAAACGCATTCTCTCTCATCGGAGCACGACTCAACACTACCTGTGGGACTATCAAACTCAGGTCAAGTTCTGAATCTCGATTCCGATAGAAGAGCCCAGATCTACACAGGTCTCCGTCCTACTACCAAGGAACTGACCCTCGCCGTTTTTCTTTACGATGATGTGATGGAGGTGTCTTTTGATAGACCTCGAAACCAAAATATCATGAATTTAGCAGAAGTGATGATCTACGGAAAACCGAGTAAAATGGCCGGTAAGATAAATTATGGGTTAATTATGGATTTTGTATGTTTTCTGCCAAAAGTGTTGGGCACACTTTTGGTAAGATTAAATGGGTAAAATTTGGTTTCTGGAGAAAATAAATCATAAAACTCTGGGAGGTCACTGTGTGATCACTGATCATGAAATGTTTCATGATCAGTTACAGGAGTAGCAATTAATATAAACCCCTGGTCGCTTGGGGAGGGCTCTGTACATGTGGGTCTGTTTGAGACGTTCGAATGACATCAAATGACAGTTTCCGTCGTCGTCCGTGTCAGCCTGCCAGCTTGTCTGGGGTGCTCCCCTTGGGATTATTTGGGGTGCCTTCCTCCCTCCAGGTTCAGGTATTTTTAGCGTTCCTGCCCCATTCTTCTCCACATCTCCGATCCAGCGAGAATAATCATACGGACTTCCTTACAGCGCCGCTTGTAGTCGTATTACCGTAATGGAAATACAGTAATGAGATCCACACTTTGCATACCACGGCAAAAGGCATGTATTCAGCACGTACAAGCGCCCGATTGGCCCACGGGTTCACGTCTCATACTGATCTCTCCGTTTTCGTTACCGTTTTCCACTACAAGCGACCGGGTTACAAGCCTAAAGATTCCCCTCTTAAAAACATAAATAAGATCATTTGTGATTTGCTTATCTGCTTAATTTGGACAATTATTTCTAGTCCAGCAGTAACCTCTTAATTAAGGAGGATTTTATCTGTGCTTTTATTGATAATTTATAGAACGGACACAGCTAATCAACTCACAACTCAACCCACTCCGCTTATAAAATCTTACAATATAGTCGGGACGAATCTCTCACAAAAAGAAGTGGTTGACTCACTATTTGGTGAAAAGCAATTCCGGTTGTAACCCACCTATTTTGACCCGCTGAACACGATCCCGTCCATAGGTAAGCTCGCAAAAGTGAAGAACATGCCCAAATCGGCCACGCCCTTTTACCTGTATTTTCAGCCTGTAGCCAAAAACATAAATCCTCTTAGAATAGGAGTAGAGACAAATCTGAGGGCCCTAAGTGATCAGCGCCCTCGCATTAGTGGGGTAGGTGCTGGAATTAAGTCTCTATCTCATCTGGTTAATTAGTAATTGGATAATTAGGTTTGCGCATAACCGTTTTTGGCTATATGGCTATAGCCACTTAGGAATGGTTTAGAGACTTTTCACTGGCGCCATTTTGTAGCAATAGCCAATTTATGGGGGGTCGACGTCGGACTTTTAAGCTCTATCTCCAACCGTTTAGCCGTTATTGGGCTTAATCGATGCTCAAAAAGAGCGAAAAACGGTAAAAAGCCCGATTTTGAGCATCGTTTAAGCCAAATAACGGCTAAACGGTTGGATATAGAGCTTAAAAGTCCGACGTCGACCCCCCATAACTTGGCTATTGCCTACAAAATGGCACCAGTGAAAAGTCTCTAAACCATTCCTAAGTGGCTATAGCCATATAGCCAAAAAACGGTTATGCGCAAACCTAATTATCCAATTATCTAATTAACCAGATGATCTCATCTCAGATGAGATAGAGACTTAATTCCAGCACCTACCCCCACTAATGCGAGGGCGCTGATCACTTTAGTGCCCTCAGATTTCCCTCTACTCCTATTCTAAGAGGATTTATGTTTTTGGCTACAGGCTGAAAACACAGGTAAAAGGGCGTGGCCGATTTGGGCATGTTCTTCACTTTTGCGAGCTTACCTATGGACGGGATCGTGTTCAGCGGGTCAAAATAGGTTGGTTACAACCGGAATTTGCTTTTCACCAAATAGTGAGTCAAAAAATTAAGATTCGCCCCGACTAATAGTACAAGTACTGCTCTCTTTTTCTGGACTCAACCTGGTTAGAACACATCTCAAGAACACAATGTCTTTCCTTCAACGATTCATTGTCTTCGGGAATGATTTAAGATTGTTCACCGTGTACAACGATCCACTGCTATCTTTATCTCGAGAACACTCTGCTCTCTTTACCTTACCCTTTGCTTTACTCTTTGTCCTGTAACAGTTATACCTCAAGTTTTTCCTTTTTGGATCTGTTATTTGTCAGATAAAACAGGCCCAGATAAAAAATAGGATGCTACCAGCACTGCTAGTCCTGGTATTTCTTCACGGGACACGGGTGTCCATTATCGGTATTGAGCTCTATTAAGGAAGTGACTGCAAGATCCCAATTAAACAACAACAACAAACCAGGAAATGTCATTGATAATAACGCTGATACGAAGTATTTTTCAAAACGCAATAAACAACCAGAATGGCTAAAACTAACACTTTCCGAAGGATCGAAAGTTGAAAAAGTTGTCATCATTAACTGGTGAGAATCTTCTGAAATTGGTATCCTGCGTGTTTTTATATCACTTCTCCCCACTTCTATACAGTTTCACACTGGATAATGGGCACGTTAAAGCGCTCATGAACGCTTTTTAACACGCTTCCCTAACAGGTTTACCAATTTAGCAAGGGCACAAAGAATACTCGGAACGCAGGTCTCTCTCATCGGAGCAACGACCAACACTACCTGTGGGACTATCAGCTCAGTCAGTTCTGATATCGATTCCGTAGAAGCACAGACCTACACAGTTCCCTGTCCTACCACCAAGGAACTGACCCTCGTCGTTTTCCTGTACGATGATGTGATGCAGGAGCCTTATGATAGAGATCTCGACCAAAATATCATGAATTTAGCAGAAGTGATGGTCTACCTTACTGCACCGAGTAAAATGGCCGGTAAGAAAAATTATGGGTAAATTTTGGATTTTGTATGTTTTTTTCTCTGCCAAAAGTGTTGGGCACACTTTTGGTAAGATTAAATGGGTAAAACTTGATGTCTGGGAGGAAATAAATCGTAAACTCTGGGAGAGTCACGTGTGATCAGTGATCACTGATTATGAAATGTTTCGTGATCAGTTGACATGGAGTATTAATATAATAAAAACCCCTGGTCGCTTGGGGAGGGCTCTGTACACGCGGGTCTGTTTGAGACGTTCGAATTACTGTCAAATGACAGTTTCGTCCGTGTCAGGCTGCTTGCTTGTCCGGAGTGCTCCCCTTGGGATTATTTGGGGTGTCTTTCCCCCTCCAGCTTCAGGTATTTTAGCGTTCCTGCCCCATTCTTCCCCACATCTCCAGCGACCAGCATCATCGGACGGATCTCTTAACGAGCCTAAAGATTTCTCTCTTTAAAACTGTTTTCTTTTCGGTGTGTTTTATATTTTTTGCTCGCATGGGGTTAAATTACTATACAGCCTGTTTTCGGGATTGCTTTTTTATGTGTCTTTTTTAATTGTTTCAATCAAATCATTCAATCATTGTCGTTTCTTCCAAAACCCCAAAAAACTATCCTCATTCAATCGCAGAAATTTTTTGCACAGATAAGGGTTTCAAATATGATATTCAACAACAGGAAACATACCTAAAGTATTGGGTTGTTTAATTACAACACACGTGTTTGCACCAAGTTTCTTTGTACATAATAGAGATACAGGCACGTGTATATTGCTGCTGGAGTACAAACTATTGCTGTGTATTATTGCTGCTACTACAAAGAACAAGATTATACAGCCGACACACAAACACAAATACACCACAGTTTGGACATATATCAGTCAGAGCTCAGTGGAAGTGATACACAGTAGTGTGGCTTACACAAACTAACTCCAACAACCCATATCATAAATCCCTCTCCTCTGCCGAGAATATCTAATTACCAATTTGAAGGTGCCTTCCTGGGCTTCAGAGTATGATTCAGGAACAGGGTATCCGTCACCAAGGAAGAAATCAGGAGACAAAGGTTCTCCGGGGCAGTTGTGGTATTGATCAAAGTCTGTCACTCCCGCCTCTTTTAGCACCTGAAGTAGATGAGTGTCAGTATTATAAGTGGGTTTGTTGAACTCCTCATTCAACTTGCAGTAAAACATTATAACCGGGTATTTTGTTTTGTACAAGCTCTCACACCTCTTCATCGATACAGAAATTTCCAGTGAAACTCTTGGGATCCCGTGAGAGCATGGCATAAGCGGCATCTGCCATGATTTCTGGTTTTCGGGAGGTCTTCATCATTGAATCCCCTCCTAGCATGTCAATCGCTGCAGTGGCGATTGCAGTTGCCGGCCAAATAGCGTTCACACCTAGCAACGGTAAAAAATGTGGTTTCTGTTAAAATTATATGCACTATGCATATACAGTCGGACCCCGATTTAGGGACACCCTCGGGGGAAAGGCTCTTGTCCACTAAATCGGGGTGTCCACTAAATCGGGGTCAAATAAGGTTAATTTCCTATATCGGGGAAAAAATCCTGTCCCTAAATCGGGGTGCCACTAAATCGGGGGCCCCTAAATCGGGGTCCGACTGTAATGGATTTATAGATCGTTCAAGAATCCAAGATTTCTAAACCCTGCTTTTTATTATTTTTGCACGGCCTCCTGAGCAGGGAAATAAAATTGAAAATTGAGATTTAATTATGACTCAATTACGCTCCAGTTACAGATTTGGAACCGGGCGTCAGTTTCCTGATGGGAGATTCCTGATGCGAGATTCCTGATGGTAGATTCCCGATTGAACCATGCTGCGCGTCATAATTTACAATGCGAGACTAAATTTACATCTAGAATGAATGGGGAGTTGAGCAGGATTCATTGTCAGCAGTGCGCAAAAATTCTCCCATCAGGAAACTGACGCCCGGTTCCAAATCTGTAACTGGTCCCTTACACTCAAGTGTTTCAACATCGTGTCGTGACCTACCGATATTGAAGTCCTTGAACTCTTCAGCCTGACCAAGAACACACATGCTCATTCCATACTTCGCCATGGTGTATGCTACGTGATTCTTAAACCATATAGGGTTCATGTTGAGCGGGGGAGAATTGTTCAGTACGTGGGCGTGGGAAGATTTCTTGAGGTAAGGCAGACAAGCCTGGGTCACACAATACGTTCCTCGTGTGTTAATACCCATCATCAGATCAAACCTGTAGGACAGTTGTATTGTTTTAAAATACGGTAGATAACTGATAACCCCTATTTAGGCCTAGTGAAACGCTGAAGGAAAAGGCTGCTGACTTAGCAGTAAATATTATCTCCTTTATCTCCAAATTTGCTGTCAGTAATTAGGCGGCTTGTTTAAACTCCATTACCGTTTCAAGGGGGTTTCTGCGGTTCCGGTTAGGGAAATAGCACTCGCGTTGTTGATGCAAATGTCAACTCCTCCAAATGTTGCGGCAGCCTCATCAACGGCTTTCTTCACTGCATGTTCGTCACTGTAACGTACATAATGGTTAAACAAAACTGAGATGTGATTATGAGAACTGAATGACAGCAACATAATGTATTATAACCCACCGGATATCGACGATGCATGGCAAGGCCTTTCCTCCAGCAGCTTCAATCTTTTCAGCCACACTGTAGATCGTGCCGGGAAGTTTGGGGTGGGGTGTTGCAGTTTTAGCAGCCACAACAACATTCGCCCCATCCTTGGCGAACTTTAGGGCGAATGCTTCACCGATACCACGTGAAGCACCAGATATGAAAACTGTCCGACCGGAAAGAGCGCCTGTCAACATGATCTAGGGTGGTATTTTGGCGTCTTGTTAAGATACAGTACTTAAGATAGCCTAGATGAGATCGTTTTACTGTCACAAAGGACAATGAGCGATGTGAGAACAGCCAGCAGCAGAAAAAATAAAAAATTCAGCGAGATTTCCCAATTTTTATTTGAGATTTCTAAGTTTTTGTTTTTTATTTTAATTGCCAAACCCGCGCCGCGCAGATGATATTATTAGCGAACTAAACTTTTATTCGCTCGTTACACGATGAATGCCGAATGGTGTCAGATTATCCAGTGTGAGACATGAGACTCCGTATTATAGACACCGTGGGGGAGAACACGTAGAAACTAAAAACTTTGAAGTTTGTTGGTCTCTTGTAAAAGAGTAACTCAAATGACAACAATAAAATACAGCAAGACACGCAGCTCAAACAATCGATGTGTGAAAGCTTGTGAAAAAATCCCGGAATTCGCTATTCATATATCTCATCATTAGTATCCCACATTATAATACTAGATACACTCATATCTCATATCATAAACAAACACACAAACAAAAAGACGGTTGTTGCACGCTGCACTTCATCAAATTCTGTATTTGCTTGAATAAGATCGGCTAGAGTTAGTGAGTACTACCGGAAAGAAAAGATTCGTCTAGAAGTATAAATAAAGTAAGATGAAGTGCAACAGACAACATATCACACACACTTATAACAGTATACAGTTCACACACATACAGATAATATGATGATTACACACACCATCATATCAGGAAATCATATCGTTTCTAATGTTCAGGAAAAACTTTACCCGCCCGCTCTGGTCGGCCGTTACAAATATCTGAGGGGGAAGCTAGGTTAGTTTCATTTCAAGAGGTCCTCAAAATAGGTACAAAGTAGATGGAACAACAAGAATTTCTGGTCAAGAAATGAAAACAATATTATCCTACCTCTTTAATGAACCCCTCCCTATCAGTAAGAGGTTCAGGTGCAAAGGTAGCGCACGTCACCCGGACCCTATGACTCCGGAACCGATAATAACAATCATTCTTGTCTCTCCGTAATTGCCGCTTTATGTTCTCTAGGAAAAGGGATTGAGCAAGGTTAGAATCCAAAATTGTAAGCTCTTCAAAACACTGACCATACTGCATAGCGTCAAATCTCGATAAAACTCCATCCTGGGCGGACTTACTTGCTGTAACGCTCGTGTCGGAGGGTGTTTTAGCATCCCAAAAGTAGATGAAACTCTTCTCATCCCCAGAAATGATGAGTTTGCCATCGTGCGAGAATCCAGAACGGATAATGGACTGTTGATGGAAGTAACCTTTGTACTTGCAGATCACCTGGCCTCGCTGAAAGAAAGGGTGGCGTTATAATCCTGGTTAACAAAACCATGGCAACCGCGACCGCTCTTATCGAATAAAACTCCAGGCAACTTTTCTTGATTAATCCTGTCAGAAGTACCAACCTCAGGGTCGATGAGGCGGATTCTGCTATCACATGATGTTATCAGAATATTCTTAGTGCCAGGTTTCTCCACAAAATTGGTTATCTTGCAACCCCGACCACGAAGTATCCTGGAAAATAATCTTGGAGGAGCAGTTCAGATCTTTCTGCTCCTTTATAAAAACAATCATCCGATATCCATACTTGCTCCTTCATAAAGATATTTACCGTGTTTGAATGTTAAACGATGTGAAATATTCAAAGGTTTTTCTGGGCGTAAGGAAGAGTATAGTCACATTTCCCATAAAGGTACCCACGAAGGCCCGGATAGAGTTATCGTTGTTGTACGACTGGAAATACACAGCAGTAATGGATCCGTCGTCTCCGTGTCGAATCTGAAGGAAAAGTTGTTTAGAACACAGAAACTAATATGGCTTGATTAATTACAGCTAATTATTTCTAATCACTTGTTTTGGGCGCGGGGAGAAAGGGTCGAACAAGGTCACTAATTACTGCTAATTACTGCTAGTTAATGCTAATCACTGCTAATTGATCACTGCTAATCACCTCTTTGTTTGAGATCATCTTCCTATTCTTGGTGCTCCACAGCTGCAGTTTTCCATCCAGTGTCCCCGACATAAAGATGGTACAGTCGTAGGGATGGAATGTTACCGCTGCCATCTGGCTGTGTGGTATCGAGAAGATCAGGTTTGCCTGTGTAGGGAGATGGGTTAGATCGGGCTCACAGGATGTTATTAGTGCTCACAGGATTGAATTGTGATTAAAGAACTATGGAAATGTATCAAAATGACCTACCCGTGCTATATGCCACAGCGTAACGAGTTTGTTAGCCCCCGTCGACAACAGAAAATACTGACTGGGGCTCCAAGCCACATCAATGATCGGACTCCGTCCCTTATAAATCCGCAGAGGAACCTTAGCAAAGTATTGGAATCCATCCTCCTCGCTCTCTTCTTCATCCTTCCCCGTGGGCCATTCTTCCGACTTGATATATTTCTGGAGAAAGTGTTCCCTCATCCGTTTTAGTACCCACACTTTCACAAACCCATCGTCGCCGGCAGTGGCCAGGAGACGCCCACCAGGGGCAAACTTCATGGCCCAAATGGATTTGGCGTGGTGGCAGTTTTCAATTGTTTGAAGTTCATACACCGCAAACCTGAGGAAAAGAGAAAGTTAATGTCTTGCCAATAACCCCTTTTTCCATTTTTCTACTCTCCAGTCTCAAAATATTCTAATTTATTGTCCCTGATTCTAAAAACACGTACTTTCCATCAGTAACAAGGTTGTAACTGCGGTTGTGGAACACATTGACCATGTCGTAGGATCCCTCCTGGACCTGGTACTCAGGACTACTCTCCACCTCCTTCTTGGGCATCTTCATCTTCTTCACACCATCCTTCATACTCCTTACCCCACTCTTCATCCCTGTCTTCATACCCTTCACACTGCGCCGTGCAAACCGGGATACACCCTTCTTGAGGTGAACTGAACCCGATCTTTGGTGGTCCTCTGGGTCATCCTGGGGAGGGAGAGAGATATGAGTGGGTAGAGGGCTGAGGGAGAGAGTGGGAAACAGAAACATGGAAGCGGTTTTATAATTATCTTGGTGGTATTTCCGCCCTTTCATTTAAACAGCACAAAAACCGCAAATGCCTCGTCACTTAATTCAGTCTTTGGGAGTATTTAGAATATATGATGAATGAAAAACATTTTAAAACTCACCATATCGCCTGCACCGAGGGTGCTGATAGTGGCTCGAGAGGAGGCAAGTGAGCTCAGATCACTATCACTTCCATGAATCTTTATACCCAACCTTGGGCCCATTAGCTGCGTTACAGGGTCAGCCACTGGAAAATGTGGAAATTTTAATGACATATTAATTAGAAAGTAATACTGGAATAGTAAAAAGAAACTACGTTACAGAGTCTGTACAGAACCCTCTAGTTTCAATATCTTATCTATTGTCTGAATTTCTCATGACCTAATGATACCTTCGTATGCTCGGTCGAGGGTACACTCTTCTCCTGTATCCAGATTCTTAATTACAATCGATCGCAGGATGTCCTCTTCAGTCTGAGGTTAGGGAGACACATTAGTACGTAGTCGATAATGGTATTGAAACTCAATACTAAACTTGTTACACAAAAGACTGCACTCTCCGAATCGGGTCAGTGCCTGACAACTACTAATACAACCATTGATTTTACCTCGGTATTAATTTTGGGGGGAGCAGGTCGAGGTGGTGGTGCAGGAGCGTTATCGTTTCGTGGCCGCACCGGGGTCTGGTCCTTTGGAGTGCTGGTGCTGCCTTTGGATGACGGAGCGGAGGGTCTAGGGGGAGGAGTAGGAGGTGGGGGTGCGGGGCCAGATGTTGCAGCAGCAATAGCCTCACCTGAAATAAGTATGTTAGCTAGCCTATAGATGGTCTCAAATAGAGCCATATATGCACGCTGAGACAAGTTAGAATCAACCTAACCGAAAAAAAGAAAAGTATGGCTACAGAAATCAATGCCATCAAGGAGGGAGGGGTAACAAGCTCTGTGAGGGGATGGGGTGACTATCTCTCTGTGTAATACCTGATCCGGGACAGGTCACGAAGGAAGCATCAGCTGCATTGGGTGTCTGAAGGGGTGTTACCATCATCGAGCTGCCTGTACTGCACGTGGGAGTCAGGTTGAAACACTCCGGCATCTCACGACCCTGTACTGGGGCGAGGTGGGGGTTAGACATGTTTAGGGGCGGAGGGGTGTTATAATAGACAACTTTGTGGGATATTCGTGATGATTGAAGTCTTCTTATCAATATCTCACGACTCACGCTATAACAAAACCACAGTTGTCTAAAAACATAGGGGTAGGAAACGTAAAAGAGGGAAACATAAAGAGGGTTACTCACTGGAAGCGACGGATCCCCTAGGAGTGCTTGTGACGGGTGATTCAGGTTGGACAGTCCTATCATCTACCAGCTCACTGACATCATCCCCCAGGGAGGCCAAGGGATCTGATCCATCTGTCTCGTCTTCTCCGTCTACCTCTGGAGTTGGGGGAGAGGGTTAGAGAGAGAGAGAGAGAGGGAGAGAGAGAGAGAGAGAGAGAAACAGAGCTAGACCATTACCTGTACATGTTGCCTCTATCTCCTCTAAGGCATCAAGAAATTCATCGTCACTACTATCGACATCTTCCGGCTCAGGGATTAAATTATGTACCGACCATTTCGACATATAACACACAAACGCTATTTGAAGAGAGAGAATAAAGATGTTGGAGTTATCGGGGGAGTATCGATGGGGTATGGTTTAGGGAGATAGGACGATTGTGTGGGTAATGGGTATGTAACGGACAGTAGCACTGGAACAGGTAATACCTGGCAACGAACCCGGGGTTTGATCTCATTGTCATCAACTTCATCAAGTTAGTTGATGACAATGGGATCAAATCATCAACTTGATGAAGCAGAACACTGTTCATGTGTGCGGTACTGCGACTGGAGTGCTACTAAGCAAGAGGAGGGCGTGCGCGCGAAATGCTGTCAACCCCTACTCCCCTCTCTTCCGAGACCTCCGCACGCTAGCGCACTGCAGCAGCCGACCAGCTAGGTTTTCTAGGTTGCTCTTTCCGACGCAGTTAGGAGCGTGCAGCAGTAGCACTGCAGTCTGATCTCACCTCTCTCTCTCTATTGAGATTATCTCTCTCTCTCTCACCCTTTCTCACTCCCACTCTCTCACTCTCTCCCCGCTCTCTCGACTCTCTGTCTGCGATTGTGTCTCGTTACCTGTCTCTATCTCATAACATTACTAGCGCATGGAGTCCATGCGTTACAATACCGTATAATACCGATGGAAAACTAAATTTAGTGTTCCTTTGTTGACCGCTACATACACAGATCTGCAGTAATGCACACTGAGAGAGAGAGAGGGGAGAGAGAGAGAGAGAGAGAGAGAGAGAGAGAGAGAGAGAGAGAGAGAGAGAGAGAGTGAGAGAGATAGTAAGAAAGATATAGTAAAGATAGAGGGATAGAGAGAAATTCAGGGAAATGGGGGGTTGGGAGAGAGAGATAGAGATAGATCTATCGTATTTTAGTGTACACAACAATAATTGAAGAAAAGTAAGGGGGAGTTGCAAAGAGGAGTTATCTCTCGCACACTTCCTCTTTACATCATCATACACACTCAATGAAACATTATCCACAAAAATTAAAATAGTACGAAAATTCCTTAAACTTTATAGAATTAAAGCATATCAAAAATATTTCGCGTACGATCATCGCCTCCGCCCTCATTCATTCTTCGTCTTATTCTACTTGCACCATATAATAATAATATATCAGTGTAAGTGTTCATTATATCATTCACATTATTTTCACACAAAAAAAACAAGAAATAAGCACACATTCGCACACACACACACACGCACTAAGGGGGAACACAACGGGGGCAAGCTAAAATTTATGTGTCTAAGGGGGATTGTTAGGAACCAGGCAGACACCGGTAAGGGACTAACAATTTAGTATCTAAATCACGAAACACACTACTCAGTGAACACCGCTGATAATGTGTAATCAACTCGGCAATGGAAGGGAATGTCTTGGAGGGAGCAAGGTAGTACGTCCTCAACCCCTCGTTGTAGACAATCTTTATGTGTTTCACGGTCAGGTTGAACTTCAGGTCAATCGAGAATTGTCCAAGACGGTTCTTACTCTCCCGGACTAGATAGCACCCGTCCGGTACATTAGCTGCTTCTAACATCATCCTGGGAGAGAGGGAGGGGGTGAGAGGGAATGGGTGAGACACAGTATAGAGAGGAGTGAGAAGGAGTGAGAGAGAATTGGAGTGAGGGGGAATGGGAGGGAAGGGGTGGAATAGATATAGAACAACTCCGGGAAAATAATAACAGAATATAATACGGTATTAAAGACATGGTCAGAGAACTGAAAAGTGTGTACTGTAGAAGAAGAAACATGTACATTGTGTACTATAAACAAAGAGAAAATTAGGTTTCATCAAAGATTGGTGTGCTATTTCACTTGTTTTGATAGTTACAAAGATATGGAGAAACAAAAAAAGAGGAGAGAAAACGAACGAAAACATCAGGTTTAGTGACTAGGAAAAGAAGTTGGCATAAGAGAAAAATACAATTTAGAAACCAACACCCCTCTCTTCACGCGGTGAAAACCCAAAGAGTGCATTCACTTGACACACTTACAAACAGCCTCTTTTCCGGGGACAGCTATCACGCTGTGTCACACACAACTCAGGGATGCACAATTGTACTAGCTGGGGATCAAAGGGTTTTTGTTTTTCGGGCGTCAGAAGTTTTATATCTAATATGTCTTACAAAGGTCCAAAAAGGTCCACCCTCAAAAATTAGGGATTAATTTAGGGCTGAACCAGCTCCACTCCTTTACTACAGTAACGTGAAAACGTCAATACATCAAGTTCATCGTCCAATTTTTGAGGGCTGGTTTAACGGGACTCAAGTTTGTTATCCAAGACGGGAGGGGAAAGAACGGAGATAATAGGCGTCATACTAGGATACATTTCTTTGTAACACCAAACGCTGTCAGAGAGTTTGTAAGACATAATCGCTGAGTGTAGAGTGGCGTTATTATGGCCATGACTATCACTGCTGCGTAATCTAAGTATGTAAAAACACACAGCCTATACTGTGTGTGACTTTCCGACGTAAATACACTGAGAAACGAAGGGAGGAGAGAGAGAGAGAGAGAGAGAGAGAGAGAGAGAGAGAGAGAGAGAGAGAGAGAGAGAGAGGGAGAGAGAGACATAGGGAGAGAGAGAGAGAGAGAGAGAGAGAGAGAGAGAGAGAGAGAGAGAGAGAGAGAGAGAGAGAGAGAAACATCTGCTAATAGTTCGAGTAAACATGACTATGCGCCATGATGGCGCTGCAATCTGCTGTACATGATTTGTTGTCGTTTGTCATAACAAGGCAAACAAACAAACAAACAAACAAACAAACAAACAAACAAACAAACAAACAAACAAACAAACAAACAAACAAACAAACAAACAAACAAACAAACACCCTGTATTACCTGCCACCGTGCCTGTCCATTTCACCCACATACCAGGGGTATGTACCAAGGGACTGATTAACAAAAAGAGGGCTGCCAGTTGAAGATGCAGCACCACGACTATCACACCTCTGAACGCTATACATTTTCACGTGATCCGAGGGAAAGTAACCGACTTGTCCGGATGCCTGGCTTTTACCCTTCCAGTACATTTGGTGGTTCTTGTTTAGCACCTGGGGAGAGTTGATGGATTAGAGAAGAGGTACCTAGGATGTATTAATGGGTTAGAGGAGATGGAGATGCAGTTTGACTTTTGAGAAGAGGGGAGATGGGGTGAGGCACCCGTTATTACGGGGTAAGATGAGCATTTAGCACCTAATAACAAGAGACGGGAGGAGGAGGAGGAGTGGAATACCGTGGTCACTGCCTGGCAGCGGTGAAATGTATCTCTTAGAGGAAGAAACACATTGTGAGACAAGAAGCCAGTACAGTGGGAATGCTGCTGGCTGCAAGCCAAAATTGAAATCATAAAAAATTCCGCCTTTCTTGTTTTCTCGCCGCATGACCACCTGGCACATTAGCATTAGACCCACAGAGCACAGTGTAATGCAAAGAGAGCCACGGGTTTCGTGAGATGTATGTGTTTGTGTTCGACAAATAAAGCCATTGACACCTCTAATCTCTACCTTTCTCGTCTATTTTGCCAATCTTTGACTCACTCTCACTCTCTCAGTCCCCTCTCTCTCTCTCTCTCACTCACTCTCACAAACACTCTTTCTGAGTCTCTCTCTCTCTCTAGCTGTCGTTACTTTGTCTACGTCTCTCTGTACCATGGAAGGTACACGGCAGACATCGTTTACTGAAAAAAAGCTGCCGCCATCTAACCAGAAGCAGTAAACGGAATGCATGCGTCAGACTGAGGAGAGAAAGGGATAGAAAGAGAGATAGAGAGAGAGAGAGAGAGAGAGAGAGAGAGAGATAGAGAAGAACAAGCAAGAGAGAAACCATGCGAATGGGGTAGATATATTAGGGAGAAGGGAGAGAGAGAGAGAGAAACATGACAGATATAGCTAGAGAGAAAGTAAAAAAGGGGGAATGAGGTAAAGTAAGAACTGTAATTGTGACAGGTGGACACATCAACAGAGAGTTAGACAGCCAGCACTTTGTAGAGAATACCCTAGCCAACTGTACAGCACTTTGTACAATAAAGAATACCCTAACTTACAGTACACACACCATCATGAAACCAACACCTGGTACCTATACAACTACCCAGTACGGAGTACCCTGACAGTCCACAGAAACACCCACAGTCCAAACATGACACCTCTACAACAACTAAATACTCAGCAAAACTGACAACAGAAACAGTAAACGCCATTCTGCAACCAGCAAACAGGGAGTAACAAATGATAGCACGGGGAAGTTACAAAAAAACAACCTACCTCAACAAATTCGCCAGTATTCAAAGCGATAGGAGGATCAAACAAATCTGAAATCCTGATTCCGTTGTAATCCCGAGTACACACGTAGAGGTCACCGTGTATCGTAAACTGTCCAGAGTCGATTGAAGCTGATCGGGAGCAGGGACCACTAATGGGTGTACCCGGTATCGATCTTCTTTCTTGCTGTAGGGAGAAGTCGGGGTTTAGTTAGTGCTCTTTTAGTCAAAGAAATATTTAGAGAGGGAGAGAGAGGGGGAGAGAGAAATAGTAAAAGACAGAGATAATACTCGTACCTTGAAGCTTGGTGCTCGTGGTGGAATAGGGGGCGGTGAAACATGAGACTCAGCCGAATCAAACTCCGTCTGAACTGCACTGGCCCCAGGCAGGGGAGGTAACTCCTTGAATCCTTTACTTGACCGAGGGCTTTTACAGGGTTGAACCCGCAACTTGCACTGCCGGTGACAGGTTACCCCGCAGACAGTACAGACAATACCCTGGGCAAACTTGCCACTTAGCGGCTCCTGGCACATCATACACAGGGTCAGGGAGGGGAAATCATCGAGGATGAACTTGTGTGGGTAGATGGAGTTGGATACAAGGAGATCCATGCCTTCCCTCAACTGAGTCAGCCAATTTCTATATAGTTCCTCTGTTTTTATCAGGATTGTATGGATTTTAGGGGTCTGTTCACCCATCCTTCGGAGATCATCCCTTGTCCTCATCACCCAACCAAAACTGTACTTTCCACCTGTTGATTCCAGCTCCTCCGCCAGCACATACGTCTCAAAATCGAGGGGTATATCAATCTCGAGTTGACTAGTAATTTCTCCCTTCTTGCATATTAGGATACACTTCTCAAATAGAAAAGCAAACCGTTTCGTGGCCTTGTTCCCCTTTTTAATCTGAATTTCACCATCTTTCAGCAATCTTCCGTAGCTGAACAAATTCTCGTCATCCAAGTTATGTAGGCGCTCCTCTACTGCTTTTGTTGCCAGCCAGTCCTCCACATTCCTCTTATACTCGTTAATAAAACTAGCCAGGTTCCTCATAACTCGGAGTCCCTCTTGTAGTGAATAGTTTGTGGGACATTCCTTGAGAAGGTTGTTTAGCAGGAGATGGTATTTTAGTATCCTCTGTGCGGGTACTTTCAACAGATCCTTCAGCCCAAACCTCTGGAGTGATTCCGACTGACATCGTACAAAATGTGGGGCTATCTTGCTGTTCTGCATCAACTCATCAATCTTCTCGGTGGCCTGGTCGAGAGATGCACAGTAGGGACCGTACTTATAAAACATGTCAAGTGTCTTAACAAAGCACTCCCCAATTGTCTCCCCACCCCGGTCAATATCCCGTTTTAAACGTTGCAGCAACTTCTCGTGGATCGCCTTCAGCTCCTCAATGTTCTGGAACACAATCTTTATATCAGTGATAGTGAGAACAGGCCGCAACTTATCCAAGAAATGTATTATGATCGTCTCCAGCATTTGTACGTAGTTCTTCTCCGATTCGAATATCTCATCAATGAGGTAGCCGCGAGTGTCTTGTGGCTTCCCCAGGCGAAACTGTTTGATCTTAAAGATATCTTCATAGATATTCTCTGTATGATCAAGGGCAGGTTCCTCTACCGTGATATCCAACAGATTCAAGTCGTCAATTCGGCTGTACATGTCGCCAATGACGGACTCTGCCTCGGACGGAAGGGCAGTGTACATCTCCCTGTCTTGATCGAAGATCTGGAACGGTGCCAGTCCCTTACTGATTGCCTGCTGTGTCTGAGATAGCCGAGCTAACACGTCCAGAACCTGAATTGATGACAAGTGTTAGACTGGGTGTAATTTGCAAGTTGTATATAAACGGTATACAAGTGTTAGACTGGGTGTAATTTGCAAATGAGTGTATCTACGGTATACAAGTGTTAGACTGGGTGTAATTTGCAAATGAGTGTATCTACGGTATACAAGTGTTAGACTGGGAGTAATTTGCAAGTGTGTGTATATAAACTAGTAGAGTCGATAACTACATCGACCTCTCCCAATTGTTCCAGTTTTTGTCACATCTGTTTGGAGCCTCGACACGACCTCTAAACAGGTGTTACTTTTTCACAAACTGTTTTCATCTTGGTGTAATCAGCAGTTGAAATGTTGCTAATCATAACAAAAACCTGACTAAATTTTTTCAACTTGGGGTAAAACCATGGGTGTCAAAAGTTAGCTCTAGGTCCCCTGAGTAACCATCCGGAGACTCTAAGAGATATTTCAAGCCGTTCTCCCGTAATCATTAATCCCGGTGGAGAAAAAAATACAATGCGGACGTACGTGAGCGCTGGCAGGCTGTTTACATGTTATTGTATGTCTCTCACTCTCTCTGGAAAAACCGCACGTGCGGTTGCGCCGCGCGAGATAACTCTTTCTCAAGGGGGAGAAAAGAGAGAGACGCACATTAACGTTATACATTAAAGTTGAGGTTGTAGGCAATTGCACGTACGTCCATACTCAAATATGTGCTCTACCGGGATTAATGATTACAGGAGAACGGCTTGAAATATCTCTTAGAGTCTCCGGATGGTTACTCAGGGGACCTAGAGCTAACTTTTGACACCCATGGTTTTACCCCAAGTTGAAAAAATTTAGTCAGGTTTTTGTTATGATTAGCAACATTTCAACTGCTGATTACACCAAGATGAAAACAGTTTGTGAAAAAGTAACACCTGTTTAGAGGTCGTGTCGAGGCTCCAAACAGATGTGACAAAAACTGGAACAATTGGGAGAGGTCGATGTAGTTATCGACTCTACTAAACGGTATACAAGTGTTAGGTTGTGAGTAATTTGCAAGTGTGTGTTATATACAATATATGTCTCGACAGTGAAAATGAGGGGTGATAGTTAAAGGTTGTCTGCACATAACTTGATACACACTACACACCTTGGCAAAGTTCTCCAACTCCCATAGCTCGGTTGCAGTGAACAGCTCCTCGTCGTGGTTAGGTTGTGAGTAATTTGCAAGTGTGTGTTATCTACATATATATGTCTCGGCAGTGAAAATGAGGGGTGATAGGTAAAGGTTTTCTGCACATAACTTGATACACACTACACACCTTGGCAAAGTTCTCCAACTCCCATAGCTCGGTCGCAGTGAACAGCTCCTCGTCGTGGGGAAATCCAAAGAAGGTTTTACACGTAGTTAGAAACAGGTCGATGTTTCCAATGCACATGAAAACCTTGTGAGGGCGAGCATCGTATGTTTTGATGGCACCCCGATGGAGAAAGTTCGCAACTTCACACAAGACCACGCCATTTATGAGCAGCTTCCCAAACTGCACTATCTCCTGCTCTTTTCGAGGGAGCTTTCCTGTAATAATTGTGGATATTTACAAGGGGAAAAGGGTACACCTCCGTACATCATAGGATCACAGATTAGTACATACCTGTAGCGAAGAGCCAGTCTTGAGCCTTGTGCCATGGCTGCGGTGACAGTTGGCTTACGCTTCGGGCCATCGTCCGGGACTCATACCACTCTATTAAAAGTAAATGGATAAAAAGGAGTCATTAAAGAGCAGTTGGCAATAATAAAGGCTACTCAGTAGTGTAGGCACAAAGCTGGTGATTCGGCCCTGTGCGAAGTTTGTCCGGGGCCAGGGCGGGCGGCGGCCGCGGTCGGCGGACGTAGGGGGCGTCCCCTCCCACAAGTAGGGCCGGCCGGAGCGCAGCCCCCGCGAGGCGAGAGTAGGTCAGCTCCACCCCTGTGCCCTGTGGCATGTGAATTTTGGAAACTTGCTTGGCCGTGGAAAACGCACGCACTTGGGGCCTGCAGCGCATACCAAGAAACTTGCAAGTTAAATCTTCAAATAAAAATAAATTATAATAAATTACCCACACACCGTCATACTCTCATACTCCCTCTCTCTGCTCACTTGTCTCGAAAGTCTACATCTTCTACACTGACTGGGACAACCCTTCTCTTGGTTCCCCGAAGCGCAACAAGAGTTGATCTTAATAAACTGAATCGTGTCTTTTCTCGGATGAAGGACATGGTTTCAGCGTAACTCTCCTTGTGCCTGTCACAGATCTTCCTAGTTCCTGGCCGCTCGCTCCAAGAAACTTGCAAGTTGCACTTGGCATACGTTGCAGGCCCCTTATAATATAATATAAGGGGCCTGGAGGGAATACCGCGCTGGAGGGGAATACATAATCAATCATATCTCCGGTTTCAGATAAGGTACAGAAATCGTTTTGGTAGCGTTGGAAAGAGGAAGATAACAGCTTTCAAATGCAACCGGTTTCAGGTCTCTATCTTATCAGGAACAGGAGATATGAACCAAACTCCGCAAAATCGAGTGCGGTAAAATAAAAAATTCGAGATTTTAAACAAAGTTTTGAAACAAAGTGTCCCTGCAGGGATCTGTGACGTCACTTTTTGAAAACAACCAATCTTTGAACGGTTATTGCTCAGCCTCCTGAAGTCCAATTAACTTCTCTCAAAAACAGCAAGGTAGATAATTGTCAGATCTAACAGCTAGTGAAAGAATCAAGTCAAACGGATTTCAGGGGCCAAAGTTATAAGCACCGCCGTTTTTTCGCTCGCAAAGTTATCTTCGACCCAGCCGGGCCCGTCCTGAGCTCAGGCCAAACGCGCGCGCGGCATTCCCTTGGAAAACGTTAAAATCTGGGTGCCTTCCATTGCTAACAATTCATCGATTTTGGCGGTCTAGACGGGTTAGGGCTGTTGTTAGGGTCGGGTTAGGGTTGGGGTTTGGGTTGGGGTTAGGGCTATCAATTCTCTATCAGATACCGTTTAGTTTACTCAAATCGGCCATGTGGTTGCGCGGCTATAGCCGTTTCAAAAAAGTGGGTCTAAGTGGTTTTAGGTGTACTTTTTTGGCAGCGCGCACCTGTAAACACGCTGCAAGGCACCCAGATTATAATCGCGCCCCATTCCCTTCAGTCCCCTCGTTGCGGGGGTGCGCGCATGAGGGGGCTGCAGCGCATTCCAAAAGTTGCACCAAAAATTTTGAAAAATTTGGAACTTTTCAATTTTTTGCAAGTTTCAAAAACATGCCGCGCGCGGCGCGAAGCCGCGCATCACAAATGCAGCGTAATATTGAAAATAATCCGCGCGTTACTGTTATTTTGAACTTTGGCGTCGCAATTTTGAGTTCAAAAAATAGAAATTCAGCTCAGAAGATTTTGATTTTTTTTTCGTCCGGACAAGTTGGCGGGCGCGATTATGAGGCCCCTCGGAAATGTTCAAGTCATGCACAATAGGGATCCCTAAAAAAGTTCAGTATTTACACAGAGTTTACACAGTCTTTACTCAGTCATTACACCCAGAGCGGCGCGTGCTGCGCGTTTCTTGATTTTCGCGTGGGTTCTTTTTGCGCGTACCAAATACTCCCGCGCAACTAGCAAGTACTGGTTTTAACAATTTGGTTACCGCGCGCTACATGAACGTACAGAGCGAGTGTTGAGATACAACTCCCGTTGGCGGCCGTTGTTGTTTCTCTCGCACCAAAGATTGAAGCGACAATTGATCATCGCTATTTGCTACCGTCCCAGGCCACTGCACTGTGTAACCACCGATAAATCAATGTTTGTATCAAATTTAAATACGAGTAATTTTGTCGAGTTAATAGAATTATGCTCATAACAACAATATTAATCACATTACTAAAAGAAAGAGATGTCAGATGGGCGAAGAAGTATTAGTTTTTTATCATGGTCAACATTTAAAATGAGTACGGAAAACAATGAAAGTTCAAATATTTCAAACACTCATTCAAGGGCTTCGCCAACACAGGAATAATCCCGTTATGACAGGCGACACCCAGAGTCCTACACACACGGTTGTTCTCTCCTTGTGCCACATTGAACTGTTGCCGTCCACCCCACAGGCCAGTTGGCATCTGCATCGTTACACCTGGAGAAGAAACTTATTAGCCAGGCACGGTCAGCAGTCCGTCTCTCACACACACACACACACACACACACACACACTCTCTCTCTCTCTCTCTCTCTCTCTCTCTCTCTCTCACTCATTTTCTCTCTCTCACTCTCTCCTTCTCTCTCTCTCCTTCTCTCTCTCACTCTCTGTATGATGTAATGTATTATATCTGTTTATTACCTGGAGGTAGAATATCTGTTATAAGGAACCCTTTATCCACAAGTATTTGATCTCCAGGTTGGAACTGCGTTAAAATTCCTGTCGCCTCCACTATCTGTTTATCGGTTGACCCCCAGGGTTAGTCGGACTGATATAGGTAATTGCACCGCATGGTGCTATTACTACCAAGAATTTCATCGTGTGATGACCTGCAGAGGGGGTGAACGATTAATTTTTTAACCGTAGCTCCACCCATAACATAACAATTGGATAGGGATTTCAATGTCATTTTTGAAGAAGGGGTCTTGCAAAAATATGTGACCCTAGTTTTACAACTAAAATACAAAGAGATTCGCTCAACGTCCCTTCAGCCCTTCCCACCCCCCCCCCTACAGAGTGAGAGAGAGAGAGAGAGAGAGAGAGAGAGAGAGAGAAAACGAACGCGTGGATAAGTAAGGAAATTAGAGATTAGAAGAGTTTAATCTCTTATCAGTGCACTACAGTAGAAAGATTTGCGGGAATCGCCCCCCCCAAAGATGTTAAACTCGGAAGATAAGATAAAGAAAAAGGAACAGATTAGATTGAGATAACAAAGCAAGGTGAGAGAGAGAGAGAGAGAGAGAGAGAGAGAGAGAGAGAGAGAGAGAGAGAGAGAGAGAGAGAGAGAGAGAGAGAGAGAGAGAGTAAGACGATGCTGGCGGGGAGGGAAGATAACAGTTGAGTGATTAAACAGTTGCAACAAACTCCAAGTTAGCACACGCCACAAAGTGATACTGATAATAATATGGGGACCTATGAAGAACGATCCGTAACCCAATTGTACAGAACCCAGAACCCACATAGGATCGGTCGAACGTTTCAGGGTTTTACCCCTTCTTCAGCTCAAATTAATTTGATTAAGTGGCGTTGAAACGTTTGAAAAAGTGCTGAAAAGTTTGAAACTTTTCAACACTACTTTAAACAAACTAATTTGGGCTGAAGAAGGGGCAAAACCCTGAAACCCTCAACCAAATCAGTGTTTCGACCTGTCTGAACTCAGAACTGTAATGACCTGTCCCCCGCTAGAAAAATCAATAAACACAACTAAATAGTATCAGCAGGAACATACCACCCATTTGCTCGTACAGATCTTCATAAAAATAAATTTAAGTATAAGTATAAGTGTACGTAGTCTAGTAGTAGGACAGAGAGAGGGACAGGGAGAGAGAGAGAGGGACAGAGAGAGAGAGAGAGAGAGGGGGAGAGAGATAGAGAGAGAGGGACAGAGAGAGGGAGAGAGAGAGAGAGAGAGAGAGAGAGAGAGAAAGAGAGAGAGAGAGAGATGACATACCTCGGTGAAATCAAATATGGCCCTTGTGTTTGCGTAGTTTCTTCTGAATAAATCCGGAGACGTTTCTTTACAACGGGCAAGTGACAGTAGGGTTCCAGAAATAAAGTCGGATTTTTTGAAGTTGTCACCCCAAAATGACCGCGCATGTGAAATTTATCAATTTTGACGTGCACACCACACGTTAACATGTGATGTGACGCGCAAAAACATTCCGCGCACGAAAAGGGGGGTGACAACTTCAAAAAATCCGACTTTAATAGATGACAACTTCCAGTCAAGGATTTGGAGCCAGGTTTGCCAAGTGCTCGCTATTTGTGCATCTGACACCAATTACAATGGCAACAACATCGATAACTAAGAAAACTGGGTTATTATTTATTGTCTCCCGGTAAATCAGGGTCCAACTGTAGCATCCGGAGAACACCCGTCGCCCAATATCATAATAATATCTTTCGCTTTCCTTCAAAACCGGGCCGTTTGAAAATTACAGTCGAAGTACATCTTTGATGGGCTATATCTTACTATCATAGGTAGGCTATATATACTTATAGCTGTGTATGTACCCAGATTGTAATCTATCTAGCTAGGGCCTAGGCCTGAGGCCTTGAGAGTTTGAATTGAACGCTTTTCTCAAATCTTTAGTAGCTTTTCCACTTTAAAAAAAATTAAAAAAACCCTATTTTTAGAGCGCACTGAATATTAAAAATTTAGCAGCGTTGTTACCATATTTTTTAGCCGCAGCGCGTAAAACACTCATGATTGCAGTGAAAACACCAAAACGCGCAGCACGCGCCGCTCTGGGTGTAATGACTGAGTAAAGACTGTGTAAACGCTGTGTAACTTCTGAACTTTTTTAGGGATCCCTATCAAGTCACGCCCACCAATCACAGCTCAGAACGCGCGGAGTGCTTCGCGCGTTCTGCGCTGTGATTGGTGGGCGTGACTTGATTGTGCATGACTTGAACATTTCCGAGGGGCCTCATAATCTGGGTGCCTTGCAGCGTGTACGGTGGCAGATTCCGGCCAAGTGTTTTTTCAATCAAGTGAAATATTTTTGTTTGAAGTTTTATAAAAATTTTATTTCAAAATAAAAATAAACATGGTCGTTAAAATTATTGGCCGGAATCTGCCGACTGCCACGCGGGTGGCAGATTCCGGCTAAGATTCTCAAAAAACCTTGGACAGAACCTGCCACACACGTGGCAGATTCTGGCCAACCAACTAAAACTTGTTTATATCAAAGCGAAAACAACTGTACCCGACTAATTTTGATACGCTGAATCACGTAAGCAACTTTTCCAATCCCTCAGAGGTCGGAAAAGTGTCATAATTGACCATAATTGGGTCTAATTGATCCCACTTACAACTTTTTACCTTAAAACGATAGACGCTTATGTGAAGGCACTTTTCCGACTAATTTTGATACGCTGAATCACGTAAGCAACTTTTCCAAGTCCTCCGAGGTCGGGAAAATGCCTTAATTGGGTATAATTGGGTATAATTAGCCTTAATTGCTCAATTGGGGCACTTTGCCGATCTCTGAGGACTTGGAAAAGTTGCTTACGTGATTCAGCGTATCAAAATTAGTCGGAAAAGTGCCTTCACATAAGCGTCTATCGTTTTAAGGTGAAAAGTTGTAAGTGGGGTCAATTAGACCCAATTATGGTCAATTATGACACTTTCCCGACGGTGGCAGATTCCGGCCAAGAGTTTTTTCAATCAAGTGAAATATTTTTGTTTGAAGTTTTATAAAAATTTTATTTCAAAATAAAAATAAACATGTCGTTAAAATTATTGGCCGGAATCTGCCACGCGGGTGGCAGATTCCGGCCAAGATTCTCAAAAAACCTTGGCCAGAATCTGCCACACACGTGGCAGATTCTGGCCAACCAACTAAAACTTGATAATATCAAAGCGAAAACCACTGTACCCGACTAATTTTGATACGCTGAATCACGTAAGATACTTTTCCAATCCCTCAGAGGTCGGGAAAGTGTCATAATTGACCATAATTGGGTCTAATTCACCCCACTTACAACTTTTCGCCTTAAAACGATAGACGCTTATGTGAAGGCACTTTTCCGACTAATTTTGATACGCTGAATCACGTAAGCAACTTTTCGTAAGTCCTCAGAGATCGGCAAAGTGCCCTAATTGAGCAATTAAGGCTAATTAGACCCAATTATACCCAATTAAGGCATTTTCCCGACCTCGGAGGACTTGGAAAAGTTGCTTACGTGATTCAGCGTATCAAAATTAGTCCGAAAAGTGCCTTCACATAAGCGTCTATCGTTTCAAGGTGAAAAGTTGTAAGTGGGGTCAATTAGACCCAATTATGGTCAATTATGACACTTTTCCGACCTCTGAGGGATTGGAAAAGTATCTTACGTGATTCAGCGTATCAAAATTAGTCGGGTACAGTGGTTTTCGCTTTGATATAAACAAGTTTTAGTTGGTTGGCCAGAATCTGCCACGTGTGTGGCAGATTCTGGCCAAGGTTTTTTGAGAATCTTGGCCGGAATCTGCCACCCGCGTGGCAGATTCCGGCCAATAATTTTAACGACATGTTTATTTTTATTTTGAAATAAAATTTTTATAAAACATTAAACAAAAATATTTCACTTGATTGAAAAAACACTTGGCCGGAATCTGCCACCGTAGATGACTGATAGAGAATCGATAGCCCTAACCCCAACCCAAACCCCAACCCTAACCCGACCCTAACAACAGCCCTAACCCGTCTCGACTGCCAAAATCGATGAATTGTTAGCAATGGAAGGCACCCAGATTTTAACGTTTTCCCAAGTTGGCCAGCGTTATTAAGTTATTTTTCTGCACAACCCACACAGGGACCATATTGATGACTTGATTCACACCTCACCGTGTCTAGTGGCTGCTCTGCACCGTTTCACCCCTGAGGTCCCTAGTGGGTTGTGTAGTATATAGTTGGCCAGCGTTAAAATCTGGGTGTTTTGGGAGTGCTGACAAACGGTTTTTTAGGGCTAGGGCTAAAGTAGGGTTAGGGTTAGGGTTTGGGTTTGGGTTGGGGTTAGGCCTTGACATTCCCTACCAGATAAACTTTGAATCAACCAAAACGGTTGAGTGGTTTGGCGGTTAGTGCCAT
Source organism: Hormiphora californensis (assembly GCA_020137815.1). NCBI lineage: Eukaryota > Metazoa > Ctenophora > Tentaculata > Cydippida > Pleurobrachiidae > Hormiphora > Hormiphora californensis. Next base: position 6,539,585 of record CM035354.1, read on the forward strand.
TTTAGTGAATCAACTTTTTTGGCAGCGCGCACCAAGCGCGTAAACAGGCCACCAAACACCCAGATCGTAACGGCGCCCGGACAAGTTTTCTAGCTCGAATCTCGATTGACGATTCTTCTGTTTCCCCTTGTTTTACCAACTAAGCGTGTTTTGACAGCCATTGACATGATACGCGGACTGCATGCACCGTAGGCCAAGTCTCTTGCCAGTTGCCACCTCGATCCATGAGAAAACGCGGTCTGCACCTCGTGAACTTTTTAGACCAATCATGAATCACTTTGCGGTTCCTCAAGGCTCATATAATATAATTTTACTGCTTGCCAAATGCCAATGTTTTTCACCTTTAATTGATGTTTGTCACAAACGAAATGTTTCAGGATGACGTTTTCAGTAGAGGTCAAGAGCGGTGGACTGGTGCCAGAGGTTTTACCCATTCAACCGTACGGCAAGTCCTTCTTTAAGTATGTCTGTGAGCGGTTCCACATCATAGACAGCTCTAAAGAAACTGAATCTGATGAGGAAGTTGAGCATTTGGCTGATTCAGATATTGTCATTGACCTCAAGTACATCAAGAGCCTGGCTGCCACGGAATGGAAGGATCAGGACCATTACAGAGTCCTGGGTATACCAAACCTTCGAGTTCAGAGCTCCACCAAGGATGTCAAGAAAGCGTACAGGTTTATGGTCCTCAAGTGCCACCCTGACAAAAGCAAGGGAAACACTAAGGTCAACGAAGAGGCATTCACCTGCATCCAAAAAGCATACGAGCAGTTGTGTACTATCGAGGGTAAAAGGGCATACGACAGTATTGATCCCTTCTTTGATGATGATGTCCCCAATGTCACTGAATACAACAAACAGAACTTCTTCAAAGTTTACGGACCTGTGATCGAGAGAAATGCTCAATGGTCATGTAACAAGAATATCCCTCGCTTGGGAACTGATGCCGACAGTATCGAGAAGGTGAACGAGTTTTACAATCTCTGGTTTGATTTCAACAGCTGGAGAGAGTACTCTTACTTGGATGAGGAGGAGCGGGACAAGGCTGAGTGCAAGGAAGAGAGACGGTACATCGACAAAGCGAACAAGCAGGAGAGAGCTAAGAGAAAGAAGGAGGAGATGACCCGGATTCGAGAATTGGTGAACAACTGCTATGCCTGTGATCCCAGAATTAAGCAGTTCAACGAGGAGAGGAAGAAGCGAAAACAGGAGACGAAACAGGCCAAACAGGAAGCATATCGTCAGGAACAGGAAGCCATTCGTCTGAGAAAAGAGGAGGAGGAGAGGATCAAAAAGGAACAAGAGGAGCAAAGACAGAAGGAAGCAAAAGAGAAGGCAGAAGCGGAGAAGAAGGAGCGACAAAAGCAAAATAAGCTGTTAAAGGTTGAAAGAAAGAAGCTGAGAGAGAACGTGAAGGGTCAGAATTACTTCTGTGCTCCTGATTCTAATAACATCGTACAGGCTATGGAGAATCTTGAATTGCTCCTTCTAGGCCTCAGTTTGGACGATATGAAGAGCCTGAATGGACTGACTGGTGACGTACCGGCATTGACCACCAAGTACACCTCTCTCCTTGATGCACAACTAAAGGAACAAGAGAACAAGAAACGGGAGAACCTGGTTAAAGCAAAACAAAGCCAAGAGGAGCACAAAGAGCAGACTCAAAACTCAGACAAGTTCACCACTCCGGATATTGCCCTGCTGGTTAAAGCCGTGAAGATATTTCCTCCTGGTACAGTTAACAGATGGAACACAATAGCTGACTACCTCAACCAACACAGCACTGTAACCCGTAATTACGATAATCAGGACGTCATCAAAAAAGTGAAAAAGCTGCAAAGTGGGGAAGATGCCGATCTGAAGAGTAAGGTGAACGCTCAAGCATACGAAAACTTTGAGAAGTCCCAAAAACAGCGAATAGACGAGGTTCAGGCAGGTGGAGGTATCAGTAACAGAGATAACGTTAACTCATCGCTGAAAACAGAACCAGAAGCCCCCAAAAACAAGGGACCATGGACACCCGAGGAACAGAAACTGTTGGAGGAGGCCCTCAAGAAATATCCCGCTGCAGCAGGACCAGAAAGATGGGATAACATCGCCGCACATGTGGCAACCCGGTCTAAAAAGATGTGTATGAAACGATACAAGGACTTGGTTGAACAAATTAAAGCGAAAAAGGCAAAGCAATAATGTGAAAGTTTAGTTTTGTATTTTGTTATTTGGGAATTCTTATTCATTCGACGATGTGTATACTATCTTGCATCAAATCCCTGGCCCGATCCCCTGATCACCTTTCCAGGAACTTCCCTGGCCCTAGTCCCTAAATTCCCTATTCCCCCATTTCTATCCCCTTTTAACACCCTCTTTTCCTATTATATAGCCATGCTAGCTCGGGCTCCCCATCGGTGAGATGAAGCAGAGCGGGGAGGATTTTTACATCCTCTACCAGCTAATGGCCAGCCAGCTTAGCGCCGTGGGGATGCCCCATCTTGGGCAAAAGTTGGTACCTCGGGGTGGAGAGCTTCCCCCGCCCTCTCACTGGCTGATGCATCTTGTTATGGTGGGGAGGGACGTTCTCGGGATTACGGGATTTAACTTTTTCGATGGTCCCGTTACCCCTCACAGCTCCTTTATCAATTCACTTGACCCCAACTACAACTATCTCTATCAGGTAACTGGTAAGATAAAAACCTTTGTGTGGCTCACACCGTCATTTTATTTCACAAGCGAGCGTGCTCTGTTAGCGTTTGGGAGATCCAAACAAATTATATCTTCTAACTTCATCTCCCCTCCAACAGATTGACGCCTCTCCCAAGACCAGCCTTCAAGCAGAACCCCAGGATTACAATACCGCTTCCTCCTCAACCACAATAGTGGCTGGTTCAAGTGTAGCTGAACTTCAGAACAAGTCAGTAGAGGAAGATTTCACAACTGAACTAACCACCCACCAGGGAACAGCTGGACCAGACTCCTCTCTCGACACGGTTATACAAACACTGAACAGCCAGCTGGATGAGATTAACAGCGAGATCGAGGTTGAAATATCAAAATTCATCGAACCTACTGCAGCTGCTCCAGATCCAGATCCAGCACCTGAACCAGCATCTTGCGAACAACCTGCCTCATCAGGTCATCCCATTTCACCTACTCCAGAGTCTCCTGTTCCAACCTCAGCTGATGAGCTGGCAACGACCCAACTTCTGGACGAACTTTACCCGCCTCCCCCTCCTGATCCCCAACTAGACGTGCCCTCCCCGAGAGGTCTTACCATTGAGGAGCTGGAGCCGATTAACTCTCCAAAAGGGAAGCGACCCCGGAAAACAGCGCCCCGGAAGTCTCGAGCCAAGAAACCGGCAACAGAAAAACCAGGACCATCATCGGGTGAGAAACCTAAAAAGAGCCGGAAAAAGAGAGCACCACCACCTGTGTCCATGATATCCCTCGACGAACAAAGCCTCGCTAAACGGATGGTAGTGAACGCTGCCAGTACCTCAGGGGAGGAACCCCCAGTAAACTCAAAGTTATTATCTGAACTGCAGCGGTTATTGACCCAGAACAACATCCGGTCAGCGCTACAAAGTGAGAGAATGAGGGAAACACGGCCATCTCTTGAATCCCCGCCCTACATCAGACCGCCTCAGGATGACCGCTCTATGGACAGCACACGATTCACACTGGAAAAGTCTCAAATGTTTTCCTGTCTCCAATGTAATAAGGAGTTCAAGACAAAGCAGTGTTTAAAACGGCACATCAGTCGTCATTTGGGTCTGAAACTGCATGCTTGCAGCTACTGTAAGAAGCGGTTCAATGATAAAACTAATATGATGCGTCATGTACAGACTCACTTGGAACTTAGGAAATTTGTTTGTGACGTGTGTGATAAGTCGTTTCTTAGGAAGGAGACATTGCAGAATCACAAGGCACGGATACACGAAAAGGCGGTTATGAAGTGTAAATTTAAAAACTGTGATTTTACCTGTAAGATGAACTCCCAACTAGTAGACCACATTCAGGCGATACACTTTCGAAATTACAGGTACGAGTGTGAGAAGTGTGGCTATAAAACACAACAGAAGGGCAACTATGTGAAACATATGAGGGTTCACACAGACGACAGGCCCTACAAATGTCAGAAATGTGGTAAGGGGTTCAAACAGCAGAATGCCCTTAAAACTCACATGGCCGTCCATATTCACAGACCATTCAAGTGTGAGATTTGTCTTAAGACGTTCTTCCTGGAGATGGCTCTGAAGGTTCACTATGAAAATAATCACGGTCCCCGGGCAGCTCAGAAGAAACTTCAGGAGAAAAAGAAGAGGGAAATATTGAAAAAGTACCGGGCACAAAGAAGTGCTCATTCGAAAAACTTAACTTTTGTTAATGTTATGTCTAAAAAGTTGTGAGATTTATCATAGAGGGATTCAGATGTATTATTTTTGAAGAGTTGTTATATATTAATTTTAATTTCAAACACTTTACATTTTGTCACACTGAAATGTTGTCCAGTTTTCTGCGTTTATCTATCCATTATCCGTCACTCTCTCTATGTATAGGTATAGCTATGCAGAGGGGTGTGAGGTTGTTTAGAGTGGTCCAAAGGGTCCGGATACGACGCACAACTCCTGCCTCATCCGTACCCGCTATGTAAGTAATATCTAGATATCAGGGCTGGTTCGAGGGGGGGGGGGTGCCTCAGCCATCCCGCCAAAACATATCGGGCCAGCCCTGCCCCTCATATCTGGCACATACTCAAACGATCCCCACTTTCAGACATTGCACCACTAACACCATCCCTTCCTAGATCTGTTAGACAGTTCTCAACAGCAGATAATGAAGGAGGGGACGATGTTCCCAAACCAGAGGATGGATCTCTAACCGTCACAGATGCATTCCAGGGACATCCCGGTCTGGCCCATATTCATGTTCCCGACTATTTCCCGCAGGTCCCCTGTGTGGCTGTCAATAAGAATCCTGTGCTGCCCAAGTTTGTCAAGATGGTTGAGGTTAGTTAACTGTACGCCACCAGGTGGCAAGAAACATCAACATTAAAACACCCAAATGTATCTTTTACAAAGAACTTGAATGCGTCTTCTCCCTATCACAGATAACGCATCCCCAACTAATGGAGCTGATCAAGCATCGATTAAAGATAAACAAACCTTATGTGGGAGTCTTTCTAAAACGAGATGACGAGTAAGAAAAACAGGGACTTATTTGGATATAAGGGGTGTGGGGACGAGGATTGTGTGACGAGTTGGGGGAGAAGTTTCGAGAATTGAGCACGCGCGTCCCTCCACATCAATCCAAGATGAGAAAGTTGAAGAGTTCGGCAACAGTTATGCGCGGCGCACATGTGAAAAGCGGCATACACCGACACACCGTGGGAAAATAAATCTGTGGATATCCAGATGTTATTATCCGCTGGATCCACCCGTCTCCCGATTTTAAACGACTCACCTCCCCAGGAACACGGCCGATGTGGTGGACAAGTTGGATGATTTGTATACCGTGGGAACATTCTGTCAGATAACAGAAGTCCGGGAATTATCAGATAGGATCAGATTGGTGCTGTTAGGACACAGGCGGATATCCATATCTGACATATCCCAACCTGATCATGAAACGAAGGAGGGAGAAGAAGAGGCTGTTGCTATTGATAAAATTGTCCAGGTTTGAATAATGTGATGCGAGATCATTGGGCTTATCGTTATCGGCCATTCGTCTCCTGGGGTTCAGGATGCTGAGAGATTTGAGCCTCTGACCCCCTACTCTTTTTACCACAGGTAGAGACTGATAACCTGCCCCACAATACCTTTGTACACAACGAGGAGGTAAAGGCACTTAGTGGTGAAATTGTAAAAACATTCCGGGATATTATCCGACTGAACCCCTTGTACAAGGAGAGCATTCAGCTGCTGGTGGACAGTGGAAAACAGGTATTTTGGTTGATTGAACTTATTTTATGATTATGTTTTTAACAAATGCTAATGCAATGGGTCGGAGAGATATTCAATGCTAGTTAACATCAGATGGTTGATATATCGCTAACTCCATAGATCGTCGATAACCCAGCCCACTTGGCTGATTTTGGTGCCGGTATGACGAGTGCAGACGGACACGAAATGCAGAAGATTATGGAGGAAAGTGATATACCTTCCCGCTTGCAGCTGTCCCTTGAACTGCTGAAAAAGGAACATGCCATTGTTAGCTTACAGAGGAAAATTGGACAGGAAGTGGAGGAGAAGGTTCGTTTTGAGCATTCCCTAATTCCCTAACTGAGGCGACCCTACCTCATTTCGTTTCCCTGGTAAAATTAAAACGTTGAGTAGATACATCAGCATGGTACAGCACATATGAATCTCAAAATAATGAGTCCATCCTAGGAGTCGCTATGATAAGACCCATTTCATTTCCTGTTCTCTAGGTGAACAAGATGCAGAGAAAGTTCATGCTGAATGAGCAACTGAAAATCATCAAGAAAGAGCTGGGAATTGAGAAGGATGACAAACAGGCCATAGTGGATAAACTGAGGGAACGAATTGATAAGAAAACTATACCAACAGATGTGTCTGAGGTAGGCCCCTGAGAAATACACGTCCCGCGTTCGTTAATCTCACTTTCTTTTTCACTTTCTACATCAGCTCCTCATATTGGTTGTAACCATTCTTTTACAAAAGCAATTGCCGTTACTCGTTAAGAAGCGTGGTGAGATTGCCTTGCTCGACCCTGTTTCCGTACGCTCTTGGTTTGATCAAAACAGCGGTGAGAGTGGTCAGGAATTACCCAAGATATTACTTTTTAGGTGATTGAAGAGGAGCTAAAGAAGTTACAATATCTTGATAGCCACAGTTCTGAGTTTAGTGTGACACGTAACTATCTCGACTGGTTGACCTGTCTTCCTTGGGGGATAAAAAGGTTTGTTACAGAGTCGAGTTTAGGGTCGGGAACATGTTCCTACTAGCTCCCTGTTCTGACTTTGGGTTCCTTTTCCCTTTGATATACTATAGTTTCTGTCCAATTTCGTTTTTTTGTAATTTCACAACTTCTTTGTTTTCCAGTGAGGAATGTTTTGAGATTGAGAAAGCCCGGGAAATCCTAGCAAAAGATCATTATGGCCTGGAGGATATCAAAGAGAGGATATTGGAGTTTATTGCAGTTGGAAAACTCAGGGGTTCAGTTCACGGTAAGTTGTGTATCTCACATCACCCCGGCCAGGTGATGGGTTTCCACCAGTCGAACACACTTTATTTGACCGCATTTCCAATAATAAAACTATTCACAGATAAAAATTCCTGTGTAACTCTCCATCTGACCATCTCTATTTTCTCCACAGGTAAAATCCTGTGTTTCACCGGTCCCCCGGGTGTCGGAAAGACGTCTATTGCCAAATCAATCGCTGAGGCTCTCAATAGAGAGTATTTCAGATTCAGGTAAAAGGAATCGCAACTTTTTGGATTCATCGCATTCTATTTTTGGCCGCTATTTCGTGACGTTTGGGCACTTCTTAGGGATCTAGTTAACTCTACCGACTCGTGTCTTGTAGCCATACAAATATTTATCTGGGTCATTGTACGATATAGAAGGGGTAACGCTTCTCTTTACAGTGTCGGTGGGATGTCAGATGTTGCGGAGATAAAGGGACACAGACGAACCTACGTGGGTGCTATGCCGGGCAAGCTGATACAGTGCCTCAAGAAAACACAGGCGGAGAACCCTCTTGTTCTTATAGATGAGGTGAGGCGGTAATGGAGAGAAAGGAAAGGGGTTGTTGGAAGGAAAGGGAGAGAGAATCAAAGACGATTAACCGGTTGTTCTAAAAACAATAACCTCCCCTTACTAACCACTCCCACTTCGATTTCCAGATTGATAAAATGTCCCGTGGTGTCCAGGGCGACCCAGCATCTGCACTACTAGAACTCCTAGACCCGGAACAAAATGCAAACTTTCTCGATCACTACCTAGATGTGCCTGTTGATCTGAGTAAGGTGTTGTTTATCTGTACTGCTAACACAACTGATACCATTCCTGGACCCCTTCTCGACAGGATGGAGCTTATCAACGTTTCAGGGTAGGTTTACTCATCCCTATACCGGATGTATCTCTCAGCCTCACTTACTCCGGTGGGGAGACTCTCCCCGGGAGAGTGATGGAAGAGTGGTTAGAATATATTGAGACTGTGTAGCTGAATAAAGATGTGTTATTTTACAACTTATGTAGAACCTCTAAATACTTTTTCAGTACCACACTATTGATCCTCACTATTTCAGCTACATAGCAGAGGAGAAACTAGCTATAGCCCAGAGATACCTCTCACCCGCGTGTGGCAGGGACACGGGGGTAAAGGAAGACAGTCTCAAACTTACTGACGATGCTGTGCTTTCATTGATAAAAGGCTACTGTCGGTAAGAGCCCTCTCTCTATCTCTCTCCCTCTCTCTCTCCCTCTCTCTCTCTCTCGCTCTCTCTCTCTCTCTCTCTCTCTCTCTCTCTCTCTCTCTCTCTCTCTCTCTCTCTCTCTCTCTCTCTCTCTCTCTCTCTCTCTCTCTCTCTCTCATCTCTCTAGCTTTACACCGACCATATTTGGTCACAGCAGGCCGTGTGATGCAACAGGAATTTTCCTGGATGGTGGCAAAATATTCTGTCATCGCCGCAGAATGAGGGTGGCCAGTGTAACAAGCTGTGCATCCTTCTCTCTCTCTCTCTCTCCCTCTCTCTCTCCCTCTCTCTCTCTCTCTCTCTTTCCCTAAGTTCATTCATTCCTTCTGTCTCTCCTACTCCCTCACTAGAAAATTCCTACTCTCACACGTACCGATATTTCCAGAAATTCAGGTCTGTTTTAATACAGCATTCTATTTCTCTCTCCTAGTTTATTCTTTCTCAGCCAATCTCCATTTCTTTCTAGTATAGCAAGTTGCTGCTATGCCTCTATTTCTCTCTATCCATGTTTCTCTCTCTATCCATGTTTTTCTCTAACCCTATCGACCCTACCTCGCTCTCTTCGTCTCTTAACATGTTAACACCCCCACGACAGGGAATCGGGAGTTAGAAATCTGCAGAAACATTTAGAAAGAATTTACCGAAAAGCGGCCATGAAAATTGTAGCTGAACCAGATGTGGTTGTATCCGTTACTCCTGACAACCTTCCAGATTTCGTTGGTAAACCAAAGGTAGGTTTCACATGTCTGGTTCCGCCAGATTCTCAAAACAGTGCGCTCAGATCGGGTCGGAGCCACCACTAACTGTGATTTTAGTCCGCCCCGCTAAATCTGGAATCTTGATCCCTGTTTCAATTCCTATTAGGAATTTCCTGAATATAATTATCCTTCCTCGTTTCGGTTCCTCAACCTACCCCTAGGATACTACCATTTCCCCGTTTCAGCTTTTTAACCTAACCCCAGTCTAACATAATTTTCCTACTTTTTAATTCCAAAACCTAATAATCTCAGTCTAACATCATTTCCCTCTTTTCAGTTCTTAAACCAGCGCCTGTACGACGAAACACCCCCTGGTGTTGTCACCGGTCTGGCTTGGACATCACTCGGTGGGAAAGAACTCTTCATCGAGACGGTGAGTACACAATATCAGAAGCGTGACAAGTTGTGTGTGAGTCCGGCATTTGCTGAAAGCACACTTCACCACGGAGATTTCTCTCTCTCTCTCTCTCTCTCTCTCCCTCTCTCTATCTCTATTTCTATCCAATCTCTCTCATTCTTCCCTCCTATCCCTTTACATCTGTCCATATCATTTCAGGTCTGCACAAAAAAAGATGGTGAAGGCTCGTTGAAGGCCACTGGGCAGCTTGGAGATGTGATGAAAGAGAGCACTCAGGTAACTCCCTTTCCCTCTCTCTATCTCTTTTTCTCTAATTCTATCTTTCTCTATCTATCTTTCTCTAACTTTTCCTTTTTCTCACTAACTTTCTGCTATATCGTTAACACATACACACAAACTCGCAGTCACTTACTTTCGCATAGCACGCTCAAATACCTACCAATTAAAACCTGCATTATTTCAGATAGCATACACCTTCGCTAAGTCTGTGCTAGCAGAACTTGCCCCGAGGAACAAGTTTCTGGGAAAGGCTGAGGTTCACCTACACGTTCCTGAAGGTGCCACCCCTAAAGATGGGCCCAGTGCAGGAATTACCATAGTTACCGCTCTCGTCTCCCTAGCAACCAATACACCCGTCCGATCTAACCTCGCCATGACCGGAGAGGTAATATCTCAAGCAGTTTTACCATTTACTGTCTGTACTAATTGTACAAGCCTTATAATTGTCAAGGTATTAACTCACACCACCATTCTCTCCAGATTTCCCTAAACGGAAAGGTGCTTCCTGTGGGTGGGATCAAGGAGAAGCTGATAGCGGCCCACCGATCAGGTGTAACCTGTGTCATCCTTCCCGCGGCCAACAAACGAGATTTTGATGATGTCCCCGAGAACGTGCGGGCGGAGTTGGAGGTTCATTTTGCGGACAATTACCGGGATGTTAAACAGTTTATTTGGGGAGAAGAGGCCCCCTTTGGGTCTGGAGGGGGGTGAAAAAAAAGGGGTTTGAGGGAAAATTTGTGGGCCGCCGGGTTTGAAGGGGAAAATCTTTAACCAGAGCCCCAATCACCCCGTGACCTACCCGTGATTTCTTTGTGAAAGTGTGATTGTTAAAGAGTTTTTTGGTTGGAAGCAAAGAAATAACTAGTTTCCCTAGTGCAAAACCAGTTAATTTTTTTTGTAAAATTTTTTTTTTTAAATTTTTTTCAACCACCCTCCCCAAAAACAAATTTTTTTTCGGAATTTTTCCCCACTAAAAAACCCGGAAACCATAATCAACTGAATGTGGCCCATTTTTGGGGGTGGAAAAGTTGGAAATCCCCTTTTTTGGCCTTTCCTCAGTCTCCCCCCTTCTCTCCTTTTTCCCCTTCAGTTTTTCTTTTCTCTGGGCCCGGAGTGCCCCCTTTTTTCTCCCCTCTCCTTGACAAGCTTTAGTTTAACACAGGGCTCCCGGGGCCCTAATGGCTCGTCCTCCCGTTAATTGGTTAACGTTGCATGTTCAAAAAGAAGAGAGAAAAGAGAGAGAGATAGGGGGAAGAGCGGAAAAGGAGAAAAGGAGATAAGCGGGGGGGGGTTTTATGGGGTGGGGCGGGGGCCTAGAGGGGGGGGCTCCCCTCTTTTGGGGCCCGTTAAACTTGGGGGGGGTACCTCGCTTTTGGGTCCCCGGGCCTTGGGGGGGGGCTGGGGGGGGCGGGGGGGGTCGGGGGGGGGCCTCGGGGGCGGGGGGGGGGGCGCTCGCCCCAAAATGACCCGCGGCCGGGATCCCCCTTTTGGGGGTTTTGGGGGGCGGTAATTTGGGGGGGGGGTCCGAGGAGAGGAAGGAAAGGGAAGAAAGAAAGGGGGGGATTATAAAAAGCACTTCGGGCGACCCTTTGGTCCGAGTGGGGCCGGGGGGTAGGGGGGAAGTTTTCCCCCGGATAGTGAATAAAACCCCCGTCCCTCCCAAGGAGGGAATGAAAGAAGAGGGGGGATGGGCCCAAAAAATTATTACGGGGAATTGAAAAACGGAAAGGGGGTTATGTGGTTTTGGGTGCGGTTTTTTTTTAGTGCATAATTTTTAATTTTCATCGAAGAAACTTGAAATTCATGGCCCAAATTCATCCCTCATGAATGAAAATCACTCCCCACCGTCTCCAAAAAGTTGCATTTAAAGTGATCTGCCCATTTGAATTAAACCATTCTTTTTCCACTGCACTGATGACCCATAAAAAACAAAATTTTCTAAACACTGACCGTCCCTTCCTTTGGGAACTTTTAGACACCCCCCTTGACCTGTGTTGAATAAAAATATTTGAGTAGGACAGCAATTTGAAATCTTTTCCCCTTTCTTGGGGTTCCCTAGCAACATGTTTTGTGAATTTGAGAAAAAATAAGAAAGAATATCACATTTAAAATGATTCAAATTGGGGCCCATGCTTATAAAAAAAACTATGGGAAGTTGTTTCCTAATGACGTATTAAAATCACAGCAAAAATCTGATAAAAACCCCCCTTCTGGGATTTGACAAAACTATTGGGAGCCCCCCCCAAACCCATGTGCCCCTAGGCTAGGGCCCCCTACCCCCCCCAACCAAACATTTTTCCCCTCCTTTCCCGGGCCACCAAGTTTTTGGCCCTTTTTGGTATTTTTCCCCCAAAAAAAAACAATGGGGTTTCCCATAAAATTTTGGGGGACTTTTCCCCTCAAATTTAAATTAGTGGGAATTAAACTTACATTCACCATTTTTTTCCCAGTCAAAAACTTTAAAGTTTTTTTTTATATTATAAACGTATTTAAAAAATTGGCCATGCCCAAAAACATCCCGGAAATTTTTCCCACATTTTAAATCCTAAACGGAATGGCATGGGATCTCTCCCCTTTTTTTTTCCCCTTCCTAATACAAAAAATGGGGGGAGGGGTGCGTGTTTTTTAAAATAAAAATCAATGGGGGTTTTTTTGAGGGGTTAGGTGCCCAATGAGGGGTCCCGGCAGAGGGTGCAAATGTCGGGGGAAAGGAATGAGAGGAGTGAAAAAGGGAAGCATTTTTCAGTCTCATGTTTCCTAAAGACACACTCATCAAGGAACAAAGTGTATGTGGATTTTATAAAATTGGTGTGAAATTGAGAGAGACGTGGACCAGACTTGATTCCCGTCGCGAGGATGAATTGATGATGATGATGATGTCAAGGATGTGTGGTAATATCATTATGTGGTGATGAATATATAATTGACCCGCCGCTTGTTTACTAAAACTCGAAATTCACACACATACATCACACACACAGACACACGCAGCTGCATATATAGTGTGGGGAGCCGATATATAAACTGTCTCTCGACACACAAATACACACACTCGAGGGTGAGCTAGCACAAACCCCTGGCTTTTAATCCATGCCTGGGCCGGCTACTACCTCTCTAGCATTGTATGTGTGGGGTGCGTGTGACGTTGTGTATGGCGTGAAGCAAATCCTCTCTATCGTATCTCTCTCTCTCAAGTATCTAGATATCATCAATTTCAGCATTCACAGCAGCCAGTTCATCCTTGGTAGCCGCATGTGCTTGTTGTTCCTTCTCAACGTCACCTGGGAATGAGGCGGTTAGAAGTGGACACTATGTGTGTGTGAGGGAGTGGGAGTGAACCCATATATATATATTGAGTAAACTGGGAGGGTTCGGGCACTGCGGCAGAGCTCTAAGCTTAGCTTCCCCTGCAATTACATCTGACGAAGTTTTCTGTCAGCACCCCCAGATACAAGAAGAGAGTGTGCGGGCTTTAAGAATTCAAGGCATCTCGCTAGAGAGAGAGAGAGAGAGAGGGAGGTTGTCGAGATTGCTACCGACTCGATAGTATTTTGGTAGGTGTTGTAGGATGGGGAACACGTGAAATGTCAAGGTCACGTGACCATTTTCGCTTCATCCCATTGGACGAGAATAGAGGCGAGTGCTGACAGTGAATGCTTTCTATTTTTGGCGCGCATGATCACCTCCGCCAAGTCGGGCTGTAGGCCATCCATTCATATCAAAATGTGTGGATTGGAATGGCCTACAGCACTGATCAGGGATTCGCGCGCGCTCCCAACTTGCTAGTCGTATGTGCGCTGGGAAACCCTCAAAACCAGCCTGCTTCAAAAGTAGAAAACGTGAGACTCAGCCTGTAATAATTCTCAAACTCTGTACAAAAAGACAGTTTTTCTTGATAAAAGTAAAAAGGGGTGATCGGATATGTACAGATGCAGCATGTTCAATGGTTTGGGGCACAAATCTTGTCACAATTCTCGTGTCATTATATGTCACACACACACAGAGGAATTTTCACAATAAGCACATAAAATCATCAAAAATCATTAATCATCATCATTATCATTACTAAATGCGAAGGTGTGCGTTTAAATCAAAACACCAAATAGCTCTTATAATCAGTTCCCCATTCATTATGCTATAGATTCCCATAATTTGAGATATCATTTCAGAGAGATAGAGATATAGTGTATCAGATAATAGCAAATCATTTGATGACACACAACGTCATATTCAGCACACACTTTGTGTGTGTCTCTCAAGAGGGGCCTGGCAGTGTCTCTCTCTTAGTAGACCATACTATATATCATTAATTTCAGCATTAAGTTCTTCAAGCTCAGATCGAGTGGCTCTGTGATCGTTGGATTCTCTCTCAAGATCCCCTACAGAGAGAGAAAGGGCATGCAGTTAGATATCAGTGTGGGATAGCAGATCATGCCGGGGTTGTGTAGCACATTTAGCAGCAGGATAGCAGGGGGTAGTAGTTTCAATCTCACATTCAGCAGGAGGGGGATAGCAGGGGTAGTAGTTTCACTCTCTCATTCAGCAGGACGGGTTGTTTCACTCTCTCATTCAGCGGCAGGAGGGGGTAGCAGGAGTAGTAGGTTCACTCTCTCATTCAGCAGGAGATGGGGGTAGCAGGGGTAGTAGTTTCACTCTTTCATTCAGTAGTAGGAGGGGTAGCAGGGGTAGTAGTTTCACTCTCTCATACATCAGCAGGAGGGGGTAGCAGGGGTAGTAGTTTCACTCTTTCATTCAGTAGTAGGAGGGGTAGCAGGGGTAGTAGTTTCACTCTTTCATTCAGTAGTAGGAGGGGTAGCAGGGGTAGTAGTTTCACTCTTTCATTCAGCAGTAGGGGCAGTAGTTTCACTCTCTCATATCATGCGGGGGTGTCAGACCATTCATCCAGCAGTCGTAAACAGCAGTCTTCTCACATGCGAAGCAGTCTTCTCACAAACAGCAAATGAATGGCAATTTAGCAAATGCAATAATCTCACAGCTTTCAGCAGCACTCACAATATAGGTTCATACATTCGGTGGAAGTGAAGTTTAAAATTGTATGCGTTGAAATGCCTCACTGATTCACGTTAATCTCACTCACAGATAAGGCACTCTCTCACAGTACAGGGCAGCAGGGAAATAGCTTTTTCTTGGGCAGTATTTTTGGGATCATTCGGACCGCCCTCTGCTGACTACCTAGTACTAGAACTTGGACTGTTTGTGCGTATTTTAGGGATTGGAGAGAGCGAAAGACAGAGGGAGATGGCCCCCCCCCCCCAGGGAGATCGGGAGAATTAAAGAGATCAAGATAGAGATGAATATATAGGGAGAGATAGAGATATGTAGGTAAATACATATATAGAGAGAGAGAATATAGCGAGAGAGAGAGAGAGAGAGAGAGAGAGAGAGAGAGAGAGAGAGAAAATAGAGAGATAGCGAGAGATAAAGATAGAGAGAAACAAAGAGATAGAGAACAAGGCACAATTGTGCCAAATTATATTTCTAAGCAAAGCTCTGAGGTAACGATGGATTGTAATTCTTCAGCCCGAATAGATGACCAGCATACTCAGTATTTAGTACACACTCACACACAGTATACTTGCGGGGTTAATTTTGCACAACTCACGATTCATCCATAACAAATTGGATTGGTAATTCTCGGTGCGACGGATACAATTTTTAGGAATTTTCCATGTCAGCACTCGCCTCACTTGCACGAAGAATCAAGTGAGCACCCTTCCCCCTCACCACAATTGAGGGGGAAGGGCGTACTTGGAAGGAGGAGGATGAGGGACCGAGAGAGAACTAGAGATTCCATCCCCGGGCCAGGTTCAATGAGAACAGGTACTCGAGATTGGTAGACTTCTTCTTCTTCAAAAACGACGATAAGGCTTACGGCGCTCATATGTCTCTGTGTCTTTAGTGTCTTTAATTCCGAACAGCACGGAATGGCCCTCTCTTTGTTTTGTAGGCCTTGGTCGCGCTAAAGGACTCCTTCAACTTTTTGCTGATGCGACTTGATGGCAGCCATTGAGGCTTGGTATTGCTCCAGAGTAAGTATCTCTAGTTCTCTCTGGTCCTCGTGTTCTCCCAGAATTGTGGCGGTAAAATGAGTCATGTTCTCTGGTCTTGTAGCCATTTGAGACCGCATATATTTCTCATTTAGCTGCATTTCTAGTTCTCTCGCGTGCTCGATGTTGCCCAGAATTTCAGTGATTTGGGCTCGGGTGAGGATTGTTTTTTTGCTTTTCAAATCTGTGGGGGTAGGGGAAGATGGGGGTAGGTAAAGACGAGGGAGTGCTGGTGCTCAGACATGTAAATATACGCGACAACGAGTGTGTAACTACGAGAGGGGGTCTGCTGATTTTTATATTGAAACCCTTACAAGAAACACATTTACATTTTTAGTCGTGGCCGAATATTTTACAAGAGGTCCTCTCTCTCTCTAATCTTTATCTCTCTCCAAATAATGCTCTTTACAGCACTCTTAGCGGGGCAGGAGACTGGGAGAACTAGAGATCTTCTTGGAACATACAGAGTTTGCACTGGACCACGTAATCAAGTTAAAACCAGTTTTTATAGCCAGGCGATAGAGATAGACTTCAAATACACGGGGCAGCTCAGACCACGATGATGGACTCTTACACAACTAGGACCGGATGTGTCGGAATGTGCCGCCTTTCTTCAACCGATACGTCTTTGAGGCATTGAATGTATCCATGACTTTTTGGAATTGTTGTTCTTCAGCAAGCAGTGTGGCTCCGTATCGCTCCATAGACAGAATCTCTAGTTCTCTCGTTTCCTCCATCTCACCCAGAATTTTGACAATTTGTTTGCGGGTTAGCACCCTTTGCTGGGCTTTTAAATCTGAATACATATCAGTAGAGTGGAAACTAACGCAGCTAGGGATGTACATCGATGTAGAGAGAAGTGATCATGGGGTCTGGCCTTTTTTACAAGAAAATTTTGGGAATCTAAGTACGATGAAATGCTGCTTTTTCTCAGCTGTGTAACACTCATGCTTTCATTTCCCTCTGTCTCACACTGCTCAATTAATACAAACGCAGTTCCAGCAGACACACACATTCGGACGGAAAGAGGGGGGTATGCTGTCAAACACCAAACAATGGGAAGGGGAAATGGGGGGATGGGGCGGCTTTCTTCTTACACACACTCAGGGTTTTCCGTAACCAATACTGAGCAGATGTAAAGTTCACGGAAAACCTCTGACAGCTTTCACCCACTAAACACACACATAATCATCACGCGGGGGCAGGGGGTACACACACTCCATATTTGGGCATATCACGCTCCAAATATGGGTATAATATATCACGTGGGAAACGTGGGAAGGGGAGGTTTGTACTTACTCTCCAGCTTGAGGATGTTCTCCTCCAACACTTGGATTTGTCGCTCGGCGTTCTCTGCTCGGATGGAAAGGTCAGCCTTGGCAGCCTCAAGATCCCTGATACCTGACTCCAGCTTGTCTTCTCGCTCGGCTTGCTGTTCGGGGGAGGAGGGGAGAGGTTAGAGGTGTTGCAACAATGAGGTGAGAATGATAGAAGGGAAAGGATCAGGATAGGATGAGAGAAAAAGTAACGATGTAAGGATAGGAAAATGTCGTGTTGAGCGAGAGATGTACATAGAAATAAGGAAGCGTATTGTGTGTATGTCTATAAGTTACGGAGTTAGGGAGTGATCAGGAAGTGGTACCATGGCAACGCCGTGTAACTTTGTGTTGCAGAGCAGCGCTGCACACAGCACATCTCTCGTTACCATGGTAACGACCCTGGAGCAGGGAGTTGGGAATGGGATTACACTGCACAACCTCTCCCTCTATCTCCATGGGTGATCGGGTTAACGGTCCCCCTGTTCTCCAGAGTTGTAACGGTCATACGGCGAGAGGGAGGGAGGGATATAGACAGAGAGGGAGGGAGAGACAGAGGGAGAGGGAGGGGGGGAGGGAGAGGGGAGGGAGAGTGTAACGTGGTTAAAATGCCACCCTGGGATCTGCAACAAATGCCCGAGCACACACACACACACATACACCCTGGTAACATGCCAGTCAGAGAGGGAGGGTGACAGGAGTGGGGCATGGAAAGATGGAGAAAATATAGAAAGGTGGAGAAAAGATAGTGAGATGGAGAAAAGATAAACGATGGAGAAAAGATAGAACGATGGAGAAAGGATAGAAAAAACGTACCATTCCCTCGGCAGCTTCCATTTTCTTCAGGTTGGTGTTCATGTTGGTCATCTCGATCTCAAGATCCTTGCTCTTGCTGTAAGAGAAGAAATGGGTTAGTACAAAGAACCCCAACTTTTGGTTTTATTTTCTAAATAATAATAAAACTCAGGTTGCCAGAGATTTTCTAACTTACGTCTCGAAGCTCTCGCTCTTCTCCTCAGCCTTGGCGAGGTCATCCTCAAGCATCTTGATCTTTCGGCAAGCCTGGTAGAGAGGGAGGGATGAGTTTAATTATTGGTAGAACGTGAACAAGTCCTGTGAGTTTAGTTGAAGGGAGGGAAGATGCGACGTGGCCGGTAAACGTGTTTCTAAATGAAGTGATCACGGTGGGGGGAGATTGTGTGCGAGAGGAAAGAGTAACACGGTTAGTTAGAGGAGGGAGATAGATAGGGAGTAACAGGGAGTTAGAGGGAGAGAAATGACAGAGTGACGGATGTAACAAGTGAAACCGGTCAAGTTACACCGAGACAAGGAAGAGAGGTGGAGTTGAGGGAGAGAGAGATAGAGAGAGGGAGATAGAGAGAGAGAGAGAGAGAGAGAGAGAGAGAGAGAGAGAGAGAGAGAGAGAGAGAGAGAGAGAGAGAGAGAGAGAGAGAGAAAGAGAAGAGAGAGAGAGAGAGAGAGAGAGAGAGAGAGAGAGAGAGAGAGAGAGCGAGTGGGAGATAGAGAGAGAGAGAGAGAGAGAGAGAGAGAGAGAGAGAGAGAGAGAGAGAGAGAGAGAGAGAGAGAGAGAGAGAGAGAGAAGAGTGGGAAAGAGAAAGCACTCTCTAACACACAGACACTCATGTTTGTGTAATGTGACACCAACGCGACGACCACAGAGGCATCCCTCTTTGAGAGACAGGGTCTTGTACACGCCGGTTAGGGAGAGAGAGAGACAGGGAAGAAATAAAGAGAGAAGACAGTTTAAGGAGCGAGAGAGATAGAGAATATAGGAGAAAGAAAGATCAAGATCAAGGAACCTGGAATTTGTTTTCAATTGCACTGCATGATACAAGTGGTGCTACATACGCTAGTGGACACCATCCTTTTTGACGAAGAGATCTCAGAAAGATCGAGAACAGTGAGAGTATGAAGTAAACAACTGTTAAAAAGGCCATGACCGAACCGATTCGGTTATGATTTTTTAAACAATTTGAACCTCCCTAAATCCCCAATCACGTACCTCATCGTATTTGGACTCGAGATCATCAACCTGGGCCTGCTGTTCCTCGTTCTGCTGTTCCAGATCCTCCAACCTGTCCTCAAGGTCGTCCTGCTGGAGCTTTCGCTCGGCCTGAGAGGAACCAGGGGTTAGTCAGGCATTTAGTGTTTAGGCGAGGTTTTGAAAGAGAGGAGAGACAGAGAAGGAGGGGTCAGCTGACGTGATCAGACTCAAGTTGTAGAAGGGGGAGTAAGTTGATTTGTAGTTCGGGGTCGGGGGGAGTTTCTTAGTGTATTCGATTAAATCACTTAGAGCTGCAATGTCTCAATTTACAAATGACTCATGTCCTAAAATGGGACGATAGGTTATGATGAAATGAATGGAATGTGCAATTACGTCAGGTAGATTCGGACGAGTAAATCACAGAGACACGCGTGTTTATTTTATTTTGATATAATTTTCGGATATAATTTGTTTGTTTTGGTGTTAAAAAAATGTCGACTGGGGGTTCAGAAGCTTAGACATAAGTTTGGTCTGGCTTCGCGGTTTCCTGAACATCGATCTTGGTGTAATTAAACAGCGCAGGGACACAGAGTCCAAGCACATGCCTGATACACCGATGGTAACGGAGAGAGGAGAGTTGGAAAGAATATATTTTTGGAATAGAAATTTTCCTTGTGTTCTAGTAAACACCCCTTCATACATAACTGACACACCTCTTCACCTCTGTATGCCATGTCTCTGGAGTTATTAATAAAAATTAGACTCGGTTTTTTCCTTAATTTAAACCAATGGAAACGCAGTAGCAGCTTACATGACACATGTCAGGTACGGATGTGTTGCAAATTTAATAAACTTTAGGCAACTCTAAAATAGCACACATAGCGCATTCTCTCTTTTCTGTCTCTTTCTCTCTCTATTTTTTTCTCTTCCTCTCTCAGTTTTACCAACGCCATCTGGCCTTTCCCTATCTCTCTCTATTTCTCTCCCACACATTGACAGTCATTTTCTCCCTTCTCAATTCCACTTCTGTGTCTAAACCAGAGTTCGACCCCACTGTCATGTGTTCATTGACGTGTTCATTGACGTGTAATGGCCCCAAATGGGAGGGGCAGACTAATGAACAGTTGACCGACAAATATCCGGGACCAAAAAAGAGAATATTGTTCCGAATTTTTCACTAATTTTCATCCAGTTAGAGAGACAGCAAAAGCCACAGAGTGGTTGTGTGTATGGCAGTGTAATTGTAGTGAATTTTTAGATGAGAAATCTTTCTTTTGTTTCTGCCTTTGATATGTAAATTGGTCGTGGCTAAAAAAGGGGCAGGTGGTATCCATGAGATCTCTTAGATCAGACAATGAAATACAGAGGGGGAGATATTTAGTATCTCAAAATAGAATGGAAATCTTGACTAAGAATAGTCAGAAGAATGAAAAAGAGAGAAAAAAGAGAGATGAAAAGGGTGAATATAAAAAAGAGGGAAACTTACATCAGCGTATTTCTCCTCAAGAAGCCTGTGCTCTTCCTTGAGGGCGGTGAGCTCGCTCTCGAAGGCCTCGGCCTTCTCCTGCTCCTTGTAGAGAGAGTCCTCGAACACCTTCATTTGCCTGGCAGGAAGGGAGGAGTTAGAAGGAGAGAATTTAGGGCGGGGTATAGTTTGCAGAACATGAGGAAGTGTTTTGACTGGGTGTCTGGTATGCCGGGTAAAAATATTGGACCCATAAAATATTAGGGCAGTGATAATGACTCAATAATGCTGATAATATATGACTCATGAACAGAATGATACCTGTATCAGCTCTAATGAAGGATGGTGGGTAGAATGAATAGTGGGTGTGGAACAGAGTAGACTCCGCGGAGACACCTTGAAACAGTGTGTGTGTGTAATGAATACATTATGTGAACCGTGTCCCTGTCCCTCTTCTCTTTACCAAAAGTATGTATGTGTGTGTGTGTATATATCTCTTTCCCCTCTCATAACCAGATATAAAAGATGCATCTCTCATTCCCCCCCCCCCCCCCCCCATATATCTCTCTTCCCCCTCTAAACCAATAACAGCCCCCTCTAAACCAATAACAACCTCTATCGCCCCCTCAACCAAAACCAAGTATCTCCCTCTATCTTACCTAGAAGAGTCTTCAGCAGTTGCCTCAGCGGTCTCTGCTCGGGCGGTCAACTCTGTCACCGATGTCTCTGCCTTGTCCAGCTCCTCTTCCGTCAAGGACAGTTTCTGATGTGCCGCCTTCAAGTCGTTCTCCAACTGAGAGGGGGAGGAGGGTGAGAGATTGTAGGGGATAAAAAACAAAGGGGGACATTGTTCTTACATTTGGCCCCCTTCCTTAATTTACATACTCACACCCACATAGCACTACTGCGCCAACAATGCTTTTACTTTGCTGTTATAGCTGGATTTAACAACCGCAATTTATAGAGACAATACGTCTATTTCTATAGTCTTGATATCTCTATCTCTGATCTTATATCTGTGTTTCATCTATCTCTCAAATTATAACTATATCTCTCCCTTTATTTTCCTGTTTCTCTCTTTCTCTTCCTCGGTCTCTCTCTTCCTCGCTCGCTCTTGGAGATGGTTTCTCTGGTTTCGTAGATGTACATGGGTGGTCATTAAGGCAAATGGATCTCTACCCGGCTAATGATTCTCGCTGACTCTCTCTCTCTCTCTCTCTCTATCCCTCTCTCTTTCTCCAACTCTGGTTCTCTTTTACTAATGTCTACTTTTTTCTAGAATCTTCCACCAGCCTCTCCTTGCCTCTCTCTCTACATAAATTAAAGAATCATCCACCGATAGCTGACAACAAATAGGATGGCGAATGGTCAAAGTAAACATGTAAATTGCCACTCTCTCTCTCTCCTATCCAATCTAAGTCTCTCTCCAGCTCTCCTAAGGAGGGCCCCTAAAAACTAAAAACAACAACCAAAGACCGGGATTGGGGGGAGGAGCGTGATTGAGAAACACCGTGATGGATCAGCTCACTGAGACACATTCCTAATCTCATCCTGATTCACGATATATTCATTTTGAATAAACACTTCTTAGGAACTGAGTGGGAATATGATCCTGTGTTCCAATGAACTTCCTAAATTCAGCTCAACATTCCATTTCAACATTGAGCAAAACCCCTCCTTTTACCTACTTATCTATGAATTCTACCCGTTAACTTTTTGACAATATCTGTGAATGTGAATTGTGAGCATATGAGAGAGTGATATTGGAAAACAAGGGGAAGGGAGGGTGTCCCATTTGTGCTAGCAAATCATGGGTGAGTGTAGTCACATGGATATGTAGCAGTAGACAACCCTAGGTGAGGAACAATGGAGCATTCAATGCCATGAGGGAGAGCTGTAGTGTTTTATAGCAACAACACATAATTATCTCCCCGATATAATGACCAACTAGAGCACCCTGAAACAAGGAAACAGGAACCTCTCTGAATTACATGCCTCTCTGACAGATCTGAACAAAAAACAAGATGAACAAAAGAGAAAACTATAAAGTACCTTGTCCACAAGAACATCCTTTTCCCTCAGTTTGGCCTCAGCCTCGTTTGCTCGGTCGTTGGCCTCATCGAGTTCCTGCTTCAAAGTGGCTACCTTCTTCTTGATGTTCAATACGCCGGTAGCTGAGTCTTTAGACATGGTGACTGAAGAGATGGAACAAACGGAGACACAGGAGAGAGGCAACACTTACTGCAAGCGACTAGTTGGGTTATGACAGGCCTGTTCGAATTTCTGCTCTGGGATCCGGTTTACTCAATTACATTTAATTTCCCCGGTATGTGGGGTTGTTTGCGGAGTAAACCCAGACGGAGGACAGTGCGCGCGCGTTACTCTCCGTTCAGTGCAGCGCTGTATTGAAAGTAACGCGCGTTCCTGTAACTGCATCGCACTTTATAACGGGAATTTCCGGCTGAGTTTCCCTGGTGTTGACATCTCTTCCGGGCCGGGCTTCTTTGTCCAAATTCCTCTGTTTAAACGGAACCGGGAACACATCACGTGACACGTGTACCTCTGACCCACGACCAGCTGCAGTGCAGTAGTCGTCACGTACAGTACACTCCCACTCCCAGGACCCGGCCCTACGCTGCAGTCCCCTGTATACAGCTGTATGCATGGCCATGGCATTGCAATGAATCGGCAAACCAAAAAAGCACTCAATCAGGCCCTGAAGGGCCACATGCCACTCTCAAAAGATTATAAATTGTTCAAAAGACCGTCGGGCAGCGAGTACCAAAGGCCAATATCATTGTTTTGGAGTCTTTTTACTTGAGAATTATTAATTAGTGCCAATTCCCTTGTTTCGCCTAGGCCCTAGAGATGGGTATTTAGCTTCGACCAAGCGGGTCTCTGGGTGTCCGGAGCCAGGGAAGTGGAATAAGGACGTGAACTTCTTCAAAGTCACCAGATTCGATAATGAGATACTGATCTTTCACGATTCGGTTGGGCTAAACTCAATAAAGAACAGTCTAATGAATCTAAGCTCAATGCTGTACGTCGTATGAACTGAAAATGAGTGAGTAAATCAGGACTCCCCGTGATACAAAAAGGCTGGGTCATGGTGGAATATGGTGCTGTGGTGACTAGTGTAAACATTAAACTAGCGGCTAGATTGGAATCGAAAACTAGACTAAGGCTTAACCGGTATTTCCTTCTTTCAAACACTGCACTTGTATTTAATTCAAACTTTGCTGCAGTGTTTGCAGAAAGCAGCTACCCTGTTGACAGCCTTTCTACAAAGAAACTGTCAAACAGAAGCGGCTGGAAACCTCCTGCTCAAGTCTCAACTGGATCACGTGTCTGCTTCTACAATGTGCTCTGCTATTCTTATTTCTTACTAAATATCTCTACTCTCTAACTCTCATTCTCAAACATAGAATAAATGAAGTGCTAGCACTTAGCAGACAGGTGGCCTTCCGAGTTCGGAACTGAATGAGAAACAACCTAACTTTAAGACACACAAAATCACCTCTCTCCTCTTCATAGAAACACTAAAACACCTCTCACCTTTTCGATGATGCTCTCCTTCTCTACGAGCTGCTCCTCGGCCTCACTAGCTCGGACCTGACACTCATCAAGCTCGGTTTTAAGGGCGGCAACCTTCTTCTTGATCAGGTTAACTCCGTTCTCAGTCATCTTGTGTGTGTGTGTGTGGTGGGGAAAGAGCGGAGGAGCTAGCAGGGAAGGGTGTACGGTTAGGAATCAGTGAGATAAAAGGTATTTGATAAGTTGTATGGAGGATAAAATATTCAAATGTCAATACTAATTTGGGATCAGTTCATAAACATAATAACGAAATGGCTGTAGCTCAAGGGTTAGGATAAATCGGATGAAGATTCAAAGTCTATCTCTCTATTTATCAGGATAAGAAGCGGCATTGTGTAGCTCACACTGCTCTATGAGGGTTCCGTAGATCAATAAAGGTATCAAAAATCTCGGGGTTAGTCCGAACAAAGATTGCTTTTGAAAAGACGACATCAGCCCCTCTTACATGGCTGTTTACCAAAAAAGTTGGGTATCAAGACAATAAGTAAAGAAGGCAAATTCTTAAACACCTCGTAATTTAGAAAAAGCCAGCTTTGTCAAGACCGTTCGAATCAAACGTTGGTCGCTAATTAATAAAATCCTGGAAACGGCCACACTGCAATGAGACAAAATACCGGCCGCCACAATCAATAAACTGCCTGGAAACAAATCAGATATTTTGTGCAAACAGTTGACACATAGTGAAATGCGATTAGCGGGGGGAGGAGGAGGAGGAGAGAAACTGCAATGCGGCGGCAACCAGTCAATTACAATGTGATACAGTCATCGGTTACTGTCCACTGGGGGAATTTATAGTGTGAGGTCAGGACTGAGGAGGGTGAACGCATTTTGAGAACTGAGCAGTCGCCTAACTAAAGACAGCCCAGGTAGCCACAACTGGGTCCTATCGAACTCTCCCTATTTCTCTCTCCAAAAAACATTTCTTGTCCTGTATTATTCTATTAAAATACGGTACTGCTATTGCTAACGTAATTTTGTGGCGTTTCCGGCTGAGACGCGCTACTATTGGTCAAACGTGTTTGCTTGCCTATAGCCTTTCTAGCAGGAAGAGAGAACACGAAAAACACGCACACACATGAAGAGAGAGAGACATGGGCACGCAGGAAGGCAACCGGCTCTCTCTCCCACGACTCTCTCACAAAGCCCACATTTTACCCAGTGCTCGAGCAACCATGAACCCTAGCCTGCTCCTGAGCTTTCCAGAAAACGTGGTGAGGCCCAGTGGGAAACAAAACGAAGTTTAGGTGCAATGAAAAATATATGGCTGATAGAGAGAGAAAGTGCCGCATATACTGGTGATAGTGGTAATTGACGGGGAGAAAGCGAGAGAGAGAGGAAGGTGGTGGGGTCAATAATTTATATGAGGCATAAACTCTTGCCAGTGGCGCGTTATTTCAGATACCTTTCTCCCAGCGCGCCGCTGGGAGAAGGTAGCTGTAGTTTATCCGCCACTGGCGGATAAACTGGTTTAAATCACGACGACGATCCCGAGGCGTAGCCGAGGGAGAGGCGGAGGGGTTTAAACCTATAACGCGTCTATGGCAAGAGTTTATGGGTTATATACCCTGCTTTAGTTGTTTGTTACAAGTATTACACACTAACATGAGAGAGAACACTAATCAAAACACAAAAAGAGAACTGAGAAACAGTCAAAAACATCTCTCAATTGAGTGTACATTGTTTGGTAACAGTTACTAAGGAGAGAGAGAAAGAAATAACAAGATATGGGGCATGCCAGACATAACACAGAGGAATTGAGATAGTGAAACAAAAGGGAAGATAAAGAGAGAGAGAGTAATTGACGGAATGTGTTGTTTCTTTCTCTCCAATTTAGTGTGTAACTCTTCCAAACAGTGTTCCCTCTGTATTTCAGTAAGAACTGATCATTTACACACACTTTGAATGTAACATAGGAGTTAAAAATAAATAACCTGCCAGTGGGAAATAATCTGCCGCTGGACTGGCTGTTTATCGAGAGCGCGCTAGTGGGACTTCTCGCCACTGGCGCATTATTTAAGTTAGCAGGGTATATATATCCACACACCACAAACACCGCTGCGGGGAGGAGAGGGAAAGAGTTGGAATTAAAAGGAGAGAATGAGCCGTATGTGGCTAGGTTAGAGTTGTTGACCTAATATCTTGACAACACGGTCACATTAAGTGTGGTAAAAGTTGTGAACTCATACGGTAAAATACAAGGTGAGAGAAGTGGAGTAGAGAAAAATGTATACAATTGAAGGCCCAAAATTGGGTGGCTAAAATTAAATGGGGGAAAGAGAGAGGTTAAATATATACATTTCAATACCCTATCACTTTATGTGGGTGGTTTAAAGGTTCAGCGATCAAGTGCTTGGATTCCAGTGAAAAATTAAAAAAAAGAGTAACAGCGTTAGAGAGCTCTTCTTAGCATTCCTCTAGATCTTTTGCCCCTTCTTCACTTTGTATGTAAAGTGCTGGATCAGCGTCTATTCTCTTACACACCACCTTTTGAATATATTTATATCACGAAACCTTTTTACCGTCTTTTGTGGTAGCAGTAGGGAAAGAGAGTGGAGGAGGGTAAGGCCAACTTACCAATACAATTGTAGCAGAAAGATCATTTGTCGTCTATAAAACTACCACGAAATTCTTAAATTACTCAGTAGGTAATGTCTCCGAGTGAACATTTGCAGAAAAAAGTTGGCCCTCAAATCTCAATGACTAGACGAATATATTCAACTTTCAAGTATCCAGAGCTGAGAGTACACCTGACAAGAAAATGAGGTCCAATATTAAACTAGGGAGATAGAAGAACCAGTGGACGTCTTCGTCAGACTTGGATCTCTCTCTCCCCCTCTAGCTCTCCCCATATATCCCCATAATATCTATATCTTCCCGTCTCTCTCGTTATCTCCCTCTCTCTCACTTAGCGTCCATGTCTATTAGAGAACCGCTGTTCCACTGAGGCTGTCTAAAACTCTACTTAAAAAATAGAAGAATAAACAGAAGGATTAGCAGATACTAAACTTCCTCTCTCCCTTCTTCCCCTGTGTCTCCTGGCTCTCCCATTTCCCGCTATGTCTTTTCATTCCCTCTGTTTAGAAGCTGTTGACTCTATCACCACTTTACTTTAGCACCACTGTATCTTCTCTCTCGACGTTTCATACTTATAGTTCTCTCTCTCACTCACCCACTCTCTCTCCCCCTCTCTCTATCACCATCTCTCTCCATCTCTCTTACTCACCCTCTCTCTCCATCTCTCTTACTCACCCTATATTTCTTGTCACCCTACTTCGGAACTCGGTGCTTTAAGTTTGTGTTGATGTTTATTAGCCCTGCTTTATCCGTCTAACATCCCTCTATATCTGTCTCGTTATGAGAGGGTGAGAGTGGTAGAGGGAGAGAGAGAGAGAGAGAGAGCGAAAAAGGAAAAGAGAGAGGGAGAGAGAGGTAAAGGGAAATAGAGAGAGATAGAGAGAGAGAAAGCACACAATGATGTGATGATAGGTACTGTTAAGGAGGTAGCCCAATCAACAACACGAGATGAAGTCACGTGCCCGTATTCGACCAGTTAAATTCGATTAGCTGGTGCTGATTTTTCAGCCGCCTCCACCGGACCAGCAGCAGTAAGCCACACACGCATAGGAACATGTGTGTAGTATGTGAGAGGCATTCACTGCCCGTGGCATGCGTGATGTGTGTGGATAGGGTGGGGAGAGGGTGGACACTGGTGAGTGGTGACAGAGAGCGAGGGGGGAGTGGACAAACAACTGCTGCTGCAGTACAACTACACTGAAAGCAATTCAAGTGTGAAATGGTGGGTCTGAGTCCGGGAATAGGTCGGGTGCAGATTCGGGGAGATGATTGGGGAATGGGAGCGAGAAAGCAAAAGCATATATTGAATAGCTAGTGCTACATGGCTGTGTGGTTAGGAAACCCACTGAAATAATCAAATGGGAAGGAGAGAGAGAGAAAGAGAGAGAGAGAGAGAAGTTAGGAGAAGCCATAGAAAGTCGCACCGCGGTTTGGTCATGTAGCTTATAAAATGCTTTTCCTTCCCTTTTTGACCAAGAAATAAAACAGATCATGTTTTGGTTGGGGGGTGAAAGTTCAAATACTAAAACTCACATACACAAGCACCCGTTACAAATACACACACTCTTTCATCAAATGATCCAGATATATGTTCGATGTTAGAGCAATGGTCTGGCCCTATTCGAGAACAGAGCGGTCAGAGCATTGGCCTGACAGGATGTTCACTATATTTCTCCTTGTTTCTCCTGGTTTCTTGTTCACATGCCATTCATTACTCGGTTTTGAAAATCAACAACACTGAACACACACCGAACGTGGAGAAATGCAGTGAAAAAGACGCTGAATCAAGTTGAAGGACGGGGTAAAATAAAACAGAGGAAAACCGCGAATAGTGCACCAGCACCATACAATTAGACCTAAAGTTTCAATCTCTCTCTCCGTTCTTTTAAAATGCATACAAACATTGGTAATGAAGTTACCCCTCCCTTGCCGGCGCTAAGAGCGCCCTACGAAGGTCGTAGAGGGGTTATTTCATAACCAATACAAACACGGCACCGGACACACAACTCATTCTATGTGTCATATATATCCCGGGCCCTCTTCTACAAAACATTAAATCCAGAAATAATAACTTATTTTGAAAACTTGTAAAAAGAGGGAAATTGAGATATTGCCGACGCGAAACGGGTACTCGGCATTTTTCACAACCTATATAGAGAACAAAACACACACGGATAGCAGTATAACAACTAAAAAACTTTTCTCTATAACACCCCACAAAACCACACGGGATATAACATTTCGGGGAAACTAACATTGGGGGGGGGGGGACTAACATTTCGGGGGGAACTAACATTTCAAAAATATGTTATCAAACACATAAACTTCTCTCTTTCAAACACACTACTGAAGTGGTTTGTGATTGAAAGTCCGTTTGATAAAACCAATGTCTCTCATTTCCTCTCCTGAGAAACTTTCTATAATGACCTCACTAGAGATCAGTTTTTTTCCATTTAACATAATACGTTTTGCATCCTAATAAATTCCAAGCGTTATACCACCATCCTCTTATCTCGCTGTTTCAGCATGTTTCTCTGTCGGGCTTTGTTGCAGGCAGCGTTCAACTTTTTCTGAAATGAAATACAATTTTTAGAAACATGGGATAGAAGGTTTAATGATTTAATGCCTTTTTGGTGCGTGACAGGTGGATTTTCCGGGATTAAATCGAATTGACAAGTTGTTGTGTGACTTAAATAGAATAACCAAATCATGCAACAACTGTGCATCTCGAGTTGACCAATGATATTGGAAGGATAAAAGCCGGAAGACAATAGGAATTAGTAGGAATAAAAAATAGTGGCATAACCTACCATTTCAATTTTATCTCCTTTAGAGATAGGGTCGGCTCGGAGAGGGGGTGGTCCCAGTCCCAGGATCTCTCTCACAAATACATTCTGTTGAAGGTGAAGTGAAGTTGAAACTCCGAGGGATTCCTTCAGGGCGGAATACTGGACTTTCTCTGACCAGGAGGAGATGGGTAGGGTTTCTTGGGCTGAAATCTTCACTGTTTCTTTGACACTGTCTAAAAATGGGGGGAGGGTTAGTCAGAATTGAGTGGTGCTGAAGGATGTACCTAAATGGCTGCTGGACATGTCACAATATAATATATCAGCCGTTGATCTAAATTCCCAAATCGGTCGCGAGTAAGAGCCAACTGGAGGCGGTAGTCTAAAAACCACGACACAAAACATACTCTCTACCAAACCCACCGTTGTCCATGACGCATCCTAGGATTTCTCTGAAGGAGGCTCTTTGTTGTTTCCTATCTCTCTTCGCCCTGAATTTAGCACTGTCTCGTGACAATGTCTCTAGGTCGTCAAAGACACTCTGTAGTCCATCAACCTTAGGGAATATGTGAGTGTTAGTAACCTGCTCCTTCATAAAATTATCTATCGCGGATTTCTTTTGTGCTCCTACGCAATAAGTGAACCAGTCCAGTGAACACTTCTAACACGCATGAAAGGTGCTTCTATACACAATAACGGTTGGAAATATGTGTCTCTCACACAATAGAAACATGCACTAAAGCTGGTGTGTGAACAATGCGTTCAACACACAACTAAACACGGGACAGTTTTAACATCCACGGGAGACATAAATAGAAGGACAAAGGTGGTAACTAAATCCTAAATAGTGAACATCAGTATACCACACCAAATCCCGTCTTGTAAAAGTTCCACAACGCGGGTTTTAGAAATGGAACTAAACTTACAGAGTCATCAAAATCAGGGTTGTAGTCACGGCCCATCTCGAAGAAATGTGCTAGGGTCTCCCCAGCCTGGATCCGGACATCAACATTACTGTGTTTTAGTTGGGCTATCACTGAGTTTAGAATCCTAGAGAGAGGAAATAGATGAATATGATGATGATGTTGGGAGACGACCTGCTATTAGTAACTTTCTGAAGTACTTACATTCCAATTGTGTTTTTTCGCTCTGTAGGGGAGCACACGGTGAGAATGAGAGATGTAGCGCCCATGGCAGAGACAGCAAGGTCTTTATCTTCACTTCCCGTTAGGTCTCTCAGCAACAGAAGCATTTCTTTCCTATCATCCAGACTATCTATTGGGCATTGGGAGTCAGAGGTTAGAGGTAGTAGGTGGGATAACTGGGCGGGTATAAAGTTGTTTGTAATTGGGGTCGAAGGACTGATAAGCTACAGTTTTCCCACCACCACCACGCCGTGTTAGAATACCTGTACAAATGAAGCAAAGGGTGGCCAACTGTTGAAGAATTCCAGCTCTCTCACTTCCTGAGCTATTTATCAGTAGAGGTTTCAATTCTTGATAAAATGCCTCCAGATCCAATTCCTCGCCCGCTTGGAGGGTGAACAGGACCGCAAGTTGGGCCGTTTTCATTCTCTCGGACCCTTTTCCTGATAACAATAAGAGGAGTGGTTGAGGTCATGCGTTCTCTGGCTTCAAGCCAACCTCATCTCTATGAAAACACCAGTGCGCGCGCTAAGCGCTCAATAATAAAGTGATAACATCGGAAACTTTAACCACGCGCATGTCGTTTATCCCGCGCGCCGCGCTTATAAAAGGGTGGGCCCAGTGGTTGCGTCACTGAAGCGAGCCAAGCGGGATAGCAGAGACCCGTCACACTTCAGAGTGGGAATATTAATTATCATTTGGCATCGTGCCAGTAATTACCGTTCTTAAGGGATTTCAGGATAACTTCTGTAACTTCAGCCATCCTGCAAAGAAAATGAACGGTAAAACTACCGGAAAGTGTAGCGGAAGAAGCACACACATCTCAAAATAAACACATGAAATGGAAAAAGGGAACATTTTGCACGAATAACGTACCTTTTTTGTAGGCATTCTCCGAGGATTTTGCTTCGGAAGAGTTCTGCTAAAATCGCCAAATTCTTCGTTCGGACGACAGAGCTGCACGTGAGAGAAATTGGGTCAGAAGAGAGACAGGGAGAGAAAAGGGGGCGACGAATGTAGCGGTGAAATGTAATAACTCAATTCTCTCTCCTCATGCACCCTCCAGGGCCAATTTATTCTGCCTCTCCCTACTTCAATGACAACTCTCTACTAGCTTCTGTGGAAATAAACCTCTGAATCCTAATCATACTGGTCACACCTATTCATCGCTATAAAGTATACACTGTTCACAATAACGTCATGAAGACGTCACATTTCATTATTACTCAAAACTGCATACTCTACTTCACTTCTACCCTGTCCAATTATTGCACATTATATATCTCATTATTCAGCACTAACTTTTTCAGTGCTGCAGCTTCAAGCGCTATCTCCAGCTGCATGTCAACAGAGTGATCGCTGTCTTCAATTCCACTTTCACCTGTCAAACCTGAGGGAGAATTTATTATTTAGGAACTGTATCATTATTTAGTTCCACTTCCACCAGAGTAAAACTTAACAGTTTCCCTTGCTCTGCAGAGCGAGGGAAATTATTAAACTGTCAAGTTTTAAATGAGATCTTCCTCAAGTGCGTGAGGCCGTGTCTCGGTGTTGAGTAATGAGTGAGGTAATGTCGACCTAAGCAAGCTAAGAGAAAGAGAGATACAGAAAGTTGTGAAAGAAATTAAAAAGTTGTGAAAAAAGTAAAAAGTTGTGAAAAAGCGAAAGTTGTGAAAGAAAGCGAAAGTTGTGAAAGAAAGCGAAAGTTGTGAAAGACTTGATTGACGTCACCATAACATAAAGGTAATGCAATGTAATTGATCCATGGTATATTGGGGGGGGGGGGGTTGCAACACCGAATATTACGGATTACCGGTTACCCCAGGGCCTATCTTGCTGGAACCATGCCTGCTGTTACTGTGATAACAAACACTAGTGATAGTAAGGTATTAGATCATCTAACAAGGCCATCTCGCAGTGGGAGGGGGTGAAATCACCACTACTTGCTAACAAGCAGAGGGTGCCAGAATAAAATGAGATCACTCCAAGTGACGTCATTCCGGGGAAAAGTGAGACTAAAAGATCTGGAATTTAATTAAAATTCAACCGGAAAATATTCAGATAGCAATAAGCAAGTCCATGCATAATCCCAGCTAAGGGGACGGGTAGCGGGTCACCCCAAGGGCTACATGCAAAGCACACTTACTTCCTTCACCTAGAGATTCCCGTTCAAGATTGTTCTGGTAGCTAATATTGCTGATAAAACTTGACACGTCATCTTCATAGTCACTGCACTCAATCTCACGATTTCGACCTGAATAAGGAGATGATAAATGAATAGGTATACTGCACATGGTGTTGGTGTAGAGGCAACGAGAGAAAGCAGTCAAACTGACAGAGCTGAGGCCTGAGATGATAAGATAAGATTTGAGAGCTCATTCATTTCACTGCCAAGTCGCATGTCTAACTGAAATGTAACAGATAAATCTGCAAAATCTACAACTGATCATCTATCCTAGACGATCTACTACTAACCTTTCTTTCCCTTATTTTCTTTTCCTCCCTTCTTTTCTTTTACGACATACTCGTCGTCAACTGAAACGATAATTAACGAGTGAAAAATGAGGCTTGTTTTGCAAAACGTACTTGAGTACTACCAGCTCGGTAAATCAATTTAATTAATTAATCAATTAAACAGTAAAACTTTAGTAATTCTCACCTTTTCCTCCTTTCTTCCCCATGTCAATTTTATCTTGTTGTTTTCTGTGTATCTCTTGTTTCTTTAGACCAATTTAGGGCTGTTGGCATACCTATTCACAAAATACAGCGGTCAGAGACAGTGGGACACCCTGTATAAAATGATGTAGATGGCTGCTATTATAACAATACACTAAGACAAATGACGTTGTCAAGGTGTGGCTACTGCACCAGCTGGTGCACTGTCAGTTCTGGCCCTGGCACAGCAACTTCTATTCTCAGTATGTTATATGTATGTGTACTAAAATAAGAGAGTAATAAACCTGGCTTATCAGTTATCACATAATCTATCTAATAATGGGAGTAATAAATCTGTAATATATGTCTAGCTCTGAGCTCATAACATAAAGAGATGTGGAGCAATTAAGTGTAACTTATTAATGCTAACTGCTCTTCATTTCGGCATCACTCTAGAAACAGAATAAATAACAAGGTTCCACTATTCAAGGATTGGTTAGTGAGACCTATCACTGTGTAACGTAACACAGTCCTGCGTCCAAACGAAACTGGTATTAGCAAACAGTTGTTTACCATGGTTTGAGAATAACAACTAGCACTCTACATAGTGTTTAACTATCTAAGAAGCTCTGACATCATCACAATGCAAGATATCAAATACATACTATGTTTGCGAGTGGTAGTCATGAGACTGGCACTGATACCAGCTGATCATCTAAATCAAACTCAAAATGAGACACTTTCTATCACTCCCAATATTCGGTGAATTTCATGAATATGAAACCACCTATCATGCGTTCTTTTCTCCTTGGATTAGAGTTTTCAGTCAACACACCGTCAACGGTCAAATCTCAGTCAGTTGGTTGCTATCGGCTATGCCCTCAATAAGCGTACCTATCAGAAATCAGAATGCAGCATCTTTGTTTTCTTAATATTAAAGTTCTCAGGTTCAAATTTACATAGCCCACACACAGTCACACAATCACATAACTTTAATTATCATGATGATGAAATCAACTGTTTGACAACAAAATAAATTAGGAATTCGCAGTATTTGCGTCCATACCATTGGGTTGAAACAAACTTTTTATGACTCAGCTCTTGAGAATCGATGATCCGGACCGGAACATCCGGTAGAGTTTCTTTCGTCAGCGGACAGAGGCCAGAGCCGCCTAGGCCCCAGGCCCCAGTCGAAGCTCGAAAGACTACACAGCTCGAAAGACTGCAGACCCCAAGTGCGCGCGTTTTCCACGGCTTTACGGGCCTGTAGCATAGGCCAACTTTTAACTTTTTTTGTCTCCCGTTTAAAAACGGGGCCCGTTTTGTGTGATTCGTCTCTGGGATTCTACGACTCCTTTCTCTCGTCCGAATTTTATGTTATGCTTGTTTCAACTCACTATTTTCGTTCTTATGTACAGATTTTTTGAAACTGTCACCCCCCTGAAATAACAAATTTGTCATATCTCCGGTTCCTGATAAGATAGAGACTTGAAATTTGGAGGTTCGGAAGAACTTAGCAAGATCTTTATAACCTCCAAATTTCAAGTCTCTATCTCATCAGGAA
Organism: Hormiphora californensis; assembly: GCA_020137815.1. Taxonomy (NCBI): domain Eukaryota; kingdom Metazoa; phylum Ctenophora; class Tentaculata; order Cydippida; family Pleurobrachiidae; genus Hormiphora; species Hormiphora californensis. The sequence continues at coordinate 6,574,587 of CM035354.1, forward strand.
CCGGACTTATGGTCATTTAAAGAAATTTGAAAACTCAGGGGGGTGACAGTTTAAAAAAATCCGACTTTTTTTAAAAGTAAAAAAATTGTTGCACTTGATGAATAAAAAAAAGCGAAGTTGAAGTTTAAAATTAAATAGCGCTGCTAAAGGTCATCTTTAGATGTAACGCGCTATTAAATTTTAAATAAACGACGCATGACACTCGCGCGCACCAAAAAAGTTCTCGATCTCAAAAATATAATAGGGATCCCTAAAAAAGTTCAGTATTTACACAGAGTTTACACAGTCTTTACTCAGTCGTTACACCCAGAGCGGCGCGTGCTGCGCACAGTGGCCTTTTCCAAGAAAATATTGGATTGTGTGCTGCACAATTGACAAAATTGAGCGCTGCGGCGAAAAAAGTTTCCGAAAACGCTGCAAATCGAGTGCGAAAGACGCAGTCGTTACACCCAGAGCGGCGCGGGCGCTCTGGGAGTAACGACTGAGTAAAGACTGTGTAAACTCTGTGTAAATACTGAACTTTTTTAGGGATCCCTATACAACAAACCGAATTTTTTTGAATTTTCAAAACATTTTCTTTTCTGCAGAACTCAGCTTCGAAGTTTTAAACCTCGTGTATAATGAGTTAAGTTAAACTAATAGCCACTACCCTTTGTTTAGTGACATGAATCAGCCAGTAGAGTACGTAACACATAGCTTATTTCGCGAGTATTTGTACCGAAACAACTTCCGTTCAACATTGGAGGCCTTCGACAGAGAGATACCGAGGGACGCCAACTCCATTACCAATAGGTAACACTTGTTTCTTAGCAATCGACTGAAAGTAATGCTTTCCCTTTCTCTTTAGATTGGAGCTAGCGAAAGCACTGCATTTGATAAAGTTGGTTAAAGCAAACAAACATCGAGAACAACCGTTTAAATCAATGGCAGAAATGATTGTTGCAGATCTGATGAACAAGGCGAGTGTACGGAACCCTGAGATATGTATTGAAGAGCATCCTCTTATGGGGGAAGTTCGGAAAGATGGACTTGTTATAAAGGGGACATTTTCGTTGTCTAAACCCGATCCCCGTATTGATAAGAGACGGACGCGGAAAGACGAGATTTTTTCTGTAGCCCCTGCTGCTCCTTCATCCTCAACCCCGCCAGAGGAGCCAATACCTGAAAAGCCAATCTCCCAAAGCTTTAAAGCCCTCGAACCTCAAACTAACAACTTCTCCAAGGCCCGAGCTTTACGTAACGCTCACTTAGGAAAAATAGGAAAATCCAACAGTACACCAATGAAAGAGTACAGTTCACTTCAGATTGTAGGTAGCCAGAAAATTCGAGAATCGCTCAACTTGGTTCCCAACAGGCCACCCTCTCGGCAACGTAATGTGGAGTTTGAGTCTGTCATCGAGGGCATGGAAAGCGGATCTTCCAGGCAGCCAGAACCCGTGGAACACTTTCCTCCCCCAAGGGTTAAACTTTGCTCCACTGAAAAGTTAGAAGATTTAGAATTCATTGACATCGAAGGAGAGCTGAACACAGGGAGGAGTAATTTGTCGTCCAAATCAACTCCAGATATTTTTAAACCATCCTCTCGGCCTCAGCCATCAATCCCGTCCTCAAATTTAGTTTCATCGCACATTCGGAAAGATATAACCCTTCACCAGGCCATAGCTGTTCGGGAGATGGTGTTTGGGAATGCCAAGGGTCCTGGGTTTAATCCAGAATGGGAACAGCAGAGTTATGTTTATAACGATACTCCTGGCCTAGAGTTTGGATTAGTACAACATAAGGGTGGCCCATGTGGTGTTATAGCGGCCGTCCAATCGTTAATCCTTCAACGGCTCCTCCAAAAACATTCTTGTAATCTGTCACCATCGAACGCGATCCGCCAGCAAGTCTTAGCGGAAGTGCTAGCATCTATTTTGTGGACTGCAGCCACCTATCAGGGTGGCTCAGGAGTTGCTAAGATCTGCACCGATTCAGGGAGAACACGCTTCCCTTCCTCCGTGTTGATCCGTGCCGATGGTATCACGGAGAAGCTCCAGATAATCAGCTGTACAAGTCTGGCTGCCACGGAATCCTGTGTCCGGGAGTTCCTGCCCCAGTTCCAGGCTAGTTCGGGGAAGGGCTGCATTTTGTTCCTATACAGTGTGGTGTTGAGTCGAGGGGTAGATGTGATCAGATCGGATTTGGATGAGCCCGGATCTCATCTGATGGCTAACCACGGGTACTGCAGTCAGGAACTTGTCAACCTCTTTCTCATGGGATATGCAGGTTAGTTTGACGCTTTTAGCTGAACAAATTATGTTGCCTATTATTTTGCGAAAAGGTACTGACAGTTTCGTACTCCATTCGTGGTAAAAGATGATTCTGCACGGAATAATATCAATACCAACAATCAACATGTATATCCCTCAGCCCAAAACGTTTTTAATAATGATATCGATTTGGATGGAAAGGTACTCAAGGGGACACGGGAGAAAAGAGATATTGGATTCCTGACGCTCTACGAGTATTACAAAGTCTTTGAGGTACGCTACATTATCCATACACACACACTACACAGTTTGAGCGACGTAATTAATTATGAGATATGAATTTATAATTCCCTCCCCTTTCCAGGTTGGTTCATTTTTGAAAAATCCCTCCGCTGGGATCTGGGTGATATGCAGTGAATCCCATTACTCCGTTCTGTTCAGTAACACCGGATCCAGCTGTAATCCAAACTCTACTACAGAGCTGTTCTACTATGACAGGTCGGTACATCATTTGTCTACCTTTTTAGGTTTTAAAATCATACATTTGTTGTAAAGGTATAAATTGCTGTACGTATTTACAATTACAGGGAATGGCATCTGGCAACCATTTTCATACCATATTTGGTATTACTAATACTGCTACGCCCACTTAACGACATCTAATTTCAGTTTGGGAAACCAGGACTCCCTCTATCACCTGACGGTGGAACCTAACTGTGGTGTAGTCAGTACAGACGATGGGCCACCTCTCGAGCTGTGTATTAGGACCTACTGGAAGGAAGCCAAGGTGGACTGGAACGGGGCCGATCCACTTCTCTGATTTGTGTTGTGTCATTTGTGTGTGTGCTGATTGTTATTGAGAGACAGTCGAGTCCGGTGAATCGGGGTTCCGGTTATTCGGGGGCCAGTAAATCAGGGTCCTCCTGTTAACTAGAGAGCGGGTATCTCTGGGTTGTGGTTCTAGGTATGATGAGTTGAATGAATTGGTCGATTGAGGCACATAATCTGAATTCTGTTTGTGCAAGATCGGGTTGTATTGGCCAGGAAAGGGATCTATATTTTGTGTGTAAGATGATATTTCTCTTGTGTTTTATTCTGTCAGTGTGTAAATACCCTGTATGTTTCGGAGCTGTAAATACAATTGAAATCGTCAAAAACCAGTGGTCCCCTTTTGCCTACATTATTCCTCTCTCTGTCTCTCTCTTTTCCTCCTTCTCACTGTGTCACTGTCTCTATCTCTCTCTCTCTCACTCTCACTCCCCCCTCTCTTACTAACCACTCCGTACCCTCTGAAGCAATGGATCTCACTATGGATGAAGATGAACAATATGAGCAGTTAACGGCGGCTCAAGTGCTGGGGCGTCTTGAGGAGAGTTGGGTGAATGAGCGAGTATCACCCTACCTGCAGGAGTCTCAACAGGAGGTAGTGGATTGCCTTCTGGAGCAGTGTCAATCTGTTGAGGAGAATTTCTCCCGGGCTTCCCCATTTGCTGTGGGGGTCCACCAACTAGAAATACAGGTACATAATTACAAACTTCACTTCTAATTTTACACCAAAGAACATTCATGACTGAGTTTCATCAAAATCGTGGCTGTTATGACTTTCCAAATTTCCAATAAAACTGACCCCTCTCCCTCGCTAGAGGATCAGATACATGGCAACTGATTATCTCCGGACTCGATTGCATAAGATTGAGAAACACGCTGAGTACGCACTTGAGGAACAGAAGGATCATGATGGAGAGGATGCTGTTTTAAAACTCTCCCCGGCAGAATTTATATATGCCAGGGAATTCCACCGGTTAGTAGTTTCAATGTGAGATTATATATTATGTAGTTGTTTTGTGTAACTCAGGGACCAGGGTGGGTACTTTGTCGTTGCGTTGGTAAACCTGTGCTTGTATTATATTTGAGAGAAAAAGGGGGAGATTTAAAGATCTAGCTTTACAAATAAAAACGAAAGTCGACTACATTGCTAAAAGTCAATTTAGAATCTGTTATAAATGTGAATAATTCTATAGCTTTCCCGTTCTTCAGAAACTTCCAGAATCACCTGAAAGACACAGCTTTAAAGCACATGCCCAACCCTTTCAACGAGTTGAAGAAATCAGAAAGCGTCACCGCTCCTAATCTCAACAGTTTCGTGTTTTTCAAAGTGAAGGAGGATATAAATGATGTAAGAACAAGTTTATCAAATATAATTGCTTAACTATTGCTCAATTATTTTATTAACTCGTTCTTCTTACAATTTTCCTTCCTAGGTTTTGGTTGATCCAAGAGAAATACCAAAGGACTTGTCTCAAGGGAGAGATCCACATTTCGAAGTTTTTACCAATCGCTACATTACTGGACCAGGGCAAAGTTAATCTTGTTTGATTTTGGGAGGAACATTTTTAACATTTTTATTCATTTTACTACAATTATTTGACATTCAGACTAAAACTCTCTGTTTCCTTCTTCAAAGTCTCTTGAAAGTAACTCAGATCGATCAATTATTCGACAAATAATAACCCCAGTTTCTACCTAATATAGCAGGGCTCTGTTTCAATGATTAGACATCCCTCATGACAACTAGGAATGTCGATCGAGCAGCATCGAGTAAGTATATGTCCATATATGGAGGGTGCGATTTAACCTGTCAAAATACTGATAGACACTTGTATTAGAAGCCTACCCACTTTAACCGACTTCAGGTCTCCACCCCATTTCAGAAGAAAGAGCGGCGGAAACAGGAGGTGGTAGTGACGATGAATCAATTAGTAGAGTCAGTTAGCTGAGGTTCGGTTGTTGTTTTACTGTAGCAAACTTCAAATCCTAGCTACTATACAGTAAAAGCCTCGATTTCCTGGATTACTTGGGGTAAGGGTTTTTGCACGATTTACTCGAGGTCCGGTAAATTGATCTTAGCCTGTAATAACAAGTTGACTTTATTTCAGGATATTCCAGAGGATCTTCACGATTCGTTGGACGAAGAAGAAACAGTCCGGAGAGTTTCGCCATCCTCCTCCTCCACTAACCAGCTCCTCTTCATCATCCTCATCAGCACGCTCATCTGTATCCACAGCATCATCCCGCCCATCTCCATCCCCTCCCCCAAGTGCCCAGCCATCCAGATTAGCCCAGACATTTAGGATGAGTGACCTTGAGAGTGAGCTGAATAAAACTCATACCGTGTACCGGAAACAAAACAGTAGGGATGTTGCAAGTCCTCCTAAGGTGACTAGTGAAAAGGTTGACTCATAAGAAGTCCACTCCGAGGATCAACTCCTGGGCAGATCCAAAATCAGTGAAGGGAACAAAAGAGGATGAGGAAAAGATGAACCAGTGGATCTCACGGAAAGATGAGGAAGAGGAGGAGATCAATTAGAACTGAAAGAAGGAAAAAGCAAGAGGAAGAGAAAAAGAAAAATGAAAAGGAGGCAGAAAAAGCAGCTCTTTCTAAAAAGAATTTTGTGCAATGGGAAGACAAAAAGAGAAGTCGAAGTTCGAGAGAAAACAGAAAAGGACAGAAGAAATGAGGGCTAGACGGGAGGAAAAGCGACGTGAAAAGGGTGAACGCCAAATATGTAGCGAAAAGGTATTTGAAAGTTGGAAAACGAAAAAGAATGACCGGGAGCGAACAGAAACACAGAAAAGAAAGTCAGAGGAAAGAGAGGTACAAGAGGAGAAGAATCGGCTGAAAATGGAGAAAGCTCATGAATCTAAAGTTGGATATCAGAAGTGGATTGAAAGGCAGGAGGAGCTGGAGAAGAAGAAGAAAGATGCACATCGAGCTGCTCAGGAGGCAGACGAAGAGCTGGAGTTGCTGAAGGAGTACCGAAAACGAGATGCTGAAGATGAATATAACTCGTGGAAAAAAGAAAAAGGCAAAACGGTGTCTGTTATCAGGAAAGCAGAACATCCGCTCGGTTGGGCTCCCCCTGGTAAATCAGATGGTAAAAACAGAAACAGCGAGTCGTTGACATCACCCCTAGGAGGATCAGGAATGTCCAGGACTCTAGCAGGAATGAGGACAGGGGCACACTACCAACGAAAACTAAAAACTGTTGATGTTTGCTGTCGAAAGATCTCGTTCTGGTGTCACTGCGATGCATCACAAACGTCAAATAGTCAGGAGTTACACTGTAGTGATCCGAGCTTTAGTCACCCTGGAGGACACTCAACCCCAAACCACAGCCCCACAACACCCCGCAATGGTCACCACATGCTGGCAAACCCAGGTTATGAAATCCCGACATTCCAGTTTAGTAGGCACACGACTCCGAGCAACAGTCGTCCTCACACGCCGCTATAACAGCAGTGACGAATCATGACATGCATGTAGTGAATGCGATGGATAGAAAGAGAGAGAGAGAGAGAGAGAAAGAGAAAGAGAAAGTTAGGAAGTGAGAAAGATAGGAGAGAGAGAGAGAGAGAGAGACTGAGATAGCGATTATCTATGAGAGAGAAGGGAACAGTATGTAGTAGATGTATTATCAATTTGACACGTAAAGAACATACTCCTTTATTAGGTTTTGTACAGCGTTTTTTGTTTTGTAAATAACCTCATAACTATTATAATTATGCATTTTTGTCAGTAACTTATTGCTTACCAAGATCGAGTCTTTAAATTGTTTACTCGACACACTTCAATTCAGTGGCCCAAACTGCAAACATGATAAAAAAAAGTTACTGGAATGTACCAGAGTCTAAGCATCTTTACGGGTCCCTATTCCGTACATCTAAATTGCAAGGCACGCTGCTCTTGATAAAACTCTTGAGAGCGATGTTTTCGAGGAGGTTTCTGTGGTACGCAGGAGGATGAGGCAGATTCACTGTATCTACGATCTCGTGTGTCCATCATCGTGTCTTCTCTGATGGCGTACATACCACTGTCGTACTGTCTTTCAGGCGTGCCAGTTCGACCATACGTGTTTGCTAAAGTGAGATAATGTGAGTTTTAAAGTGTAAAAGAACCTAGAAGATCAATATTCAATTTCTATGCGAAGCTTTGATAGTCACCTATTTCGGTAAGAAGTTCGGCCATTTCCTGAGTTCTTTTTACAAAGTATGGTATTATCTTAAAATTATTCCGCTCCACAAAATGTTTCATAACTTCTGGCAGACTTCCAAATGTGTCCCCTCCGAACTGGTATATTCCCGCTTGATCGGCGTGAGTTCGGATATGAAAATGCTTGAACTTCTTCTTGCCCTGCGGTCCGTACGCTAGAGAACATTTTTTAAATATATTAAAGATCGTTTAAAGTCTGACGTCAAACCAGTTGCGTTGCAGCTTAAAACTGGGTTTCTTTTTGAAATATGAGAATCAAGAGAATCAAGAGACCTGTACTCACCAGCAGTAAGGGCAAATTGTCCAGGATTAGTTTGACTGGTTCGGATCACGGAAAAGTTTTCCTCTCGCACATTTAGGAGATTCTCGGTCATGGAGTAGGAAATCCGGGGCCAAAACCATTCCGCTGGAATGTTAACCGTGTCCATAAGAATCGGAGATGTTGTTCTCGGCGTCGGGGAAGGTTTTTTGAACCCCTGAAAACCTAAGGCGTCCATGATTGAGCCATGAGTGTCATCTGTAAGTGGCTTGTGTACGAATGTGTCACCGTTGCTATGGGCAACTCTGTTGCACAGAAATAAATCTCCCTGGGAATTATTATAAATCTGCTCCATACGGTTCCTCTTGATCATGTCCTTTTCAACATCACCCTCCGCAAACAACTCGTTCCGTTCTGCCTCCGCAAACAACTTCTTGAATGTCATGGACTCGCTCATGGTGGATAACCCCGAATCCTTACGGAATATGTCAGATTGCCTAAAAATATCTAGTTTAACCATCATTCAGATAACATATCCTGGATCCATTATTAATTCATCTCAGAACGTGTTTCGCTCATGACCCATGCGATATATGTTTACTCACCGGACTAACTCAATGTACAATATTGGGTAGTTGTCAAGGGCCTCGACCAGAACATTTCGACACTCTGTGTGCCCTGTTGCCACGTCTTCAGTAGTGAACCCCTGGCACTCGAGGTATCTGCACCCATCTCCTGTGACCTGTAACAGGTGTAGGTACAGCTGATGCCAAGAGCAACTTGCAAGTAACAAATGTATTTAATTATTATGACGTGGTAATTAAAACTTACGAATCCAGTTGAAAGAACCAAAAGGTCGTGTAGGTCGTTGATAAGAAACATCACTCCATCAGACTGATCTACTGATCTTGTCAGGGAGAATTCCTCTCCGTCAACCAAGACTGGTAATCCTGGGAGAGAGGGATAGAGTGATAGAGAATGATAGAGAGAGTGATACAGTGATACAGTGATAGAGAGAGTGATAGAGAAAGAGAGAGAGAGGAAGTACTTTCAATCCATGCGTTGATGAGATGAACCAGCTGCTCAATGTGGTCGATACATATAACAAGAGGTAAGTTTACCTTCATCTTGATCCTCTTCCCCATTACTTGACATATTGTCCGGGTTACATATGTTTTGCTTTGATGCTAGGGATCTTTTATTGTGCTGGTTATTGTTTAGGAAAAAAAGCATGCATGTAACTAGCTGAACCTAGTGTGAACAGCGTAGCAATGTGTAGTGTATACGACAATAAAGTCTGAACGTAACTCATAAGATTTGCACAGCTTGGGCCCTCGAGTCTACGACTAGTTGAAACATATAATTCAAAGCAGTGCACATAAGCAATATATGCAGTACAGTTAAAACTTAGAACGGTACTAACAAATACAACGTAAGGCAGACATCGACAGCAATCAGCTGAAGAATAACAATAACATGTCTCTCCCTCTCTTTCTCTCTCTCTCTCTCTCTTCTCTCTCTCTCTCTCCCTCTTCTCTCTCTCTCTCTCTCTCTCTCTCTCTCTCTCTCTCTCTCTCTCTCTCTCAGATGATACATTGGGTGTCAAACACTTGTTAAGTAACGTTGTTAAGTACACTAGCAAACACTCAGTCATATTTTAGGGAAATCGCTTGTTTTAAAGTTGTAGTTGTTAGCAACCACAATTAGATTTGTCATTTGGCACCTGCCACTATGCATCAGAAAGATACACCTACCTTCTTTCCCCGGATACAATATTTCACTTCCGTTTCCACTTTATCTACTCATGCCAGATGTTTTCCACTACCTATAAGCCTGATCAAGTTTCCTTGCAAGGTGTTCCGTATTGAACAACACTGTATACAACCTATTACATGAACCAGAACTGATTCTTTGAATGTCCCGATGGAGAGCTCTCAAGTCAGGATACCTCTTCCTACAGGATGCAAACTTCGAATCTGCCACTGTTAGTCCTTTCTGGATATTCCTTGAGTTTATTGTTTGTTTGAACTACTAAACCAAGCGAAAGTGATACGAAGTACAATGAAACCTATTCCTCGAGTTTTAGATCACTATTATACTTCTTGAAATGTAGGTTCTTTAGCTAGCTTACGCTTTGTTTTTCATTGTCAGGAGCGAAAGGTGTGGGTTGAGGTGATGTACAACATCGAGCTGGGCAAGATGAAACTGGAAATATCGGAAGCAAAAGGGACCCCTCCTTCCATATCCCTTATTGTAAAACCTCGCTCTGTTGCTTTCAACTTTACTGACTGCTCTCCTGGGTTCGTAGGTAAGCTGAATTTAATTGTGCGATGCATTTAAGATAACTTTCTCACATCTGTCAAAATTTGTCTGGTAGCGCTGATACCGTTTTGATTTTGACAGTTGCAGTGCGTTCAGATCGGGTTGGTGCCGGGAGACAGGTCAAAGCTGGGAACATTCTCTAAACGGTTTCTAGCTTTTACTTGTACATTTGACTAAACATATTTCTATCAGTGGGTCTAAGTAACAAGGTGTTGGATATTGTACTGTTGAGCAAAGAGGAAGAGTTAGTTCCAGAATGGCAAACGTTGTTCAAAAGTGCGAAAAGCCCACTCAGTAAGTATAGGGAAATGAGGAAAAACGGGTGTACTGGAGAGAAAATATATCGCTAATTGACGAGGAGAGAAAAAAAGACTTTTAATTACAGAGAAAAGCACAATGATCAGTTTAATTTTAACATCATCTCATCCCCGAATTATTCCGCTTTAAATAGCAGCATTGCCACTAATTAGAATGTAATTAAATTACTCTCCTGCAGATAGGTATGCGGTGCAGGTGGTACATCGCGGGAAAGAGTTGTGTGGTTTGCTGATGGTGACTCAGAGGAATGTAACAGTTAGGATTGCTACTAACTCAGCTTACGGAACTTACTCCGGAAATGTCATATCTAGCGCTGTCACAGGGGTAGGTTAAATGGATTTAACTACCGTTACAATAAAGTGTACACCGCCACATTGATCTATAAATCTGTTATCTCATGTCACTGATCAAGACCTGATCATGTGTATTTCATTTTCTACTATAAAGTGGTTTGATTAAAAACAGCTCTGACAATGTGTACAGACTCAGCTTGGCAGTTGGCACTAACCAAACTACTGTTGTTTCAGGTGTTACTCTCAGTAGAAGACCTCCTACAGATTGAGTTTACTGTCGGACCTGTCAAGATTGCAACCTCGCGGCTCCTGGAGTTATACCAACATCTTCTTATAGCCTTCACCCCCAATACAACCTCGGGCTCGCTCCGTCTTACTGGTTATGATCCAGATCATATAGCTGGTCCATCCTCTCCAAACCTCCCTACAAAACCAAGGAGCACCTCCAGTGATCACCTCACACCAACCAACAGCAAGGGTGTAAGGGCACCTCTCCCACTCCCGAAACCTGGTAGAAACAGATTGGATGCTAAAACGGCACGAAAGGAATGTCTCGACCCAGCCGTAACTGAACCATGCTACTCAGTCGTGAATAGAGAGAGGGTCAGGAGAGCAGAGTCGGTAAGGAGGAGCTGCAAAGATGATGATAGTCCACCACCGATTCCAAAGAAAAATGCAGCACTAATGGAAGAACTGAGGATGGATTATGTCAATCTGTGGGACTGTGAGAGACAGGAGGCGGAAGAAATCTATTCTACAATCATTCGAGACGTATTCGAGGATGAAATTATTTAGTATGAACAGTTTGTAATGTCTGAACTAAAGTTGTGTTTTTTTCCTGTAATCTGGTAATGTTGGATTGACTATCAGGGTAATTTGACCAAATCTGTGCAGTTCAAGCAGTGTGATTTCCATTTTCCGATCTAGCGTCTGCAACTGTGCAGTCATATGGGCGTGGCACAATAATATAATTACCTTTTACTAAAAGAAGGGAACAAAATGACGTGGATTTCTTGTCTACCCAGTACCCCCCTTGGGTATGATATCCCCCCTTCTTCTGTCTACGTTTAGTCAGGGATTCTTCCTAAGAAAAGAGGGGACACTGTACCCAAGGTACCCCCCTGTTTTATTCAGTACGGTGTACCCCTCTCGCGCTAAAAGGGTCTTTACATGACGTACATGAGTTTGAAAGACGTGTGCTTGAAAGCGTGAGGGAAACAGAGAATTGGAAGACGGGCAAAGGGGGACACCGTACCAAACCTGTTGGCTGTTACATAGCAGCATTACCTTGGGCTAGTACTAAAACTATCAGCGATCTGTGATAGTCTATCACAGTTCTGTACCTAACACCCTGATCTTCTAAATAGCTCAGAAAATGGACAGTAACAAGGCTCGTGTTGTCCTAGTGAGTTGCAGGAAAAATGAGCAGTTTCACATGACGACAGGTAAATGCAGCTACAACACTAGTCTTTTTACAACTACAAAAATGCAGACCACACACATAATAGTTTTTCAACAAGTAGTACTGCACACATATTTCTCCCTTTTTTCGTGTCTACTTTATTTCCCTCGAACTATCTCCCTCTCGATTTTATGTCTTTCGTGCCTTCATCCTACTGACTTAGTAAAAGTATAGTAAAAAGCATAGAATTTAAAGCATAATGTGCAGTGCAGGTCAGCTGTCAGAATCTATTTTATTATTAGTATAATATGCATGCAATGATTGAATATAAATGAATATTATATTAGCGTGCGAAGTGGTTTATAATATTTGTTAGAACGGGGAAAGTAACCAAGCACATATTTAACTACTTTTCTCTCTCTCTCTCTCTCTCCCTCCCTCCCTTTATCCTTCCTCTCCCAAGGTCTAAAGAGCATGTCACGGCGACTGCGATCTCAGTGGAAAGTTCACCCCCTAAAGGACGATATATCAGACTCCGTCCTAGCCCAGGCGCAACTAATCGTGTTCATTGGACCTCGGGAAAAGTTCACAAAAACAGAATTTGATGCAATTAATAACTTTATAAGCCGTGGTGGATCGGTGAGTCGTGGTGCTGAGCATATTATATTATATTCAGAAGACACCTCTTTTTGAAGAAATATCAATACGTTTTGAATTTCGTTGTTGAGGTACTATTTCCCAGGTACCAATTGAACCTACTTTCAGGTTTTGCTATCCCTTGGTGACGGTGGAGAGGGCAAGTACGATACAAATATTAATTTCTTGCTGGAAGATTATGGGATAATGATTAATAGTGATAGCGTCATTAGAACTAGCTACTATAAATACTTTCATCCCAAGGTAATGACTAGAGTCATAATGAGCTAACTTGAATGAGCAGTTTGGCCACAATACTGTCAGTTAAATGCGAGTATTATGGGGCGTTTAAATGCATGTCTGTCTCAGAAAGAATGCTCAAAATACATTACTATTATGTGGGTAGATTGGATTGCCATATTTGGTAATAATCTGAGAAGTCCTCGCATTCTCAGTAATTGAACGTGTCGAAGTGATCGTCCCCGTATACTATTCAACTATGCCAGCAAATGATTGATTATTATGTTGTCAATTCCTTCCCGGGAACCTTCCCCAGCCACTTCCCCAATCTTGATTTACCCTCACAGAGCGTGCTGATGGAGTGAGCAACATTTCCCCAATCCCCATTATAATATTACATAGTTAAGGAGTAATGTGTAACTACAATCCTCTCCTGGTTCCTTAGGAAGCGTACATTGCCAATGGGGTGTTGAACAGAGAGATTAACAAAGGGGGCGGCAAGCATGTGGGAGGAGATTTCGACAATGAGAATCCAGTGGGTCAGAATCTGACCTTTGTCTATCCTTATGGAGCAACGCTACACGTCGTAAAACCATCTGTACCAGTTCTTTCCTCAGGTATTAACTCGCCGCTTGCATGTATAAAGCCGCGATGTTGCAGATAGACGATAGAAATTGATCTCAATGGCATTTGAAAATTTATTTTTCTCAGGTTCAACGTCGCTGCCGATCAACAGGCCGATTTGTGCGTTTCACCAGGGCACGGGGAGCAGTGGGAAATTGTGTGTTGTGGGATCCAGTCACATGTTCAGCGATCAGTTTATTGATAAGGAGGAGAACGGGAAATTGTTTGATGTTATCATTGACTACCTCACATCTGACAAGGTAATGTAGGTTGTTAGGATCACTAATGTGCATTTTGTTCTAATCCTTGTGTTGTAAAATTTCTCGTTGAGAAATGATCAAACAAGGCAAAGTGAGATCTTGTTTCCATTTTGTTTTCAAGCATCTTTTTAGTGGTCCGATCTATGATGATAATCACTTTCCTCCAGATCCAGTTGAATGCAATAGACGCTGAAGACCCGGAAGTTACCGACTACCACTTTCTACCTGATACCCCAAAACTAGCCGAGCGACTGAAAGCCTGTCTGCAAGAGGGCGATGACATACCTCGTGACTTTGGGAAGATGTTCGAGCATAATGTGTATAAACTTGACAATGCGCTAGTGCCTAAGGTACCATGATGGAAGATTTGCGAATAAGATATTTTGAAGTTTTATTACTCGCTAGTAAGCTATCTGCTCTAACTGCACTGCATCTTTTCAACTCCATATTCTTCTTTTCAGATAGTTCGATCGTACCAAGAGTTGGATATGAAGCACGAGCCCCTGACCCTCATCCAACCCAACTTTGAAACACCACTGCCACCTCTCCAACCCGCTGTCTTCCCTCCCGTCTTCAAGGAGCTCCCAGGACCCTCCCTCGACTTGTTTGACCTGGACGAGCAGTTTGCGTCCTCCAAAACCAAGCTCGCCCAGATTACCAACAAGTGTACTGACGATGATATGGAGTACTATGTGAGGGAGTGTGGTAATATTCTGGGAATAACCGGGGACTTGGCCGGGGCAAAGGACGCTAAACACATTCTGGAGCATGTATTCTTCCAGCTGGTCGAATATAAGAAGATCAATCAGGAGGTTGCGTGATAAGAGAGTCTCTAGTTGAGTAATAAGGTCTTGAGTGATATATAATGGAGAAGTGAGAAGTGAGTTTATTTTTCCTGGGTATTACTAATATAATAAGTTACTTGCAGCTGCGGTTTTTTGCCTTTCCAGCGGCACATTATTATGAGCTAACGTGTTTTAGGTCTAGAAAGTGTAGTAGCAGGTCTCTACACTATGTCGATAGGTCTGTGTGTGTCTATTTAAGCGGTTTATAATTTGTATAGTGATCGGTGGTCCAGCCTGTCCGACCAGTTCTCTTGTAAATAGATCTCTAACTTGTCTATAAATGTCCACTGAAAACGTGTTTAACTTAGCACTTCGAGGCATCTTTTGTCTTGGCAGAGGTCAGATTGACAAGTGCAGGAAGCAGCTAAATACTTCCTCGATTCGTCAGTGCTACTATTGGCGTCACTTCCCCCTCCCCCCCTCTCTCTCTCTCTCTCTCTCTCTCTCTCTCTCTCTCTCTCTCTCTCTCTCTCTCTCTCTCTCTCTCTCTCTCTCTCTCTCTCTCTCTCTCTCTCTCTCATGACGTCACAGAACCTCTAACCTGACTAAGAAACCACCTGTAAATTTATTCCCTTTATTGGCTAACCACCTAACTGAATCACACGTGTGCTTAGTGCCAACCAACCATCCTACGAATCTCCTACCCCTTTCCTCACTCTATTAGTACCATTTCCCAACTCAAACTAATCAATTCCTGTTTCCTCAGTGAGGAAATTCCTCACTCTTGTAGCACCACTCTTTGTCTCAAACTAATCAATACCTGTTTCCCCTCTCTAGGAATATCCCCACTCTCCCCCATCTCAAACTAATAAACTCCTGTTTCCACTCTAGCTTATGACGGGCCAGTTCCCCTGGGATAAGAAGGGTGGCAGCCAGGCATCGTTTCCCTGGAACACTCCCGCACCACCAGCACCAAGTTATCCATGGGAAAATACCTACCAGACGTATCAACCCCAGAAACAGCAGTATGGTCAGCAGTTTCAACCTTCCTACCAGACTAACTATCAGTCACCCCAATATCAAACACCCAGTTACCAAACACCTAGTTACCAGACACCCAGCTATCAGACGGGTAGCAGTGCTGGTGGGGGTAGCTACCAGTCCTTTCAACCTTCCTATAACACCCCTTCCTACAGCTCCTATCAGCAACAGCAGCAGCAGTACCCCCAAAAGTGGCAAAGCAGTGGAAGTAGTGGGACGTGGGATTCCAGTAGTAACCCATTTTATCAGTCCCAAAAAGCACCCGAAGCCCCATCAAACCTGTTTGTGTTTGGGAAGGATCAGCCCAAGAAAGAAAGTTCCTATGGTTCATTTTTAAAGGAAATGCAGCAGAAGGAACAACAACAGGAACCTGTTCAGGAGAAGAAACCTAGTTCCTACAGTTCATTCCTCAAGGAAATGAACAAACAAAAAGAAGAGACGGAGCCTCAGAAGCAATCGAGTGGTGGATCCATCTACAAGGAGGGGAAATCAAGGGCTCTGTTTCCTTGGGAGAAGAAGAAAGAAGAAGAAAAGGTTGAGGTTGATAGTGGTGGGAATCTGGAGGCAAAGCTAGCAGAGGAGGATGGCAAAGCACGGAAGAAGTTGGGTGATGATAAGAAGAGTGAAGATGTAAAAAAGGAAGAAAAGAGCACTGCTAAAGAGGAAACTGCAGCATCTAAATCTCCAAAGACTCCCAAGAAGAAGTCACCTCGACCAAAAACAGCCTCGAAAGTAAAGAGTAAAAAAGCGGATTCCGGAATTACTGAAATGAAGGTTGAAATTTCACAAGCAGCATCTCCTACTAAAGATGATAAATTGGAGAAAGCTACAACTGAGAAATCGGATCCTGAGAAGAAATCTGAGAAAGAGGGAGAGGCTGAAAAAGTTGAAGTTGAGACAACTACTCAAACAGTAGAAAAGAAGACAGAATCAAGTCCACCAAAAGAAGAACCTACTCGACCAATAACTTCCCCGGCTAAAGGTGCATCCATATCCCGTTCTTCCTCTGTGACCAAGTTAGCTGGTGGGAAACCCCGGGCCAAGTCAGCACCAACAACCCCAGCAGTTCCCAGACACATCAATAAGAAATCGGAAATGCTTGCTCAGAAGTACATGAGTGCTTACGCAAAGCCCAAGATTCCACCTAAAAAACCTGATAAAGAGGAAAAGGAAGAAAGTCGTAAGTTTGTTTTTCATATTATTGTCTTGCCAAAAATAGTTTGTTGGTTTGTCTGTTTCCTTGTTGGCTAGTTGGATTGGCTATTTCAAGTTCAGGGAGCGTTATCCCCAAATCGTTTACCCGGCCGTTTATCACCCGTTTATCAAATGTCTAGAGTTCTAGAGGACTCTATTACCCTTCCCACATTACATCATCCTTTCTCAGGACCTGCTCCAAACTATAGAAGGGAGATTTCAATGAGTGAGTGGGTGTACCCGGCACCCCCTGAACCAGTCGACTGGAAGGCACGGTGTAAGTTGCTAATCATTACAAAATATGCACTAATTTCAAGTAGTATGATTTTAGTCCTCAAAAAACACTTCAAAAGTGACTTTCTAGACCCGTCGACCTCCCCCGCCCCCCCCCCCCTCTGGCCTTAACCCCTTTCTCCCTCACAGCGGACCAAGGTTTACCCATCCACACAGCACCAGAAGACCCCGCCGCTGCCCCAGCAGCAGGAGAGGATGGAGGGTCTACTGCCACACTAGATAGTACAAGCCTACGAGAGGCTGCTTTTCAGAAATGGATCGCCAAGAAAAAAGAGAACAAAACCTTGAAAAAGAGTGATTTGGAAGTCACGGTCATACCTGATACCATTGAGGCGCCTTCTGCTGACCAGATACGACAGGTAGAACTCCTTCACATCACACTAAAATCTTTTAAACGTATGTACCTTTTTGGTTATGACTATGTTAATGTAGTGTGATAATAGGGCTATACATACGTTTTGGCTGTGTATGATAGGGGGGGTTCCAACCTATTTCGTGTACGTTTGTACGGAAAAAAACACGGGTTTCCTCAAACAAAAAAATACAAAAAAATACAAAAAAATACAAAAAAGTACAAAAAAATAAAAACAGTTTTATATGGTAATTTACCATTATTGTTCGAACTTTTACTGTTTTTAAACATTCTTCCACGCTATTTCACGCAATTTAGCACAAAATATATATACATATATACCAAAACTAATTAAAATTAGTAGGCCGGAAAGGTTGCCCTATGATTTGAGCTACCTTTGCCACCGTAGCATTCACGGGGTAAAAACAGGGTATAACAGAGGCAACCTTTGCGCTTGCCAGCGCAGTGATGCTTCGTCTATCTTCAAAAGGAAATGTACTGGTGCCAAAGGTAGCTCAAATCATAGGGCAACCTTTCCGGCCTACTAATTTTAATTAGTTTTGGTATAATTTGCATCATTTTTGGGATTTTTCATCCATTTAGATGTAGTAGAACAAGTACGGAGAGGATGGAATCGCTAAGTTGAATTTTTTTCATTTTTGACGTCATTTTGACGTCATAAAATTACGTGACGACGTCAAAATTTTGACGTCATATCATCGGGATTACCTAGATGAAGATACTGACCAAGTTTGAGATCGATTGGATAAGATTTGAGTCCGCTATGGCGAAAAACCCCATATCGTCATATCTATTTTTAAACAGTCATATCACTTTAGACGCGTTTTAAGACCCTTATATGTCGAGTTTTGAAAATTTGCGATGTAGTTTCTGAAAGTTCAGACAATTTTCTTTCCATGATATAGTCTTCGTTTTTCGATTAGAATCCGTCTTCATGCTGTAAATTGAGCTCAAAGAATTTTGGTCAGAGTCTGAAAAATGACGACTTTAAGACGTTCTGTAGGACGTTCCTGGCGATGAAAAGGGACGCCACCTCAACTAATGCACACACATCCAGTAGATCTACCAGCTGTGAAAACGAGAAGTTTCTATCTCTTTTCGTTTGGCGTGAATATGGTTTATAAAAAGCGTCTCTCCTACGCGCGCGCGTGCGCGCATATGTGTTACACTGAATCTAGGGCAAATGGGACCTGTCTGTAACTTCAGTTCCAGATGAGATAGAGACTTGAAATTTTGAACTTAAGTTAATGATCCCGAGCCGGGTATACATTCCAAATTTTAAGTCAAACGGATGAATGGGAGCCATGCTATAGGGTAAACCGGGGCAATTCGAACAACCGGGGCAATTCGAACATAGTACTGCCCGTCTCTCACCTAGTTAAGCTATCATAATGACGTCATCCTATCTCCAGAAGAAAACTGCTCGTTCGAGCCTGCCCGTTACCACTAAATAGGCTCTAGATCCGGTTTAATTTGGTCGATTTCCGATTTGAAAAAACCAGCTGAAAGCTAATAATATCAGCTTTCAGATGGTATAAAAATTATTTAAATATTCGCATGTTTTCATTACAAATTCTGGTAAATTAAGATTACCGGGGCAATTCGAACAACCGGGGCAATTCGAACATGGGCAATTTGGTTAACACACCGGGGCAATTTGGTTAACTCCCGGGCCAATGATGTGCAGTTCTTTGTACCACGTGATCACGCGTGATACCGGGGCAATTCGAACAAGAACGACCAGCGTGTAGATTGCGTGTAGATTACATTGTTCGAATTGCCCCCACCTCTAACAACACCAGGCGGGAATCTTCTTCTGGTGTTGTGAGGACGTTCACGTGACTCCCACGTGACGAAATAAAGCACTCCTATTGGTGTTGTCCGAATTGCCCCGGTACCATTTTTTCCGACCAAAATTTTTAAATTAGTTATTTAGTTAAGTAAATGATGGTCCCTAGAGTTGAAATTTATCTTATTTGAAAGATAAAATAATGAACTTTAATCCTATATAATTTTTTTCATTGTATCTTTTTTTAAATGGGAGTGAGAACCGATTAAGTAAAAAGTTAACCATTTTGCCCCGGTTTACCCTAGCCTTCTGAAATCTGGGTTTTAAGTCAAAACACCCATAAAACGTATAACTGCGTTTCTGGCGGCGCTTTGCTGTTTGGGGGAGGGGGAATGGCAACCTTTGCGCTTGCCAGCGCAGTGATTTTACATATAATGTAGCATGCCAAAATCGCGAGAGAAATTTCCCCGAATCGCAATTTCTTACCAAGAAAATTTTCTCGAATCGTATTTTCTAAGCGAGAAATTTCCCCGAATCGCAATTTCTTACCGAGAAAATTTTCTCGAATCGTATTTTCTAAGCGAGAAATTTCCCCGAATCGCAATTTCTTACCAAGAAAATTTTCCCGAATCGCAATTTCTTACCAAGAAAATTTTCCCGAATCGTATTTTCTAAGCGAGAAATTTCCCCGAATCGCAATTTCTTACCAAGAAAATTTTCCCGAATCGTATTTTCTAAGCGAGAAATTTCCCCGAATCGCAATTTCTTACCGAGAAAATTTTCTCGAATCGTATTTTCTAAGCGAGAAATTTCCCCGAATCGCAATTTCTTACCGAGAAAATTTTCTCGAATCGTATTTTCTAAGCGAGAAATTTCCCCGAATCGCAATTTCTTACCGAGAAAATTTTCTCGAATCGTATTTTCTGAGCGAAAAATTTCCTCGAATCGTATTTTCTAAGTGAGAAATTTCTCCAAATCGCAATTTCTTACCGAGAAAATTTTCTCGAATCGTATTTTCTAAGCGAGAAATTTTCCCGAATCGCAATTTCTTACCGAGAAAATTTTCTCGAATCGTATTTTCTAAGCGAGAAATTTCCCCGAATCGCAATTTCTTACCGTTTATGTATAGCTGGGTTCCGTTTATGTTCATGTACATGTATTATTTATACTTTTTTCACGCACCCACATCCTTCATTATTTTTTTGTATTTTTTTGTATTTTTTTGTATTTTTTTGTATTGTTTGTATGAAAAAAAACAGGAATTTTGGATACTTTTATGTATGGTCCGTACAAAAAAATACAAAAAAATACAAAAAAATAGGTTGGAACCCCCCCGTATGATACCACGCCCTGGTATTATAGTTTATACCGAAACCAAATTATCGACTAAATGTATCGCTAAGAGGGGGGTTCACTATTCCCCTCTTTGTTCTAGTGCCATTATGCACTATTAGGTACTATCTAGCACCATGTTTTATTAAATGTCGATATTGCTATCTCTCTATCTCACTCCCTATTCTTCAGGAACAATTTGAGCAATGGTACAGAGAAAGGGCAGTAGGACTTGACAAGAAGGGACGACAAAAAGAGAAGGAACGGGAAGAAAAAGAAAAGGAGAAGTCAGAGGCGGCTGCGTTGAAAAAGAAAAACGAAGAGATCGCCAGGAGGTTATGGGAGGAAAAAGATAAGGAGAGAAAGAAAACAATACGAGAGAAGAAGATCGAAGAAGCAAAGGCAGCAGCAGAAAAGGAGAGGGAAGTAAAAGAAAAGAAGTCAGCGGCTGCGAAGACCTATAGCAACTGGAAAAGTAAGAAGGATCCTCTGGTGGTAGAGAAAAAGAAGAAAGAGATAGCCGAGAAGAAAAAGAAGGAGCAGGAAGAACGGGAGGAGAAGGAGATGAAGGAAATGGAATCACAGAAATCTTTCATGGCTTGGTATGTACATATTTCTTAACTGTGGGGGTTTAATGTGGTCGTTTAGGGTCAGAGAGATCTCACATTGGTTACCTAGCATCCCTAACTATGAGATTATGCGAATATATATTCGTTCTTCTCTCGTGACACAGACGCTACTGCCCTGTAACTAAGGATATAACCTTGGTTGATATTTTCTGACTGATTCACCCCCTACAGGAAAGAGAACAAAGAGGTAGCTGACCGACAGAAGAGGGCTCAACTGGAGGAGGAACGTCGGGAGAAGCAACGCAAAGAACAGCAGGAGAAGAGAGCTCATGAGGCAGCCCGGGCACGTGCATTGGAACAGTGGAACGCTCAGAAACAGGAACAACAGAAATCTGCATCTCTCGTAAAACCAGATCATGTCTCACCATGGAAAAATGGACCAGGAAAGGCTCCCGTATCGCAGGATCAGTTTCTATTAGCGAATATCAAACATAATAAGACGACTAAAACTCGACCAAGTTCAGCTAAACCTCGGGATGATTCGGACTTTGTATCTGAAGTTGAATTTGTGCGATAAAACAGACTTTTTCCCACCCCAGGACATTTTTGTTGTTTTTTATCTGACCGTTTATTTATCTCTGTTGACCATTTTTAGTGTTTAAAAAGCTCTGTAGATACATGTGTATAGGTTTTGTATAAATTATGTTGCTTAAAAGTTTTGTGTTTCTCTTTTTTCTATGTTTATGATCCCGTTGCCACTGTGCACCACACACACTACAGTTTTGGCGTGCCTACTGTAACGCGCGAAGACTGACACACGGTAAAAGTCCAACATGTGTGTGTTCTGTGCGCCAAACGATTGTATACTGCGCGTTGCTTCAGGACAGCCGCTGTAGCTCAAAGTACCGAGTTCTAATTTACCTCCCTCTTTCCAATTATAGCAAGTATGATGGTTTCGTCCCAGTTCGATCAGGGTGGAAATAAGGAAGATAAGAAGTATGTTTTGGATGGGGTAATCAGGAGAAATAACAAGAACGAGTTCCCCAAGGTATGAACCAGTGAGTAGAGAGTGTGTAACTCTCGTCTCTTCTTTTTTTTTTCTAGTCGGCCTCCTCTGAAGCTTCATGACATTGATACCTATTGTATTAATCATTGCTTGACGAACGCTCCATCTATTCTGTGTCCTCCGTTCTTTTAATTTCCTTTACTGTGGGGAAATTGACCACTTCACATTGTAAGGGGGGGGGGACATGTTAATTGTTAATAAATCACCTCTTTTTTTCGATTTTGTTAATTAACAAAATTAACAAAATTAACAAATGCTAAAAGAATGTTCTTATTGGTTAATAATACGACTTTAACTGGTTTAATTTTATAGTTTAATGAATTATCTAACACATATATACCCAAACAAGGCCTTTTCCGATAACCAAAGTCCGACATACAGGTTTTTTGGCTCAAAATCGATTAAATTCCAAAAGTTACAAATATTTCAATTTAGCGTATAAAATCTCACTTTAACGTAATTTTTAAATTGGTAATCGATTCTTTGGACGTAATAAGATGATGTACAACGTTTCTGTTGAAAAAAGAAATGAAATTTTCCCAAAATCAATTTTTTGGTCAAGGATTGAAAATTTGCTTCGCTACAAATCCTTGTGTTTTTTTAGAAAAATTGATTTTTGGGATATTTTTCGTTTTAAGGTAAATTCATGAGTTTTATTTAGTTTTTAGGGTGCGAAAATGTTGGATTAGTGTCATTTGACTTCAATTGCGGTTTAGTTTGGCTAGTATTTATTAACATTTACAAAATGGAATAAATCGCTGTAGAAAAGCCGTAGTAGAGGTAGTAGGGGTATGTAAATCGTACAGAATGAACAAATTTGCTCGCAGAACAAGTGTTAAATACTAAAAATACGTGCTAAAGGGGATTTAGATGACATAAATGGCAGGGAATGGCATTTGTTAACGTTTGTTAACTTTTTGTTAATTTGTTAATAAATCACCTGTTTTCTCGATGTTAATATTAACAAAGTTAACAAAATTAACATGTCCCCCCCCCCATTGTAACTTGTGTTAGTTGACATGTTCCCGGTCTGCGTAGCATCTGTCAGAGCATTGGCCTGACCCTGTTCTCAGAACTGTGGCCAGAGCATTAGCCTGGCAGCGTAGCACGGTATTACCTATATAATACAGTATTAGTAGGGTGGGTGCGGTGAGGAATGTTCTCTCAGGATTATTTCACAGGCTGATGACTGGTCATAAGACATAAGTAGCAGTAGTTTCTGGAGTTGGTTATTATAATTACTTGTGTGCAAAGAGTTAGGTGACTTTCACAGACACTCGGTGGCACTGAGATCATTCCCCCCAACCACGGTTGCATATTCAAACTTTATTATCACCCAATTTATCATATGCTCAATCTCCAGACAAACACAGTGGTGAGGGAGAGGGAGAGAAAGAGATAGAAAGAAAGAAAGAAAGAGAGAGAAAGAGAGAGATAGAAAGAAAGAGAGAGAGAGAGGAAGATAGACGTGGATAACAAGGATAAAATAGTAAATGAGCCATGAGGGAGATAGTCACGGGGTGTGTTTCCGCTACTGTCTCTCTCAAAAGCTGTCTACACCTATCGTTCTATCTTTGCTCCTCTTCTCGTTGCTTTGACTTCGTTCCTGTGAAGTTTGGCTTCATCTCCGTTCTCCTTTGATCACTCAGTCTATCTAGCTACCACATACTCCCTTTTTTCTGTGTTATCTCCCATTGGAAGCTTGTAGTGATGCCCTGTACACGCCCATCACAGCTGATAACATATGTAGTTGGGGTGATCTTTAATAGTGGGTGGAGCTATCACTGCTACTTCAGTAATAATATAGCTGAAACTCCATCTCTCTCCCTATAATATAGCAACTCCCTCTCTCTCTCCCTGTCATATATAGCAACTCCCTCTCCCTGCTGCAGGGAGCCGCGCGCAGGTCACGTGACATGGTAACGTCACACCCCCACGTGACACCTCCCTCCCTCTCTCTCTCTCCTCCTCGCGTGGCTCCCCTCCTCCCACTGTATATGACTCCGCCTCTTGCAGGATTGTGGACTACTCCTGCCGCTGCACTCCTGCTTTGTTTGTAATCGATCCATGCATGATAGTGAACAGTGCCGCTGCCCGCTATGCAGAAGGGTGGGATAGGAGAAGGAGAAATAGAGAGAGGGTGGGAGAGAGACGTGAGAGACGAGAGTTCTGCTTTAGTCTTTATGCAGTTTGCATTTCGGAATGCCTTTTATTCCTAACCCCATATAACTTCTCCGCTAGCTCTATACCTCCCTCTCTCGTGAATGCCATTGTAAGATACATCAGCAACTCAGTTAAATTAATAGGAGAATTACTGTTTCATTGCCCCCCGTTCATCTCGTCAGAAACCGATCCTAATATCTGCTGATAACCACCGCGGTAGTCGTTGCAGACCTACACCAGCTTCCGATGATTGCTATCATTCTCGCCAGGTAAATTCCACCAACTGACCGTGCTACTAACCCTTTTGCACAAGTACCTACTGCATTGTCTGAATATTATACCAACTTGTGGGATGGGGTAATTCTCCCCTAGCAGCATGTAACCATGCTTGGTCTAGCCGGATAATTAGATTTACCCTATCAAAATGAGAGTTTTTAGAATTTAGACCTGTGACCTGTGTGCTTTGGATCAAAATGTGACGCTTCATCTTTTTGAAACTTGAGACAAACGACCTTTCCCATTCGACCTTCCATTCGTTTCTTGAAAGAAGTAGTCAGGATTAATCTGTCACGCATTCACGAACTCTCAAAATCTTTTGTAATTATCCCCCTCAATTACTCCCAAATTAGTCACCTCAAACGAGATTTACCCCTTAGTCCTTACAAATTCACATTCAAAGCGAATTATGGTCGAGTAGAATTACTATTCTTACATATTCATTCATCATTGTTCATTTTATTAGTACCTGGCACTGCAAGTAACACTAGAACGATGCCAAAGGAACCAAAATATGAAACATTTTGTGTTATCTCTGGAATAGAATCGGGGGAGGGGTGCGGAAAGGAGGGGTAAAGACAGATTTCTGACGCAGAAAATTATTGATCTGTTCAGTACGTGTCGATTTTCAAATTGCTCCAGATCATTCCCCCGATCATTCTGTCTGTCATTGTCTCTATATCTTGTTTGTATAAAGGACCTTTAGACAAACAAGATATAGACCTTCATTACAGGTCCTTTTCGCACAAAAAGTATCAAAAAAATGGCCACAGAGCGAGGAATTTTAATACCTTCTTACCACTGCTGTATGGATAGCTAAATTAAATCGAGTCTCCTGCAAGAATGTTTCAAGTCCATGTAGGAAATTAGGTTTAGGCTGAAAATTGAATTTCACACTCTCCTAGCTGAGCTCACCTTTACCAAAAACCAATAATTGCACGTTTTCCGATCACCTCACTATGACATCGAAGTATTAGAACATGCCTGCATTACCACCCTAACCGAAGTCTAAAACTTGTCGAGTTAGACAGAGTCTAACCGATATATCGCAGTCTTTCAAACATGTGCAGCGAACACCTGGCATTGATACAGAAACCCAAATTTCGTTAGAGTTCGAGGGGGAAAAGAAAGAGATTATGATAAAGAAGGAACGAGACAACTCTAGAAAGTTGGGAGTTTGTAACAGCACAAAGTTTGCGCCACTGTTTGGGTAATTCTAGTAGTACATATTGGGTGGGCTCTTCTATTATTATCAGGAATCTCTCTGTTTCTATTTTCTTCCCCTCAAGATGAAATCGAGTTTCTTTCTTTCTAAATGAAAAACATCTTTAGGTGGTTTGGTTCACATCTGGGTACGCTAAGAGGACGAACTTTGTATGTGTCTCTTTTTAGAACGCCATTAGCCCATCAGAAGAGCAATTTAATTTTTTAAGAGACCCATCGATATCTCGCTGATACCTCCCGCTCTTTGAATCCCAAAAATGCAGTCCCACTGGCACCTATATCCACTTACCCATCCATATCACAGAGTAACGGGAAGTAATAGTCTTCAAAACAGCTAATGTTGCATCAATTTCTTGCTCTTCGTGATCTCCTTTTCACCCTCTTTCTCTCTATATCTCTCTTTCCTTTTTCTCACTTTCTCTACCAATGACCACTAAATTTAAATCACAAATAATCCATGCTGTCCTTTCTCTACAAAACTATCCCTAAGCTGCATTTTATTGCTACGTTTATTCTAAGAAAGTGTTTCCGATATTTTATTGAGAAACAAAACTACCAAGGGATGGTCTCTTCAAGATTCTTATAGGATTTCATTATTCCTCATAGTAGCAGGCTGCACCTATCCCTATAAAAGGGAGAGAGACAGGGAGACAGGGAGAGAGGGAGGGGGTGAGTGAGACAGAAACAGACTTGGAGAGAGATCAGATTACTTGGGAGTTCCTCCCCCGTATAAAATATCCTGCGATGATCATCGATTATTTGGGGATTGTTGCTGATCGCACCTAGGAAGCAATATATAATATATATTGCCCCAGAGAGATATTATGCTGTCCCTAGGAAGAGAGAAAGTGAGATTCAGGATTTTGAAAGTGAGAACATGGGCAGAGAACTAGGAGAGTTAGAACTAGGAAAGCTGGAGGTGCAGTTTTTGTCTCCGTGGAGCGACCTTATTCATTATGCAAACTCATTTAACATCTACATTCGACTAAAGATAGCTATAATATCCTATGATATCTCATGAAATATGATCCCCGCCCCATTCACCAAGATCTAACCCTCTCCTCCCTCCTACAGCGTGCTTTCTCTAAGACTAACCCCCCTCCCTCCCACAGTATGCTTGCCCCCCCCCCCCTCTAGCCACCCTTGCTAACCCCCCTCCCTCCCACAGCGTGCTTGCCCCTTAACCCCCTCTAGCCACCCTAAGGCTAACCCCCCTCCCTCCCACAGCTTGCTTGCGTTGAGCCAAGGGGTGACCCTTTACGAGGACACAGGTTCCATGAGCAAAGATGAGCAAGCTAGTTTTGAGTGCTACAAGACAAGATCAATGAACTACAGATGCAACAATATTGAGGTAGGTACGCGTGTTTGTCTGATTACCCGTCATGACAATGTGTTGTGTAGTTTCCATCTAGTTTCCATCCAGTTTCCACATTTCCCAAATCATTTTCTGAAATGTACTTATTGTACGGTCTTTCGTCGCTGATTTTTATTATGGACATGGCGGTCTAGTTTTGAATACCAGACGATATATCGGTAGCAGATAATCACTAGTAAAAGTAGATTCCACATATAGCACGTCGGTGTGATTTAGTTGTTGACATGTTTTCTACATAACACAACACACCCCTGAATTGTGGAATGCAGCAGCTGTAGCTGAGTAGCATTGTACACATGTTCTGTCATCGGATGGAAGAAGTGAAACACACCGACACAAAGACACACATGTCACACATGTCACAAGCAGACAATCCCCCGGCTTTATCTCCCATGGTACTGTACTGTCACGTTTTTACTGTAAACGTGCCCCTTTCACTAGTCGGTATAACATTACACGGTAGGAGAGGTGATGTTATCCAGTTCAGACTGATAAGGTGGATTTGGGACTTTTGTATACCATAGAAGGTACCATGGTACTTTGCAGTGATACGTCATGTAGTTATCAGTGACGTCACTGATATCACTGCATTACATGACGTAGAATCAGAAAGACATCGCTGAAACATTTTTCGGCACAATACAGACTACTAGAAGGTTCGAGAACTTTGCACATACATAGTACCCACACCCATGCATATATCCAACTTGTCCTTTTCGACATCCCATAATATTCTCAACTTGTCACCGTTTGTCTCCTTGGTAATATGGTAGTTCTGGGCTGAACTTTTTCGACCGCTTTAAAGCGTTTGAGAAAGCGCTTTATAGCGCTATAAAGCGCTTTAAATCGGTACCGCTTTAAAGCGCACCGCTTTAAAGCGCTTTTAAGGGTACACCTGGCGTTTTTCATCATCGAGTGCCCAACCAAATGACTTCACCAGGGTTTAGGCCATACAAAATGGACCTCAAATATGCAATTTTAGCCCTAAAGTCGAATTCATATTTTTGCTACAGCCTATTTTCAAAGTGGCGTTTTTTCAATTTTTGTTGAAATTTTTAACCTCAGGACCACTTTTTTTGAGATAGAAACATTAAATTCTTGGAATTTGAAGAGAATATAAAGGTGAATAAGCCCAAAGAAGGATTTTTGAAATGGAGCTTATTTCTGGCCATGAGAACGGTTTACTTTTTTGCTTCTTTGACACGCTGGCTGAGAATGTTCCCATGCTTCATTAGAGATGAAAATCTGGAAATAGTTGCTCAAAACGATTATCTATGTGGCCTAAAAATTTTGGAACTTTCCCACCAAAGATGTGGTGTACAGAGCTTTTTTTGTGAAACCTGTCTTTTTGAAAAAGAGGGAAATTCCCTGTATCTCAAAAACGGATGATCGTAGAGACCTGGGACCAAGCTTAATCGATTCAGAAGGTCCGATTTTGGGGGGGTCTTCTGAGAGACATTTTGCTCCTACTCCAACCGTTTTTGCTGTAATTGCGAAAAACTAATTCTATGAAAAGGGGAAACAACTCTATTCCAGTAGCCTGCTTCGGGCTGATTTCCCCCTTACTTGCTGATACCTTTTTCGCAATTACAGCAAAAACGGTTGGAGTAGGAGCAAAATGTCTCTCAGAAGACCCCCCCAAAATCGGACCTTCTGAATCGATTAAGCTTGGTCCCAGGTCTCTACGATCATCCGTTTTTGAGATACAGGGAATTTCCCTCTTTTTCAAAAAGACAGGTTTCACAAAAAAAGCTCTGTACACCACATCTTTGGCGGGAAAGTTCCAAAATTTTTGGGCCACATAGATAATCGTTTTGAGCAACTATTTCCAGATTTTCATCTCTAATGAAGCATGGGAACATTCTCAGCCAGCGTGTCAAAGAAGCAAAAAAGTAAACCGTTCTCATGGCCAGAAATAAGCTCCATTTCAAAAATCCTTCTTTGGGCTTATTCACCTTTATATTCTCTTCAAATTCCAAGAATTTAATGTTTCTATCTCAAAAAAAGTGGTCCTGAGGTTAAAAATTTCAACAAAAATTGAAAAAACGCCACTTTGAAAATAGGCTGTAGCAAAAATATGAATTCGACTTTAGGGCTAAAATTGCATATTTGAGGTCCATTTTGTATGGCCTAAACCCTGGTGAAGTCATTTGGTTGGGCACTCGATGATGAAAAACGCCAGGTGTACCCTTAAAGCGCTAAAAGCGCTTTAAAGCGATTCTTGTAGTGATTTAAAGCGCTTTCGAAAGCGCTTTAAAGCGCTTTCGCAAGCGCTTTAAAGCGCTACCGCTATAAAGCGCTTTTTTTGTTCAAAATCCAAAAATAAAGCGCTTTAAAGCGCTTTAAAAGCGCTTTAAAAAGCGCTACAAAGCGCTTTCTCAAACGCTTTAAAGCGCTATAAAGCGCTTTATAGCGCTTTTAAAAGCGCTACAAAGCGCTTTAAAGCGCTTTATATAGCGCTATAAAGCGCTTTTTATAGCGCTTTAAAAAGCAGTTTCAAAAGTGCTATAAAAAGCGCTTTATAGCGCTATAAAAAGCGCTTTATAGCGCTTTTAGAAGCGCTTTCGAAAGCTTTCGAAAGCGCTATAAAGCGCTTTAAAGCGCTTTATATAGCGCTTTAAAAAGCAGTTTCAAAAGTGCTATAAAAAGCGCTTTATAGCGCTATAAAAAGCGCTTTATAGCGCTTTTAGAAGCGCTTTCGAAAGCGCTTTTTATAGCGCTTTATAGCGCTTTAAAAAGCGCTTTGTAGCGCTTTTTAAAGCGCTTTTTAAAATTGCTTTTTAGACCGCTTTCAAAAGTGCTTTAAAAAGCGCTTTAAAGCGCTACTGTACGATTTAAAGCGCTTTAAAGCGCTATAAAGCGCTATAAAGCGTTCTGAAAAGCGCTTTATAGCGCTTTTTAAAGCGCTTTTAAAGCGCTTTAAAGCGCTTTATTTTTGGATTTTGAACAAAAAAAGCGCTTTATAGCGGTAGCGCTTTAAAGCGCTTGCGAAAGCGCTTTAAAGCGCTTTCGAAAGCGCTTTAAATCACTACAAGAATCGCTTTAAAGCGCTTTTAGCACTTTAAAAGCGCTTTAAAGCGGTGCGCTTTAAAGCGGTACCGCTTTAAAGCGCTTTATAGCGCTATAAAGCGCTTTCTCAAACGCTTTAAAGCGCTTTAAAGCGGTCGAAAATGTTCAGCCCAGAACTAACATATTACCGTCTCCTTCATTGCAACACCCGTTCTTAACCAGGATATAAGGAGAAATTAATCTTATCCATTTTACCATTCCAAGAAAACCTCGAGCTACTGGGTGTCTGATTTCATCAAAACTCGTCTGAAACGGCTAATCCCCTAATAATTTCCCTTCTGACAGGTATGCCGAAAGAGGATCAGAGGTCTCGATAGGTTGTGTACTCGGTGGCGAATGAGGAAAGCAGTCAAACAGGAGGTATGTTGCAAATGAACTTGTGTTATGAACTGGGTGGTGGTATAGAGCCTGCTGTTTTAATGAACTCGTCTCTCTCTCTCTCTCTCTCTACATTTCTCTCTCTCGGTCTCTCTCTCGGTCTCTCTCTCGGTCTCTCGGTCTCTCTCTGTCTCTCTCTCTCTCTCTCTCTCGCTCTCTCTCTCTCTCTCTCGCTCTCTCTCTCTCTCTCTCTCTCTCTCTATCTCTCTCTCTCCCTCTCTCTCTCTCTCTCTCTCTCCTCTCTCTCTATCTCTCTCTCCTCTCTCTCTCTCTCTCTCTCTCTCTCTCTCTCTCTCTCTCTTTCTCTCTCTCTTTCTCTTTCTCTCTTTCTATCTCTTCTAAAATCAAACAGCAGGCTCTAGTCCCGCCCAACACATGTGAGCTGCTGTGAGAATGCATGTGTGACATGATATTGTGTGATGTGAAAATAAAGCCCCCCTATAATGCAAGTGCTTCATACAAAACTCCACATTATATCAAGAGAGTGTTCTTGCCTTGAGCGTCCAATAAAACGGTGTGAGTTACTCTTGCCCTATACTACCAGTCCTCGCCCTACCATTCCTATAGCATGTTGTGAGGTTGGATCTACAGGGTGGAAGTGCTGCTGTGCATGTGACTTGTGAAGGACTGTGTGTGAATCCTTCAAGACATTCCAATCCATATCTAGCCAAACCTTCATATAACATGCTTACAGCATTAACTTAGTTTTATTGAAAACGATAGTCTTTATAGCTTGTTCTATCGGTTACTTGTAATCTCAGGGAGCTCTGTAAGAGTCTTTGATCCCGCATTCTCTCCCTTCTCCCCTACAGCGTCATAAGTTTATGTTTTAACAAGGCGCCTTCATAACATGATGAAGGGTGTGTCAATATGTTATTAGGGGTACCTCTAGGAGCCCGGGGCTAGCTACATGCCTGATAATGATATAGCTAACTCAGTATGATCCATATCTTTGACTCCAAATCTGATCTAAGTCGACTGCTCATAGTGACAGATATATTCGTGAGAGCCCCTTCCCGGGTCCATTTTCAAAGTTGGCCCAATGACACAAACTCTCCGTACAATATCGCACCCTCTTCTGAGTCAGAGAAAGAGGGAGAGGGAGAAAGAGAAAGGGAGAGAGAGAGAAAGAGGGAGACAGTAGAGAGATAGAGAGATATCTGCAGAGCGGGTGCTCCTTAGCCGTAGGATTATGGGAGTCAAGATTCCACCATTGATCCTCCTCTAACTTCCATGATGCGTTTTAGAGAGAGTGAGTCTCTGCAGTAATGGCTCAGTAATAGGGTTAGCTGATTGGTTACTATGGTAACCCATTTCGCAGACAGGTTAAAATCCACACCCCTAAAGTTTGTGGGAGAGAGAGAAAGAGAGGGAAAGGGGCACCTTAAAGTCATTCGCCAACACTCTCAAAATCACTGAGGCCTTGTGTTTTCTGCACTCTTGAAACACAGACGCACTTTTTAATAAGTTCCGTGTCGTGCAGGAACCGACCACAAAACAGCTCCCACAGACTCAAAGCAATGTAAATGAACTTGTTTAAAATGAGAGAGAACACTCTCTCTCACGCCTCCTTTAGTCCTTCATTTCCTTAACACATTAAGAGGCTAGATTGTGTCAACCACAAACTGCATTTAGAAACTTTACAGTTCATGAAGGACCCCCAGGGCTTGAATTGGGCTGGCATTATACTCCAAAATATTGGATGTTATTCTAGTTTGCTCCCTTAGTAGACCAAAATAAACCGAAGATAGCAAGCTGCAGAAAGACGCTAAATTTTCCTCCGGTGGCCACTCCTGTCTACCTAATTAGACTGAGAAATCGTCTGTAGCTTCTGAATCTAATAGTGAATAGTCTCGTTTTTATGTTTATGAGACTGATTCCTCTCACGACTCGTTATACGTCAAACATCTTTCAACGACAATCTTCTTTTTCTTATTAACACATTCTACTCGAATTTATTTCCCCGCCTCCTTTTCTCACACGTTGTTGATACAAAATGTCAGCAAGCTAGGAGTCCCATCATCAATATATCCCAGACATACTATACCAGTCTCATCATTCCGAGTTACGTGACATATCCAAAACTCTCTCAAGCTGCCAATCCAATAATAGATTAGTTAGAATAGTCTCCCATTGTGGTGGTAGTAGATATTATAATAGTAGTCTAGTAATATATTTAATCATATTACGGATCCTTTATACTACAAAGTGCTTGATAGCAGTTGACACGCATAGCATATATCCATCAATCTTTCAGTTCTCTCATTCTCTATTCCTACCATTCTCCCAGTGGGAGACTCCCACCCCTCTCTCCACAACCAATCTTTGTAATAGAAATATCTGGCCAGCACGATGGATTTATCATAATATCATGCACTATACTAATAAAGTACTAATATTGTTGCATGATATACCATAGAACGATCTATCCTAGAGGTAGAGACATATTATAATATCACGTGAAAGCTGCTAACTATAACACCCAGCAGGTCGGAGGTGCCTGCCGGCACCTAAATATAATGAACTCTAAACTAGTATAATATTACAAATACTGTTATATGGCATGATGTAGAAATAATACGGCTCTACCAAAATAAAATATAAATAGTTACTACGGAAACATACTAACTATCGAGATTCTATTTACGAACTTACCGCGTCGATCTGGGGCCAGTCTAAATCTATCTACTGGGCCTCAAGCTATGCTATGATCCTAAATAATTATTATGATTTTACGGTATAATGAAGAATCAGTGGAGTCCGTCCGCGTCCCTGCCTTGTATGTGTGTACAGAGAACTGCGAACTATATCGAGGGCTCAAAACTATCAGCAAACTGCAGTACAAAACTATTATACTCTACCCAGTTTGGATATCCATGGATTTATGTGTGGATGTGTGTGCTGGGAGAGTGTGTGGAACATCAATTGTGAGATGTGATCCAGTGAAATATTGAAAGCTGCGGATTCTCTAGCCGGAAGTGTGGTGCGTGCAATCAGACCCCTAGATGTGTTACCCTACTAGTACAAACACATATGTCCACTCATCAGGCACAGGAACGAATTAACGCCATTCACATTGCCGCCGGAATCGATGTAAGTTAATAAAACCCCAAATCACACAGATTGATTAAACTGTGTTGTTTAGAGAAACTGATCTAAGTTATCGATGTGCTGTCCGTGTACCCGATCATTTTTATTCTGTGATAAATATATTGGAACATCACATGCTACCTCGATTCCAATGTACACAGATACCAGTACCGCAAAAGAAGAAGGTCAGGAGAAAGCCGCACAAAGGAAGCAAGGCCGCTAAAAAGAAGGACTTGACAAAGGAAGAAAAGGAGAAGATCGCGGAAAAAGAAAAGAAGAAGCTCGCAGAAAAGGAAAAGATTTCAGAGAAGGAAAAGGAAAATGAGGAGATTGAGGACCTACTGCCCAGTATTGATGAAGAAAAGGAGGTAGATGATGTAGATGAGGTGGAAGAGGAATTTGATGAGGACGAGTGGACAGAGGTGGTGGAAGAGGCTATCAGTATCGATGTGAGTCATGGAACCTGATGGATCTTGGTGACCCGGAGATCTATACCTACTTGTGATTCTCATACTGATTAATAATTGTACTGGTTTCACGTCCCAATTGGTGGGACATAAAATCAGTAATTTCTTGCCTGCTTTTCGTTTAATATAGATCGTCCATGGACAATACATGATTCTGTCTATTTGTTACCAAGTTCTGCAGTGTTAACTATTCTCCGTGAGCCCTGATTGCTCTCCCCCAGTGTTGCTAATTTCCATGTCAACAGGTTGATTACTTGTTCTCACGGCTGTTGATTCCCAGCTTCCCCCGTAGTTTCCAATTAACACCACTCATCCATTCACCACCTTGTCTCATATCACCACTAGATCTCATGTCACCACAAGTCAAGTTGTATGATCTTTCTTTTTACTTTTCTCTTCTTCTGAACATCGGATGGTTTTTACTTTTTACTGATATGAAAAAAGGGCGGCAATTATCTTTTTCGCAGTCTGAAAAAGAATATCCGTGTTCGTGAATGGTGCACGTCAAGAGAGACGCGGCAAGTTTTTGGGAAACACATCGCATGGAAACTGTCTGGTGGCGCCGACCCGATCACGGTCGCTTGTCAAAACGATGTCTGGCAGCGTCAGACAGATGGGAATGAAAGAACAGTTCTTATAAAACTAATATGGGATCACGGAAAGAAGTCTATAATATAGGAGCTTCTTGGTTTACCACTGGATCTGCTGGAATGCTATTGTGATGACAGCCCTACAACTGAGGTCCCAGATGTTTCGCCTACTGACATGATAAGCAGACACAGCGGGGTAAAATCTAGCTTAGTTCACAGCTTCCATCTTTACTTTTCTAAACCCATATCTCTTGTTTCACCATGTTATCACAATTCTGAATTCACTGCTCATACTCATGTTCCTTGAACATTTAAATTCAATTTCTTGTTCGTCTGATTCCGATTTAATTATTCTTTTCATTGATTTTGATTGTCAACACTTGATTCTATATATTACCAGCAACACCCACCCACCCATTCCTAACTCTCATCCCCTTCAGGAAACATACGACCCCTACAATAGTGCTGTTCTTGATGACCCTGGAAATGGAACCTATCTGCAGACGGCTAACCCGTACTTTATTCAAGAGCTGAAGAATATAACTATCACTGAGGGCGAAACTCTGGTTCTCAACTGTGTAGCTTATGGTAGGTACTTAGAATTAGTAAACGTAGAATCTAAATTGGTAGCTATCTAAAATTACTAGATAGGGAAAATCAGGGTCTTATTTATTTGTTGACTTCTCACAAAACACGAAGCTTGATGTTTTGGCGTCAAGTAGGAGGGGTATGAGTTGTTCAGGGGGAGATGTTGACAGGCTGGTATACCAGGTTTTTCCTAATTCCTGAACTTTCGCTTGAAGAGTAGAAATCACTTCTCATGAAAAAAGTAACACAATTGGCTATTGTTGCTGTAGAAAGTCACATACACAGGAGAAGGGCTATTGAAAGTTAGGAACTGGCCTTTAGCCAACTTACAGCTTTTATGAGAACACTTTTTATTCTTTTTTACTTTTAGGTCTCTCTCTATCTTTCTTTAGGTCTCTCTCTAGTATCTCTCTTCCGTCTCCACAATTGTGCAAAAGAGTAGCAAACGGATCGACCACCACCGCGTCTGCAACATTCCGTTCTTTCTGTGTCCCGGCCACACGACTAAACCTTGAATTGACATGCTGCAGAGACGTTTGTCCCACCCCTCTCACTCGACAAGTTAGCGTGCGATTAGAGTCACGAAGCCAGACAAACAGAGCTCGAGCGTGGTCCATTATATATTCTTGGCGTACTCATGGCACGGTCTAAAATTGCAGACTGACATCCTTGGGAGGTGAATAGGAAAACATATTATGCAGGGTAGCTTATGCACGAATAAGCGCTGTAAAGAGAGAAATAGGGACAGATTACAGCTCGAGGTCCTTCAGCTATGATATTTAGTATGTCTTAAGCAAGCCAAGGTTCAGAAAATTCCAAACTTGAAGGTCCACATGTTGAGTATGGTTTGAAGGGGCGGGTTCACTTTTTACAACTCTGTGTGAATGGTGTGGAAGTTATTTATGCGGGAATTATATTCATGTGTGCGGCTAGAGGTTCCTTAGTTTCCCCCTTGCTAATCAAATTTCAAGTTTACTCATGCGTGTGCCACTGTGTGTCTATAGGAATCGTTCTCACGCCGCGGGGAAGCCTGCCTTTAGTTAGTGAGTCAGAGTGGAGATGAGGGGATAAATCCCGATATATAATCTGGGTCTTCTCTTGATATTATAAACCCTTTCAAGAACAAAACAACTTTGTGCGTGTAACGGGATCTAAGTCTGGGATATTATAGTTCGTCTCACATTGGAGTGAGATTTATTCAGTATCCCATAGAATTCTATCCATGATACGGATACCATACTCCTAATAACAACTGAATTACACACCCCACTCTTTTTCAGGAAAGCCGCCTCCCCGAGTTGCTATTTCAACTCTTCGACTCTACCAGAAACTCCGATATTTTAACAGGTAACGGCTCCCCCTCCCAGTATTAAAGAACTACTATTATTAGTAGTGAGATAGTTATTTGGGGTGATCTAATAATGAATGTTCATCACTTCGTTTCGGCAATCATTTCTTTATCATGTTCTTGGTATCACATGAAACTTATAAATATGGGCCTTACCTAAGAAAATTCCGGCAATGGAAGCTAGTCTGGACTGATTCCAATCATATATCTGGCCAATCATATAACTGGCCAATCATATAACTGGCCTTTGTGATTTAATTTTACTTTTCCAACCTGCAAAGGCATAAAATATCACGAACGTGGAACAGATATCATATGCATTATGATAGTCATATCATTTCCCTGTAACAAAATTACAAGCGAGAATTAGGTAGCTTCTTTTGCAGATCATGATGTTCTCTCGATCTATCTCTCTTTCTCTCTATCTCTCTCTCTCTCACCCTTGATCAGTAGAACTGGAATCATGAATCACGTTTAATTACACACACTCTCCCACGCCCGAGCTCACTAATCTCCCAATGTATGTGTCTTCACAAGCACTGTATCCTTTACAAGTCTTACCGAGATCACACTTCACAGTCCCACTAGCTTGATAGTTTCTAAAAGAAAATTATAAAAATTATCACCCACTTTATGTCTACATGATTCTCACACGTATCTCTCCCGTACTGCAGGAACAGGAATGTGAATGAAGATGAAATGGGGTACAGGGATATCACATCAGAGTTCAAGATCTATGCAGTGACGGAACGGAATAGTGGCATGTACCGGTACGTGATATATCTGACCTCCCCCCTGCAGCACCAATCTGCCATCCCCCTCCCCCAATTCCCAGTCCACAGCCCCAATCCTCCCCCAGTTCCCAGTACATCAGCCCCAACTGCCCCTGCTGCCAGTCTCCCATCCACAGACCCAGTTATATTTTGATTTGCTCACTAGTCCCCAGCTCCTTACCGATTGTACCTTCCCCCCAACCTGTTGGCCTTATGGGACAGTTGCATAGGACGTAGGTTGTATGTGACTTCTGTGTCTATAAAATCTGCAGGATGGAATTCATGAATTTTTCTAGAAAATAAATTCTAGAATTGTTCTTGAGTATCTATGGAATGTAGTACTTAGAACTGTAGAAAGGGGTGTGTTCTCTGCTTTTTCTTCGGTAGTGTGATGACAAACAGGTAGAGACAACATGACTCTACCAGGCACAGAGTGGGAGATTGTTATAATCGATCTAATAATTTCAGTAGCTGTACTTGGAAAGTAGGTTATCCCTCAGCTCTTAGCCCATCCCGTAAGCCCATCTGTCTCTCTGTCATTCTAACATGTTCGTCACATAATCTTGATAAGTAGAGCCCTAATTTTCACATATTTTAGTGCAGCTGCATATATTAACCTAAATTCGTTCACCTTCTCGCTGGCCCTATTTTCTCCCTCCATGTCTCTCCCTCTCTTCTCCTCCTTCCTTTCTCTCTCTCTCCATGTACATGTCTCTCTCTTTTCCAACTGACACTAGTCACATGTCGGGTTCTGCTGGATACCTCACGCCCCATAAACTAGGACACAAACATTAATTTGCTCAAACAAATGTAGTAACTTCAGTATAACAAAAGTAAATTCTCCACTCACATTACATACATCAAAAAAAGGGTTAAAATCTTCAAATAAAGTTCTGTTTACACACAATAAAGGGTGTCCCAAAATAGTTGGACATAATATATCTAAAAACACTCGGTTGGCCACCTACAGTTCCTGGACCCCTTCTAACGCAGAAGTTGGTCTGGCCGGTGATGATAGTCCCATGGCAATTGAATCCACGGAAGTTCTAGGATTACTCAGAACGGATAATCGTGGCGACGTCATCGTCGTCATCTTCTGCTGTTTAGTAGTTGTCCCTGACACAGACAAACCAACTGACCGCCGTCTGGCTCGGACTCTCAGAACTCTGCTAAGGAGGAACTCCCTGAATTTCTTGTTGGTTACAGTGTAGATGACAGGGTTTAGGGTGATGTTGAGGGCGAGCATCTCTATCTGAAGGAGCTTCATCCAGGGTTCTGGGTTTTGGAGGAAGGCTTTGATGATGAAGGGGAGCCAGGAGATGATGAAGGTCCAACAAATCACTGATATCGTTATTACAGCGGCCCTGGAGGAGAGAGGGGGTTTTAGCATTATAGCGGTTGTGTGGCCATCAGTTTATTTATTGAAAGGGTATGTATCATGACGTGTACACATTTCTACGGTATGTCCCACGTCTAGGAAACTATATGGTCCATGTCTATTGAACCACATGTGTGGGGTGGGCGAATCACTATAATGGGGTGTGTGCGTGGTAGTTGAGATTTGAAGAAGAGCTGTCAAAGAATCATTCCAAGTGTACTATATAGTAAAGTGTCGGTAGTTCATTCACAGTTATCTCTGTCAGATAAAAGTTATATTCGGGGTACCAACCCATGGCTTCATTATTAACGTTAGTCCAGCGGAGACCCGGTCACATTACCGTTGAAAATTTATAGTGGGGTTTCGCAGCCAAAAGGCGAAAGAGAGGGGTATCAGGCTACCAATAGTGTGGGTTTTTATCTTGTCAGATGGAAATGTAAAAGTGCATATAGATCTCAAATGTCTCCATTCATGAATCCTATGCTAACTAAAATTCACGAAAGTTCCCTTTCTCCCTTACAAAAGCTTTCAACACTGTCTATTAAAGCATATTACATTGAGGTAAAACCTACGTCACCGCGGGTGAATTAACACTAGTAAGATAAGATCATACTGAGATCAAGTTTCTAAAGTAACTGGAACTATTTACTGGATTAAAACTCATTTTAGAACTATGTAACGCAGAAAAAGATTAACTGATCTATATTTTACACTTACATGGATAAATCAGTCTTGAGTCGTTGCTGACTAGCCACAGCCACATACAGTAGGAACACATTGCATACCACTACCACCATCAGAGGTATCCCCACCAGAATGCTAGTACCGGTCATAAACAGTGCGGGATATTCGTACTGGGTGCTGCTTAGACAGGACAGAGAGGCTGAGTCGTAACAAGCACAGGATCCAAGAGATATCCAGACGGTGGGGGAGAGGATGGAGATAAACCAGATTCCACCCAGTATCATGTACACGTGCCTAGAGAGAGAGAGGGGGGGGTTTACACGTGCCTAGAAAGAAAGTTAGATTGCTCATGTGCTAAGAGGGATTTGTTGTGAAAGGAGGGGTGATGGAGCATGTCTAGAATGATATGCATAGCTGGGGTCGGGATCTTTTTAATGATTGTAGACATAAAACACTAATCCTACCTTCTCCTCACATGTCCCCTATTAAAAGGTCTCTTGACGAGGTAGATCCGATACAGTGATATGGCCATTAACAGCCATATCTCCGCCACGCTCGGTGTAGCGGTGAAGAAGGCATTTGCAAAACACAGCGTCTCCCCTAACACCCACTTTCCCAAATATTAGGGTGAGTGTGTTGGGAACGTAGAAAATAATGGCAATCAGTATGTCAGCAATTGCAAGATTCTCCAGGAACGTTATGCTAGTCCGATCGGTTACTATGGCAACATTATACACACGAACTCCGTAGATCACGATGCCATTTCCCACGACTGTTATGACGATAATTAGCACGTTTAATAGGATGAGGAGGTAGAAGACGGCTGGGGTGAAACCCTCGAATGTGTCCTCGAGGGGTAGATCTGCCGTGAAGTTGGGACAAGGACAGACATCAGTGTTCATAATCTGGAAAACAAAACATATAGCGGGAAATGTTTCAGTAAAATACTAGATCTTGTTTAGCTGAGTGAGTGTCTCTGTCCCTATGTCAACAATCCAAACAAGGGAGAGAAGAGAGAGAGAGAGAGAGAGAGAGAGAGAGAGAGAGAGAGAGAGAGAGAGAGAGAGAGAGAGAGAGAGAGAGAGAGAGAGAGAGAGAGAGAGAGAGAGAGAGAGAGATGATGGGAGTTCAAAGATTGAGCTAGTGTGTAACAAGAGAGTAGGTAAATTGTAAACAACACAACCTTACGTATAGTCGAAACAGAACGATCACATATGGCACAAATTATCAACAATATAAATTGTGAGAAAATACTAAGCCGGTGTTGGAAAAGTGTACTCAGTACAGCTGTATATTGAGATTGAGAGGGAATATATGCTAAATGAAAGCACCAAATATAAGAGCCCCCCACTGCATGTTGCGTGCTAAGTACCCCACCCTTGAAATAGCCGGAAGAGAGAAGGGGCACTGACACGGCCCATAAATTTGAAACAATGCTCCATATAATGAACATACAGTATGAGCTGAGAGGCTGCTAGGCCCTGATATGCTTCAACTACTCATGCATGTGGAAAAGGCGAGTTACGCTTATACAAACATAGAATTGTGTGTGAATTGATGTTACTTCCACATAGAATCTGTCAGGCCAATTCTCTGACGGCATAGTATCCAAACCACTTCGAATCAATAGAAACAAAACAAACGGTCCGCCGCGGCATTATACTCTAAAGTCAAAATATCAATAAGCAGGATCAAAGGTCAAAATAAAAACAAGCACAATCTAAATTTCCCCCTTTGTTGTCCAAACAATCAATGGGCCAATAAATAGAGAGGGCAATATCACAACTACTGACAATAGGGCCATGAAGAGAATTGAGCTGCAGGAGACTGGAGAGAGATGAGACAAAGAGAGATAGATAGAGATAGAGAGATAGTGCCAGGAAATAGCTCGCTCTTTCTTGCACCGATTTCTAATTGAGAGAGATCAAGCAAAATTATGAAGGAGAAGAAGAGGCGGAGGAAGAAGAATGACACTGAGGGATTAAAGGAGAAATAGAGATAGAAAGAGAGGGATGAGAGAGAGGGGAAGAAAGAGAGAGAGAGAGAGAGAGAGAGAGAGGGAGGGAGGGAGGGAGAGAGAGAGATGATGGAGCGATGAGAGTGTCCATCAGGAAGTGCGAAACTTTGAAAGGGCTAAGCAATTATTACCCCACAAAGTACACTCCTCTCCTCCTTCTCTCTCTCTCCATCTCTCTCCATCTCTCTTCTCCTCCCTACCTCTCTCTCCCATTTTGCCGCATAATATTTTCTCAACCAACAAGGGGGGCGGGGCTTTTAGCGGTCAAGTGCTGGGGAAACAAGGAAGCTTAGCCGGACTCATTCAAATTCCCACCTCTTTCTCTCTCTCTCTCTCTCTCTCTCTCTCTCTCTCTCTCTCTCTCTCTCTCTCTCTCTCTCTCTCCCACCCCCTCTCTCTCTCTCTCCCACCCCTATCCCTCTCTCTCCCACCCCTCTCTCTCTCTCTCTCTCTCTCTCTCTCTCTCTCTCTCTCTCTCTCTCTCTCTCTCTCTCTCTCTCTCTCTCTCTCTCTCTTCACTATTTTTCTCTTTCTTTCCTCCCACTATTTCCCCACTCTCAACTCCCAGGCAAATGCAATTTACCGTGACATAAAGCAAGTCACTGAAAGCCTGTGTAAAAGAGGTTGTGCAACGACACAGAAATTGAGCTATCTATATCCCTGTCTCCCTCTCTCCTTTCCCTCTCTCCCTTCTATCCATGTTTTTAGTTTTCCCTGATCACAACTATCAACTGTTCAGTACACAGTCACAGTGCAGCTGTATAGTTCACATCCTTCAGCTGCATGACACAGAGTAAACCTCTCACTCACAACTGCACAACTGTAACCTAGAGTTTCTCTCTCTGCAGCTCGTTCAGCTAGACCGACTTCACATCACATGATATGTTCAATGCGCCAATTCTTTGGTTGAGTTGCATTGCCATTTTACAACCACAAGATTGGTTTGTCGCATGAAAGAGTCCGAACAAGTCAATGGCTGAGTCATCATGTGAGTATCATCGAACTGCAGTTACGTTTTTCCTCGGCATTACTTGGATGATCATCATTATTCCTTGGCACACACAACAATTAGCATCATTCAATAGAAACTACAAAAGAAAGTTGGTGGTATCCTCGTATCCTGGTATTTACAGTTCACCATCCATTACGTAACTTGGAGGGGGACGTGTGGTGATGTCACCACTCCTTTTTACCAAATTAATTACCCTCTCCATCCGTCTTGACCCCCCCTCCCAAGTCTGCATCTTTTGTATGCCGCATGTCTGCCCCACTCTCTGCAGTCCCCTCTAGCCATTATTAACCCTTTGAGACCGATAGGGTCACTGGTGACCCCACAGAAACAAAGTTCGTAGAGACGAGTTTTTTGGTTCTGCTTTCAAGTAGGCTTGTTAGGAGTGTCTCCAGCAATTTTCAGATATTTCTGTCGATGGCGCCACTATCGGTCCCAAAGGGTTATACGGGACCCACACTTGACTCAAGCCTTCTTCCTTTTCACCTGCATCCTACAGAAGGTGAAGCCTCAGAATCTAGAATTCAAGGCTTTAACTTCTACAGGAGATTAACCTATAGCTCTGTCAACATGTACAATGTGACATTGGAATGCATTGTGCGCAACTGCAGGTAGAGAAGTCATAGAAAACACATTTCTTTGGAAAAACGAAATCAGTATTTCACAAAAGCACACAATAGATTTAGTTTGCTCTAGGATTCCATGGATTCCTCGGAAATTGAGA
The DNA here is from genome assembly GCA_020137815.1 of Hormiphora californensis. Lineage (NCBI taxonomy): Eukaryota > Metazoa > Ctenophora > Tentaculata > Cydippida > Pleurobrachiidae > Hormiphora > Hormiphora californensis. Next base: position 6,617,836 of record CM035354.1, read on the forward strand.
AGTCTGGAGGAAAGAATAATGTTGGAGGAGAGGGAGTTGTTGTAGGATTGATATCTCCAATATGGGGAGACAGCGTCGGGGTAGGTGGGGGTGTCAGTTCCATAGGAGTAGATGTTGCCTGGGGGTGCTCCAAAAAACCAGGATAGAGATGTGGGAACTCAAAACTGGGCTGGGTGCCAGGAATGTCATCAAATGTAGGAGTTAGAGGGTGGGATATACTGTGCTGGTGCTCACAGCATGACAAATCCAAAGAGGCGGTTGGTGGAATTACAGAGCAGAAAGGTTCTGCAAACGAGTCCCAGGTAGGAGTGAGGGGACAAGTAATAGAGAGTTGATGGATGTTTGATTGGGACATGATGTGATGGGAGGTTGTGCTGTTACTTGTGAGTGATTACTAATTGCCATTTATAGTCAGTCCCTGCATAATTCCCCACACCCCAATTAGCAACTTCATCTCAATTCTCAAATACCTGACATGGATATTGGAATTCCATTTGATTGGAATTTGCGTGTAGGGTCACATGTCACGGTAATGGGTCACCTTCCCATTATGTACCATGCTAACTACAAAAACTTCTCACAGCTCGCATTCCCACAAGAACGTCTCACGTATCACGTATCCCATCCCCTAGTCCTTCTCACTTATCCCAAAGTGAGCTGATCGCTCAAATCCGATCCTAAACTTGAACTGAACTGCTCCTTTGCAAATATCCACTCTTTAGCATAGACTGCGGGGCGGAGTGCAATTGGCTAAGGATCAAGAGCTTTAGTGGCCGTGCCCTAATAATAATTTCTAACGATCCCCACAAACATGTCTCTCCCCCTCCCCGCACTAATTTTGCCTCCCTTCCCCCTGCAATAAACATCTTAACTAAATCCTAAAATTGATGAATGGCTCCTCAACCCCAAACCTTGTTTTTGCCCAGTGTCCCTAATCGTATTCCCTAAATAACCCTGAACCCTCCCTCCCTTCAGATGTGCAGCCGCCAACCCCAACGGTTACATAATATCTGATGCGTACGTGACAGTTAAACCCAACCCGTGTCTGCGTACCACGTGTCTTGGCAACAAGATCTGTGTCAATAATGACGATGAGGCGGTTTGTACCTGCCCCAGCCCTGAGGACTGCGATTCCGAGATGGCGGACCCTGTTTGTGGGAGTGATTGTGTCACTTACATGGACCACTGTCATTTGAAGGTAGGGGAGCGGATCATGGGTTGTAACAGTAGTAGGGTGGTCGAGCAGATTTATTGTCGATGATCGAGCTAAAGTGGTTATGGGGTTATTAGTGTGGTTATAGGACGTAGGGCGGGTCAATGTGGTAGTGGTGATCATTTATGATTGTTGTCACTTGTCAGAATAACCACAAATATGTAACCATGGTAACTAACTTCTCCCCTGTTGCAGGTGGCAGCGTGTAAAAGTGGTAGGAATATCACTGTTGCTCATACTGGCTGGTGTCCCAAGTTCCAGAGCCCTTCTGTCAGCATTCACCGTAATGACGTGAGTCGAAATTATCATTATACAGAGTAACAATTCCACTCTGATTACTAACATAAAACCTTGCTGAACCTCGCTAAACCTCACAAAACCTCACCATTATATTAGCCTGTAGTTTGTACCCCTAGGCACTTGATCACACACAATCTCCCCTAACAGATAAAGGTTCAGTCGGGTTCTACCCTGCGCCTCACGTGTGGAGCAACTGGGACCCCTAAACCGGAAGTTATGTGGTACAGGGATAGCCCTAACAGTGAGTCTAGTGGAGGGTAGTTGCCAGTTGGGCTATTGGGGGTGCAGTACTAAAGGGGTTGTAGTTGGGGTTTGCACTGTTAAAGTTCCAAGAATCCCAATCTCTCGCATTATTATTGAGAACAAATCACATACTTTTGTCCTGTAGATCTTTGTCCTACCCTAGTAGAGCGGCACAAGATCGGCACGGCGCTACCGACAAACAAATCTTTGATGGTAATTTATAAGTTCAATTCTCTACATTCCGATTCTACTTCTCTCCCTTCCTTAATCCGTGCTATACTAAAGGCTTTAGTAAAGCTTTGTTCACTATCACTGAGAGAGTTAGTCTGTCAATTTGTACTTGTAACTGACAGGTGCTAACATATCCTATTCATCCGGCTATTCAATGGACAAATAACTCAATTATCATTCACAGAGCAAGTTCAGGAACTCGCTCCGATAGCTGAGAGCACAAAAGGGACTCCTAATCCTAAACCTGATACACATATAAAGCGGGGGAGGGGTAAGGGGGTGTTTAGTTTCAGCAGTTTTACAATTAATGTAAAGGAGGGTTAGAACAACCAGGAACTAATCAGCTCCATCCTTGATCCTACAGGGAGGGGAGAAAAGAAACAGTTCATAACCTCTAACGATGTCTTGGAGATACCGATGGTTGATATGGACGTTAGCGGAGACTACACTTGTGTCGCATCTAGTTGCCAGGCAGCAGCTGATAAAATATCTGTTCGATCAGCGGTAAGTTCAACAACTTGTAAGGAGCAGTAATGCCCATATATGGTGTTGTGTGTCACGTGATGCCCAAATATGGATATTACTGTACGATCTGCGGTAAGTTCAATAACTTGTTGTTTTCAGACTCTCTCGTTCTACTTGCTAGTTTTTTATTCTGTGATTGGGTGATTCAGACTGCCTCAAACCATTTGTAAACCATTTCACCCCCCCCCCAGAAAATCAATGTCGATGTGATTGACGTACAGAGCTCAGGCAGGAAGGTATGTCACGTGTTTGGGGATCCCCACGTGACTACATTTGATGGAACATTGTACAGCTTTGTGGGTGACTGCGACTACGTCCTTGCTATGGATTGCAGTAAGCGGCCTACCTGGTTTGTGTATGGTAGGGTGAGGAGCTGTGGTCAGGAGTCCAGTTGTCTGCAGAGTATTACTGTTATCAAGGGGAGCAGTATTTTACAGGTGGGTGCCCCATAATTCATAATTCATGCTGTAATTAAATTGTAATATTCTGTGACCTGTTTTTATCTGATGGTATATATTGGTAATGAAATTACCCCTCTGTTATTATTGCTCATGGATGCAATAAAAGGGGTGACTTCGTAACCAATGGTATATAATTCGTTTCAGTATTTCTTACAAATATTACAGACCGCTGGCAACCCACATGACACTCCTAACCAAACTTAATCCCTCAGTTTAACCAAGGATGGGCTATTAACAGTGGAGGAAGCAGAGAGATTGTAGCACCCGGTGGTCAGATTGATGTTGGAGATATTAACATCGCATACGATCAGGACGGTCTAATTTACACGTGAGTCCTGTTAGGCCAATGCTCTGACCGCGGTTCTCGCGCCAGAATAGAGCCAGGCCAATGTTTTGACCGCGTGAGTTCAAGGATTTTTGTAGCAATGTGAAAACAATTTCGATCATGCTTCTCCCACGCATAGCCACCTTGTTCTTGGCTCACTTAACTCTTGGTAATAACATCGGCAGACAGTCGGTCTAGAAGTAAACAATGCTTTATTGAAAAACTCACCTAATAAATAGATATTGTAAATAGTGTTTTTAATAAGTTTGCATCTCGTTATTTCCCGACATGAAGGCCACTAAGGAACATTGCTCTTCTTCTTCTATATATTAGAATATGAAACAAGACCCGATTATAAGTCCGGGCGGTAGGCCATGAAAGTCCCGTATAGCAAAACAAAGCTGCTGCACGTGAGAGTTTGCGTGGGATATTAATCTGAATATTCCGAATGACTATAGAAACGGTCCTTTTCTCATGCAGAATGGGCTGAATAACTAGGGAATCAGGGATACTGTCACCCTATAACGCAACTCAGGCTGATTCCACCTAATCCTAGACTTAGTGCCAACCCGATTCCCCGATTCCCCAGTTTTATCACAATAATAGATCACATACACTGATTATCTGTTTACTAGGGACCCCATTTCTAACCTATACTCTCATATCCCAGGATAACTCTAGGTGACACTGGCATCAAGGTAACATGGGACGGGTACAGCAGCGCCACAGTTATAGCAGATTCTCCACTTGACTCCTGTGGATTATGTGGCAGTTACGATAGGAACAGGGATAATGACGTCACAAAGGCCTGGTTCGCGGGGTACTACAACAATGTGGTTGTTAAAAAGGGAACGTTCAGTGAGCTGGTTGGAAGTTGGAAACTCGACCCATACAGGAAGCAGGTACGTGGTTCTGTGACTCAGAGTGTAAAGAAAAGTTATTAGGGTACGACCAATTCAAGTGTGATTCTAGCCTCCTCTTGCTTTACCTCTTCTTTTCTGTAAATCACCTTTGTCAACCAATCATCATTAAAAACTCCATCTGAACCGAATTGCTCCCCTAACACCCCTACAGACTATATTCTTCCTGCAGTGCCCCAAGACAGTGGCTGAGGAGGGAGCCCCGTATACCGATACCTGTGCCACTCAGACCCTTCACGATATTGTCGAGGAGGAGTGCAGGACGGTATTGGCCGGGGAGATCTTCTCTCATTGTATCCAGAATGATGAGCAGTTAGAGTTCTACACCCGTGCATGTATTAGGTGGGTGTTAGTTAGAGTTTCTGTACTAGAACATGTATTAGGTAGGTGTCAGTCAGAGTTTCTGTACTATAGTTAGGAAGTGAGGGTTATTGAAGTACCAGTACCTGCTTACTGTTGTGACAACAGTCCAACATGAGTCAGTACTTATACCAGTACCCAGTAGTCCAACTCTGTTGAGTAGGGTCAAATTGAAGCATCAGGTGATGTTTAGGTTTAAAGACCAATTATACAGCCTTGAAGTACCGCCAGCGGTACCCTGTGAAGCAGGCATATGTCTACCTGAGTAGGCTTATCTTTTTACTTTTCAAATAAGCTAATATAAGAAAGATATTATATTGCATACTGAAGAGAGACAGACAAAAATAGAGAGGAGGAGAGATAGAGGGAGAGAGAGGGGGTGAAAGAGAGACAGACAGAGAACCATTCCTGCGTTTTGCAGGCTGATTAGCTTCTGAACGGCCCCATTTTCACCTTACTAACAAACTAGCGTCTGAATCCTTGTACAGTAGGTTCCGCTCTCCCTGAGTCTTGTCTATATTCGTATGAATGTTTATGATTCCCAAATTAATTCCAAATTCATACGATGGCCCCTCTTCCTGACCCCAACCTCTAACACATTCCCCTCCTTCTGACCTCAACCTCTAACCCCCTGATTCACCCTACAGGGACTCGTGTGGAAAGGACAGTAAGTGGGCCTACTGCGAGTTCATGGAGTCAGTAAAACAACACTGTGAACAAGAAACAGAGATGACGGTCTACCTGAGTCTCCATCAGTGCTCCAGCAAACAGGAGAGGAAGTACGAGCTGATTAGACATCTACTGTAGGGGCTAGGACTGCAGGGCATGAACCTTGTGTCTGTGTGTTAGAAAATCAAGAGAAAAGTGAGTGAGTGCAGCTTTAAAATGTACTGAACAAGCTTGTGTTTGAAGCAGAGAGGTGAGGTGAGGAGCTGGTCATTATCTGTGTGAATTATTTGTGAATTTCCAATATTATATACCCTTGTTGTACAAGGCAGCCGCTACTTGTTTAGCACTCACCCGTCCCCTTTTTCGGCCTTCGTTCTGACCATTCTGACCATTCCGAGAATATCCGAGTATCGGCCCTAACCCTCCTTTTTTACAATTGTAATGTGGGGCCGGTGAGACAGGGCCGAACAAGGCAGTGTCGGGTGCAACCTAGACAAGCTGCTGCAGTAGGGCTATTATAAGTAGGGAACGGAGAAGCACAATATTAAAATGACCCACAAACGGATCAGTGGGGATGATGTGTGTGCTTGGAAGGTGGCAGAAAAACTGTGTTTATTATATTGTTTTAGGCTCAATTTAGTATCTTTAAAAGTTTTTTTGACCTAAACGGTCAAGATGAAAAATGTGAAAATGTTAATTCAAATAGGATATTAAGCTGAATTGTTAGTTTTAACAAATATTAGTTGAAATTGAAGTATAATAGCTAGAAAATGAAAGAAGCTTGAAGATGTTCGTGTGTATTTGTTCAAAAAGCTAATCATGAGACGAGAACCAGAGCTTGCAGATGTTTTACAAATTGTATATCGCTAACTTATTCTCTTTTTTTAATAAAATCAGCCTGAAAAGTATTTTAAAAGAGTGTTATTGTCCAATTCCATTGTAAAATTGCATCTCCCATCAGCATTAGAAAACCAAAAATCATGCGTTTGTTCTTGAATTGTGGCCAAGGTGGATCATAGAGATCGGAACAGGGGTACTCAAGTACCGCCAATAATGAAAGAAACCTCCTCCCAATTCGAATTCGGAAATGGCATGGCCTTGGGCACGTCGCGCACCCCATGTTCGCGCGCCCGTAGGGCGATCCCCTCACATAGGCCCCTACGGCAGGCAAGGCAAGGCATGGCCTGGTTAATAACTAACCAGTGGATATATAAGGGATGCGAGCGCGCGCGTCATTTGAGTAAATACAGGGCGTTCAAGCTAAGCGCGTCCCGTCATCTCAAACTGCGCGTTGCTAAAACAGCAAAATTTTAAAATCTCGGAGTTTTTTAAATTTTTGAAAAAATCCGGATTTTTAATTTTTTTTCCGACAAAAATTCCGCTTGGTTTGGAATGCGCTGCAGCCCCCTCATGCGCGCACCCCCGCAACGAGGGGACTGGAGGGAATGCCGCGCGCGCGTTTGGCCTGAGCCCGGCTGGGTCGAAAATAACTTTGCGGTCGAAAAAACGGCGGTGCTTATAACTTTGGCCCCTGAAGTCCGTTTTGCTTGATTCTTTCACTAGCTGTTAGATCTGACAATTATCTACCTTGCTGTTTTTGAGAGAAGTTAATTGGACTTGAGGAGGCTGAGCAATAGCCGTTCAAAGATTGGTTGTTTTCAAAAAGTGACGTCACAGGTCCCTGCAGGGACACTTTGTTTCAAATTTGAATTAAAATCTCGAATTTTTTTATTTTACCGCACTCGATTTTGCGGAGTTTGGTTCATATCTCCTGTTCCTGATAAGATAGAGACCTGAAACCGGTTGCATTTGAAAGCTGTTATCTTCCTCTTTCCAACGCTACCAAAACGATTTCTGTACCTTATCTGGAACCGGAGATATGATTGATTATGTATTCCCCCCTAGCGCGGTATTCCCTCCAGGCCCCTTATATTATATTATAAGGGGCCTGCAACGTATGCCAACCGCTTGGTTGAAATGTACTGCCTTATCTCGCGCTGGGTCTGTATGCCAATTCGCTCGGCTTGCCTTGGGTTCCAGTCTCCAAAACATGTTCCACGTTGACTCGAATCCTTAAAATGACTGATAGAATCACTTTTTAGGTTATTCAGCATGTCTTTCCAAGATTTAAGCATCTGCGGAACACCTACACCTCGAACCACATCACGAACAGGGCGTCCTGGAAGCAGCTCCGCAAGGGTAAGCTATAATTAGGATTCCTATATAGTGAATTTCAATTTTTTCAAACAACATTTTTACCAGGGTCCAGTTGTGACGAAGGATCAGCTGGATATAGTTCGGAAACTGACTTTCTACGAAACTGAGGTGGAGAAAGCGAGAAAGGACCGAGGTGGAAGACCTCCCAGTGCACCAAAACAACCTAAGATTGCCCCCAAATCAACTGCTGCAGTACCAAAATTAAGGCTACAACAACTGAAGAGGTCAAATAATGGCTCAAATGACTACCATGTTACTCGAGGGGTCGAGACAAGTCGGTCTGTGTTGAGTTGGGGAGATGGGGAATCATGCCGACAGATGCCAGATGAAATAACGAAACTAGACATTGTTTCAAGACCATCAACTAGAGCAGAGGAGCAGCGAGTGGATCCAATTAAACCACGAGTAGGTAGGAATGTGTCTGGAATGTATTTTATCTTCCCTTTCAGCTTCAGGAAGGAAGTGAGCCCTAATTTCGTTTTGCTAACCAATGCGCATTATATTTACAGGAAGACCAAGAACTGCAACCAACAAACCGAGATGGCGACTGTGATCTTGATCCTGTATTGGACATGGGAGTGTTTGCTTTTGAGACTGAAGTAAGACACGATCACCCTTTCATTTTCAATTTTTGGTTAGAATAATTATTAGCTTGACTCAGTTTGTTGAAACTAAAATTGCCATTATCAGCATTTGCACCCCCCCCCCCCCCAAATCAGCTAATTACCGATACTACTAGGAAGATAAGTTGAAGAGAGCACGAGAGCAGAGTGCAGTAGATGAACAGATGGAGCACGACCTAACACTTCCACAAACGGAACCAAGTACCCTCAGAACACCCTGGGCCACCACAGACAGATCAGATTTCTACGCACTAAAAGAGATACCCCGGCTGAAGCGAGGTGTGGGGGCGGCTGCATCATTACACGCCACTAGTGAAGAGTTGACTTATGCACCGTTAGAGAGACGGGGAATGGAAAATAAGATACGGATCTCGCTTCGGTGCATTACAAGGTTAGTATTGTTTATACTCGTGGAGGTCATGCATGAGACATTCTAAACAAGTCACAATAAACAGAAAAATTGTTTACGAAGTAACGGAGGTTTTAGGAGGGAGATAAGCATTTAACACGCGAGTTACTAATTCGTACATTTCTCACCACAGCTCAGGTAGAGACGCATTACGGGATCTTCACGGATACTACTTTGATACAGACCAATCTTTTGTTATTTACGAGTGTAAAATCATCGGAAAAAGGTAAACCTGAGTAACAAACTTACAAAATCGAATTGTTAACTTTTACCAACCACTTCTCTTCTCCTTCAGTCGCCTGACACTGTGTCTGCGCTATCAACAATTCAATCTTTTCCAGGGTTACAGCAGTTCAAGTTTACCAAAGAAAAAGTTACACAAAACCAGAGGGTGGTGGAATTTATGGGATAAGAGATCTAAAAATTGGCACGAATCTCATTCTCCCAAAGTGTGTGGCATTTCCTACGGATGAAGTGGTTCTACGAATAACTGATGTTTCTGACAGTGCGATTCTCTCCGTTGTGTAAGTGCAGTTGTGGTGATCGTAGGAATTCAATTATTCAAATAAAAGTGGGACGATTTTATCAAAGATCTTTCCTGTTTCAGGTATGGGAATTGTAGGATAGAAGAAAGGAAGGCGAGAGAGGCAGATGTGTTGGGAGAAGAGGGTGACTCGGGGGAACACATAGCAGCCCTAGTTAGAGGCATCCAGAGAGGGGTGGTGGGACAGTTTTTAAAACGGCCAGTTCGAGCTCTCATCTCCCTCTCCCACGCTTTGCTAAGAGAGGAGGGGTACCTATGGCGGGCTGATCAACTACAATCCCTTATGAGGACCTTCAGAATTGATATTTCCTCCGCAGTACGTTATGTGGACTAATTGCAAGCTCGTTGTACACCCATTAAATGCTACCTGCTTCCCTCCCTCATGCATGATGCATCTATTTTACACTCCCCCACTCTCTCTCTCAGGATTTCTTGACGCTGTGGCATGTATGCAGTGGTTCAGAAACAGGCCTGGTTGACGGTACACTCTTTCTAAATACCCTCATGGGAGAGATGAGTGAGGCAAGGTTGGGAATAGTAAAAAGGGCATGGCTAAGAATGGATCCATCTCGGAAAGCTGCAGTATCATTCGTTACAATCAGACAGTTTTATAATCCCCTTCTGCCAGGTACGGAACGCGCGGTGTTGCGAGTCTCGCTTAAAATGAAAGTTCATTATTTCAGCAGTCAGTATATGGCGCGCATATCAACCAGGTGTTGAGTTGTTTTGGTACATTTTGAACGGATCCAGCTCGAGGCTTGAGTTGTTGTTCCCAGGTTCTGAGTCAGAACTTCTAACCTCACTCCTCAACATCAATGAGGCTGCCTCATGTCTTCTCTGTCGCTATCTAAAAGCATTGGTATAAACTTGCTCAACCGCTTTCTTGTCCTTCTTTTTTTAACCCCGATTCCCTATTTTTAGATTCCGATTCAACCAGAGAAGAAATGGTGGAAGAGTTTCTGGGGAATTTCACATCTGGACCTCTTGATCAGCGGATAACATATATGGTTAGTTTCAAGTGTTCTTATCTAATTCTAAAGAAACATACCTGCCTGTCTGTCCAGTCGGTTTCTGTAGTTCTGCAGAACTACCAAGGAGCTTTTGTAAAACTTCTACAGTTTCATTGCCACAACCTATCCAGTTGTAACAACTATTTCCCTCAGGAGTTTCTACATTACCACGCCTACCTGAGTGTAGAGGAGCCAGAAGACCAGATATTCCTGACCTACATGCGGCATTGCTGGGGCGTGTGAGAGAGAGGTTCCACATGACCTGATGACGGACTAATTTCCAGCTGGCGTGTATGACGTCGTTATGAACTTATCTCCTTTATTATATTATGTGTTTGATATTTTCTACTTCTGATGAGTTGTAGCAGGTAGAAGTAGCCTGACAGGAGACCATTTCTCGGACTTTATAAAAGCGAGGGATAGTTATAAGAGAGGGAGAGAGAGGGATAGTTATAAGAGAGGGAGAGAGGGAAACGGACTGTATACAAATCTGGCTGGATTCCAGGCAATTATCGCCATTCCCCCGCTGAGAGCTCTTTCTATCTCTCTATCTTTATTTCGGTGTCTCAAACATAACAATGTTTTTCGTACCGGTTTTAATTTTATCCCGTTACATATAAAAGATACCTCTACTGAACAGCTGACTTCTAAAACATATTCAGAGTCAGACTTATTAGTTAGCTCGTTTCCCCAGTTTTCCTTTTTCCGTTTTATAGATGAACTTTCACTGTGCTGTGTCATGGTGGTATAAATTTGAAGCTGGGAGAACCGGCAAAGTGCATTTTTGACGGTTTTAAATTCAATTATTAACTGCTCAGCTCTTTCTCGCGCCGTACAGAGGAATTAATTACCACGTGGCCAAGGGAGATGTTTGCGGTAGTGCGAGTTGAGGGTGAGAGAGAGAGAGAGAGAGAGAGAGAGAGAGAGAGAGAGAGAGAGAGAGACAGAGAGAGACAGAGAGAGAGAAATATTGAACCTAGAAATGTTGTCCGTGTCTCATTGTGTATGTTCAACACATTCTTTACAACTTGTCTAAATCCCGCTTATTGCACTGTGTGTCTCATGACAGGAACCCCGTGAACACCCTCTGGATAAAATAACCAGTTCGTAGCGTAGAACACTTGTCACCCTGCCTCTTGACCTGCCTCTCTACCTGTGAGACTGCAGCGAGAGATAGAGAACTCCAACTATTAGGTTGTCCAAGAAATAATGTCGCGAGCCGATTTCTCCAACTTAACTCAACAATTCCGGTATACAACTTTTTCTAGCGCCTTGATCTAACCCTTGTCTGTATAAAGCAAGTGTCTGTTTTGAAAAATTTGATATTTGACGTCCCTTGGTGAACCCGGAAAAATTGCAAAAAAATTTGCCGCTGAACGAGATTTCCGTGCATGTTAGAAAAACTGCTATAGTTATTTAATCAAGCATCTGTAAGATTTTTAATGACATCAAGCTTGTTTATTAGATAAATATCTATCTTTTGAGTGGTGAATGAAGTCACAGATCCAATTTGTCTCGGAGCTATGGAGCTCTGAAAAATTTTGGTCAAAATCGGAAATTTTCACTTCCGGGATACTTCAGGTTTGATTGGATTGGTGAAAGATAAATTTTTTGATGGTAATTACTAATTAATAGTCCCAACTAAGCTTTTAACCGTAGTAAAGTTAACTTTTGGCTTTGGTAAGGTTTTGAGGTGAAAAATGCGGTTTTTTGAAAGTCCCGATTTTTGGGTCCAAAATCGAGGTAAAATTTTTCGTTTTTTCACTTTTTTGGGGTAGATTCACTAACTTTGCCGTTTCCATAGAACGCGTCGAGACTAAAATCGCATGGGTACTATATCTTTGGACGATGGGCTATCGATTGACGCCATTTAGAGTTCTGCAAACCTAAATGGCTTCCTTCCAGCGACGTTTTAAAATTTGAAAAACTCCCGTTCAGCGGCAGAGCGACTTCCGGTGACAGATTACCCAAATACGGGCAATGAAAATATTAGTATGAAATTCTAAATATGTTTTCCAGACGGGAAATTGTCTACTGAACAAGATAGAACAAGTTAAAAGTCCTTAACTCATGCATTTCTACAAAAAATCGTAAGACGACATTATTTCCTGGACAACCTAATATAATATGCTTCAAAGAGCAGAGAATTGTCAAATTCCATGGTCTATAAAAAGTAGTATACCTAGTTGTGTAGTTGCCATGCTACGCTGTCACTCAACAAACTCCAGTGTTTTGCTTGTCAGAGGGCGTTCACTGAGTTCCTTTTTGAGCGGCTGGGGGAGAGATAATCTACCCCATAGTTTGTAGAACAATGCCCCATGTTTTATGTCGTGGGTCCAGGGCCATAATCATAAATTATGCGAGGTCACTGCTGCTGCCCTTACTGTAAGATCCTAGGGTTACTACTTACTGCTGCAGCAGCAGTAACCCTATAGGATCTTACAGCAAGTGCTATATCACTGATCCTAGAGTGTTATAATATGAGATGACTGTTACATGACGTCACGAATACCAGGGCTCTTGTTACATGCCGTACAAGTTGCAATTGTCTGAGGGAGAAAGAAAGAGAGAGAGATAAGAGTAGAGAAGAAGAGAGAGAGAGAGAAGGGGAGAGAGGAGAGAGGAGAGAGGAGAGAGAGAGAGAGAGATAGAGAGAAGAGAGAGAGATAGAGAGGAGAGAGAGGAGAGAGAGAGAGAGAGGCAGAGGCCTCAGAGAGCCCGAGGGGGCGGTCTCGTCCCTTTTCCCTTTTATCCTTCTTCTCTTCTTCCCCTTTCCCCCTCGAGCTCTAGCTCCCGTGGGATTCGATAAGAAGTAGAAGGGGAGAAGAACGTAATGTGAGACCATATTCATCTCCTTCACATGTCGTTACTTCTTTCATTCTGCTTCCTGCGTAAATCGCCCACTTTAGTTAAAGCGTCTAGAGGGAGAAAGTAGAGACAAAGTACCCAACCGAGTGAATCGAGACATTCAACGTCAATAGTTACAAGCACCTTGTATTTAATTTCAGATGGCCATCGATGGTCTATGAAAATGAAAATAAAAATGCACCTGCTAATGTAGCGTTGCATTGAAGCAGATGTCACGAGGATATAGCCGGAGAAGAAGAGACGTAAAATTTGAATAGCTTGAAAAGGTGAAGAAGGATTACAGGAATGGAGAAGGGAATTATTCTGTGCAGTGCCTGCGAATCACGTGCACCACAGAAAGCCAGCACATATTGACTATATGCATGCTGCATTGTAGACTTTCTTTTGGTTTTTCCCTTTCCCCTTCCCACCCCGGGGGTATTGGGGTTTTTCTAAATTTAAACTTTCTATCTCATTTTTTTACCTTTACTTACTGTCTCTAACCAATCACCACTCATTCTTTTGGAGTTTGGCTGTCGGTCTGATGGTTTTTTAATGCCCAAATCAGGAAGTTCTCAAGCTTGCTGCTTGGGAGGATGAAATGTAGAAATTAGAATATCGGTAAATTTTGTACTACATGGGCCCGATTTAGGGGGCACCCCCGGGGGGAAAGGCCCTTTTCCACTAAAACGGGGGGGTGTCCACTAAATCGGGGGCAAAATAAGGTAATTTCCATATCGGGGGAAAAAATCCTGTCCCCAAATCGGGGGGGTTTGCCCAAATCGGGGTCCGGGCTTACTATTTTCAGGGGCATATCCTCTTTTTTGCATAGTTTCGAGCCTTTTTTAAAAAAAAGTGGGCAATTTAATGTAGAAAATTTAGTACGGGGTAAAGGGTTATTCCACAAGGCTGCAATGGGGCTTCGCCTGAGTGCTAAAACTTTAGGGTAGAGACTAGAGAATCATAGCTATAGGGATCCCACAATTTGTAGAAAATTTTTTGAATTCCTCCTCTTTCCTCTCGGAGGTTTAAAAAGGAGAAAAGCCCCCCGGGAGGAAAGGGGAAAAGGGAGGGGGGGGCCCCCCAAGGGAAGGGAAATAAAAAAAGGGGGAAAAAAAGGAGGGAAATAAAAGGGGAGCAAGGGGGGAAAGAAAGAAAAATTTTTAAAGGTGCAATCGGGCTCAGAAACGCCCCCCAAAGGGAAATTCTCCGCGGCTCGTCCCCCGGGGGTTTCTCTTTCCTTCTTTTCGTCTAAACCCATCTCTTCTTCTTTCTTTCTTCCTTCTCTCTCTCTCTCTCTCTCTCTGCCCATGATACCACGTGAGCAAAGCTGACATTTGTGGGTGTTTGAAACCCTACTACATCTCCACACATAGGATGAGTGAGGAAAAGGCCATATATGCAGGGAGAGAGAAATATAGAGATACTGGAGAGAGGAATAAACTATAGGGAGATTTTGGAGAAAGAGAAATATGACGAGGAGAGAGAGAGAGAAATATGATGAGGAGAGAGAGAAATATATGAGACATGTAGAAATCAGGGAGCTGCCAAGGAGGATGAGTGACCTAGGTTTTAGGATGAGACTCATATTATGAGTCATAGCACAAAGTAATATCAAGTTGCTCGATAGACATGAATCACAACGTACGGATAATAACCGGGTCTTGCGCCACACAACCGTGATGACGTAACGAACCATGCATCATATGGTATACTATAGGATGGAGTGTTTCTTTATCAGAGATATATCAGTGCCAGCAGCTGATACTATAGCTTCCTGAACTAGATCTGTTTGTTATGCTGGATCACATTATAGACAAAGTGATTAGGAAACATATTCTTGTTAGAGGCACATGGCCGTATTTTGTTTTCCAGTAGTGAGCAGTCCTTTCCCTCTCGGCCGGCTGCATTTCGACCTTCACATTATATCTCCATCTCTAGCTCCTACACACTTGGAGAAAGTATCGCGCTGACAGCTTTCCTCCGAGCTGCTGCACTGGAGAGAGTGAGAGAGAGTGAGAAAGAGAGAGAGAGAGAGGGAGAGAGAGTGAGAGAGAGAAGACACAGTTGGGAAGCTCGTAAACGAGAAATAAATCCTGGAAGTATGGAGGAATACATCTCTCGAGAGCTGGAGGCGGAGGAGGAAAAGAAAAATCTCAGTTCTAGATTCTCTATGACAGCCTTTTCCAGTTGCGTTGTGATGTTGGGTTGCCCTTTCTGGCCATGCATTTATATTGAATTTGTTACAACAGTTACACCAGGCTGGGTTAATCCGTTTTAAAAGTTACACTGTCAGTGACAGAGAGCGATGGGTAGAGAGGGAAACTGGGAGATGTTTAGAAAAATATGGGGTAGGTACCAAGTTGCATGTGGTTTTGTTGGCGCCGTTTTGTTACAGGCCAGCCTTGTGTAATTTTCCATCTAAACACAGCTTTATTTTTCTGCCCACGGTCAACAGTCTATTTCCTTTTTTAAGTTTCACTGCAACTTCAGCTATTTCTCTCGCCCAGCTTCTCCACGAATTGAATTGTCCAGTTTCCATCAGAAGCCCTCCCTCGTAACGCATTCCCTGGCAACCTTTAAACGCCATGAGACCTCTGCCAAGTTGCGGTCAGTGGTCACGTTCCTCTATTTAGTTCGTTTGAAAATAACCGTTATAATGTTCATGGTGTTAAATTATAACAGTGACACGTCCCTTGTTAACCTCTTATTAATTAACAAACTTCAGACAAAATCGATATGTTTCTGTCATCTTTTGAACTGGAGTCGTGGTTTCGTTTTATTAAGAAAAATTAGATTTCCAGTTTTGCTTTTTGTGAACGCTTCCTTTATAACACTTGCACTGCCTGTGTCGATATATTTTTCCAGTGAGAGTGTCAGATTAACCAAGCCTTCAAAGCAGGCAACCACATTTTCGTGGTTGTGGCTAAAATGTAGTCATATGTACTAGTGATGCTGATACACACTTTTGGTGCCAATTGTGATATCATTAGTTAAAAACTAAAACAAACTAATTGAATAAAGTTATTTTATATTCCCCAGAAACCATCAGTATGTGTTTTATAGTTATAAATCTTTATTTCAATATTATCCCCAAGCTGTCAGTGTCGTTTGCCTCTCGCTCTCTGACGACATCAAATTCGAGTCTGAGAAAATTCAATTCGGTACCCATGCTGGCTCGCTGCCTCGTCGTCTGGGGCTCTAATTTTAGAGAGTCGACCACAGCTGTTCTTGGTTGATAATGCATTAGTAACACGTTAGATGTGGGTCACTCTCAAGATAACAGAAAACTGAGCTTTAGGTACCAAGCTGAGGTTGTTTCCCCCTTTTTTCTCTCTCTCAGTCTCTCTCGGTCTCTGTGTCTCTCTGTGTCTCTCTGTGTCACTCCCACTACATATTTGCCTGCCTCTTTCTCTCTCAATTCTATCCCACTTCAAGCTTGGTGGTGTAATCGTATTTCAATAAAACATACCCCATGCTAAACTCCAGATACTAAAACTGTAAAAACTACTTGACAAGAAAGTTAGAAAGAAAAGAAAAGAATTTTGCATCTTCTTCAGTTCAGTGATAATTACCACCAATCGGAGTCTTATTATTCACTAATTCCCTAATTAGCACAGAGATCACAGTAAATAATGGCGGACATAGAAGTCGAAGAGCTGGAAGTTGAGGATCTGGAACTCGAAGATTTCAGTTGTGAGGTTGGAGATAGTGATGATGAAGCCGCTACAGAGGAGGTAATTGGTGCTGTTTT